>JAOQGH010000001.1:123851398-123869469 GCA_025769975.1 Gallinago jamesoni | reverse complement strand
AAGGGAAGGGAAGGGAAGGGAAGGGAAGGGAAGGGAAGGGGTCATTTCCTGTTGAGAAAGCAGATATTTATTTTCCCTTCCAAAGTTTTAGATGATTAACATTAGCTGAGACTTGGGAAAGTCTATTAGAAAGCTCACCGAAGTTTAAAAAATATGGGATGAGTAATTTCTCTCAGCTGCATGTATTTGAAAGATCTTCTTTGGGCTCTCAGACAAATCTGAGGTCATGTTCATTTAGGAATATTAATTACATAGTGCATCTAATAGCCATATTATAAAACTATATTCAAAATGGTGAGACTCTCAGTTCAATATTAAGGGTTAAATTTACAGTTTTCCCAACTGAAAGATAACCATGAGGTTTAAACAGGAATATCAATATAATATTAAGGGCTTCTAATTAGAAAGAAGAATTATTTTTTAAAAACTGATTAACAGTTGTTAAATGAACTGTTAAATTAACTAATAAAATTACAAAACTTAGCATAACTTTAAGATTTCTGATTTCAATGCTTTTTTCCATGGCTAAACCAATTCTTTCTACTTTGCCTCATCCATCTGGGCCCCTGCTGGGAAATGTCATTAATGTTTCAGACCCCACTGAGTAGCAATAGTGCTACTTGCTGAATGGAGATAATTGAAACAGGGACAGGTATTTCTAAAAGTGTTTTCAGAATTCCTTAGAGACACACATACGAATCTGGTAAATATTATTTAGTTTCCTACAAAAACTGTTGCAGTAGGAGGGGAGATACCAGTGCTGCTGCTGCTGCTGCTGCTCTGTTTCTGGAGCATGACAGACTACTTTATTCTGTTTTCTACCAGGTTTCCAAGGTTTAGTCAAAGGCCAAAGCTTCTCCTCTTTGTACCCTGAAAGACACTCAACCTCCCGAAGTAGGAAAAAAAAAAAACACATTATAAAAAAGAAACAGATATTATTTATTCAGCTGCTCTCTCTTTCCAAAGAGAGTGTCCTTGATCTCACTGATGTGTACGAGCTCTCTGGTGTAACAATCTCCTGGCCAGCATCTCTGAAAGCAGTAACTCAATAACCGACCTCTGGAAGACAGCAATGTGGGAGAATGCTGACATCCAGTACCAGAGCACCTGGCACGGTCGGGCTCACCACCCCTTTGCCACTGCAAGTTGATGGCAGAGCCTCACCTCACTGCGGCAAGTGAACCCCAACCCCTTCCATGTAGGATACATGGTGATTTTAGAGCATTGGGGGTGCTTTCGGTTAACTGCCCATGCAAACGGGCTTCCCCTGTGGCAAAGCTGGCATACACCTCTGTGTCCAAAAGAGGTAAATGTAGTTATTTCACAAGGGTAAAAGCACACATCCTGTTTATGACACGGAGTCCTGCCCACGTGTCATAAAGGTAATGGGAAGCCTATTGAAAAGCAGAGTGCAAATGGAAGTGGTCTACGGAGAGGAGAGTATTTTCTATCAAGCATCTATTTAGATAATCAGCACTTGTCATTTTCACCGGGAAAAGCAGGTGTAGGAGCCATGGAGTTTTCCAGAAATGGAAGGAAGCCCCTATGTACACTGTAGTGTATACACTTCTTGGGAGCCTGCTCCTGTGAACCGCCAGCATGCCCAGCTGTGGCCAGCAGGACTTTATGGCTCCATCTCCCTTGTTTATGAAAGGCTATATTCCTATTTTGCGGATATACAGTAGCATCCTGTCACAGACAGAGTGATTAACTTCACTAGTTAGAGTGAAGTAGTGAAATATATATTAAGGTGAAACAGTGATTTAACAAAATCAGCAGTAAATGCGATAAAACCAGTAGTAAATGCAATAGTGGTTTACAAGATTCGATGTCAGGGTACACTCTGTTATTTATTGCAGAGAGGACAGGGTCAGACAAGCTGTCAGGGAGACCCTCCTGTTGAGTCACAAGGTTCAGAAAGGATCCCCTTGCTTTCTAAACTCCTCTCAGAGAGGAGTCTGGATGAGGCTGGATCCAATTCTAGCCCCAGTCTTGGTCAACATTTTGTGTCTAAAGGATTATATATGTGCTATATGCGCAATCAACCCTTTATATTACTTAGCTAAGATTTCAAAGTTTAACATGCTATTAGTCACTTACCAAGAATCTGTTGCGGTAAGGAATCTCCCAGCCTTGAGGAGTAGAACCTTAAGCAAGTGTTCCCACTCAAGGGGAGATCCTGGCATGCAGCCCACTGCCACACAGGAGAGCTCAAAGGGCTCTTGGGCTGTCCACTATTTATACAGTAAGATAATTGACCTACAGTCGTATATTCTCATGGGAATAAATTTCTAGGTCCCCACTCCAGAGAGTACTTTGACTATGTTGCCAGCCATCTCCCAAAGTCCAGATACAAGTTATCACAGCTGCTGTTGTGATGGCCATGGTGGCCAAGGCCCGAGCAGGAGCCCGGGGGGGGGCGAAACAGGGAGAGCATACAACCCCACATCCTCAGTCTGTGAGGCATCGTAAGCTGCAAATGAGTTGCACACACACATGCACTCCAACCATGTAGTACAGCAAGGCACAAATAATTTTTAACTGACTGAAGCAGATGTTGACTAAAGGGGTGAGCAAGTCTGCGCTACACCATGGAGGGGCTAGGGAATGGTGCTGCCTAACTGCCTCGTGACAGCACTGGCGAGAGGTTTGCAGAGAAAGCCCCAGCAGAAAGGATGTTTTTTTACACTGCAGGTGGTTTCCAAATGACTAACTCCAACACTGGAAACAGCTCAGGCACGGCAGCGCAGAGCTGTGAAGCCCGGTTTGTCCTGCTTCACAGCAGCTTCCTGCATAAACAAGCTCTTTCTTTCACACGTCTTTTTACTCTTTCCAAATCCCATCACATTGCAATGCAAAGGAGGTTGAGTTCTGGATATTTATTTTTACCAAAACTGTTCTCATTTCTCCTTAGGTATTTCCACTGAAAATATCCCAGCCAGGCGTAGTGACAGCATCTGAAATGTGATAAGACATCAGAGACATGAAAGAGATGAGCACTTAGCCTACTTGGAGGGGGTGGCGAGGGGTGGATGTCTTTTTTTCTCTCTTCCCTTCCTGACATCATGTTGCTGGGTGAAGTGAGAAGCTTTCTGGGCCCATGGGGGTCCCAGCTTTCAAAAGCCAGAACTGCAGGCTCTTCTTGCAGCCTCGGGCTGTTTGAGGCTGGGGCACCCACCAAGGGCTCAGGTTGGGGCTGTGCACCCAACAAGTACCAGCCAGGGCACCTTCAGCCCTCTGAAAAACATGGCCAGCCCCACCACATGGAATGGAGGCATGAAGGCAGAGACTAACAATCACTTCCAGTCCACCACAGGCTTGAAATGCCAACGCTCCTGCCAGGCAAGTGTCTCAACCTGTACTCAGCCCCTGCTCAAGTGGTGCAGGGTCAAGTGGCTGGAAGGATATCAAAGAGGGAAGGAAAATGTCTTCAGCTGGGCAGTGGAGATGAGTTGATATCGAATCCTTTAAACTAAATTGGGGATCTTGGAGATGTCAAAGAATTGCAGTGCTTAATTTGTCCAAGAAAGCAATGTACAGCACTTGGAATACACAAACCTATAGAAATGCTTCACTGGAGTTCACTTGGATTTAACCCAAAGCTGACACTATTGTGACTAATTCCACTCCTTTGTCCCCTCCCCCCTTTATACCCTCAAACGCGGCTAATTTTAGCAAGAAAGTCATGCTCCTTAGTCACAGAAAGGCTCTCTGAAGTTTTTTTTAATGATTAAGCCACTCTTGCACTGTGTCACAGTTAGTCCCAGAGAAAATCACACAGGTCTGCAAACCTAAATATGATATGACATGACTCCTGGGTTTCCACTTAAAGTGAATGGCTGTATCCCACAGCTGAAACACAGCATTAGTTGGCTGCATCACCCTCGACAGCCTGATGTTTACTTTACAACCTCAATGTGATCCAAGCTCAGTCAACGTAAACCCAGAAGACAGGGCAGCAAATGGGACAACTGCATTTCCACAATTAGTTGTTGGGGGATTCCCGACTCATCATGTGAACCACATTTTATAAGAATCACCCTGCTGTTATAGTGGCTTTAGTAATGGTATGGAGCAAAGCAAAAAATAGTGTAGTCACCTACTGGGGGGGAGGGGGGGAATAGAAAGAACTAGTTAAATCTTCGCTCAAAATAGATGTGCATTACCTCTACTTTTGTGCCCTTTTCTTTGACTCCACCAGTGATCTTTAAGCAAATCTAAGTGTCTAGAACCAAAAAACCCATCAAATCATAAAGTACCATAGGGCTTTAGTATGTCTTTGAACTGCAGCTTCTAAAGAGAGGCCAAGGAAGTATGCTTTACCAAAACTTCAGATTGCAGCACTTTCTGGTCCAAAATGGCATAATTTTAAAATTGATATTACATAAAATATGTGCATTTTGATTTGCATTCCCATGCAATATTTTAAAATTAAACATTTCAAATTCTATTTGAAAAGTTCATTATACATTTTCGTTCCCACATAGCTACCCCTGTGATAAGTTAGCCCTCGGCAAAAAGTAAACAGAATAGAAAATTTCTACTATGACATTACAATAAACTACCAGGACCAGTACGTATGATTTGAGTACCACTATTGGCAGGTCACAAAATAGTGAAAATGATCAAAACAAAATACAAGTGAAAGTACAAAACAGAAAAACACATTTCTGGGATTTGAAATTAAAATTTTAGGAAATTTGTGCCACCCAAATTTTTTTTGAAAGGTGGCCTTTTGAAAACCCTGGATTTTTTTCTGAAACAAAACAAAAATTAATTTCAAAATATTCACATTTTTAGAGGGGATAACAAGGCATTTTCCCTGAAAGCAGTAGCTGCTTCTACATTGTCAGTGTAAACTGAAGTGAGATCCAGAGAGCTTGAGGTTTCAAAGGCCAATAGGAAAAAGTCAAGTTTTGATCGAGATGACTTCTCCAACTTAAAGGGAAATTCTGAGACTTTTCACCTCACTTTAGACACTGTCAAATGACAAAGGCAGGGGAATCCATTTTCTCTTTTTCAGTAACATAATTTGCACTTGTCTTGCAAAACTAGGCTCAAATGGCTTCACATTTTATAAGAGGAATTGCCTACACAGATAAGCAAAAAAAATTCTCTATGGGCAGAAGAATCTCAGAGAGCAGGAATAAAGGGAATAGCCTAGAGATTTCCATTGTGTTCCCAGAGGAATTGGATCCAAGAGCATCAAAGAGCATGTAGAGCTTTTTGAAATACATTTGAATATTGTCTTTGAAATGGGAAGAATGGGAAGGCATGAAAAGCAACACTAGAACCCCCGATGTACATCGCTCCGTTCACTGTCCATGTGGGTAGCACATCATGGTAGCGAAACTTTCAAGTCCTAGTGCCTGCCACCCGACTATGAGAAGGCACTAGAGTAACTGGTCCTGTTTTTAACGGCTCATGACAGGGAGCAGCAGCTCAGTCACTCTCCAGGTTGGGCCAGATTGGTTTCCCCCTCCTCCTCCAGCATGGCTGTAAGTGCCTCAGGTGGAGCAGATCTCCTGCCTTCAGATGTTATCAAGAAGAACTAGAGAGTTGACTGATCAGAATGAAAACAGGAGAAAGTAAAAATACTGGTGTCTTCTGTTTACCAGCTGTGTCCAGTGGTATCCATGTTCCCTTCCACCTTACCCATTTCAGCCTTTTATCTTTCTTTTTATGAAGTTGAGATACTCTCTGAACTGTTCCCCCAGAGTTGATTTGAAGAACAAATGGTGCGACCTGACCAGAGTAAACCTTGCTCAGATGCAAGACTCACAGTGAGATTTCACAAGGCCAGCTGAAAGCCAGGGCCTGGGCAGGTGAAGCAGAAAGGCTGTTTGTTTGAGAAAGGAAAGGACAAAGGAGGTCCTATATATTTTGCCACTTGCAAACCTTTTCTCAAGATCAAGTATCTGATCAAACTTCACCCTGAAGAAGATGACCAAAATAAAGACTATGGGCATTCCTGCCATCCTTGCTTCTCTTTAGATACCACCACAAAGAGAGGGCTTTACCCACCATCTGGGGTTGGCTTCTTCAGGGGTAGAGCAGGAGCAAGAAGTTAACTGTGGTGCAGGCACCGTGTGAACCGTGCAGGCTTTTCCAGCTCCATTCATTCTTGCCATTCACGCTAGCACCAAGACTGGGAATTAAACGGGCTGCAGCACAAGGTTAATGACAAGAATCTCACAGGTTTACACACAAGCAAGGGCCAGCCATAATCTGGTCTGTACGGATAAGTAGTTTATAGGGGGGGAAAAAACTCTAAAACACAGAAAACAAGAAACTGAAACGAGGCATGGCTCAAAGTTGTTTTGTTTTAGATCAAATGACACATACACAGTTTTTGAACCGTAGAATTTATGTGCCGCCTTAGTGATTAATATTTAAAAAGATTGTTTGGCACTGGACATTCAGTACATGTCTTGCAAGGACTTGGCACAGAGAAGAGGTAAGTAATCAGAAATGTGCCAAAGACTTGTCAAGGAAAAACTTACGCTCAATACTAATCAAGCTCAACTCTGTGCCAGTCCTCCCACTCATCCTTTCATAGGAGAGCTAAGTCTTTCAGCATGAGTCTGCCCATGCTGCTTCAGAGACAACCACCACCTTTCACAGTCAGTTGACAAAAAAATGAAAGTTTGGGGGGCTGAAAACAGCAAAAAAAATACAACTCACCTTTTGCTCTCCTGCAAGGATTGCTGCTGGGCGCAGAGTCCTGTCGGTTCTGCTCAGGGGACTTCCAAGAGTAAAAGACTAAATTTACAAGTCTGTGGCACTAAGAGACTAATTTCAGTATGCCCCCCACCTGGCATGTTTTGGTCCCCAGTGCCAATGCTGCTGCATCTTGACAGCAGCCACCATCTTTTTCTACTATGGACAAAAAGTCATGCTTGAGGCTGCAGCAGAGACACCGAACGCATTAGTGCGGATGAGAGGAGCAGCTGCAGAGCAAAGTCATCTCTTCCCTTGGCACCTCTCGCATGTGGCATGCTAAGGGGCTCCCCCCGGATACCACCCACACCCCACAGCGGTGTGAGGCAGGGAACTCATGGGTGGGTTTTGGCTGGCTTGCCAATCTGTGCTTTCCTACCCGTTTTAGAGGAAAGCCTCGCACAGCTCAGCCGCAGCCATCACTTCCCAGAGTCAAGGTCCTCCCTGCTCGCCGGCTGAGCTTACAGACATCCCTCCTGTGCCCAGCACTCACGAATTGCACTCATCACCTCCCTTAATAGGGGAGAAATCAAGCAGCTGCCTACTGTAAAAATATTTCCTCTTCTCTTCCACCTTTCCTCCCAGGGTCTGAGGGTGCGATGCCAATATTAATGAGCACGGCTCATGAAAGCTCCGCAGAGCCTGACTCCAGGATGGAGATGGGGAGGTTAATTAGCTTCCCAGGGGGTGCGGGAAGTCCTTGTTGGAGCCACCGCTGCTGTTAGTACCCCCGTCATTTCTTTTCATGGCAACAATCATTTTCTGGGTTTAAAACGGGAAGAGCTATTCACACCACCTGATTTTTTGCACCTAAATTAGAAGACTAGTCTCCCAAAGTGCCTAAATTAAGTGCATTGAATCATCTCTAGAGTAATATTTCTATCTCCAGTGACTTTAGAGAGACCCTAGAGATTCAAGTCTCTGTCTGAATACAGGTGATTACAGTTAGCTGCTGTGTACCCCTGTTTGCTGTATGGTTTATGTAGCCAGCTTTCATTTAAGCTTAAAACCAGACTGCATCGATAATCTTCTGACGATCAAAACCAGTTTACCCATATGCAATTGCATGTGCAGAGTAAGTTTCACTGACTTCAGGAACATGGTCTGAAAATATTTTTGAAGATATGAAAATGTTTGTTGATGTCACATGCACTATACACACACAGAGTACGTGTGTTTAAATATATGCAGGGTCAGAAATGCACTTGGCTGGGAATCTAAACAAAATCCACTTTTAAAATGTTGCCATTAAAAAATATAAATATATTTACCACTACACTGAGATAAGACCTTTTCCAAAAAAATAAAAATCAAGCAGAGCCAGGTTCTCCCAGAAGACACGTGCTCTCCTACCTGCCGCAGTTAAACAGTATTCCAGAGCTGCACACATCACTCTTAATATTATCAAAGATGCTGCATGCACAGCAAATGCTAAGAAACTGGGCTACACTGGCTCCCGTGCCACTGAAACACAGGAGAAAAGACAGGCACAATTTGTGTCGCTCTGGCAAACAGCATTAGAAAAAGAAATTTAATCATCTCCCAGCTTCCAAAGCACATTGCAAACATTACAAGGGAAAACAGATATATTTTGAGGGCAGTCATTTGCAGTCATTTTCTTTCCTTTTCTTTTTTTTTTTTTTTTTGTTTTCCTGCTGCACTCCCTTTTCTTTCTCTCTCTAGCCCACATTTAGAAATGTTTAAAAAAAATAGCACTTCCACATCATTTCTACAATGTTCATTTCCTGCCAGGGAAAGTCAATGTTTCGATCAGCAAACGTGATCCTCGCAGTGCCAATCACCAGCCCAAAGTCAATTATTTTTCCAAACCGACTAGAGCAGGTCCCTCATCCCGGCAGAGAGAGATGGCACGCAGCTCGACAGCCAGTAGGCACCAAAGGGAGGTGGGTGGGAAGGGGCAGAGGCAGCGGAGGTGCACACCCCAACTATTTGCTTTAGGAAGGGACAGCTCAGAAACAACAGAAATCTTCCGGCTCTAATCCTCAGCCTGAAAAATATTAAGGTCGAAAAAAGCCCTGAAGGAGCAGCTAACATTTAAATATTGCAATTGTTCGGGGACATTAGCAGGAGAAAGAAAACATGGCCACTCTTGCCAGCACGTCTGATTTCATCTCTCTCCTCCCTCTTAGCAAGGGTCCGCGCGCCTACTCAGAAGTCTGCACACCAGAGTGACCCCGGCAGGTTTTCTTGCTGAGGTCTGCAGCAGGGAAACACCAACGTACATCAGAAAAAATTTCGGGATCTGATCTCTCGATGCAGGACTGGCAGGGGTAAGACCAGACTGCTGAGCTCCGGTGACGCTGTTTTGCCTTCTCCAGACGTTGGATGGAGAAAGCATGGTCGGGCTGCTACAGAGAAAAAGAGTGCAGGCCCCAGCTTGCAGTACTGCAGTGCTTCTTCTCTCCTTCTGCTCCAGCAAGGAAATTCGGCAGGACACAACGTCATATTCAGAATTGTTCCATTCCCCATCGCTAGATGAATATTCCAGCAGATGGCTGTGAGAATAATGGTCCTCTGTTGGCGGTGGCTTCAGATATAAACCATGACCACGGAAACAAATCTTTGTTCAAAGGCAAAGGCAAAACTTTGTAGAGAATAAAAACTTTTTTATCACAGTGTTAATTTCGGTGTGACTTTTAGCCTCATGATCTGAACAATAACTTTGATCGCTATTAGATTCTCCCTGCTTTTTCCCTCTAAAATAAAAACCTTTGTAAATTATTATTGTTGGTGTTATTAATCACACTTTCTACAGTGGGACCTACAGCACCAAGGATTAATGAGTGTGTAGCCAAGCATTAATGCAGATAAATGGGATCTACCTGCCTCTACTTTGAGCACTTACCTTCTCAGGGTCCATGCTGGAATAAACAGGTCAGATAATATATATTTTTGCATATCCCTACAGCACAAATCTAAAAGCCAACCCTACCACATACCAAGAGAATAGCAGGACCCCAAGGAGTTACAGTCTAGGTAGGCAAGGAGAAGGGAAGTGGCAGGGCACAAGAGAAGTGTGTGATACCTGGGGAAGAGGAAAGGGAAACGCATACCAGTTTGGGACTATTAGGAGAGAACAAGAAAACACTGGAGAAAGAGACAACAAAAAGGCACTGGCAGGGACAGCATGAAGTGGAGGCAGTAAGATGGACAGGTGGAGAATGAAGATAGATGACAACATCTCAGACAGGGAGGGAGCCAACACATCTGCATGAGGCAGAATAAGATTAGTCACAGCTGCTCTTCTCTGGCCCAAGAGCCTCCAGGTCTGCCTCCAACAGCTGGGCACTGTCCCTCTGTGCACAAAGAGGCTTCAGTGGCACTGCCCACTCAGTGCACTGCCAGGCATTGGTGGCAGTATGCTGGCAAAGTCACGGTCCAGATGTGGGACCAGATAGGGAGCCTTGTCCTTAACTCCTGGATCTCAGGGCCAGAGGAGGAACTTGGAGCAACTGTGCTCAGCCCATTCATAACACAAGTCACAGTGTCACAGAGTTGCCCCTTCACAGAGTCAACCAACCCATCTTTGATTACCATTCGGGAGGCACTCAGACTGGCTATGAAGATATCAAGGGATGGTGAATCCATCATTCCCTTTGGTCATTGATTCCTCTAGCTAATCCTCTTTACTGAAAGAAAAAGAAAACAAAAAATTGGGCTTCATATCTGAGTTCCTTATAATCTGTCACCCTCAGAAAAATGAAATTGCACTCCTAGAAGCTAGACATTCAGGATGGTTCTGTGACAAAAAGTCGTGCAAAAAAGATACAGTCTCTTGGACAAGCAGCAAGCATTTTGCGATCTGACCGACCAGCCACAACTGGATGAGAAAATTAATTTGAATGATATGGGCATATTCTTTTGTGCAAACTCTTCTGCCAACATTATGCAACTGTATTATGTATGTACCTCATATTAAAATTGAGGCAGTGCTGCTTCGTCTCAGAACTTCTCAAGGGGGAGCTAGGACTGCCCAGCCAGAGTTAAAGATGTGTCCTCATACACAAAAAAGCAAGAGGTTTGATTCAAGTCCTTGCTTGGTAGGAATTTTCAGAGAAAAAGAAAGGGGTTTTTTCCCATGTAGCCAAGCCAACAATGCATTTTTCTGCCCAGTTGACTTGCTCAATGAAACATCAAGTAAATCTGCCCATTTAGTAGACATACTCAGGCATAACAACCAGTAAGTCAACAGAAAAGGACTGCTTATTTTGCTTTAAAGGATCATAAATCAAATTTGTCCTTACACATAAATGCTTATAAGAATTTAGGCCAGCAGGAATTTCAAGGAAATAATTATATTTTTAAAAGTCAACTACAGCTTGAACATGGCAGCAATGAAAACTCATGCAAGAATAACTACCTAAACACAGAAAAAGATTTTATTGTTAACTGTCTAGGAAAGATATGTTGGAGCATCAAAAGTCACTGGAGTTTTTAAAAACATCAATACTTTCATTTCAAATATTATAAGAATAACCATATATCTAACACTTTGCTGAGACTCTTTGGTCTGCTTTTCAATAGCCTTGAGATCCCTGGGCAGTTCACCAGTTGTTATAGATAGTAGCAGTCCACTTCAAATCAAAACATACATCCCACTGAAACATTTAGTTTGCTTAAGTTGAACTCTAAAATTCTCTTGTAGCCATCAGGCTTGGGGTCTTTCTGAATATCATTAAGAGTAACAACAAAACAAACAAAAAAAATTCTATGGCAATAATATAACCTTTTAGATCAGTTTCCTACTGTTCCAGTACTGGAGGGAGGACCAAAATTAAGCTATCAGTGAAACACCACAATTCCATAAGAGACATGAGAGACCAGACAAGAGCTGCAGACCACGGCATGCAGGATTTGCAGCCAGGAAAAGGAAGTGCAATGTGTGTGTGGTTTTTCAAATGTATTTCATTGGTGAAGTTTGTAAAAAGAATTAATGATACTCAGAACTCAAACATTATCTCCCTAAAGGGCAACAACTCTTCTACAGAGAAGAAATGCTTTCAGCTTAATCAAAGCGTTAAGTAAATAACTATATTTTTGGCTAGGCAGAAGACCAAAGATTTACAAGAATTTGAATTATATTTGAAATTTTCCTTGAATTTAAATGAAAATGTCTCTAGAAATAATGCTAGGTATTGTCTTCCACCTGGAAATAAAAATGAAATTGGCTTCTCTACACAGAAGGTCCCCACCACAGGACAATAAATTGTATTAATCCATTAGCAGAAATGTCAAGCTCAGCTGATAATTATCAGCTGGCTTTGCAAAAACACTGGTCATTCCTCATGAAATTTATGTAAGAGATCTAACTAGCAAAGTCCATTCTCAGATGTCTGATGATCTTTCGCTTAATGTATCAATGCTCTTGGAGCACAAGACTGACTTTGCTGCAAAATGGACCATGGCTTCCAGGCTCCAGTTTCACACCAGGCAGAGCAGGCTCCGTGCATCTCATCAGTATGGGTAAAACTGCATTACACCATCCTGGGAAGAAGGATACACCACGAGCTTACTCCTACCAAGGAAAGTCTAGGAGGTAAGAAGTGGCTGTCAGGAAGCAGAGGACCCTGAGAGCTGGGGCTTGCAGATCACAGAGGAGCAACAGTGTTTGGTGTTGATATGGATGCTGCTGAGAGGTAACAGCTTCCCTTGGACACCCACAGGCCCTCTCCAAAACAGTAGGAGCAACAGCAGCTAGACTGGCTGGCAGGCATCCAAAAGCCATGGGCTTCTTGGTCTGTAGAATGGTCTACAGAAGTCATCAACTTTCTAGCCCTACATCTGGATTTGATAATAAAGTTGGAACAGAGGAAGCTAGTTCAGACTCTTCTTCGTTTCTGTCAGGGCAGAATGGCTGCATCTGCAGAAGTGGATTCTGAGGTAAGTTCCTGGCTCTGCTGAATATAGTGGTGGATTTTCCAACCGTTCCAGCAGGGCTGGTATTTAGAAAAACATGTGGCAAAAGGCTGTACAAAACAACATTGGCTTGCTAGAGAAAGAGGGATGAGCAAGGAAGATTGTTTTGGTTTTGTCCAACCCACTCTGCTTTATTCTCAATAGCTAAATTTATGCAAATAACCCAGAGAAATATGTATCAAACAACTCAGATGAACAGATATTTTTAAACTGAAATGGCATTTAGATAAATTTTTGCCAGTTCTACAGGATTAAAAAAATATTTAAAAAAAAAAAATGGAGAAAGTCTGTTCTAATTCTGCACAATCCTAACACTGTATTTACCATAAGGGCTATACAGAAATCCAGATGAATTTTGAGGGTTTATACATCGGGGCAATGCTATTTATGGCACGCTTATGGCAAATGCAAGGATGGAAAAGCCTAAAGGCTTAATCTGTTCCCCCTGGAAACCAGAGTGCTGCCCTGATGAGGCAGGACTAGGCTGCCTGTTCTATAACAGTATGTATAATGGATGAGATTTTCAGGGAGTGGGTGTTCAGGTGCCAAAAACTGATGCACACAGAATCATTAGTCACTTCTGAAAAGTCTTTGGCAGGATCCCTAACTATATGGAACCAATCCATAGCTATACAGCTCGCAAGCAGGATGCTACAGAATTAATGGTCTGTTCTCGAGCAGATATATAGTTTGTTTTTGTTGAGTTATTGAGTTTGTTGATGGCTTCTTGGAGCAGAATGGGATTGAATGAAAAAGAGAAGGTGATTCACAGAAAAAAATGGCTTAGTTGACCAAAATACACCTCTGCTCTATGTTGCTGGCTGCCACTTGTCAGCTCCCACTACAGACAACCTGGAAAGGTATTTCCTTCCTTTCTTTTTATCTCTCACCTCACAACAGCATGAGTGTGTGCCCTTCTTCATGATGACTGATGAAGGTCTGAAGGCATTTTAGGAGCAACAGGATAAGAAGAGGGGATAAGGAATAAGCCTGGTCCTAGTTCTGCCAGAGCAGTTCAGGATAAGGACTATAGCGGATACATCACACCAGAAGGGAAGAGGTGGCAGCACTGAGCTTTTAACCAATTTGTTCTCTGTTGGTACCAGACATTGGTCACCAGGACAAAACAGAAATGAAATGAATGCAGAGTTTGAAATGGGGACAGCTAACATTTCCTCCTCAGTCATTGGGAACCTTTCCACTCTCATCAAGCCAACAACTTACTAGTTGTAGTCAATATTACCTCCCTTCTTTTACATGATTATCAGAAAATATTAAAAAAGGAAGCACCTGTTGGTTTTTTCCTGACACTTACTTTCAGAGCCATCCCCGAGGCTCAGCTCCAAAACAACAAAAAAACGATGCCCAAACATAATGGGCAACAGAGAACAAAGATGCATACAAGAAGAACTCCTACAACCTCTCAGCATTTTAACTCCATTAAAGAGGACACCCTCCTGGCATTCAGGCCAGAGGTACTGTGGCAATAATATCGTCTCAAATCTGAGACACCACCATGCGTCATGGCAGACACCTCGCTGAGCCAAGAGGAGACACTGGAGACACACTGACAGGAATACTTAAAGCAGAATGGCAAGCTCGGAGCCAAAGACCTGCGGCAGGGATTTACCCACTGCGTGGAGCTAGCAAGAGAGGGCATCAGGCGAGCAGACAGATAGCTGCCAGTGACAGCAGTGAGGTGCCTTACCTGAGCTGACAGCAATGGCCCCCTGCACGCTGCAGAGCAAGGCAGAGGCAGTGCTTTGAAGGACTCAAATGATGCCTGAACCCCATAACACCACTACTCTCACAGCCAGCCTTTTCAGTGTAAACACATCTCCCCTTGAGATGACTCTGCATTGCCTTCACCCAGCTCTGAGGTGTCCAGCAACAAACTTAAGCAGCCCAACTTCTGCAGTTGGGTCTCATCCCCTTAAAGCTCCTCTAGCACATACTCAGACCTCTGATCTTTGAAGTGTTTCACCCCGTGCTGTGCACCGGTGGATCTGAGCAAAAAGGGAAGCTTGGCATGCTGGAGAAAGTGGGGACAAAGAGGCAAGCCGTGGAAATATCCTTAAGGAGGGATATCCAAAATCCTCGCTCTTTGTTCATCATGGTCTTCCCAGTGCCATTTAGGAAGCTGTTCCTCAAGGCACAAACACCATTTTCTAGATAAGGTGTCCAAAACTAAGTCTAGCATCTCTCTACACGCATACATACATGTATCCATATCCACATACATGTATACATAAAGCCATTTCATCGCTGTGTTTGCATGGCCCAGTTCGAGTTTGCAGTCAACACGAAAATCAATTCGGCCAAACTCCGACAAAAAGACCGGCCTCCTCATTTGGTTCCCACTTACCGCACATAAAGGAGATCCAAGGAGATTTGCAGACAACATCTACGTGTGGTGCGCTGATAAGTAAGATATGATGTTAACAAACTACAGGAGGGCTCTGGCCAAAGGTCCCCAGAAGTGCCTCCTCCCTCGCCCCAGGGTGAATTCAGTGATGACATGATTGCCTCCAGGTCCCCTAACGGTGCAGGCCTTGCAGGGCTGTCAGACTTCAAATACCTTCCATGATTTGTGCATTTGACAGGCGTGTCACCTCTCTGCAAGGCTCAGATACAATCTCAGGCACTGACAAGGGAATGAAAACCATTTGGCTTAGGTACCAAATTGCCAGTCAGGAGAACATGACTTTAGTATTCACCTCTTTCCCAGGCAGCCCTTCATATTTTGCAATTTGCAAGCGTTACCAGAGGGCTTTTCACACCTGCCTGGGAACAGAAGTCAGGGCTTCATCATGGCAGGTCGAATCTAATGCCCTCTGTCACAATGACTTTCAGAGCAAAAGTATCAAGCTCGTGGTTGGCTCTGCTATATAAAATCAATGCTTCGCCCACAGCCTGCTCGACAAATCAAGAAAAATCGGGCCAATATGTAATGCTGTTTTAAAAGTCCTCTGGAACTCACTGGTACAACAAGTAATAGGTCAATTGGTAGCGGCTGCTTCTGCCTACGGGTTACTTATTCCTGAACTGCAAAATTGAGCTGTGTTAATGATCCACTTTTAAGTAGCACTTACTGGAAGGCTGGATACCTCAGCTTTAAAACAAAAGAGAACAACTAAAACCCAAGTATGTACAAGCAGAGCTAAGCACCTCTTACATCAGAACACTGCCAGTAAGTCAACCAACTTATTACAAATTACAAATCGCTGATTTAAATCCCACTGCTTTCCAAATAGTGTATATTTAGAGCCCTAACGTGAAATTAGTTTTATCAGCCTAAGTCTGTGCATCTCTCTCCTATTTCGATCAAGACACTTGGCACTGACAAATAAACCAAGGACCAAGAGGTGAGTGGGGAAGGGATGGATGATGCGTTACCTACTTACTTGAAGCACAGCAGCCACTGAGATTGGGGCAGGCCAAGCAGCAGAACCTAGGAGTAACCCAGCTGTATAAAGACATTTAGTGAGGCTGACAGCTTCCTACCTCCACTGAAGCACATGGGCTTCTTACCTGAAGTTCATCAATCTGTGCAAATTACTTGCCACATGTGAGCTAACTCCGGCATAAATTGCATAATCAGTGACATGAAGCTGAGGGTAACATCACTATGCTATGCATCTACTCACTCCCAGGAGTCAAAGAAGTGATAATGTCAGTGCATACCCTGTCCACTCTATGTGTGTCACCCAGCAGACAGTGGTGCTGCTCGG
Source organism: Gallinago jamesoni (assembly GCA_025769975.1). Taxonomy (NCBI): domain Eukaryota; kingdom Metazoa; phylum Chordata; class Aves; order Charadriiformes; family Scolopacidae; genus Gallinago; species Gallinago jamesoni. The sequence continues at coordinate 123,853,081 of JAOQGH010000001.1, read as the reverse complement.
CAGACTGCATTTTCTGCGTGAGATGTGAATGTGCTCACTGCAGACCCGTGGGGACCCTGCAGCCATGACCCAGCCGCCTTGGATCTACTGAGCTCAGGTTGCAACAACATTAAAAATGCAGCCTGACGCAGCATGTGGTGGCTGAAGCCTGAATAATGTCTTTCTTCTTTCAGGCCATTGCTGGCAAAGCCCAAGTGAAGGACAGTGCAAGCCCACACAAGCTTCTAGTGTGTTTTAGTCAAAATGTATTAGATAAAATGATCATCTGGCTCTTTTCAGCTAAAGTCACAGTCACCAAACCCCCAGGAGGCTATCACCCCACCTAAATATCTGTCAGACCGAAAAAAAGTTAATTTGCATCTTTACATTGATGGTGTCTGCTTGAGGACATTCAGTTGTCTGACAAGCCTGGGTGTGAAAAGGATTGATGTTCCCATTTTCCCCAATTACTCATAAATCTAGCTGTCTCTCCACATCATACACATTTTTGGAGAGCATATTAAGGACTTTATCAACATTCTCCCACTGTCCAGAAAACCTTTAAAAAGGTTTTTCCCCACTCATAAGCAAAAAACACAGCAGAGAAAATGTCTGCACAAACCCATCAAAGCCAGCTCTGCAGCAAATGTTTTCTGTTCTGAAATGGAACAATAATAATTTTATAAACTCCCCATGAAAAGCTATTGGGGGAGGGAGGGGAGAGGAGAGAAAAACAAAAGGAATCTTTCATCATTCTGAGGCAGCAGAGGGAAAAACTGTTTGTCTCCATCTTCATGGGATCACACAGGTCTAAGCCATTCTTCTGAAGAGTCCCAGGATCTATGCTCTGGGGCTGGGCTCCTTCATCCCAAATGGATCCTCCAGGTACCTTGCTTCCATCCCTTAGGAGAGTGCTTCTGGAATCATCAAGGATCCAGGAACAGTGTGCAGAGATACTGCATATCCCTACCAAGTCACCTTGCTAGGGATAATAACCCAAGAAAGAACCGCCAAGATGACTGGAGCTATGTAAAAAAATAAAAAATATTAAAAGCTTTCCTTGCACTGAAAGGCATCTTTATACGTGCAGTTCATCTAAGAGGAGGTTAAAAGGTGCCTTGATCACAATTTACAAGGGGCTGCATGGAGACACCGATGGATCTCATGTCTTTTTTTCTCCCAGCTATTAAAGAGCCAACACTGGGAAGCTGAAGCTAGAGGGATTCAGATTAGAAATGAGGTGTGAATTTTTAACAGAGCAGGTAATTAATCATTGAAGCAGCTTACTCAGGGATGTGGAGTATTCTTCATCACTTGCAGTCTTTAAATAGATGCTGGATTTCTTTTTAGAAGAAGACATGCCAGGTCCCAAACAAGAGTCAGGGGCCCAGTGCAGGATCATTGGCCAAGCCCTTTTGCTCTGCCCCTGCTGCAGGACACAGGCTTAATAACCATAATGCACTATCTGGGCTTAAAAATCTCTGGAGGATATTCATACCGTCTAACCTTAGATATGCTTAACCTCCCTCTACAGCCAAAGGAGGCAGTGAGTCTTCTCCAAAGGGTAAGGTACAGCAGGGGCAAACCTGCACGCTCTGAACAGCCACTTTGCACAGCTAAGGTCATTTGTAACCAAGTTTAAACTCAAGCAAACTGAAGATAAACTCATAATCAGAAAAACACCAAGACACCTATATGTTACAG
>JAOQGH010000001.1:123831198-123845833 GCA_025769975.1 Gallinago jamesoni | reverse complement strand
GACCTCTAGAGATCTTCTAGTCCAACTCTGAGGCAGGATTCCCACTGAAGGGCTTGAGACTGCCACTTCCAGAGGTGGACACCCCCAGGAGAGGAAATATGTTGCTTTCCAGGCTCTCCAGCCAGGCTTTTTTTTGCTGTATATGCAGGAGTCCCAGAGCCCAGAGAGGCAAGCGCTAACCGGTGTCCCAGGCAGCTGTTGGGTGACAGCAATAAACCCGACAAGGATGTCACCTACTCTGAGCAGCTGACAGCATGACTGTGTTTCACTCATTTCAGAAGCACCTGGTTTCTGAAACGCTGATGTCTCTGAATTTCTGGTGTGCAGGGTATTTTGAAACTGTCCTAGTACAGCCTGGATCCCACCACAACTCTTCTTCAGAAACATGATCCAGAAATCCCAGTCTTCTCTCAGACCAATTCTGTACCCCTCGTCCAACAGCTTCCTACTAGAAACCCCAAAATGGCTCCTTCTAGCCAACACAGCCTTCAAAACCCAGGCCCAACATGCTTCATGGACAGGTCTTTCAGGTGTAAATAAAGTTTAGAGAACTATGTGTCCTCAAGCATTGTTTCCTTTTCTCCCTTCATATTCTCTCCCATATACTTTGTTTCCCAAACTCCATTCCACAAATTTCATCTATGCTTGAGGTTGGCAAAATTTTTAAATATTATATGATTTAATGGGAAGTTAAGTCATTTAATGGTCCAACTAGGAAAACACCCAAATCATAGGTATTCTGGGATGTTATTTAAACAAAGCACTTCTATTCAAAATGATGCTTCTGTTTTGCCACAGATCTTTAAAAATCTTTATAATGGAACAGAGTACTTCATCTAAGCTGAAGGATGTTAGGACTTTGGGCTTTTTTTGACCAACTTCTTTGGTCACCCACAGACTAAGTGATTACACTCAGCCACATAGCCATTTCAAAGGACATATAAGCCCCTGCAAACACAGATGCCTGCACGCTTCATGCAGTTGACTGTCATTCTACTCCACTGCACACCTTTAGTTATCATTTTCTGTTCATTTTCCTCCAGATTATGCCCTTTGGGTTTGCTTTTTCTGAGTAGCTGAATCTTTTGTTCAGCCCAAAAATTTACAGAATGTCTATTTCACATGGATAAGAGTGAAAAAGTCCTGCTGTTCAATACATCGCACCAAAAGAAAAAAAAAAGTATTCCCACTGTTCTTCTCCAAATAACTTTCTCTACTCTTTCTCACAGTCAGACAAATTTACGACACAAAGGAATCCTTCTGTCAATATCTCTATTGCAGGTAATCAGTACAAGAGAATAATACTCAAAGGCACTAATACAATAAGAAAGCTACCGTGCAAGCCCTGGGCCACAGAGACAGTGCACAGTGTTTGCATTACCATTTCAAGAAGATTTTTCAAATCATAGACCTTGAAATCTACTATTTGCAAATGAAATTGTTTTTCGCCATCCTGGGAATAGGGGTCAAGAAAAAAGCTAATGATGGCCTTACAAATTACACACACAAAATAAGCATCCCTCACATGCAAAGCTGCTCTCAAGAGACCATTTCATTAACAGCTGCACGGTCTGAATTTTTTGGTCCTGATATCCAGACAGGAAGCCAAACAGCCACCATGAGTCACATGGATGTCTCAGGCTTACATTATCCTCAGCGAATCCCAGCTGCCCTGGGGAGCTATTTGGAGGGCTCTTCACTGAATTGCTCCTCATGTTGTCCCCAATATTTCCAATCCCATTTCACCATGTTTCTCCTTCAAAGGCCAGATGAGCTGGGAGGCCGTTCAGTCTTACAGAGCTGTGGCTTCACATTTGTCTAGAGTAGGAGAAAGGAGGTGCTGAGCAGAAACTCCTGATGTAATTCACGGGGAATTACTCTTAGCTCTGGACTCCTGGCCTGAAAGGGCCTTCACAACTACTCTGCTCAAGCAAAGTAATGCCGAAATGTGCCAAACCCACTGCTCAGGCATGACACCAGCGTTTGTGGGTCTACGTCGCCAGCACAGCAAAACAAGCTCTACTGCACACAAGAGCTATGACTGGAGCACCAAAACCAGAGCTTCAGAAAGGCTTAAAACAGCTCTGCCATGGAAATGGATCACCAGAAGCATGCTAAGAAAAGAAGTTTTCTCAATTTAAACCCACTTGCCCACTGAAACAACTCTTATGCCCCTGTTGCAGTTTGGGCCGGGCTTGGTGCTTTGCCACCAGCCTCCCTCTGTATCACCTCTCCAGCAGCCCTACTGGCATCCCTTCCTTCAATTAGAGTTAACTCTGCTAGAGTTAGCTTGCCAGCTCTAAAAAGAGTAAAAGAAAAGTTAAGCTTTTGTAATAAGGGACTAAAAAAGACAGTCATTTTATTGTTCCACAAGTACTAATAGCCCATTTTGTAGAAAAAGGTATATTGCTCTGTGGAGCAATAAGCTCTGTGTCTTTCTAGTCATTATCAGAACTTGGCTCCTCAGCAAAACAGCAGTGATCCATACACACATCCTCCTCACTGGCACAAAAAATTGACTAGGGAGCCTTTTGTCCCCCTTTCACTCTTCTGTTCCCTGAAGCACCACAAGCAAAGCACACAGACACCTGATTCCTCCTTCAAACAGCTTTGCACCGTTCACCTCGTCCAAGGCAGACCTGAATTACCCCTCTGAGAGGGAAGGTATCAAGCCTACAATTTTCCTATTATACAGTCCGGTTTGCTGACCTTCTTGGATTAGCTCCTCCAGAGTTCATCCAAACAATGGGGGGAGCAATTTAGCCGGACAAAGACTACTCATTCACAGCCATCTGCCAGCCACATGGTGGCAAATGCTGAGCTCAGCAAGTCGGGCTGAGAAGTAGAAATGCACTGGAGACCATCCTGACACATATCACCTTAGCATCCCCTCTTTCTGTCCAGCCACCAAGTCTTCTGCTGCACACAATGCTACAGACAAAAACACTGCAACTGACACAACTAAGATTTCCTTTTCTCCCCTATTTGCTGTCAGAGGTGAGGAGAGGGTTTCATGTTTGGATGTGAGATTTCTGCTGGCCATTGCTTAAATTTATCTCAGAAAGAGTCACCATCCAACAGTTGACTGGGTGCTGTTTATACTCATAATGTTAATGTATCGGTCTTGAAAATACCTACGTTCAAGGACAAACCCTAGTGGACCGTTTATAACAACTCAACCAGGCACTAAAAGGTCCTTGTTTTCAGCATCTGACATTCAGGAAAGCAGTTCCTAATTTCACACCAGCTTTCCAGGGGCAAGCCAGCTCCTGCCACTCCTGACTTGTCATTGCAGGTGGTAGCAATAAATCACAGTAAGACAGAAAAGTAAGAGTTGAAGGAGGCAGAAATGTTGTAGGAAGGGACAGCATGTTTTCTCTCATGCAAACTGCATGGATGTAAATCTTCCAGGTCACTGAATTAAGAGGTGCCTGTTACCTTTTCCATGGGAATTTACTCAACACAGTCCTGCAGCCTTTGCTGGTGTGGATTATTTCCGTGACTCCCCATTATTTCTGGGAAGACAGAATCAGGCCCGCAGGCTGCACCTGTCAGTGCTCAAGCTTCATTGCTCAGAATAGGATCCAAGGAGGCATCTCAATTAATCACACTCATGTATTAGTAAGTAATTCATTAATTCAATAAATTGCTCCAGGCCATGACATAATCAGTCATGTCAGAGATTATAAAAAAAATCACAAACCAAAGTGTTAAACATGGGCCCATCCTTGCTGATTCATCATCTGTAGTAATCATTCATGGCAGAACAGGTACACTTTATATACTTTAAGACAGATGGCATGGAAAATTAATCATCTTAATTTTGCAGATTTCCCCTATCAGATCTGCTGATATAGCAATATAAGATCTAAGCTGCAGAAAATTCAGAAGGCCACCTCAGAAAAAATAAACATTTTTTGCGATCTGCTCACTCATAGCCAGCAAACGCTCTGCTTGATAAATGGGGACTTACCCATAGAGTAACATGTAATTCCTCATCCCTTAACCCTTGGGCACAGGGCTGAAAAGGGGCTGCAGAGACCAAGAAAAGCCACAGCCACAGCTGGAGCTGTGAGAGCACCCACCAAGCAAACTCCTCCTGCAATGCCAACAGGCCGCCCAGTATATTGCCATCATCCTAGTTTCTACTGTCTGTTCCCAAACAGGCCACTGCACCACAAAGGAAAGTCCAATTAATAGGTTTCACCCATTTGGCCCTATCCACCTAGTAATGATTTTACGGCAAAGAAGCAGCTCTTCATCACAGAACCCAAAGAACTGAGCTAGAAGGGACCTCAGCCCCTGATGTCCACACTTATCGTTAGCAGGTGCTCATCTAATTTCTTCTCACATATGTCCAATAATATCATCCTCAGGAAATGCATCCCAGTCTTTCACATTGTCTGTGTGTAGAAATGTTTTCTTACTGTCTTCTTACAAGCAAAGCTCATTACTTCTTGTCAAGTCTACCACACATTTGGAAAAGAGACTGTTCCCTTGCTTTCTGCAGTAGCCTTTTGTGCCGCTGAAGTTTGCTGCCTTCTCCATCCAGTTTCTCTTCTATACTTCTATATCAAATGGTGATATTTTTAGGTGCATTTCCCTTACCTATGCAGAAAAAAAAGCAGAGTCAGATAGGACACGACTGCCTGTAGATTAATACTTGTGCCATTAAGTTGGTTAAGATAGCAAAAATTAATTTAAAGCTAGAAGGGAAAGAGAGACTGCGCTTTACAAAAAATGCCCTAAATACAACAGAAAAAAAAATACATTATTCCTATTGACAGACCACTTCTATATTTTTTTTAAGTCCAGAAGAGAGATGGCAAACTGCAATGCAAGACACAAAATAGGCTGATTTCTCCTCTTTCTGCAAATGAATTAAGTTATAAGTTTTATAGCATAGTTATAAAAGGCTTGAAGAAGTTATATTTGTGAGCAGAAATTGAAAGAACCTGCTGAAAAATGCAAAATTCACCCGTTCACAGAAAAAAGGGACCCATTTTCACCACAAAAAGTTTTCCCATTCTTTGACTGATTGTAGTTAACTGAACAGGCTTCTGGTATTGTTGTCCCAACTTGCAGATGGCATTTAGAGGTCCTGTTATTTAGCTGCAGAGATGTGTGTGACTGTTTCACCCTGCTCAATTTTAAGAACAGACATGTCCCATACTAAGGACAATGCAGGATGTACAAATGAACCTCTAGTCCATTATAATGGGACTCTGATGTTACACAGGCTGCATTCACAGCATAAATTTGTCACTATAGTTTGCATAATCTGTCCATAACTAAATACACAGTTCTTTACATATCCAAAGGCATTACATTTACAGATTAAATAATTACACCTGTGGTGAGCCAGGTCCCAGATGGTTAGGATTAATGTTTAATCAGCTAGTTTATAGCCATAACAACAGGTCTTGCTCCCGGAAGTGTTCCTACATGCCCCCCCCTGCTCATACATCAATTCCAGACTTTTCTGGCTCTTCACTACAAGAGATGCTTTGAGCTGTCAGAAGCAGCATGTGATCAATGAAGTCTTAATCCAGGAAAGGGCTTGATACTTCCCATCAGCTACACAGAAACTCCAACTGCTGCTGAAAACATTCAGCAACTGGGGAGAGTTAGCAAGACTGACTCCTTCTCAAAGAGGAAAAGGGCCTGGGGATAATTATTTTTACGTGTTATGCCGTGGATAAGCCCAGTGAGTATTAGGCATTTTCCTGCCCCTGCCTGCCATATCACCAGTTTCTTCAAACTGAGAGCTAGTACACCCTAGACTCGGAGGGTTTTGTCCCTGTGTAGTCAACTGAGACAGTTGGGTGCACTCAAGGAGGGGAATGCATTTTGTCCTGAAACAGACAATGGGTGGGATACATGAAATGGCTCCCGCAATCCCTGTTTTAGATTACTTATTTAGCTTTGCAATGGTTTAGATTACCAATAAAAATTACCTGGAAAAAAAAATATTTTTATTCTTTTCCAAGCACTGACCTGGCTTTATCTGAAGTTTGACACTCAGTGCTTTGAGCAGAGGTTAAAGTAACGGAGCAGCATCATGCACCACACAGGTTAGAAACATTAGGGATGTAAGGCTGTCACATACTGACACAGCCAATGAGATGTAACTGCTTGGACCATGGATATATCTGGATCATCTTCTGATTATGGTACACTGTTTCACTGACGACTAGGTAGACATGAGCTTCCTGACCTTGGAAAGAAGGTGCATTTCAGATTTTCTTTGCCAACACAACCATGACTCAGGACTTTCTCTTCACACTTCAAAGACTGAGCATTGCAGGCTTTCTCCTTTGGGGAACAAGTCCAACTGACCTGTCACTGAGATGCAATATGCCAGATTTTTGTCTATCTTCTGACTTGCCAATTAGGTAGAAAAGGGGCCTAACTCTCATCTCTTCTACTAGCAATGAATCCATTACATGAGTTTCCCTGACACCTGCGCCAGCACTGTAGGGGCAAATTTACTGATAAACTGCTGCCTGCCTTTCATGTCCTTTACCGCTAAGCGCCAGGGGTGTCCCTGTAGAAAAGATGGAGATCTTGTATCCTCCATTGTTCTCGCTGCTGCATAGCCCATGTCATCAGCCACAGCTGACTACCCAGACACACAGAAGCCAGGAAATTATAGGAATATTTAAAATATTCATTCTGGAGTTGGGAGAGCAGAACTATCCTTTTGTGGGATCATTCTGTTGATCAAAAAAGCTGTTGACTCTGCAGTCACCGGAGAACAACATGCAAACATCCCTCCTAAATCATTGCATTCCAATTGCAAACTAGAAACCCTCATCTCCACTCTTGCACTGCCACAGTGGTTAGATGTGTCAAAGACAGACCAATAACAGGACTGATGAAAAGCTGCCCTGGGTGCAGCGTGAAAAGCATGTCTGGCCTTCCTTTTCCCAACCCCAGTGTTTTCCACTGGCGTGGTTACCCCGTGACTGGGCAGTGGCTGTGGCTGCAGGCTGCCCCGTTGCAACCAGACCAATAAGCAGGGGCCGCTTGTATTTGCTGTCAAACTTTTCTTTCTTCTTTTTCATAATACAGCTTCTTTAGCACTTTGTCCAGATGACATGTGGCTGACACCTGTACATTGAAAAAGCACAGAATGAACTGCTTTTGCAAATTCCATTATCACCAAAATAGTGACAAATGACTCAAGACTTGCAGGAAATTCTACTGTCAGAAAAAGCCATTCTACAAAGAGGCTAATGATTTCTAATAGAAACCCATGATTTTAAGACTCAGAACTTATAATAAATAGTACCTAAGAAAAATGCCTGCTAAATGGTCTCAGTATGATTATCTACAAGAAATTTTATTGATAATATGTACAGCTATTAAGCATATTGAGACAAAATATTCTCACAAGTGATTCTAGAGCACCCATTTTTTAGTAAATATGTATACTATAGCTGAAGAATCTTGTCGTTCTAAATTCACCTGGGGAAAAACAGTTTGGAAGGAGCAGATAAGTTGCAAACATCAATATTGCAATGTAGAGTTTGAAAAAAGAAAAATCAGAATTGTTTTCAGTGTCTTCAGAATGAGCCTCTCTGGATCTAAAGCTGTTTGATGTCAATGGGAAGGCTCCTCTAAGTCGTCTTTTGGAGGTTTAGAAACTCTTTACAGTCATCAGAATCAAAGGGAAAGGCTTGCCTTTGGACAGAAAAGGCTTGGCAGAATACAAAAGCCATGTAATAAAAATCAAAAGCAAGATGGTCTTTTCTGAACAGCAGGAATTTCCTTTTAACTTGTGTAGCCTTGGATTGGTGGGGAGGGGTGGAGTCTCTGGCCAGCAACACAGTTTTGGGCTAGATGCAGATGAGCAAAAGCAAGAAGCTTTAAGAACATAGAGCTGGGTCACAAACTTTGTGGGTATGTGTTCATCGCCTGTATTTGGTGTAAATACATATATTTTGTGGTAACTCTAAATAAATGTAAAAAAAAAAAACAACAACAGAGAAACAAAAAAATATTGAGTTGCATGAAACAGTGGAAATTCTCACAAATGGTCCTCTGAAACAAAATTGATGGGTTTTGCACAGATCTAGGTAAAAGCCATAGTTGTGTCACTCAAATACTGGGTTTACAAAATAGCAACTTTCTCAACAGTCCAGATAGTTTCCTCTCAAATAAACTGCTTCTAGGTAATTAAAAGGACAGAAGAAGAAAAAAAAAAAAACCCTTTCCTAGCATAATTAGAGTAGCTCAAACTAATGGTCCAAGGAATTCCCAAATACTCAGATGCCCTCTTAATTGCAGCTGAGCAGCTATAATGGTAAAAAGCAGTTCCAGCTAACTAAAGGCTGGAGGGTAGACAAGCTGTAAGATTCATTCTTGCTGGAAAACCTGCCAAGGCCAAGCACTGAGCATGACAGCTGCATTCAGCACCATTTCCCCATTCTGCAATAAAGTTGACAAATTAAGTGACATTTAAAACAAGAAATCTTGCTTGAATATTGGTGCAAAAATATGCCACAATTTACTTCTGAAAGGGAATATCCTGCTAAAACTGAGGAAATGGCTATATCAAGGGACAAAAAGCCCAAATATTTTAAAAGCAAAGGGCTGTCTTCTCTGTACTTGTCCCTATTCTCATTAAATATGAAGGATGAAAATCAATTCTTTCCAGAGTACAAACACATTCCTGACTTTAAGTAGATGGCTTCAGTAGGATACCTTCTACATTAGGCATATGTTTAAGTGCCTCAGTAAGCCCAAGGCTGATTTCTCAAACAATTTTATCGCACAAGTAAACAGCAATAAAAGGGATTTGGGAAATAAATGTTCAAAGAAAGCCCTCTAGTTTCTATATTTTGGGGCTAAAAAACAATTGCCTCCCAACATAGGAAGTGAAAGAGGACCAGTTTTTTGAAAGGGCTCAGAAGGCGGCTCCTTGTTGGAACATTTAAAGCATTACCACAGGCACTTCTGAAAAGATGGATGCCAAACAGGTTTGAAAATATGCCACATCCGCACACGCTTTTTCACTATTACCTTCAGGTGACTGGGTATTCTTTCCATAATACTTGGACGTTCTTATGTTTAAACTATATTCACAAAGACGATCTCTGACCACCTGGTACAGCTGGTACCAGGTGCTAAAAATAAGTGCTAAAAATTGCATGTGTCAAGGTAGACAGGTCAAACATTTCAGGGCTTGCTCTCGTAGATTGGTGCTGAGTACAGCCCAGTGGCTTTGTAGGTGGGGCAATGGGGAGGGATGTAGTTTGTGGTGGAAGAAACAGCCTGACATACTGGATCAATGGTCAGGAGGTCAGGCAGCCAGAGCAGTGGAAGCTTGAGGGGAAGCTGGGAGAGCTCGGGCTGTTCAGCCCAGCAAGGGAAGTCTCAAAGGAGATGTACTCATTGTCCACAGCTGGTGGTTACAGAGAGGAGAGAGCAGGCTTTCATCAGGGCTGCACAGCAAAAGGACAAGAGGCCATGGGCACAAGTTACAGCAATTAGAGAGACAGATCATTAGACCACTTCTCCATGGGAGTGGTCAAACACTGGAACCAGTGCCCAGAAAGCTCATGGGATCTCCAGCCTTGGAGATACTCAGAACTCATGTGGTCAAGGCCATGAGCAGCCTAGTCTTAACTTTGAATGTGGCCCTTTTTGAGGCAGGGGCCCTCCCCTGTGGGACTAGACAGTCTCCAAAAATCCCTTTCAGCCTACATAACTCTATGACTGCATGATTCTCTCTATACAAGGATTTAAATGCACATAAATTTTTGGCAGAGTTTGTCAAGGCATTTTCTGGTGATATTTGCATATGGATATTCTCATTTGCATATACAGAAATTCCTGGGTCTCAAGCAGTATGCAAGTTCTAAAATCTCCTTTTTCTATTTTAACTGTGCTCTCTATCATCAAAATGAGAAATAGTAGCAGGCAAAAAACATTTGCTTTTATTGATGCTGAGATACAGAATGGTATTTGCCCTTAGAATAACTTTCCCTCCAAAACCACTGTCTGAATATATGCTCATATGTGACTATACCTCTAAAATTATAGAAAAGAAAAATATAAGCAAGCATTATGCTGGACGATTCAAGAAAGTAATTAAAAATAAATCTTTTTGTTTCCACAGCCAGATTATAATAAACCCATAACTCAGTTTTATGTATCTTAACCTAAGGATGCACTAACTTGTTCAGAACAGTGGTACTTTTCTAAGCATCACAGGTTCAATATATTTCATTTCTCTTTTTCTCTAAACACACACAAAGAAAACCCATTAAATGTTTTGAATTTAGCCAATACATTTGGAGATTTTTTTCTGCTTCCTATGAACTCTCTGTCCAAACTGAGAAGTATTTCTCAGTGGCTCAGAGAGTAAACACTACAAAGAGAGATTTTTGAAAGCCTAAGAAAATAAGAATATAGCAGACTGACTGACGGTCTAGCGATGCTAAGATCCTGTCTTCAACAGTAGCCAGAAGCAGGCATCTAAAGTGGAGTGTAGTGGGTAAGTATATAAGCTACTTACCCTGAACACTCCTCTAGCCTCCACCAATTTGCAGCTCAGGGACTTTCTGAGCCTGAGGTGCTTTCTGTGTAGTCAGTTACCTCCATAGATTGGTGAGTATAATGGCCAGCTCGGGCCATCATTCTTATGTATGAAGTCAGGACCATTGATTTCCGACATGCACCATTTTAGATTAAATTTCCTTTTTTCCTATTTTACTGCCCAGTTAGAATCATGCAATATCTTTCTGCAGTTCTGCACAATCAGCTTTCACCTTTACTATTCTGAAGAAATTAGCATCATCAGTACAAGTTTGTCAATGGTCTATATTCACCCAATTTTACAGAGGATTATTTATAAATGAATTCATAACATCATAGGTTGAATTGCACACGTCTCAGCACAAAGCATTCTGCAGCTTCATTAATAACCTCCCTCCCCTGGGAGAACTAACAATTTTTGCCCCGTGTTACCTATCTTTTAAACTACTAGTTACCCTTATGAGGGCCTTCCCTCTTATCCTTGGCTGCCTAGTTTCCTAAAGGGACCTTTTTTGAGGAACTCAGCCAAAGGAGGTGCTGATCTCTTCTCCCTGGTACCCAGTGACAGGATGTGTGGGAATGGCTGAAAGCTGCCTTAGGCAAGGTTCAAACTTGACATTAGGAAGCATTTCTTTATCAGGAGGGTGGTCAACCGGCCTCCTAGAGAGATGCCCAATGCCTCTCGCCTGTCAGTGTTTAAGAGGCATTTGGACAATAGCATGGTGATATGCTTTAACTTTTGGTGAGTCCTGAAGTAGCCCAGCAGTTGGACTAGGTGATCCTTGTAGGTTCCTTCAAACTCAACTATTCTATTCTAAATTCTAAACTCTGTCAGAAGACTTGGAAATTTATGTGGATGGTATCAACCAGGTCTGCTGCAGCTACATGTAAAGACAACCAATAGGAGGCATACCTTCCTGCTACAAAAAACATAGCGACTCTTCCTCCCAACATAATATTCATCCTTTCCACACATTCTACTCCATTACTGTTTCAACAGATCTGCTCAGTACAGATGCCTGTCTCTCATCAGGTTTTCCCTAGTCCCCTTAAAAATCAGCATCTTATTTACTTCCTTATCAATTACAGAAAACAAGGAATCCTGCAAGGGAAGCTTTACATCAGAGCTCATAGCTCAGCTGCTTTATCCACATGTTCCTCTGGGATGCTGGGGTGAATACCATCTCATCCCAGTGACTTGCTGATGTTCATTTTGTCTCTGTGTTCCAAAATGATCACCGATACTGATCTAAATTCCACTTGCACTGAAGTCAGTGTGGGTTTTAAAACTGATGCCAAAAAGACTGGAGTTGGATCAATATTTTTTTCTGTAAATAATTTTTGCATATTTTTCTTATTCTGTTCTAATCTATTTTGGCAAAGTCAGTCACACACTTTTGGTGACACAAAAGTTCAAAGTTGAGCTAAGTCCAAAGCATATTATATTCCAAAGCTGTTTAAATGTCTCACTCCTATTTGTAAGAAAGAGAACAATTACGAACATGATGTCTTTAGATGAGCTACATCATTTCCATAGGCATAAATTTTTTCCAAATTAAAGTATCCACCCAAGCAGACCTGTTGCTGTAGATGCTCCATACTTAAAGGGTGATGAAGTCTCAGCTGCATAGTTCTGCCCTTGTCTTAAGGCACTCAGTTATCTGCAGTCCCACGTACACTCAGGATTGTTCAGTCAGTGCAATATAATCGAATGCCCCAACACACAGAAACGTTGGTGTGGGTGAACCCCAGTGAATTACATTTCACACAGTACTATCATCCTCTGTAAGCATTTCACACAAAAGCACATGAAAGAAAAAAAAAAGATATGAAAAAATAGAATGTTTCCTCCATTGGTGCAATCTTGTCTCACAGTTAGCACTTTTCAGCTGGCACGCAGTAACTTAAGAGTGTCATGGTAACATGTTCAAGGATTCACTTTCTTCACAAGAGCTTGGCTACAGACCAAGGAACTGTAGGTACCAAGGTACCAATAGACCAGTATAATATTAATCTATATTCTTCCACGGCGGTGAGGGTGGGAGGGAGAATGGGCTTGCTGTTTCAAAAACTGAAAGGTTTTGTGCAGCAATATGAAAATTTAAGTAGATCCATTACATATCCCTATGGATTTAGAGAGGATGCATTTCCTTGCCTCTGGAATAATTCTTGGACTCAAAAAAAGCCTCTCCCTCTGATCTGTCTTTCTGGCAACAAGGCCAGCCCTTTATCACTGCCCTAATGTTGTCAATTACTTTCAGTTAATGCCAGATCCTTCTCATTAATGTCAAGAAAACATAAGCACCTCTTTTTCCCTGAATTCCCCTTACCAAGGCAGGTTTTGCCTGTATCGGAACCTGTGCCCAAACACAGTCTGTGGGAATTGCCGCGTGAGGCTGTACCCACACCGGCTGCCTGGATGCTCGTGCTGCTTTAAGACCTGAGCGGGTGAAGAAAAGAAGTTTCATCACTGTTTGCCTTTTTTCTAGCTCAAGGTAGGGATTAGGAATTGCGAACTTTTCTCCACTTGTAAATTAGCAGGCGTTATAATCCTATCAGCATTTGTATTTTTTTGCACTGGTGAGCGGCTCAGACGATACACCGAAGCCCGGCATCCAGCCTGTGCGGCGTGTGCGCCCCCGGCGCAGGGACCTGCCGGCGCCTTCCCCCGAGCTGTAGCAGCCCCCGCAGAGGGGGGCTCTGCCAGGGGCTCCCCCCCTGGCATCCCACCACTGCACCCGAACCGCCTCCCACCGCCTCCCACATCTCTCCCAGCTGCAAAATCCTTCCCACTCCTCATCAGCAAGCCTGGCACCGGATTTGTCAGAAGCTTTTCTACATAAATCCGTGGCAGGGGAGCACCCTGATATCGGGAGGGTGGGGACAGCACATTTATCGCTTTTGCGGGGCAAAGAGGAAACTCGAAGATTATTCAAGTTGGGTTTTCGCCGTTGATCAGGAGGAGGAAAAAAACAGGACTAAGAGAAATGGCTTTACAAAGCGCTTAAGCTGCCCACCCACGGCATGTACTCGGCATGTGTATTCAGGTCACCATACTATTTCCTATGAGTCACGTTCAGCTGTGCCTTAGCTGCATATTTTAGTCAGAGTGATCTTAGCTGAAGCCTGTGCTGTGAGGAGGCTGGTGGTGTCCAAATTTGTTCTGGTATCCTGGAATTTGCTCCTTTGAGCGTTGTGACTCAGTATAATCCTGCAGAATTAAACTGTTTCTGTGTACCATTCCCACTGAGCTAATGAAATAGTTAAAATCCCCATCCGTGGTAGAGAATAGCAACACAATTGTTATATAATTAATAATACAATATCAAGGTGGGTGACACAGCTCAGATTCAGCTACACCAGCATTAACTAGCTGAGCGTTTTGCTGAGGGGGAAAAGCCAAGGCTTCTTTTCCTAATGCAGTTCTCTTGCCTGCTTCAAGTTCCTTATTATGTTTATCTCAGCCAGTAGCACATCTATCATTTGTGACTATTTACAAATGTGGGACAGCTTAGAGAAATAGTCACGGAGCCACTCACAGTAGAGACAGCCCTGCCACAGAGGGGTGACTGCTTGCCTGTGCTTGCTACAACGCTGCTAGCAACTCTCAGCCTCCCGTGGTTCACTGAGGGCCATGGCTTGGGCGCCACCTGTGAGCCTCCCAGTCTCTCTCGGCAGGGTGACGAACACCTGGGTTCTTGTATCTTGAAGAGAAACAGAGGCTTCAACTCCAAAACCACCCAGTGAAATCCCCACATTGTCATCTCCCTCTCGAACCCAGCTTGTCCCGGTCCCATGAGTACCATAGAGCATGCTTTGCTGAAAATTAGCTGCTTACGTGAGTTTTTTTGGTCTATAAAGTTTGTCCAACCCTTTGAAAACCCAGGCCTCGGGGCTGCAGCACTCCCAGTGTTGCAGCACCACGTTGCATTAACACTTGCTCCTCTTAGTTAAGAGGCGTCTTTTTGTCTTACATTTCATGTAACAGGTCCAAATGGACCTGTTGGAATGGATCCAGCAGAGGGCCACAAGGATGATCAGAGGGATGGAGCACCTCTCCTATGAAGACAGGCTGAGAGAGCTGGGGTTG
>JAOQGH010000001.1:123804376-123831098 GCA_025769975.1 Gallinago jamesoni | reverse complement strand
CTGCTCTGGTGGAGGTGTCCCTGCCCATAGCAGGGGGGTTGGAACTCGATGATCTTTAAGGTCCCTTCCAACCCAAATGATTCTATGATTCTGTGATTCATAAGTACAGTCCGTAAATGCATGCCAGGGTGATGGGTGCCACAACTCCAGGGGATCTGGAGGCTCCCAAGTTTCTTCCACAACAAGTGGAGAAGAGGAAGAGCCAGGAACAGCAGAGCAGAAGGGAAGATCAGGCAGTTTATAGGATGAGAGGTTTTGTTTTCCTTGTGAGCAAACAGCTTACGCCAGCCACTGCAGCATCGAGTCCCTTAAGCAGCCTTGATCGCATCCGCGGACAGGAGCGTGGAGACTGGGCTCTGACGGGAGCAGCAGAGCAACTCCCCACACCCAGCAACCACGTCACCAGAGGCAGAATGCTTTACTGATTTCATATTATTAAATGGGTAGGCTCATCGGTTGGGATTACAATTAACGTTGGAAGGAGATCCAAGGAGTTGTAAAAGTTTAAAGGGATGCCTGTCATGTAATATTCTCTTCAACTTAAATTATATCAAAAATCTGGAGCATACGTTTAATAAGTTAGAGCAGAATTAATCCCCTAGCTGTCAGCACAACTGCTCTGAAATGGTGACTTACATCTAATTACTTTTCCTTTTAAAGCCTGGTTGCAATCAGTTAGCTTCTGCCCTGGCTCACTCTGAGAAGAGCCACGACTGTGATGTGAGATTACATACACAGCAATAGGGGGGCATTTACATCAACTAACTCAACTACCTAAAACAGGAGGCTGATCTCCTGTTGTCCTGTTGTCCATGGAGAGATGTACACTTTCCCAGGGGGTAATTCAGAGTTTTATTTGGGTGTGCTGGATTGCTCACTGACAGACTCTGTCCTCACAATGGAGCCCGACCTTTCTCACTTGTGCTAAAATAGTTGAAGCTGGATGGAGTTAATACTACCAAACTCACAGACAGCAGTGCAAAAGGGTAACGTGCAACCCTCACCCACCAGCCCTTCATGCCTGTGAGCTGCCATAGGGAAGTTTCTACCTTTCACAGAATCACAGAATTGTCAGAGTTGGAAGGGACCTTCTAGAGATCATATAGTCCAACTCCCCTGCCAAAGCAGGGTTGTCAGAGCACATCACTCAGGACTGCATCCAGGCAGGTCTTGAAGATCTCCAGAGAAGTGGACTCCACAACCTCCCTGGGCAGCCTGTTCCAGGGCTCTGTCATCCTCATCATAAAGAAGTTCTTCCTCATATTTGAGTGGAACTTCCTATGTTCCAGCTTGTGCCCGGTGCCCCTTGTCCTCTCACTGGGAACCACTGAAAAGAGTCTGTCTCCATCCTCCCACAAACCACTCTTTAGATACTTAAAAGCACTGATAAGGTCTCCCCTCAGCCTTCTCTTCTCCAGGCTAGAGAGTCCCAGTTTTCTCAGCCTTTCCTCATACGGGAGATGCTCCAATCCCTTAATCATCTTAGTTGCCATACATTGGACTCTCTCCAGTAGTTCCCCATCCCTCTTGAACTGGGGAGCCCAGAACTGGATGCAGTATTCCAGTTGTGATCTCACCAGTGCAGAGTAGAGAAGGAGAATGACCTCCCTTGACCTACTGGTCACACTCTTCCCTATGCAGCCCAGGATCCCATTGGCCCTCTTGGCAACAAGGGCACATTGCTGGCTCATGGATAGTTTACTGTCCACCAGGACCCCCTGATCCTTCTCCTCAGAACTGCCTTAACTCCTTTAATGCAATTCTATTCCAAATAGCACAGTTCAGATCCATTTCCTTTCCTGCTCCCCAGCTGCCACCACCAACTGGCCAGGCCACACCACAGCAATGGAAGCTACACAAGAGACTTCATAGGCTTGGTTTGGAGTTTTTCAGGGAACCTCTAATACCTTCTAATAGGGGAGGTTTTGCTAGGAGGAGCTACAAGAGAGTTTAAGCTCATACCTTTGTCAAGTATTTTTGATAATGTTGTGTTTCCTAAGACATTATAAGACTGAAGCAATCTAATCATCTAAGAAAAGCCTTTCTGATTTTACTTTTAGATGAAAGGTATTTCTTTTTCTGGCTTCTTGTGTATTTCCATACTGAGGCCTGTGGGATATAAGTGCATGACTTTTATTAGCTCTGTTTCCTCAAATGCAGGTCAGTAACAACAGACCTTATCCCTTCAAGTTATTCGCTTGAGTTAATACTGCAGTAAAGTAAGAGAATTTTAACCCAGGAAATACTTCCCGCATCAAGCTAGTATAACATTTTAGGCCTACGCTTTCAAACTAGTTAGTATCAATCCTCAAAATGCAACTGATGAAAAAGACGGTGTCAGACAAAGAAGCAATTCTTAGTCTCAATCACTCCTTGCATTAAGGAGTATCAACTCAGCTTTGTGTTCATTCCTAGTGTTGGAAAACCACATCTCGTGCCTGACTTGGCCCACTCTGTTCCTCTGCGCACTCACGTTACCCCCGTGAAATGCATTTTTTTCCAATAAGACCCACTGAGCTCCACAGTAACTTTTCCTAGTGCCCGAAGTGAGGCTGGTGGGGGCAGCCTCTCCCCCCGGTCACACCAGACTACGTTAAGATATAATGCCTACATGAGGGAGCGACTCAAGTGATTCATATTGAAAAATCTGTCTCGTGATTTTTGTCAAATATGGTTTGTATTAAACCTTCTCTAGATGCAGCTGATCGGTACTTTTAATAATCTATTCAGGTTTTCTCCCATCAATCATCAACCAAATTACTCTTTCCTTTTTTTTTTTTTCATTATTATTACAAGATCAGCTCCACCATGCAGCACTAATTAGGGAGGAGGATTGATTGAAAAGACAGCATTTCATTGAACAATCAAGGTTCCCAGTTTTTGGCAGGTTAAGGCAGACTTCTGCTATTATTTTTACATAACCTAGCCCATCGAGATAGAAGCAACATCCTGCAGAGAACAGAAACAACTTGCTTAGGAATACATCTATAAACCTGACAAGAATCAGCACCCAGAGACTGCTCCAACTCCTGTCCGCAGTCTTTAAAGTTTTCAGCTGAACTGTAGTGAAAATGAGTTTCTGCAGTGCTGGATCCTAACCAGAGAGAAGAGTGGGTATTGCGGGTTTTCAGCCAGGAATCTTCAACAAAAAGCAACAACAACAAAAAAACCCTCCTTGCTTTTATTTGATAAAAGAGCTTGTAGGAACTTTCTGTGTGAGGAGGGTAAGGAATGTGTTATTTTTCCTGGCATTGGGAGTGTAAATGAAAGCTTCCAGTGGGAAGTTTTGCTAATAGGAACTGATTTCATGCTAGAAGTGGTTTCTGTGCCATCCTGGGAACGCTAGCTGGGGAGGAGTTGCCCACTGCAGCTGACCCCGCACCCAGCCCAAAGGTGCAAAAAGGATAAGTCAGGGGGCTTAGACTAGACACTGATACCCAGCACCTTCCCACTCCCTCAAAAGGGAGAAAGCTTGATGTCTGACCAGAAATCCCACAGCAGCAGTATCTTTGTAGCAGACTGAAAAGACATGCCTTCTCCTTGGTATGTGCCATTTTGCTTTTACAATATTGGTTGGAACTGGGCGCACGATACAAAACATTGATATCAATTCAGTCTGCCCCATGGGTGAGGACCTAGATGTACCACCAGATTGAGAAAATGAAGTTAGACAAAATAAATTCCTGGGCAGGATTTGTGTTCCCTTCAAGGCATCTGGACTTGGAGCTGGCTGGGAGGAGGGCTGAGGCTTGAAGTAGTGATTTCCCTACGAAATGGCTCCCACCAAACATAGAGGTGGCCAGAGGATCTGCACCTGCTACAGTAGCATCCAGCAGCCTCTTCTGAAGTAGAAGTAGCCTGAAGGAGCAAGAAAATAAAGATCCTTCTGGGAAATAAGATGGTTTCATGAGGACACCTTGCATTATTTCATGACCAGGGAGCTGAAAGAGAAGCAGGGAGCCAGCTTAGATTCCTAACTCCCATCAACTGCACTCAGTCCTAACAGCACTCTGAAACACCACTCACAGGTCTCTTCCCTTGAGTCCGTGGGCCTTCACAAAGAAAGGGAAAAGTCTGGATATTTCTAGTAGCTTTATTCCAGGGTTTAGCCCAGGCACGACTGCACTGCGGTTTACTGTTTGTTTAACAACACGGCAGAAAATTCTCTCTCTCTCAGACAGAAAGCAGGTCGCTGGGATCTAGGAGAGGACCAGAGATATTTTAAATACATGGAAAAGGGGAAATAGAAGGAACGACATGTTTTGGCTGAAACTAGCAGTTAAAAGGAGCAGGTATGCTGTCCTCTGTGTGTGTCCACTGCTAAAAACAATAGAAGCCCAATTTCCAATAGGGTTTGCAAAACACTACTGCAGTACTTAACTATTAATAGAAGTAATTCATACCTGGGTTGATGGGAAAATACCACAGCACAGATGATTGCACTGATCTTGAGAAACAGTATGAAAATTAATTTCATCAGGGTCAAGGCAGAGCAGCTTTTCAAGACTCTCCTCATTTCTCCACTTCCTAAAAGCAGGTCCCCTCCACTGACCCTACCTCCTGTACGAGTCTTCTTCTCATCTAAAATCAAACCAAACCACACTTGGCTCTCACTGGTTCATGCCACAAGAGGAGAGCAGAGAGATGGAATCACAACGGTGACAGTGTTCATATGTCCCTTAGGATGAGCTCTGAGTCTGTCTGTAGGTGGTGAGGAGGACAGGAAAGCTTCATTCACTTTTCCACCTCTGGAAGAATTCAAAAACCTGCTGAAACCACAACTTGCCATCAGTTGATATCGCTCCCACCATCTTGAATGCACTGTGGTTCAGGCCTTCAGTGATTTACAGATTCTGTGCCATTTCTCTCCAAACCTCAACATGTTTCCCTTGAGGCAGGTAGTGCTCCCCAGGGCTGTTTCTTTCTCTTTCTCGAGGAATCCCAGCACATTAGCTCCACCTCCCTGCAAGGCTCCTGAAAGAAACTTCTTTTGTATAAAAGATTGGCCCCGATAACTGCAAATGAAAGACAAATTCACCAGATAAATGAGCTGGATATTATTTTATTGTAATTTAAACAATCATTTTTGAAGTGTGTAAGATTATATAGAACCTGTAATCAGAGCCAAGAGATGTCACTGAATAATACATGACATGCTATAAATTAAGGAAAGAATGATTATACGTAATAAAAAGAATAAGAAATTTCTTCGTGCAGGAAGGATAGGAACCACATTATTACTGAGCAGAGAGCGATAAAAATCACCACCTTATGAATAAAGCAATGGAAAAAGGAAATGCCAGAGAGAATGGAAACGACCAAGGAAAGCTTGGCTAGGACTTAGTAAGCAAAGCCAGGGGCTTATAACTCTTCCACACAGAGCAGTGCAGTGATGCTCACAAATAATTTATTCAACAACCAATGTATAAACTATTGATGAATGATTTGGGGTTTTCAAAGGGTTTTTGCTTATTCCAACTTCTTGGCTGATAAAAAAAAAATCCTGACACAGTGATGAGCCCGGCCCTGAATAAAAAGCGGAGTGTTAGCCAGCAAGAGAGCACCATCCCCTGTGCTAGTGTTATTAACCCTGCGTAAAGGAACCCAGAACTGTGTGCAAGCCACTTAGCGAGAGGAGGGTGACTCATCAGGTCTGACACTGAGCTCCCAGACACCATTGATCTACCGGCAAAGTTATCTCATTCTGAGTCTGATAATAGAGGTAAGAGTGCATTCGTTCCACGGAAATTCAGGCCTCTGCTATCTCCAAACAGCCATATAATAAAAGAAATTGCCTGTGTACAGCCACTCAAGATATGCTAATCACTCAAGATATGCTAATCAGTCACCGAGGTATGACAATACCAGGCACTCTAAGGAGGTCAATGCGGCAGACCAGTAGTAATATCACTCAGAAGCTTCTAACCTGTAAGGACAGTCAAGTCAGCGCCTGTCCCTAATAAGCTTGCACCCCCAAAGAAATCATAAGGGACTTTAACTTGTACTCCCTAAACCAGACTTAGTGATGATTGAACAGAAATTTGCATGCAGTGGAACCACTTTTTACCCCACTTAGAGGAAACAGATGAAAAATATAAAGATATTTCATGCTGAGGGCAGAGCAGCAACACTACTGTGACTCCTCTCCTCTGGTCCGAGCCTCTTCTGCCTTGCAGAATGAAAGACAAGGTGGTGTCCGTACTCAAGCCAGAAATGCTGCCACAAAGCTGAATGGCAGGGTCGGATTTGGCAGCACAGGGGGTGCTTTCCCCAAACTTGAGTGACTACTCAGAGCGCGAGGCGGCGGAGAATTAGACATTCATTTCCTAGGCTTGAAAACATTCACTTGAAACCAGGCAAAATTAAGCTCCTGCAATGACAAATAAACCACGGCGTTTCCTAAACAGATGTAAAGTTAAAGATGTGCCTTCAGCTTAAGAATAAGCAAACTGCAACAATGACTCTCACATCAATTTAATTATCCTCTTATAGCTATGCACTGCTATGACCCTCCTATCCCATAATATGCCAGCCCTTCCCAAGTATTTCAGCGTAAGTACGACACTCTTTCAATTGCTTTCTGTCTTTGCAGCCGGCATGAAAAACAGCCCTTATTAGTTTGCAGCTTGGGATGGGAGTAGGAGGCAAAAGGGCTGCAGTGCTCACTGAAGAAAAGCAAAGTCAGCAGCCTGAGCCTGGCATTGAGCTGGGCTCCCACCTATTCTCCCTGGGTGGAGCAGCAAGTTCTCCAAATCCTAGAATATACATTGCAATAAGCAAAATAAGGGATTTTTTTTTTTTTTTCAGCACTGTGCCTTCACAAGACGGAGAAATGTCCTGTTAATCAGGAAAGAAATGATGTTACCACAGCTATTTAGCATGCAGGATTGACTTCTAAATGAAACAATACACAGTCTTAACATCATGTCTTGAGTCATTTTATGTACAACACATATATCTCCGGACCTTTCTTCGTAATAAAATACTACTCCTTTCAACTCCTGTGGCTACCTTCCCTGATGGCTGCATATCCGTTTTTCCTTCCTCATTATCTATTTACAATGCAATGTATCCAACAGCCTATCTGCAGATCACCCTGTGCTTTTCCTGCTCCAACTGATGCTGGGGTATTCTCCCAGTAAACAGAAAAATGGGCATTTACACCTGCTCCTTGCTTCATACATTCATCACATCTGGTTTCTGCTGTACTTTCCCTTGGCACCTGTGAGCTTGGGATTACTTTTTCCATTTTTCCAGCTGCTCTCACCTCCTCTGGTGTAAACCTTGAAGCAGCCACTGCAAAACCTTCCCAGTTTGTACTGGTGTAAGGAGAGTGAAGGATCATCTCCAGTAGACAAAATTTCAAACAGAATGTATAGCATATTATCTTCTACAGAGTAGTCTAAACAGGAATTTTTCTGACCAAAAATAATTGTCTTCATTAGAAAATTTGATTCGGTGGAGGCGATTTCCTACATCCAAGAAGGAATTTCCAGAAAAAAAAGCTTTTCTGCCCTCCTCAAGTGCAGACTTACAATCTTAAAGCTTACAGTTACAGAAATGCATGAGCTCAGACAAGTCCCTTGCAAATTCTGCTTCTCTCCGAGGTGACTGAAACTTTCATTTAAAAGATAAGAAGAAAACCTGGAAATTGTCGTTTCTGAGTAGCTTTATTTACAGCTCTTTTTTAAGACCTTCCTGCTTTTGCATGGTTGGCTTGCAAGTTAAAAACGTTGAGAATACCTTGCCTGGTAATGCATATTAATGCAAATATTAATTTATTTAAGCTTGTTTGAAAGACTCAATATTATATCATGCCTAAAGAGACCCATTAACCACTTCTGGAGATCTTTTGTCTTTTTAAATACCCATGATCTTGATAACCCTTTCCTGGTTTTCTCCATTTTTACTTGCTAAGTATTTTGGACTAAATTCTGTTCATAAAACCTATCGAATCAAAGAAGCTACAAACCAAGTTTAATAGGTGAATTATACTTTTAAATCCTATTCTGCACTTACCTGGTCTCCTTCAGCAGAGATTTCAAAATATTTTATAAGAGTGTATTGAGTGATTGATAAATTAAGCCTAATAAAACCCTGGGAGGTAGTACAGTTAGATAAACAGAAACACAGAAAGGTTAATTGTCCAAGGTTACATTGCAAATGATTTGCAAAACCAGGGCAAGCACCCAAGGAGTCCTAACTACAGTTCCTGCAATTTGCTCTGGGAAATATGTCAGGCCTGATTTGCAATCGTCTTCATCTTTGTGTAATTATTTACTGCAGCGCAAGACAAGTGTAAAACAGGAGTAAAACTTGTGCCAAATCAAAATAGCACAGGTATGAAAAGACGAACAAGGGAGAAGGCAATGCAGAATCTCTGTATTTCTTGGCCATCAAGACCAACTTGTCACTGGTTCATTAACTCTCTTGTTTACCTACCACCTTAAATGATAAATTTAATAGTGCTCTGTTGACAAAAGGGTTGCCTGGTTATCATTTTGCTGATGACTCTGCAGCAAATGAAATCATTATAGGTGTACTCTAGGTGTCATACTGCTTTTTTCTTCTGGTTTTTTAGCAACAACATGTAGGCAGAATTAGAATTCAGATTTTTTTAGTGTATTGTATGATATCAGGTGGCTAAGATCTGAATCTTAAATTTAACAGAATTCTCTTAAATATAGGAATATGTCACATATATACATAGTATATCATAGTATACAAAAATATATAATAGTCTATCACATACAAATGTATCTGAATTCTCACATCTTGTTGTATAGCCCTAACTTGACAGTAGTATCATGCCAGACAACATTAAATCTGAATTAATTTGAACAAATTATAGAAAGAGTAAGGTATCACATTAAAATACTCCTACTGAAATACAAAGTTACTAATTTAGCAAAACGCTTCTCATGACATTATTCTCCCCTGCTATCAGATAGCTAGCGTTTTAAACAGAGTTAATCTCAGTAGCGACTAACAAATACGTTGAAGTATCGGAGGGGTTAAGAGACAGTCATCACAGCCGCTGTATTTTTGATTCATCATACATAGAATTGGACTAGAAACTTTATATTTGAAAGATTTTTCAGCAGATAGTGCACATCCCACATAATAAAATACTGGCAGGGAGGAGGATATCTGATATTACTTTTTGTTTTCACTAACCATAAAAACCTTTAAAAGTATCGTAGTTCCATTCAGACGTAAATATTTTATTTTAACATAAAATGTTTATGTTTCGAAACAGTTCACCTGGATTTCATTGTAATGGTGCCCCTGCTGTGGGCTATAGATCCATGCCCCACCTCTGCTTGGGCCAGTTTCCCTGAGATTCCCCTGTTGCAAAATAGCCTTTTCCCACTGCAAGACCTACATTTGTATCTGACTGGGGCAAAATAATGACAGTAACATTTTCAATAGCGCACAAAAATTAGAAAAAATGTACTTCAGAAACCATTTTATCTGCCCATTTCATTGTTTCCCTATCAGAATTTATTTTTTTTAATTTTGGGAAATTCAGCAGGTTTTTGTTGACCGGATAAAAATCAATGTTAGAAAAAAAAACCCTCCAATTTTCATCCAGCTCTAACCTTACATCTCCCAAAAATGAAATCAAAAGAAGAAAGACAAATTATTCCTTCTCTTAAAAAGGAGCCAGCAAGCAAAACAAAACAGGTTTTTTGTGTGTTTTTTTTTAAATTACAAAACCAGAAAAGACACTGCAAGTCACTTTTAAATTAACAGCAACACTAGTTCATTCTGTGGAACATGGCATTAAGAATAACTATTTGAAAACAGAAACGGTAAGATACCAGGCTAAGTGTTTTGACGATGATCCTTTGACTAAAGTGCTTTTCATGGTACTGTCCATCCAAAGACCTCATAGCAATTTTCCAGCACTTGACGCGCTGACTCCCATGACAATGACAAATACACTGTTGTTGTGTTTAGCAGTCATGGAAGCTGAGTCACAGAAAATACAGTGTCTCACAGGAGGCCTTGCAAGAAGCCAAAGTTTTCTAAGTGTTGGTCCTGCGTCTTGGCAAGCAGGCGATTTCCTCCACCGTGCGGGTGCCAAGTTCAAGCTCCCCAGCTGTACCCTCAGCAACGTGGGTCCCAAGCGTCAACTCCTTGCCACCTCTGTGACACAGATTTTGTCTGCAAACCCCACTTTCTCTGCTTTGTCAACACCTCCAACACAAATATCCTTATTTTTTCTCAGAAAAGCATGCCCAGCCACAATGCTGGAAAGGTCTGGATTGAGGATTGCATATGCTCTACTTGGAAGTCACCTTCAGCTGCGGACCTGCCCCAGGACATCTGTCTGATTGTGTCCCTACGCTTCCTGCCTCTTCCCAATCTCTTGCATTTTTCTCCACACACCTCTTTATATTCAGTTCACTCCCAAAGCATCTCCCTCGCCTCACTCCAATTCCCACACAAGTTGTCTGGAGAGGGGGCGGGAGGGTAAAGACAGGGAGGAGGAAAAGCTGCAATTACATGGACCCCAAGATACATTCATGCTACAGTGAGGAATGGTGTTATCCTTGCTTTACCCACCTCCCTTTCTCTCCTCCCTCGCTCCCATTTGCCTGCCTATGATTTTTATTTGTCTCACAAAGATTAGATAATACTTTCTCCAGGCAAGAAGAGGGACCGTATTTGGCAGACGCGAGTGGTCAAGCACCTCATTGTCCCCTCCCTGGCCCTGGGCCATGACTGCTCACCCTGTGCCCTGCCCAGGGTCCTCCTCAGGTGGGGGCTGCAACTTTGCTTCTGTACATCAGTCGCCTTCTGTGCTTGGGAACACACGGGAAAATGCAAAACAAAGAGGAGGTGAGCCCTTCAGCCTGGCCAAGGCAGGACTGCTATGACAGAAGCTTGAAAACCTCAAATGCTGTTTTCAATGTTTAACCTTTTAAACTGGCATCAGCATTGCACCACAATTAGTTTTTAATCTATCACTGCCTAAATCCATGTATCTTTGTCCTGGGCATTATATTTGCTGTAGAAAATGATCACCTGCTAGTACAGCATTACACAACTGAAATACGTTCCAGAATGTACCCAACTAACATCATAAAATACCAATGTGTCAAGCAATTTTCATCTTGCCGTCAACTGCGTGTGTACACAAGTTCAGGAGTACATACACCTCATCTGAGGCAACTCCAGTTTGCATAAATCACAATTAGGCAACAATCACAGGGAATGATAACCAGAGTTCACAGCACAGCACATTAATCTTGGGGAAGATGAGAGTGACCGGGGTAAGTAAAAGACACTAAGGTCACAAAAACCTTTGCTTGTGCTGGCACCAAAGGCTGGCAGATGAGGAATACAATGAACTCAAAAGGTGCAAGCAACTAAACTTACATTGCAAGCAACATACAGACCACACAGACGTTAAAACCTCATCAGAGATGTGTTTGGAGCATGCAGGGAAATGGGGAGTGGGAGAGCCTCACGTTAGCTGAATCTTCCTGGGCCGTACCACAAAGGCAGCTCAAAGTGTTGGAAACAAGCTGTGGAAGGTCAGGTCTTCACACCAGAAAAACATACAGCAAAGCAGTATTTCTCCTCCCCTTCTTGAAAAAAAAAATAAAACCAACTTAAAAACAAAGCAGAAAACAGAGTTCCTCCTCAAGGCTTCCTAGAAGGGCAGTGGGAGCTCCTCTTCTCCTGCTCAGTTTAGCAAAAACCTGCAGGGAAGGGAGGTGATAATCCCCTGGCGACATTTCACTTAACACTTCTCTGGTAGGCAGTAATTCCTGTGTGCCACAGGAACCAGCATAATGGAAGCAAGCTCTGTCTCAGAGAGGTGTGTTAATGTATTTGCAGCACATGAAGGCCATTATTATAAGCTTAGCCCAAGTTTTGATGAAAGCAATATAAAGCTCTTATAAGGCCTTTGCAACGTTAGGTACTTCTACTGCAGAGCTGGTGGTGTTTGGCAACCTGAACACTGAGAGACTCCTCATAAAAGGAAGCCCAGGCTTGACCCAGGGACCAGATAGGCAGAAGGACCTCCACACACTGCGGGTACTTGAGCCACATCCTCCATCTGTTCCATTCAAGGTGAGGACAACAGCTGTGGCCTGAGTAAATAAGCCAACGTAAGCACACGCAGACAAACCCAAAAGTAATAAGTGCTCCCAGCGGAGCTTGTCTTAATGAGAGCCCCATGACGAGTTTCAGTTGCTTATTCACAATAGAAGGCTGAGAGCATAAAAACAGGGGAACTTTCCCCTATCACCTTCTTTTTTAGACAATTTATTCCCTCTTCAGACATCCCTCGGAAGTTTGCATACTCATTCACCATGTAGGGCACAGGCTCTCTTAAGCTGCTTTGTAGAGCTAACACCAAGTTTTCTTACAAGCTGGTTTCTCTTCACAGTCGGTAACAGCAGTGCTTACTGCAGCCCACATGCTAACATATTCTTACACGTTTTTAAGGGCTGCTGTGGACTAAGACATGTTTCGTGAAGACATAGAGAAAAGAAGAAAGAGCAGGGAAATCAGGATAACCGGGAATGAAAGTGTTAGAATATCAATATGAAACTGTATCTGTAAATGATGGTCTTCACTATTTTTAGCTATTGTTAAAAAAAACAGTAATGATAGATACAACCTTTGTACCTCGACTCCTTGCTGGCAGCTGCATCCCTTGCCCTTCTGGCTTTACCACTGCTGCACAAGGAGAAGATTCTCCCAAGGAGACAAGGAAAGCAGAGCAGCTCTGCACGGGACTATGCCCAGTCATTTAGCTGCAGAGCTGAAGCTCATTTTGCCGTGTTGCTGTATAGAAGCTAATTAGCCCCACTGAGAGTCAAGCTTTATTAGCCTGAGTGCATGTTTGTTAACCTTGTGTTACCATCCAGGGACACTGCTTGGCCAGCAGGACCAAGGGTCTTTGCACCAGGCGCCTGCACATAGACATGCCACATGTCCTGGGTCTGTCCCTGACGTAGCGTGCTGCCCCAGTTTCCCCAGTGCAGTGGCTGGCTGGGGGACAAGGAGGTATGGTTCACTCTGCTCTCCATTTCCTTCCCACTACTCTCACCTGCAGGCATGGGAGAGGGCATGCACCAGCTCAGCAGAAACAACATTCTGCCCTATAGCTGCTGCTCACTGTAAGAGTAGAATCATAGACTCATAGAACTGTCTAGGTTGGAAGGGATCTTTCAGATCATCGGATCCAACCATAGACCTAACTCTGACAGAAAAAAAAAAATATCACTAAACCATGTCCCAAAGCATCACCTCTACCTGTCTTTTAAATACTTCCAGGGATGATGATTCTACCACTTCCCTGGGCAGCCTGTTCTAATGCTTGATAACCCTTTCAGTGTAAAAAATTTTCCTAATATCTAATCTCGGTCTCCCCTGGTGCAACTTGAGGCCATTTCCTGTTGCCCTATAGCTTGTTACTTGGGGGAAGAGACCGACCCCCACCTCTGTAAAACCTCCTTTCAGGTAGGTGTAGAGAGTGATAAAGTCTCCTCTCAGCCTCCCTTCTCCAGGCCAAACAACCCCAGCTCCCTCAGCCACTCCTTGTCAAGACTTGTTCTCCAGACTCCTCACGGTGGTGGTGCTACTTCATTTGGGACCAAGTATGGGCTTACACTGCCACTATGTATTTTGTACCCATACTCCTGTTACTCCAACTGCAGTTTAGGCACAAAGTGCCAACGTTACTACAAGCTGCACTTCAGAATACCTGGTAATGAACCGTGCTTTGAGGCACCTCGCCTGGAGCCTACCTCTCCAAAATGGAGGCAGGAGACTACATGCCCATGGCAAGGCACCAAAGGTCCTCGGGCTTGCTGAATCCATCAGGGACTGCAATAGAGCTGTTCTGGAGCAAACGTGGAGGTGAATGTGCATGGAGATTAGGTTGGATGATGGGTATAGGCTCCCACTTAGCCTGCAAAGGGGGAAAAGAAAATAACACCCATATTCTGAAGAGAAGAAACTGAGGAAGACAATTTGGTCAGGATCACACAGAAACACTGGGCCAGAGCAGGCAGTCAGGGCTGACTTGAGTTTTACTTTGCTCTTGTATTACAAGCTCAGCCTTCCTGCTCTACAGCAGCATTTTGGCTATTACTGAGAATATGAAATAATGCTACACATCATCTTGAACAGAAATAGTGTTAGGCCATAGTTCAAATAACCCAGGGCATCGGGAATGAGTTCTTTAAGCCTTTGGGCTGCCCCCCATTAGCTCATTTCACCTGCTGAGGATTTCTGGAGCCTGTTGCCCTTCCTTACAGAAACAGCTCTGCAGATCAGAACCTGGCCACACAACCCTCTCCGCGACACCTTAAGCCTCCAGGTCTGCTCATGGTCTGCCTTCTCCAGCCATCCCCAGGTTTGGGTGAGCACATCTCTGCGGTGTCTGGCATAGGCACACACTGTCTCTATGGCAATGAGAGAGAGGAAGCGCCTGAGAAAGATGCTGCAGAAAGGGCTGTGTCTGGCACCAGGAGGAGACAGCAGAATGTGCAGAAGCCCAGAGGGAAATGTTCCCTGCAGGCTGAAAAAAGTGATGTGGTCATAGGATGACATAAGTGACCCAGAGGAGGGTAGCAATACGTGCCTGTTTTCTTCAAGTCAGGCTTTTCTTCCAACTAATGTTTTCACTACTTTTTGTTTATAATGGATTAAATTTTAACTATGCGATACTATAAAAAGTGCTTATTGCACATCACCCAGCTCAATCTTCATCAGGAGTCTGTAAACTAGGCAACGCAACTCTTCCAGCTTTCTAGTGCAGAATTGCACAGCATGTCATGTACTTTGTTGTAGTGCAGGAAGGGGTGTTACGAAATAACAAGTACTGCATAAGAGGACTTTTCAGGTGCTGTCTGTATTTGTGTCAGGCTTTTCCCACTCTGGAAGAACTGCAGTTGAAAGGCATTGCGTTAGCATAAAAAACATATTTAACTAAAAACATACCTACTTTTCCGTTTTATGGCTGATGATTCAGAACAGGAAAGGAAAGAAAGTAAAACCTCCAAATTCACTCTTCCCTATTTATTGTTTGTTTCTTTTTTAACGCTTCAGACAAGAACAGTGAAATGGCCCTGTCAGGCTCAGCCTCTGTTTATGGGTCCCTTTCAGTTCAGTTCTCAGGTACTGGTGCCATCTTGCCTCATATGCAGGAACAAGGGAAGTTATGTTTAAAAATTTACATGTTTTAATTCTGTGGGGATTTGACATGTAACTGGAGAAAGTGCAATAAAAGTCTGCAGTTTCTGGTTCTGCTATAGACTAAACTACTGATCGTGACCAAGACAATAGGAGAAGGATTATTAGTCATATTGCTACAATTCATATTCACAAACTAATTTTAATACTGTATGTATCTATTTGCTTTCAAAAAAACTACCAAGAATGCAAAGGCCACTTTTATACTTAAATCCCTAAAAAGAAGCTATCTACAAAAGCCACTGCAGTTTGCCTCTATAATTTCAGGGGGGAAATTAAGGAACAACACAAATTTTTACGTATACCAAATAAAGGAAGAAGCAATGCACCATGTATTTGCAAGATTATTCAAGCTTATTCACCTGCACTGTATTCCTATTGCATGCTCTTTCCACAGCCAGTTATTCTTCACAAGTGGGGAGGAGTGAGGGGGAAAGTGAAAAGGATGAAATACTGGGACAAGAAAGGAGTATATAATCCTGAAGTCACTGGAGAAATCAATATATAGGTAATATATTCAAGCTCCATATGTGTGTATAAACAAAAGATCAGGATTTACGACATATATCTGCATATGGTATATGGAACTTTTTTTGGAATGACTCCCTGAGAACATATACTGCTGCCCTACTGCTGTGGTTTTCAAAACCCACATCTTTTCTAAAAGGGAAAATGTCTGCACCTAGCAGATTCTAACTTTGTGTGGGTGTGTAACTAACTTGGTTACCAAAGAAACTAGTTCATGTTCTACACCACGTAAAACTAATATTATTATTAGAATAAATAATTTGAAGGAGAGGAAAGGAGGGGAAAAAAAAAAAAAAAGACATGACTGCACTGCAGATTTGTAACAACCAATTAATGGCCAGAGAGAGAAATGCCATAGCCTCTGTCACAAAATTTTCAGCCTCCCTACACCGACCAAACAAGCCTTTGCTCTTGATGCAAATATTTCAAAACTAAGCCTACACTGCTGTGTTCACGCACCACTGCACTGCCTACATGACGTGTTTTCTGCATAAGTGAAGGAAAGTTGCAGACATCTTGTACTGTTGCCAAGACACTCTGACACTTGCTCAGAGACACTCGTCTGCTGCTGCTGCTGCTCAGAAATGCTTTGACTTCCTATACTTCAGTGCTATACCAGGGCTGTTCCTAGCTGCTTACACCTTCGGTCTTGCTTTTCCATGGCATTGGATTTGCTTTTCTTTTCCTCTCTGCAGCAGTATCTGGAAGGTGAAAAAAAAAATAAATAGAGACTGGCCATTTCTTTTGGGTAGAAATACTGTATTGCTTCATATTTGATATGCTGGCTGGGTAACACTCACATAGAATCATTTAGATTGAAAGGGACCTTTAAGATCAGAGAGTCCAACCATTAGCCTAACATGGCCAAAACTACCATTGAACCATTGTCCCTCAGCCCCATGCCTACCCACCATTGAAATACCTCCAGGCGTGGTGATTCCACCACTTCCCTGGGCAGCCTGTTCCCATGTTTGACAACCCCTTCTGGGAAGACATTTTTCCTAATATCCAGTCTAAACTGTAATGCAGCCCTACATCAGCAGCACCAGCTCCTTTATCAGCTGAGGAGTCGAAGGGACTTTGACCTGTTTTCCCCAAAACAACTCCAGGGCTCCCACACCCAGGCTGGCGCCTCAGCCCACCGCCGAGGCCAGGCTTGGTCCCCTGCCCATCTTAGCAGACAAGGAGCCATCACCCAGCCAGCCAGCCCTCCTCTGGGCTTTCTGCATCGGGAAGAGCTTCCATGCCCGTGAATGCACAGCGGCAGCCAGGCCGCAGGCACCCGTGGCTGCCCCGAGCCGCCCAGCTTGGCCCAGGCCGCGGGGCCGGGCCACCCACAGAAGACACCACCCACCCACCCCCCGGCCACGAAATTGCTCCTGGGCCTTGTGAGGAGGCCCCAGGAGCTGAGCCTTTCCGCGGTGCCACCCACCGGCGGGGCAACGGCGGGCAGGCAAGGCCCCTGCGCCAGACAACACCGCCACCGGCCCGGGCGGCAGCCCCTGCCCCGGCCCCGGCCCCGGCCCCTGCCCGGCGGAGCCCGCGGGAGCGCTGCGCAACATCGCCGCCCCGCGGCCGCCTCCGTCCGTCCGGCGGGTCGGGAGCCGCCGCCGCCTTTCCTCCTCGCCACCCCATATTTTTTGCCCTTTTACCCCCACCCCGCACCGCAGGGAAAAGGTGCGGGGCAAGGGGGACCCGCACCAGCGTGGATGGAAGGCTCTGCCTTCGTTAGAAGAACTCACCGAGTTTCCCAGGCGGGTGACCCTCTGTGATAACAGCCCGATGCCATGGGCGGGCGGCATCCCCAGCCAGCGCTGAGGGCAGCGGGGCCTCGGCAAATGGCACACGGGGAGGACATCGTGAAGCTTTACCCAGGGCCAGCGGAGCACAGCCATCCCTCTGCGCCCTGGACGCCACCTTACTGAAGGTTTCCCTTTCTTGTTACCTTTTTTTTTTTTCCCTTTGGCATATCCATGAGCTTGATTGTACCAAAGCCTGGCCATTCCTCATACCCTGCTCCCTTTACTTCCTCCCAGCTTCACCTCTGCTCAGGCCATTCCAAGCCACCTGGACCTCTGGCCACAGAAGACCGGCCACCCAGGGGTTAGCATCACTTATCCTGACTCCCATTCACTGCAAGGATCTCCTGGCCCTGACAAGAAGGCAGATAAATAATTGCAGAAGCTAAGGCTGAGTTCCCCCCACCTTACTGCAGCTCTTCCCCACTCGAGCCCTTGCCTCCCGTACCTCTACCCAGAGAAAATCATGTTTCCCAGCTCCTGAGTTTCAGAGTCCCCAGGCAGTCAGACATAGCAGGGAGAAGCAAGGACAAAATCCGATTTACAAAAGGGTATGCACCTACGCAACTCATGAATCTTTCCTTTTCTGTCCCTTTTTCCTCTTCTTTCCAGTCACAGCTTCCTTCCAGCACCTACAGCAAATGACACAGGGTCTGGCCTCCAGGGAACAGTATCATTCCATATGCAACTATAACTCCTTCCCTAATTGATCCTGGATACCTAAAAGGAAGGACTTAATCCTAAAAAAGAAAAAAAAAAAAAGAAAAAAGAAAATAAAAAAACTGATGTGTTACCATGTAAGTAAAATGCGCGTGCACACTGAGGCCAAACTAAGATCATATTGGCATGTCAAATTAGGTGTTTCTGAACATTTTGGTGCTTGACTCTGCAACCTGAGCGCTCTTTAAATATATATCTGTATGTAAATTCTGGAATGAAGGCTGGGGGGGGTGGGCGGGAGGTTGTTTTAAAGCAAATGGCTTCCTCTCCCCCACATGAATTTCTACATGCAGTATTGTCTCAGAGGACCCACGGGCAAATCTGAACTCTTAATATGCAGGCTTTGACCTCACAAGCTGAGAGGGAAACTTTCCAAGGGAGGATGAAACATTCCCTTTACTGTGATTGGCACTACTCTTCTCTGGCAAGAGGAGAGACTCAAGAATACAAAGAGAGGGATGTATGGTGTTGGTTACAGACACATCTCCCTGTGCATTTTCCACTCCCATAAGTCATGTGTTCCCCAAGCCTGGGATTTGCATTCTTACTGGTACATCCCACCTGCTGGTCCCAGTTCCCCACTGCACCGTTATTCCCCATCAGCTTCCTAAGATTTCTGTATTTCCATGAACCTCTGTGCCTCTCCATTCCAGTCAGACTAATTCACCTTCCATGATATCTGAGGAGGACACATTAAAAAAAAATACAGGAAAACAATCTGCCTGAACTTCGCAGAATTGCCAGGCACCAGAGCAGCCCCTGGCTTCCAAAAAAAGCAATTGCAAAGCCCAAACTGAGCATGCTAAATACAGCGTGGTTTAAGCAGCCATCTCTTAGGAACCATCTGCTAAGCATGTGCAAATAGAGACTTTTGAGATTATTATGATTTAGTGAATTTGGGAAGAATTTTACAGGAACAGCAAGAGGAGGCTCTAACTACTACTGTGACATAAATATTACAGAATAATGAAATACTGTTTTTAGTTTTAGGAATAACATTCATCTCCCATGAACCAAAATGTAAGCTTGCAGCAGCCTTGAGGGAAAAAAAATACTCTTAATGATTTCCTCAAATGTACAGTAAATTTCATTGAAATATAAAATAATCTTTCCTCGTATGATATTCCCATGCAGTCAAAATAAAGTGTGTGCTTTCAGGTGCAAAGCCAAACTCAATTAGTGTTATACACAAAGCAGAATATATGCTGAATTCTGATCAGAGCCAAGCTGATGATTCATACTGCCATGGTCTGCACGTTCATATTTGCTAGGAAAGCCACTGTACAGCTCGATAAGGGGTTTTGATCCAAAAATAGGCACAGATGCGATTTTAAACATTTGCCTTAGAAAATTAGGTTTTGACACTCTGTTTTAATTGTGTCACCTAATACTGATTGGCACTTACCCAGGTAGAACACCAGCTCCTCGATTAAAATGTAAAATAATATGTTAAATTTACAGTAATAATATAATTCTACATTCATAAGCAGAAAGCACTGTTTGGAGTGCAGCTTTCATAGAAAGCAAACCCAAAAACCCTCTAAAGATCAAATGTACGTCGTAGAGTAGGATATTTCCCTGCTTCTGTTTTTATCTCAGGAACATCAGGAACAGTTGGAAAATCAAGCCACTCCTATGAAAAGCACGTAAGAGAAAATGGAATCTGATGTTTTCTTACTTTGAAGGCACACCTGCTTAAGTATTTAATGCTTCTGAACTGAAAGTGCACGCCTTAAGAATAAGTGCTCTCTATTAAATGCTGGATGCATTTCACCTGCTCATAAAATGTACACCTGTGACTTACTGCAGTGGGTTTCTTCCAGAACTATACATTCCCTGCTTTGTCACGGGAGATTTTTAGTGCTTAAAAATAAAACCAGGCAGACTATTGTCTTAGCCTAAACACAACCCTCAATGAAATCTTCAGCTACCATCCTGCGTATTCTTTACATGGCAACATGGGGTAAGCAGGTATCAGGATATTTTTAAAGGCTATTAAAATATGGCTGTGGTATGTTTTTAGTGATCACATGTAACATAAGGGATTTATGAACTGCCAATCTCCTGATTTAAAATAATGTGGCTGGTTTGTTTTGTGTGTTTACTTTGCTACTTAAAGGCCCTAATTGGTCCTCTTCTACTATTTTCTGCTGATTGTAGCCAGACACTGACTTCACTCATGAATACTTGCAGCAGTGCAGGAGAAAGACATGTTTGTACCAGAAAGAACAGCAGCAGCTCAAGACACAGCTCTTGTCAGGCATATACCTGGTGCCATTGCCTGGAGTACACTGAGAGAGCACTGGGACAGGACTGTGACAACGGCTATAAGGAATCCATATTGTTGTGGGAAGCTGGAAATGGGCTGGCTAAAGAGCAAGTAAAACTCACTTCCCCTTTACTTTTCACTGTATTACTTTGCTCGTTTGGACATTTAATAACAATTGATAAGCATAACAAAGCATAACGTTAAGAATAATCTTACAAATAGGGGTTTTCTGGCCTGAATACTCTACCACTCCACATTGGTGTATCATACTGCATTTCCTAAGTGCTGGTGAATTGCTGATTATGCTCATTCCACTCCCTGTGGCAGGCAGACAATCATTTTCATCCCAGTTTTAAAGTCAGGGAAACTGAGGCAAGGGGATATTGACTGTGAATTGCCTGTGACCATACAGCAGTGGTAGAACCTGATTCCTGCAGCTTTCAGTCTTTGGTCCATCATCTTTGCTGCACCCTTTACATAATGAAAAACCTCTGTGATATAATCTAAAATCTAGTCAAACTGATACCAGTTCATATACACTTTCTGAAAGACTGGAGAAAAATTAAGATTTTTTTTTTTTTAAATGTCCTTTACTGAAGGTCTCTTACTTCATAGCCAACTACACTGTCAATATGACTCAATATGCAATCTAGATGCAGGTGGAAGAACGTGACAGAGCAGTATGAAGACAATTCTGAGTCAGAGCATGCTGTCCTAAAGCTGTACATCTGTAATTTATATTTATATAATTGTCTTTACTAACAGCTTTAGAGACACAAAGCCTAGCCAGAGGCTATAAAGGGGACATAAGTCAGAATGTGAAGCAGTAAGGTGGGAGAGAAATAGGCTGATCAGCCCTGTCTGTACAGTTTGGCTGCTCTGACAGGGACAGCCACCACAAACCCTTGTTTTCTCTTCTTGTAGGTGGGCTAAGGAGAAGCTGTCTTCTGTGCTCACTAATAAGTGTCTCTGTATCTGGAAATCACAGGCTATTTTTGTGATACTTCATCAGATGTGTATGTGTAACATCTAACCTATCCCTTGGCTATATCCCAGAGTCAGAGGAAATAGTGCTGGCTGACAGAGACCTCAGGGATGCCTAGTCCATTTTTCTACCTCAAGGTGGGATTAGCAATACTTATGTCACACATTTATCCAGTTTGCTTTTAAAATCCCCCAATACTGGAAAGCCTACACCATTCCCAGGTGACTGTAGTGCTCCATATTAATATCAGAAAGATGTTACTATCAGAAAATTTTGCTAGTAACAAAGTTAAATGTCCCTTTCTTTCATTTAAGCCAGTCTATGTAAATATCTATATAAGCATTTACATACATGTATTATATATATGTCATACATGTGCGTGTGCATACAGATACGTGTATATATGTGTACGTATGTATGTATTTGTTCCTAAATTTGAGATCAGATGCTAACCTATTTCAACAGCTCCATGTGTTTTCTTTTGCTTTCACTTGCAACTTACTTGTTTTGCCCAGTTTTGTATGAAGACACATAAACACGAAAAAAAAAACATTCACGCTATTCTAGTAGTTACACTCTGCCAAAATCCCAGTGTCTCCAGACATATTTACTAAACTCCCAGTTAATGTTTTGGTTTATACTAAAACCTGTTTATCTCTTAAAGCAGTGCTTTACTCTTAAAGCAAAAAAGCCATACACTTGCCTGTGATATTTAAATTATAAATTCCTATTTTTCTAAAGTAATTTATCCACAAATGATACCTCTTTTTTCTTTTGCTTCCTTGAATCCTGAATAATATAATCGGGTTTTGAGTATCATGAGAGTTATTCTAACATGAACTTTGTATTGTGTACAAAGGATAACACATTCACAGGTATGTTTTTTCATTGGCTCATAGACTTTGTTCCCAAAGAATGTATTGTTTAAGTCTCTCCTCTGCTTCTTTGGGCAAATTAAAGATCTTGACAAAATTCATGTGTTCTGTATTTTTTTAGGAAGCGGCATCATCCAGTTATTCAATAGCAACTGCGTTCAATTAACATCAACCAGACTGGGACACCAGGCAGATATATTGTGCTGTCTTGTCTGCTTGTTTTGTTTCTTAAAATGTAGTATGAAAGCTGTAAATTGACTCGTCTGCTTATATTAGCTGTAACATTTCAGTACATCAGGACCATTTAGACTGCATTTCAAAATAAGATCTTAATCTATCTTTCTGCAAGGAAGGAGTGGTTTTTTCAGGCCCTTATTCTTTACGGCAAAGGAAAGACCCATCCCTAAGGCTTACAGAAGTGTCAGCAGTCACTGTTTTAAATACACAGGTGAAAGGCCATGATTAGTAGTCTGGGCAATCAGAAATATCAGATTGCCTAGCCAAAAATAGAGCCAGAGAGTGATGGTTCAAAGGCTTCAGCTTAAGAAGTAAATCTAGAGCTAACATAATATGGGAGAAACCTAATAAAAACAGAGTTGTGTTTTTGCGCAGCCTATGCCAATATGCGAGGGAGCAGAACCATCCTTCCCCTCTGCTGAGTTTTCATACAATCAGAGAGAAAAAAAAAAAAAAACCCCACAGGTTCCCTGTTACATTCCAGTTTGTTTTTTCAATCTGTTCATGTTAATGGTACAATCGGGGATCTCCGATTTTTGTGTCATCACTGCCAGCAGCAGGCTAATGGAGCATCTCAGAGACAGACCACAGAACTGCAGTTCCAGCCACACAGGGCACTTCCCTCTTTTTATTACACTCTATAAAAGATAAGTCACACACGCTTTCTCTTAGCAGTCCTCATGAATCAGCAAAGAGCTGCTGAAGAGTGACCATCAGGGCACTCGGGAAAGAATCGGGTGCCAGCTGTCCAAGTATTTCTTGGTGATTTACATTCTTTTTATATATCCCTGTATCCAGTAGGAGGAACAGGCCAGCAAAAGGAGCATTTACGTGTTTGCATTTTACAGGACAGGCTGCAAAAAGGAGATGTCGCGCAGGAGGAGGAGGGAGGATTTCTTTCCTCGTAGTTGATGCAAAAAGGTATTTCAGTTCCCGTGACTTCTCCCAAGATCTGCATTAGCAAGTCCAATTAGAGTATGTATGTCCTGTCACGGGTGGCAGAACGTCAGGGCACTGGGGATCGCAGTGCCAAAGTGCGTGCACAGCCATAGCTTCTCTTCATCTTTACCTCTCTCTTCCGTTCCGTTTGGTGAACACTAGGGGCTTAAGCATGCTGAAGGAAAAATTTCAACACAATTGATTTTGTCAGTAGCCTGTTTCAGGAGGTAAGAAATCAACCATCTTGAATTCTGGCAACAAAACCTGTGGATGCGGATTGCAAAATGTGTAGCCATCCCTTGGCAGGCTACTGCGTCATGGTTTGCACGTTGGGTTAAGAAGGCAGCTGTTGTTCAGACAGCCCCCGTCTTCCATGCCCCGAAGGACTTATTCTGAGAGAGATCACACATGCTAAAAATTCTGCTTTGATCCTCTATTTCGTTTCTGCTTTCTTTGGTTGCAGAGTTTAAAAAATCACCTTAGTTGTAGGGTTCTCAAAATCTGATCATGACATTTGTGCCATGATGACCCACTCTTTGGTGCCAGCCCAGAGAAGGTGGGACTGAGGAGACGAAAAGAGAAAAGCAAACCATTTAATTGATTAAATACAAACTATTAACTGCACTGTGACCAGTTTGGAGTTTCCCATGATTGCTTCTAGAAAGCCCTTTTCATTATAAGCATATTGCCATCCTTGAGGGAGAAGTGCTGCATGTATCAGTGAAAAGAGAGATACTTTTGGATAATCTTCCTACTGTGATGGGACCCAGGCTGGAAATACGGAGGAAGTTTCCTTCCGCTCCGCTGTTCTGTTAACTGCAAATGGACAAAAGCTACAAGTTGTGAGGTTCCCTCACCAATCAGCAATGGGAGATTAACTTTATCGTTAACCTTGTCTGTGCCCTCGCCAACTTAATTGGCATTGGCCCAGGTCCCAGACCTACGGCCAAGAAATACCGAGCAGAGCTCGGCTGGGTGATGCAATGAGAGCTACTCTTCTCCCCAGACATCCTGGGCTAGCTACATGTCATTTTCATCCCTTGGCACAAAACACGGTGTCTTTGCATATCACCAAGCTAGACTTTCAGCAGGCATAAACGAGCAGAGAACTAGAGTGAAAAAGGTTTTGCACCCCTTAAGAATCTAGCCATAATTATTAAACTCTCCTTGAAAATTTTCTTTTTAGTTCCCTTTAAAAAAAAAAAAAAAAGGGCTTTGTTACCCATCTCCTCACTGTGGGTAACCTCATTCTTTCCAAGCTCCAGCTGGAACCTGCATCACACATTGCTCAGTGCTCTGTTGCAAAAATCGTTCCCCATTCGCAGCACTAAATCCCCTGCACACACTCCTAAAATATCTTCTCTGGTTCCTCATGCCTAACTAAACAACGCAAAATCCTAATTCTCTGCATACCTCCCACAGCCATCCCAGCTGCTCCTGCCACCTTTCCTTTCCCTTAGGCCCTCTTCACTCATCCGAAGTTACTCATCAGGAATCCCCTCCTCCAACACCTCTCGGCTCTTTTCTTTCACTGGAGCCCTTTTGGGGAGGCAGGAGGAAGAGGTCATTTTAAATAAAACCTTGTCCACTTCTTCCTCTTGCATTAGTTTTTAAATTTGCCATCGTAAGAAGATTTGAGCGGATGCACAGAGAGATGCTCATTTCTGGATGCTCAAAGTGTCCTGCTTGTGCTAACAAAAAGGTAAAGCCCTGTGGCCTGGGCTGTGGGGTGCTTCGAGACCCATCCAGGCCTTGCAGACCCCAGGGGTGACAGCATGGCCTCATGCTAAGCCACCAGACCTGTTTGGCCCCAAGAGCTTCTGAGCCAGGGTTGAGGCAGTCTTTGTGCACAGGTCGGAGAGTCAACAAATGTTTCCCAGCGGACAGGTCTGCTCTTGAGAGAGAACTTGAACCCTGTGCAGATGCCATCTTTATGAGTCACGTCTTCCCCATCTCCCTTTTACACTCTATCCCCAAAAGTAGCTGCCCTGAGGCGTTTGCTTTGAAAGGACATAATCATATTGTCCTCCCCCTCATTATCGCTCTTCCCAGCATCTGTACCTCATTGTACGATCATCTCTTCCCATCGTTCTCTTCTTAATTTAGTTTGGAAACTCTCTAGAGCAATGAGACATCATTATCTATTTTGTAACGCGCCATTCAGAGCTGGAGCAGAGTAGCACGTATATGCAATAGAAATCCTACCCTTCCATTTCCTCCAAAAGATAGGTAGAGCTGGTTAATGCTCTGCAGGTTATTGCACGCCACCTGCCACGTGCTACCTACCAGAACTCCAGTTACCGGAGCTTTCCCCTACATCAGAGGTGAGACCTCCACCATGCTTTGCTCCTCACAGACTGCTGTGGGAGGCCTCCAGCTGCTCCGCTCCTGACAACCTTATTACCACCGAACATATTCTGATGGCCATTTTTTGAAGTGCCAGAGCAGTGACAGTCAGTAACAAGGTGCCTTCAACTATCGGCAGGGTCAGGAGTACACAGAAGGTTTCGTTTCAGGTTTGGTAACATCCACAGGACACTTGTGGCAGCGTAACGTCCTCGCTCATTGCAGTAACACAGCTGAGCTGTGTTTCCAGCAGCACGCGTCAAGCTGCCTCACATCCCACCCCTCTGTGGCCCTCCCCTATGGGCAACCCCACAGACAAAGGCAAGGCGATACCCTGGGCCAAGGGCAGGCAGAATTTCATGGGGTGAAAACCCACAAGTACCTTTGGAATGACATTTCCACTGCAGGTAACTGATGCTGGTTACAACAGGCAATAAAACAGACGCTGGTCTGGGAAGACAGAGGAACATCCAGCAGAACTGCTGATACATGCTTCCCTCTCTGCCCCCACAGAACGGAGGTATTCTTCCTGGGGTCACCTATAGCTTCCCCAGTGTTTATGTGCCGAGAACTCCGCTGGATGGCATCTCCTCAAATTAGTTTTCCTACGGTATTGTGGAAAGCTGCGAATCAGCCACTGGATGGTTACTGAAATAATAATCCCCCTCATTTTTAATCATGATAAAATATATTTAATGGAGACAAAAAAAAAAAAATTCAGCACAGATGATACTGTCAGCAGCAATGACAAAAGCTCTTTGCTTCTCACTAATGACATGAAGCTCCAGACACATCCCCG
>JAOQGH010000001.1:123773338-123804276 GCA_025769975.1 Gallinago jamesoni | reverse complement strand
ACAGATGATACTGTCAGCAGCAATGACAAAAGCTCTTTGCTTCTCACTAATGACATGAAGCTCCAGACACATCCCCGGGTTTCACTGTAATACAGTGCTGTGACTAAGCCCGTGCAGTGACCTGTGTGCCGCTGGAAATGGGCAGCGAGGGGGGAGAGCTGGACTGGGAGACAAGAGACCGAGGCTCTGCAACCCGACCTAGTACCGAACTTCATGCAAACTTGGGCCCAATCCTCTCCCATCTCTGCGCTTCTGTTTCTATTTCCATCTTTCAGCTTTGCTTCAAATTATATGCTTGCTTCTTTTTTTTTTCTTTATCTTAAACTGGTGTAGGACTGATACAAGCAGTGGGGACCCACCTGCATGGGAGTGGAACCAAGCAGAGGCACGATAGGATTATAAACCCCAGCGTCCCTGGACTGGGGACACTAGATGCAGCCACGCCAGCCCCACAGGCAGAGTACTACCTGGAGCAATTCCTGGGCTTGGGAACGAAGCCCAGAAGAACCAGGGACCTTACCGGCATAACTCGGCTCTGCTCAACCAAGCCGTTCGCTCGCTCGCCACCCGAGAAGCGGTGAAACATGGAAAGAGTTTAGCATTCAAGCTGCGTGACCTAGCCACGAGTGAGGAGACGGGAGCGATGTCAAGGAGGTTTTGTGTATGAAGCCTCCACAACAAAACATTAGCTCGGGTCAGCCACTGCTGAAATGTAAAAGGAAGGATGGCTGTCCGAGTCTATCAATAACCAGAACAGGGAGCTGCTGCCGTTCCACGCAGCAACAGGTCCAACAGCTGTCAAACACAAACTTCCTTCCCGACGATTTGTAAAACCACCGGCCCAGGCCATAACCAGGCTGGGAACACTGACACCTTCGGATGGAGAAATCCCAGCCAGGGCCAGCCGACTGCCGTGGGAATCAGTGCGCCCCGACGTGCCAACAAGCTGGGGCTGCCACGACCAACGCCGGCGTTTCTCCTCCTTTCCGTTGTTTAATTACAATTCGTGTTCAAAAACGGGGCTGCCTCCCCCACGCCCTCGATCGCAACCCGGGGGAAGGGGGTGCAGGGGATGTATCCCGCCAGACAGGTGGGCAGCGGCTTGTGGCCAGGGCAGCGCCGCTCCCCGGCACGGCAGGGCAGGGCAGGGCAGGGCAGGGCAGGGCAGCAGCGGCGGAGCCGGCCGGGTCTCCCCACGCCGGGAGTTGCCGAGACAGCCCGGGGCGGCTCCCGGGACGACACCGGGGTGCTGGAGAGGGCGAGGCGAGCAGGGGCAGCCTCGCCGCCGGCGCCCGGCTTCCCTAATGGGCATGTGCGGCGCCTCTCGCACATGCCCACTCGGGCGACGCGGAGCCGGCGGGCTGTGCCGCGCCGCGCCCCCCGCGGGAGGCTGCGCGGCCCGGAGCGAGGGGCGCGCCGTCGGGAAATCCCGGGACGCTGCCCGCCCCGGTCCCCCGGGGTGGGGGGCGGGGGGAGAGGCGGCCACACGTTTCTGTCGGCGGATCCCCGTGCCAAAGCGTCCCCCGCGACACACGCCTCGCTCACCCTCCGCGGGGGGCGGCCGCCCGCCCGTCCGTCGGGGGAGGCGGGCAGCCTGCGCTACCCGGTGGCCCCGGGTGCGGGGCGGGGGATGTAGCGGCGCGGCGGGGCCGGCGGCGGCAGGCGGAGCCGGCCGGCAGCCGGGCGGGGCGGGGCGGGGCGCGCCGCGGCGTCCCAAGCGCGGCCCGCGGGGCGGCCCCGGCGGGAGGCGCCGCGCTGCGCCCC
This sequence comes from Gallinago jamesoni, assembly GCA_025769975.1. Lineage (NCBI taxonomy): Eukaryota > Metazoa > Chordata > Aves > Charadriiformes > Scolopacidae > Gallinago > Gallinago jamesoni. The sequence continues at coordinate 123,802,512 of JAOQGH010000001.1, read as the reverse complement.
GCCGCCCCGTCTTCGGCGCCGCCCGGCGTGGCCCCCGCGGCCCTGGGCGGAGGGCGGCGGCGGCGGGGGGCGCCGCGGAGGGTTTATCCGCGCCCGCCCCGCCTGCCGCGGCCGGGGGATTAGTCAGCAGTCTGCGGGCAGCCCCGCTCCCGCGCAAACTCCGCGGCGGGGGCGGGGAGCGGCGAGCGGCGCCTGCCCCTTCCCCTTCCCGCGGCGAGGGGCGGCGGGGCCGCGGCGGCGGGGCTCCCCCGCCGTCCCCCACCCCCCCCCAACCCCACCGTCCCCCACCCCCGCCTCACCCGCCGCGGTCCGCTCCGCGGCCGCGGCGAGGTGCGGCTGGTTGGTGGCAAGTCGGGCAACGAGGCGTTGGGAAACTCCTCTCGGGCACAGCGGCGTTGCGGGAGGACCAGCGCCCGAGCTGCCCCGCGCAGGCGGGCAGGCGCGCACACACACACACACGCACACACCGCACACGCACCGACACAGGCACACGCGGCGGCGGCCCCCGGCCCCCCGCAGCCGCGGCCGGCGGGGAGGCGGCGCCCTGCGGGGGCTGCCCCATGGTCTTGCGGGGGCCGTGGGGGAGCTGCGGGGGCCCCGGCGCGGCGCTCGCCCTCCTGAGCGCCCTCCGCACTAGGATGTTGCGGCAGGTCTTGCACAGGGGGCTGGGGACGTCCTTTTCCCGGCTCGGCCACTTCGTCGCCAGCCACCCGGTGTTCTTCGCCTCGGCGCCCGTGCTCATCTCCATCCTGCTGGGCGCCAGCTTCAGCCGCTACCAGGTGGAGGAGAGCGTGGAGCACCTCCTGGCCCCCACGCACAGCCTGGCCAAGATCGAGAGGAACCTGGTGGACAGCCTCTTCCCGGTGAACCGCTCCAAGCACCGGCTCTACTCCGACCTGCAGACGCCGGGGAGGTACGGCAGGGTGATCATCACCTCCTTCCGCAAGGCCAACATGCTGGACCAGCACCACACCGATCTCATCCTCAAGGTAACCGCGGCGGGTTCCCCCCGGGACCCGGGGGCATCGCCGGCCACGCCGCCCCGCAGCCCGCTCCCCGCCGCCTTCCAGCCCCCCGGTCCCCGCACCTGCCTCTGCCGCCGCGGACCCACCCGCGCATCCCGGCCTCTGCCCGCCCGCCCTCCCGCCACCGGCGCTGCCACCGCAGCCGCCCGGTCACCTCCCTGCAACAGTTGGGATGCCTGCCCGCCGCGGGGAGCCGGCACCGCGCTCCCCGCCAGCGCCGCGGGACCCGCTCTCTCGCCATCCCCTTCCCCCTCCCCCCCTCCCCCCCCTTTTTTTTTTCTCCCCACTTTTTCCTTTTCCCCCGTTTCGGTTTTATTTGCTTGGGGTGAGGGAGAAGGGCAGGCTGCTTGCTTAAATAATTTTTCGGCGCCTCTCTACTCGCCTTGCAGTCGTGCTCCCAAGTGAAGGCGACTCGGGCTTTGATAAACTCAAACTTCAAAAACAGTTAGGTACCAATCTGCCAAGCTGCCGGGGATGCTTTTGGGAGCCGCTGCTGTGTCGGGGCTGCACTTCTGCCTGGAGAGGGGTCGCACAAAAACCTCCTTCTCGTTGCTCGTGAAGGCAAATGACATAACTCCACTGATTATTTTTAGCGGGTAGTATTTTATATTTTTTTTTTCCCCTCCACTCCCAACCCACCATCACAGAAAATGCTGGTTTCAGAGATGGAAAAAGAATCCAGCTCAGCTGTAGATTGCAGGCAGGGTGCAGCCTGTGCCGCCGGTTCAAGTTAGAGCGGGCAGCATCTTCCCCTGTCACTTGAGCAGCACAGAGTGTGCGAGTCACAATCTGACAGGACATCTCACCGTACTGCGTGTCATAACATGTCGGAAATCTGCATTTGTTAAAGCTGGTACTCTAGTTTACACCCCAGTAGTTCTGAACAGTCTTGGAAGGGAAAACAGGGAAGACAGGTGCCAAAACTATGTGTTAAGAGGGTCAAGTTCACCCAAGAAAAAGGAAAGGAACGTTTACAAATAAGCAGAGGTGTGGCTAGCTCAATCCTGCGTGTTTTCACTGTTGCCTTGTGGAAACCCCGGAGACTCAGCATTGCTTTTCTTTTTTTTTTTTTTTTTCCCTCCCCTCTGAATGTCAAACTGTCAGCCCATACAAAAGCCAATGTTAATTCCTTTTAGTCACTTCAGGGAGTGTCTCTTCTAAAATGAGAAAATAGATGCAAATACCTCTCATAAGAGACTTTGGGGAGACCTCACTCTTTACTAAACAAGGACATAACTGTTACAGTGGATTTATTTATATTTTATTTCCACTGTAGGCACATGCAGAACTGTAGTACAGAGCCACTCACTATTTTATGTTTTCCTTTTTTTTCTGCTGTTGACATATTACCCAACGGTAATCAGCAAACAGATTTAATGAGCATCGACTCACTAAGTACAGTAACAGGAATGTTACTGGCAAATGAGAAAACTCCAGAGAAACAATTTTCATTCCTTCATTTTCTTGTCCCATGAATTGCCTTCGCATCCAGTATGTGCACATTTACTCAGTCATAGGATAATGATGATAATGGATTTTGCTTTCTGTAGAGGTCTGTGGTTTTATCAATAGCATAGTGACACACAAATAAATGGTACTCAGAATCTTTCCGCAAGCGAACTTCTGCATAAGATTTATCACATCAGCGAAAAAGCTATAACTTAGAAAGTTCTGTCAGTGTTTAACGCTGCCTCATTTTTAATAGACAGAATTTGCTAACAAAATTATTATTTTTCATTTAGTGAGATAATGAACACCATTGCCATTTGACTGTTTACTCTTACTGATAATCTGACATTGTCAGGCATATTTGATGCTTTATTTCCAACTCTTATCTAATTAATTCCAGTATGTCTTGTGCAGAATAGATTATGTACTTTGTCCTAAATATTTTTCTGTTTGTGGGCAGAGCCAGGCTCGGGCAGCTGCCTATCCAACCCTGTGGACGGCCCCATGGGTCAAAGCACAGTCAAACAGGAGGGAGTGCTCCCAGCTCCCAATATTGTTCTCCCCTTGGTGATGCAGGGGCTACATCATTTTCTGTCAACAGGGTTCACCAAGGGAAGGAGGAAGGGAAAGGTGGCCATCAAGGTTTTCCTGTATATATGCAGTTGGCGTGAAGGGGAGAAAGGAGCAAAGGCAGCCCCAGCCCAGAGCAAACCAACTCAAAGGGTTGTGCTTCTAAATAAGTGTCCTGGGTGAAACCGTGGCATAAACCCACCTACATTCCTGAAGATGCTGCCGTGCAGGCACAGTCAGGACAGAGAACCTACATAGCAGCATTTGATTATCTTTTCTGGAGAAGGATGACCTCCCTGAGCGAGAGGTTTTGCTTTAGATGAGGTGTCAGGTTGGACACTGGCTCCTCCTGCGTGGTTGTTGCTGCATCTCCACCCACTAGCGGGAGGATGGCAGACCCGGGAGGATGGCAGACCCAGGCCGACACCGGCTACCCCTGCAGCACCTCTTCTCGGTTTCCTTGCCTGCCGTACCCCTCCTTGTCAGCCGAGGAGGGAAGGGAATGAGCCTCAAGACGCTACAGCTGCTCTAGTCATGTGGCAAGGGAAGGAGAAGATTTCTTCTGGCTTCGGCAGAGGAAGAAGTCAGCTTTCATTACTGTCCCTTTACTAAAAGGGATACGAAGTTTTGGGGTCTGAGCAGTTGAGACTGAAACATAGCTGGTACTGTCAAAAGTTAATCACTCTAATGTCCTAGTCAGTTAACTAGTTCATGATGTAACTTCTTTGGTGGCATCTCTGCTTAGCTTAGTGCAATTTCTCATGGGTGCATTATCAGCCCGAGAAGCTCCACCGTTGCCACCACTGCTCCCTAGCCTGTTGGCTGGCTGGGGGCAGGTTTGGGGAAGGGCCCAGCCTCATGGCTGTCTCAGGCCCATCTCTCGGGTGGCGCTGGCAGAGCAGGGGCTGCAGTAGGACTCCCCGCTGACAGCGTGCATCTGCCAGCGCGACGCTGGCTGCTCACATGGCAGTGGCAGGTCTTACTGAATGTACAAGCTGCTCCACGCAAGGTCTCTCCCCTGCTCATTAGCAGGCAGGCGTGGGGCTGCTTTATATGATAGTTTTGGCTTGGAGGCAATGCCCTTTTTCTTTTTTTCTTTTTTTTTTTTTATTTTTGTATAAATCTCTGTCCATAGTTCTCCTAACTCCCCATAAATGCTTAAACCATCCCAGGCCTGCCGTGCCAATGTTGTGTTTCCAGCTCGCATAGCCATTTGCAGAAGAAAGGAAGAAGCTTAAACAGCTCTGGCCTTGAGTAGTTGATCCAACGAAACCCCTCGGTGAAGTCTCAGATACGCAAGAGATGCTTCGGGAGACTGAGATGCTGTGGGAGGGCAATAATGAAATATTGCTCGCTGCTGCACCCGCTCTATCGCAGGGCACAGGACACTGGCACCCCGTGCTGTCGGCGTGCAGGACCTTTCTTCCTCGAGGTTTCACTCTTTCAGGAGAGGGAGAGGCGGGCAGTAAAACCACCTAACTGAAGAAAGTGTGCTTTTACCCCCTTATTTCCAAGAAGTGCTTGAAGAAACAAAAATAATTGGGCTATTTGATGTGGACCGTCATGCGGAAGTTCAGATGATTATGTGAAGCCTGTACAAATTGTGTTAAGCCTAGAATCCCACCTAAAAATAGCGTAAGATCAGCCCCCCACCATTTCTTGGTGGTACTTCCACTTGCAGCTAGAAACTTGGTAGGAAGCTGGGCACGTTGAAGGCGTACAGACCTAGCCAGATTTTTTGAACCCCAGAAAATACAGTCTGATTTAGCCATAATTTGAGATGCTCGTCCTTTTGAGCCTGTTCATTCTTCTGTACCTCTACTTACAGTGAGTTAACTGTGCTATACCACAAAAGACTTTTTTTTTTTTTAATGAAAGGTTTCCTTTTTTTTTTTTTCTTTTGCAGAAGGATGTCCTCTCTTCCGCTTACCTTATTGTGTTTATAACAGTAACACAGGACTAATTTTTTTTTGGCAAACTCTACTTAAGATGACAAGACACAAAGATGAAAAGGGAATGAAATGTAACATGCCTTACTGAAGGGGACTGCCCTTGCAGTTTGCCTCTATGAAAATCTGTAGATGAGGGGTTTGGGTTTTTTTCTAAAGAAACCTCTCCTAACTACTTATTTTCAGACAGTGCATATACATTACCCTCTCCTATAACTGACCATCAATAGGTTTAGATAACTCATTAAATATCTATTTGAACATGGGAGCAAATAGTGAAATTAGGTATTTTTGTTTTGTTAAGGACACCTTTATTTAAGAACTGCCTAGCTTCTCATTACTGCAGAACAAAAGTTTAACTTCAAAATTGTATAGACCTCATACTTGAGGATTTATTTCCTTTCTCTGCTCCTTAATTATTATATACCTGCTAATGCGTGTGTCTGCACACTCTGTCTACGGTCTTCCCGGATTTCCTCACTTATTTTCTACGTGTGAGGAAACTCACGGAGGAAATAACCATATTTATGTTCTCACTTTTGTGGTATTCCATTTGCTTCTGCTGTAGAAACATGGCATGCTTAAGCCATTATTTTCAAAGCCGGTGGAAGTGGGTTGTGATTGTTCAGCAGAGCCGAAAGCTGGGTCTGTCGCCATCCTGGCTAATGCAAGGTACCCTTTATTTTAAAACTTCGTCTACTTCTGAGTGCCAGGACACAGGCAGTCAACTGTGGATCTAGCAATGGATGTAGAAGGTCTCCACATTCTCTAGGTAGCTCCAGCACTAAAAACACTTCCAGGGAAACAGTCAACAACACAAATAGTGAATTCTGCTAAAAAAAAATAAAAATTAAAGAATGAAGGCATGTCTTTAGAGCAAGGCTGTGAGATAAGGGGAAGAGTCCTAATACAAGAAAAACAAGGGTGTGAAGGCAGCAGAAGTGCAAGCCTGTTGTCATAGCAGCACAATGCTGCAGGGCTAAAATGTATCTTATGCGAAAACAGATGAGAATTAAGATACGCAGGTAAGATCTGGGCAGAGTCAGGGAAGAGGGAAGACAAACAGCATGCTGCAGGGACAGCGTGGAGGCGCCTGCAGAAACCCCTCCTGAGCTCCCGCTGTCAGCAGCATCAGCTCCTCGGCACAGTTCCTGCGGGCGAGGGGCTTTGATCTTACCCAGTGGCTGGAGCAGAAGTCCTGAAGTTGCCCATGCCAGGGAGGACAACTGCATCCTGCCCCGGCAGCCAGCCGGGACGGGACTCCTCCGCTCTCCTTCCCACCTCCCATCGTGGAGCGATGCTCCACCAGGACCTTGCGCCCTGAGGTGCTGCCAGCCGGGCAGTCCGTGCTGGGGACACCCAGCACCCCACATTGCGTCCCATCTCCTGCCCTTGGAAGGTCAGACCATGCCTCCTGTTTAACAGAGCACACGGGGGAACAGTTTTCTTGATGGCTGGACATGTGTGACAGGGGACATCACCCCTCCCGGTGACCCTTTGGGAAAGCCCCTTGGAGGCTGGGGACCTCCATGTGTCACAGCCACCGGAGGCCAGGCCACCAGCACCCCAGGCAGTGCCACAGGGCTTGAGGAGAGCTGCTAGGGCTCCCTGGCAACCACACTTGGGCTTCCCAAAAGCTGTGACTTGGCCCTGCCTTTAAGTTGGGGATTACAGCAGGAGAACCCCCTCCCTCTCTCCTGTTGGAAGGGAGAAGGAGGAGCTGGGTCATTAATTAACGTGATGGGCTGTGAACTTGCAGTTATTGAGGTTTCCCTGCAGCGAGGAAGGGACGGTTCCTCACACTTCGGCTGGAGGAGCCCTCACTCAGCAAGAGCCTGCGCCGTGTCTCCAGCCCCCTGAGAAGCAGTGTAAAGGATGGAGGGGTGCTTATGGAGAGGTCCGGGGAGCATGGAGATGGTGGAGCTGCTGCAAGATCCACCGCAGGGTCGAAGTTTTCATCTTTTTTTCCCCGTCGTGAACAATGGATGGCGGAGCAGCATGCCAGGCTGCACGGAGGGATTTCTGCTGCCCAGGCATCCCGTCCTCCGACAGCAGTCGGCTGGAAAACCAGAGTGGGCTTCTCTCAGTGGGGACAAATTCAGGCAGAATTATCAGGGCAATTGTCAGAATTAAGATGGTATTGATTAGAAAAGCTTCCCCACTTCAGATTAGAAAAGGAAAATCATTTCTAGCAATATTCTGTGTCTATCAAGAGGGCAGATGGAAATGTAAATGCACACACATCTGCCACTTTGAGGACTAATAGTTGTCCCTCCGTTCGTGACTTGTAGTTTGAACAATTTTTAGATTTTATTCACATGAAAATTGTTTGGAGAAAATATAGTTCACTAATTTTGACAGCTGAAAAAATTAGTTACAAAAATGCATAGCTTGCAGAATTAGTATCTCAGCGTCTCTTCAGGAAACCTGCTTGTAGGACTGCTGGAAAAAGAGCCCAGCTACCCATAGCGATCCTTGCCGCACACTCTCCAGCTGGAACTTGTAATGTTTATCTGGAGCCATTAGGATCTGTTGGCTTCCTCCATCATCTGTGCACACTCTCCGTTCCTCAGCCAGACCAGCTTGATCAGGGGAGGCTGCTGCCCACCAGCCCCCTTGGAACCTCTGCCCTGGCCCCATGGTCTCAGATGGACAGCAGGGCACAGCCCCGTGTGGGGGTTCCCTTGGCTTCCCTTCTCCTGATGAAAATACACCCTTAATAGTTTAATTTGGCCCATGTCTGCAGAGCCCACAGTGTTTTCTTTTGTGATTTAAGCTGGGAGCTGCGCGAGTCTTTTTTTCTTTCATGTCCCTTTTACATTTTGTCTGAGGCTGTCTCTTGAAGTGAATAAAAAAGCACTCTGCAAAGATAGGAAATGCTGGAGATTACTGAGATCATAGAAAAAGTGGAGAAATTTATAGCAATCCATTAAAGGCTTTTTCTCCTCTTCATTTTCCTTGGCACAAGTTACCTGTAAAAATGACCAAAAGAGTAAACCCAGCTTCACATGAAAATGAAGCCTGTATGTAAAATCATTGTCTTCATCCTGCTTTTTAGTTTTTCAGTCTGTCTTGAGCCTGAAACAGTGATGAGATTTTAAGCAGTAATAGATAATTAGTTCGTTCTTCACTTTGTTTTTGAGCCTTCTCAGGCTTTTCTCCATAAGCATGAGATCAGACGTTTCTTTTTTTTTTAATGAAAGCTGAGATATTGTTAAAAAAAAAATCACAATACTTCAGGCTCCAGGACTCAGAGAAAAACCAGACTTGGTGAAAATGACAGTAAAAAAAAAATGTAAGAGTTGGCAGCACTGACTAGAGACAAGCTCATTTTTAATTTGAACCATGGGATGTAGGCTGAAAGACTAAATAGAGTCAGATAACAGCAACATCAACCAAGAGAAAAGTAGTGTGGCATTGCAAAGGTCCTAGTCCTGCGTGTAAAACGTGTCTCTCTGTGTGCCAGATCATTCCCAGTACGGGCGGACGTCCCGGTATCTGGCTACTTCTGTCTACTTGGCCGCTCATGGTCTATATGTCAAGTAACAAAGCGTGGCCGAGTCCTTACGATGAGTGATGTTCCCTGTAAAACATCACACGTCACTGCTCAGCAGCACAACCAGACGTGTTTTTGCGGTATATACGATAAGCAGAAGGCAGTTGTACCCACCCTTGGTATTAAAAATGGTGGCGGGGACTCCGGTGCGGCTGCCTGCGGGGAGTCAGGATGCCTTTGAGCCGGATGCTCGGGGAGGTTGAAGCGTCCCGTGGCACGTTTGCTGGTGCTCTCACGGCGGGAGGGCCAAGCTGTGCCACCAGCGAGGCGGAGGCCCGTGGGGGACACCATTGGCCGTCGCTGGGTCCTCCTGTCTTGTCGCCTTTGCCCACAGCTTCGACCCAGGCAGCAGATTATATAATGTGGGCTTAAAGGATTTCTGGGATTGGACCATTTTGCAAATGAATCAGCAGTTTCTAACCCCTCCCTGCTGGGATGGGATCTGTTTGCTTCACGGGGAGGCTGCAGACTTTTTTGTTGTTGTTGTTACCTGATTAAATTGACACAATTCTGGTAATAACAGCTCACTTTCGATTTAAAGAAAGGGCTTCTCAAGACAGCGAAGGGGCTAGAGGTTTTCCTCCCCCCTTCTTCTGGCTCCCCCTGCACTTTTCGCACAGATGCGAGAATGAAATCAAGCTTTTCTTTCTGTCCTGGATATACATCTCTAAGAAGATCCCCTGTGCCTCCAGGTTCAGCTTTGCTGCCAGCGCTGGTGGGTGTGCCAAGCCCTGTATGGGGAAGAGCTGTCTGGCAGAGTCCTGTTTGCGGGGCTTGGCCATCCCGGGGCAGCCAAACTGGGAGGCTCTGGTTCCCTGCCTTGCTGTGCCCGTGGCAGAGACAGGAGGACCGGCAGCCAAAAACAGCTTGAAGAAATCTTTGCGGCCACGGTTCTCTGAGGCCCTGGAGCAAATGGTTTGGGGCCGGGATAAGTGATGGGATTTTATGTTCTGCCTCCTGGCATCCCCTTGAGGGCCCCTGGGCAAGACCCGGCCGGTGGGGCAGCGCAATTTCGCAGCCTCTCATCTGCCTGCTGTGCCACAGGCTGAATTGGGGCTTGGTGTGGAGAGGTGAGACCAGCTCAGCCCTCACCTGCAGGTATTTGCAGAAAGGGATTTGTCTCCCTGTTGGAGCCATCTTTCCTCTCTGTCTAAAATAAAAAACTGAGCAAGCATGGGACTTAGGAGTAAAACCCAAGAGCAGGATGTTACCAAATGCAGTTGGCTAAAGAGAAAACACTATTCTAGCAATCTCTGGTGTGGCACGGGATACACATCAACACCGTTTTCAGAAGGGAGAGGGGAAGTGCAAGTGATGGTCACAGTTTAAACGACAATGAAAGGGAGAGGTGAAAGTTATTATTTCATGCCTGAGCGCTTCCAGGAAGAGTGGGCCACCGTGGCAAGGGAACCTAGGTGATGCTGTGCAGCTCTCGTGCTGCAGTGCTCTGGCATCTCAGCAGTAAACTGCTTTTTGGTTCCTTGCACTGTTACCTAGCTGAAAAAGCTCTGAGTGATGAGCAAGCAGTGCATGTCTCCCCTCAAGAAAAGCCATTCATTCACCTTTTGTTATTCCTTTAAGTCTCCCCGTCTCCTAATAGGATCGGTAAGGATAAGAAAACAGCCGTATAAATGAGAATCTGGTGGTCAATCGTTTGTCCCAGTACTAGGGCCAGGTTTATTCAGAATATGGTTACTTGCTATTAAAATCTGCTGCACTGAGGAAGGCATTATGCATTACCATATTGCTAATGTTGTCCCCATCACACACCAGCCTTTACCATCTCCTGTTAAGACACCGAAGTTTCCTGGGGGACCTCCTGGTGTACCATCAGCAAGCTAAATTGCAGTCCATGTAACCCTTTGAACTTGTAGGATGTGCCCTTGTAACCTCTTGGACCTCTTGTGTTCTGTGGAAGCCAGTCACCCAGGGCTACAGCTGTGGGCTCGGGATGCAGGTGGAGAAACCTGTGTGGCTGCAGTTGAATCCCCAGCACGGCAGCAGGGCAGGGAAGAGGGCTGCCACGGGCAAGGAGAGAGAGAGAGACAGCCTGCAGCCGTGCTGCAGCACACCCCTGCCCGGCACTGAGGCGGCAGAGATTTGTTTTCTAGGATCTGGTCTGAAAAGGCAAAGCACAGGTAAAGCAATGTGTTTGTCTTGAGGATGAAAGTCTGAGTCGGGCTTCCCCAGAGCCGAATCCTTGGGCGCGCTGGGGCGTTGCTCGGCACACTTTGCCGGGATGGAGGGAATGGCAGGTTTTCCATCTCTTTGGCCGGTTGCCTCCAATTCGAGACCAAATGCTGTGGCCACTGGCGAAGCTCGGAGGCCATCTCGTAGCTGCTCTGAACAGCACGAGCCTGCAGCCGGCTCTGGGGGCTGCTCGGGATGCCGGGATGTGCCAGGACGCAGAGCTGGCTGCCTCCTCCCCGAAGCCCCATGGCTGGGAAGTGGCGATGGGCAGGTCCCCCCCACGCAGCGCCCAATCCAGCCCAGCACAGACCGGGAGGAAGCACCAGGGCACCACTGCAGAATGGGCCCCTGAGTCTGAAATGATGGCTTCCAAGAAGAAATGAGTGGTTTAGGTATGACATTTAGCTTCCAGCCTTTCGCTAAAGATGAAGTAACAGCTGTGACAGATGAGGTTATTTTATAACCTAAATATTAAAAGAAAGGTCTTCAGGTGTAGAAGGAAGCAAATGCAGCAGTGAGGCAGGGTAGGTAAATAGCAACACCCATCGTCTGATAAAAGTTGCATGACAGTTTAGTTTCTTCTGCATTGTGTCACTGGGTGGATCCTCTCTGAAGGAGCTGTATTGTTAATCTAATGCAGGCAGGAAATGCCTTCTTTTCCTCCTAGATTTCCTCGGCTGCGCTTCTTTATATGACATCTGATTTCGCAACGGTTGTCAATGAAAACCGTACAGTAGCTGCCATTGTAAAAAAAATTAAAATCAATTACCTGTCTTTAATTCAGTAAATCAAGACAAACTGTAACGACTTGCACTTGAATTCGTACCCCAAAAGAGTCTTGCAAAGCAGAGCTTTTAAAGGTGAGAATAATTCCCATAGAGGTTCATTTCTTTGGCTTATTCCTGCAAATCTTTTACTTTGTTTTGGTTTAGAAGGAAGTTGTGCAAAAGCTTCTAATCTGTCTGCACAGACAGTTATTTGTTCTCCCACTGCAATGGAGAATTTTGCTTCTCACTATGGTCAAGTGTTGTATTCTCCCAGTACTGTGAAAAGACATATTCAGTTCACTTCTCAAACCTATCTTTCTAATGTCAATATGGAACTGTTTTTCTATAGAAAATAGAAACTACTCAAATGCGGAAAAATAAACCCCCGAGCTGCTAGAGAAATAAGTTGAGAATCTTTTGTAATCTTTGCCTATAGTATGTCATATCATCCCAAGGAACGGAGGCAGCATAACTAAGATTATACCTATTGCAGATTATGCAATGTAATCACAAACCAGTCAGATTCATAGTATTGTATAAATGGCATTTTTTTCTGCAAATAGGTCTGAAATGCCACACAAAAGTGACTATGACTATTTAACTTCAAGAGATGCAGGATTTTAGCCATGTTTATTAGACATTTTCTTCATTGCCATCAGATGAGTGTATAAGGTCTATTGCTCTCATGTACCCTATCTTCTATTTTTTTAACCAATGTTTGTCTTCGGAAGGAGCCAGTTCCATTAAATATCACCTAATCCCAGCCTCTTTACTGGGCATAAGAGCCTCCTGCCCCCTTCGGACCGCAGTGGAAAACAACATATGCAAGTAAAAAAAAAAAAAAAAGAATCATCTCCCTGTAGCAGGTTTTCATTGTCTTGCTCAAAATCTGAAGGCAGAAAATAACTATTCCCCCTTTAAGGAAAGGAAACTAGAGTCATTCTTAATTTGGTTACTCATCTCCCTGAAAGAGCTGCGATCTCCCCACTTTGCAGGTGATGGAGGGCTTCTCCTTCTTGTTTATCAGCCCTGCGTTTGTCGCCTTTACACCTTTACAATGCTCCCACGAACATTTCCCACGGTGTAAAAAGGATCAAAGGATAAATCCATGCCAGCTCCTTGGACCAGAGCCAGTGGTTTGCCTCTCTTTCCCCCCTCTCTCCCCCACCCCCGGCAGCAGACGCGGCCGCCCACCCCACCAAGCTGCTCAGACTGCCACATCCACGGTGCCACGGGGACCAGGCAGCACAGGGGGGGTGTGCCCCTCTGTGTCATCCCGGCTGGCACCTTGAGAGAATCACGTATCACACCAAGCCTTGCACAAAGCACGGACACAGCAGCCTGCAGGGCCCCCCCGCCCACCCCCACCCCAGCATTTGGGATGTCGGGTACCCCCCATGCTAGCTAGAATAAAGCAGAGGGAGCCCCTTCCTGAACTTCATGGCTACCCAGGATGAAGAAAGGACATCACAGCCGCAGGGAAAGTCTGCTCAGATTTCTGGTGGTGGGTAACATAGCCTCAACCTCAGCAGCATTCTTATATGGGAGGTCATAGTACTCACTGCACGACTGCAGCAGCACAGAAGGAGTTAAATGGTGATGGTGGTGAGCCAGGGCTGCATATTTTGCAAGTAAAATGTGCAAAAAAAACAGCTTGCACTTTGCTAAGGCACCCAACATTAGCGATCTTCATATTCTACTTTTAAAAAATATTGCAACCCCAGCCTGTTAAGGCTATTCCCTTACCATCTTTTAAATTTCTTACTTCTTTTGTGATGACTAAAACAGATTCAGAAAAGGTTGCAAGTTTTCTATGTTTTTTTTTAAGAAGAGGGGGTAATTTTTCTGCCTTTCTGATGCTCAAAAATAACTAACTGAACGCACTCTGGTTCAGAGCTCAGGCATGACAAATTTCAGAAGAATGCCAACCAACTTACTAAGGAAGCTGTACTAAGAGGTGCTAAACCAAACAATAAGTGTTGATAACCTGCAGGCCCTGAGATTAGGGAGCCTTCCCTGATTAACAGAACCTCTCAGAGAAAATGTTCCAGTCTCTGCCATCGCTTCCTGCTGTCAGACCTGCTGAGGATTTGATGGGGGAGCGAGGGAGGGGAAAAGAGGGCAAATGATTTAATGACAGCTATCTTATTCCTGCTGTCCCAACAGTCTCTTCAGTTGGGACACACAGCTGTGGCCTGTCCTCCACCAGGAGCCGGTGCAAGTCCCCCACCAGCTGCCAGGCTGCCGGTGCATCCCGGGCGGCTGGCACCTCTGGTCACCTTGCTGTTACGCCTTCTGCACCTGAAATGTGTCTGTCAAGAGAGTAATTTTGCAATCCCAAGCATGTGCATGTCCCCGGACGCAGTCGGGCTGTAGCTCTCCCTTTCCTGTTCACCCAGATCACTTGAAAGTAGAGGTCCAGGCATTTCGAGTTTGCTTATTCAGAGAGGCCACGTGGCAGATGCCCATGGCACAGATGCAGGTCACAGCACGTCTGGGTTATCAGCAAAGGACATAAGGGAATAATACGGCTATTTTAATGCATGTTTCCTTTTGTTTGTTTTTGTTTGTTTTTTTTTTGCAATGAGTGTGCTATTAATGCTGCAGTCACCAGAACTTTTGTTGTTGTTGTTGCTTAGATCAAATCGGAAAGGGACGGAGGTGAGGAGCCCCTGTTGCTCTGGCTGCTACTGTGCGAGATGAACTGATGAATGAATAACGTGTGTGATTTCTCTTTCCCTTGTAGTTGCACTCTGCTGTGACCAGGATCCAAGTTCAAAGACCTGGTTTCAATTACACGTTTGCCCATATATGTATCCTGAACAATGACAAGACATGCATAGTGGACGACATAGTGCATGTGCTGGAGGAATTAAAGGCTGCTCGTTCTTCTAATCGAACTAATTTTGCAATCACTTATCCGATTACTCACTTAAAGGATGGCAGGGAAGTGTATAACGGGCATCAGCTTGGTGGGGTTACTGTGCACAGCAAAGACCGGGTGAAGTCTGCGGAAGCCATTCAGCTCACCTACTACTTGCAGGCAATCAACTCCTTGAATGACATGGTGGCAGAGAAGTGGGAGTCCATTTTTTGTGACACGGTTGAACTTTTCCAGAAATCCAACAGGAAAGTCAAAATGTATCCTTTCACTTCTTCTTCGCTGAAGGAGGATTTCCAGAAGACGAGCAGGGTGTCAGAACGCTACCTGATCACAAGCTTGGTCCTTGTGGTCACCTTGGCCATTCTCTGCTGCTCCATGCAGGATTGTGTCCGCAGCAAACCCTGGCTTGGCCTGCTGGGATTGCTGACCGTGACCCTTGCCACCCTGACTGCAGCCGGGATCATCAATCTCACTGGTGGGAAATACAATTCCACCTTCCTGGGAATCCCCTTCGTCATGTTAGGTAACTATCTCCTCTCTCCTCTCTCATTTGTGTGTTTGTGCCTTCCTGACGCGTTTCCCAGCAAGCAGAGAAGCATCACTGCATGGCTGCCGGTGCCTCCTCCCTGCAACGCCGCCAAAAACCCACACGTCCCCTTTTCCTGAACTCTTTGCGCCGCACCAGGACGTGAGAATTGCGCCCGGGGCTCTGGGGGGGGCACAGCGCCCGGCCACAGGACCGGGAGCGAGGAAGGAGGATGCGCCAGTGCCGAGGGGGAGCCCCCACTGCTGCTTTTCTGTGGGTTGCTCGATGCTGGTTTCAGTGGCCGGTGTTGGAGAGGAACCTTTGCAGAGGTGCCCCCCAGTGCCGTGACGGCAGCATCGGCCGTGCTGGCAGGTCCAAAGGGCACGTCGGGCACGTGAGAGAGCTGTCCTGGCTTGGCAGGTGCCTGTCCCCAGGACGAGGACGGTCATCGCTTCTGGGTTGCGTTCCTCCTGGCTGAGAGAGGGTAGGGAGGGTTTCGCAGCCCTGGGGGTGGAGAGCTTTGTCTCCCCTGGTCAGGGACGGACCCGTCCAGTTGGCATCCCGTGACAGAGGGCTATGGAGAAAGCTGTGCCAGCCATTCCCTGGCTCTGGTGCCAGCAGAGGCTTCTTCATCTCCCCCGTTTTCACTCACCGCGGCTGCAGGGTGGTTTCGTTTCGGCTTGTTTTCCTCGAGGGTAGGAAAGAGGAGGAGAGAAGGGCAGTCGCCTTCCTCCTGACCCGAAATCCGTGCCCTCCCCTGTTGGCGGCAGGGCGTTTGTGGGGGTGCCGCGCGTTGCGTGCAAACAGGCGGGAGGACTAGGCGGGAGACAGAACAAGAGCTCTGGAGAGTTCACAGCCCCTTTGTTTGTGTTTGGTTCATAACCAGTGTGAAAAGCGTTGCGCGCTGTAGGTGTTTAATACGTCCTCGTTCGCGCCATTATTCATTTGTGGAGAATAATGCATGCATTGATTTGATCACAGCGTCCCCAGCTGAAAATCGGTGCTCAGGAATACTTCAGGTTTCAAGTGTACGAGTGTCTCCACTGACTCAGTCGCATCGTGTAGTGATATGACACGTTTCAGCACAGCTATTTTTACCTCCAGCACCGGATTCCTATGCCGTGCCTGTACTGTAGCTGTGGTATTGTTGCACTTTAATTAAAGACTATGCTTCAGTGCATCGCACTACCAGTTAACGTACGGAATATATTCAGTGATAAAGAGGATTTGGCTACATTACAAATCAGCTCTCGTTTTCAGATGACATCCCTGAAAATTAAACGGTATCGTAACCTAGAGGAAATGCAGCACGAGAAAGCCAGAGTCAAAAGAAGGTTAGCTTTCTCACCTGAGTCTTGTGGGGGGTTTCTTTTGTGGAGCTCTATGCCTATGCATGTATTATAAAATTGAGTTCCTCAGACTAAGCAGTTTGTATTATATAGAATATTACAGAGGGGAGGATTTCCAGATGTGCTTCAAGAAAGTAGCCATAGCAGAAAAGCAGTCTAAATAAAGTCCAACCATGTGAAATATAAGTACCTGGGGAAAGCTACTCAAAAATATGAAATATTAGCTCTGTTTAGGGATCAAAGCATCTGCTCTCTGGGACAACATTTCAGATCTTCAATTCACTAATAGTGACTATGCTGAGACTTGAAATTCTTGAATACTTACAGATAACTATGAAACGTTTCACACTTCTATTTTAGTCCTTCTTTAACTGCTAAGCTGTATAGCCAACTCTGCTTTTTTTTTTTCTGGGTTGGTTTTTTTTTTTTTTTTGTGGTCTTGCTCAGTTGAAATATTCCACTCTTAAAAGGAGTAGGTTTCAAATACGCAGCTTAGCTCTCACTGTGAACAAGTCATCATGACAGAGCAATCAAATTCGTGTGAATCTTGCCTGCTTCCCCAGCTGCATAAAATCTCAGAGGGACAGGAGTATCGACAGGTGAACAGAAGGCACTAAAGACATTCCAGAGTTTGTCATGAGAACTGTTTTAAAGCAGCAGCTAGCTAGAAAAGCAGGGTTTCCTTTCCTTTTTTTTTTTTTTTTCCCTGCAGTGCAACAGAAAGATTCAACACGCGTTTCAAAATGTATTCCATGTCTGTAAGTTGTTTTGCTTATAAAGGATGGTTTAGTTCAAGGTAGCTGAAGGCTAGAGACACAAACCACCTTCCATTATAGCCCACTGAACTGCTTCCACTTAATTTCGGTGACCATCAGATTAAATCATAGATTAAGTGACCTTTAGAAAGCTAAAGGATTTCTGGCTAACAGTGTAGCCTCGTAGCTATTACTCATAATCTCATGGCTAAAAGCAAAACTTAGATAGAAAAAAATGATTACACTGGATGCTTTTCAGGCAAGGACCCTTTACTAGTATAAATCATTAATGGGGTTTCCACGTTTTATAGCAGCTGAGGATTTTTAGCTTTTCATCAGCATGGCAGAGCTGGGGGCGAGGGGGGGACAGTCTCCAGACATCATCTGCTCTCTGCCACTGGACAGATTACGTCTTCCCAAACAGATACTTCTTGTCCTGCACTTTGTCTCCTCCTCGGGCCGCTTACCCCAGTGTTTCACTGCTCTATTGATGCGGCATTTGCATCATGTCTAACCCGAATTCCCCTTCTGCAACGCAGCTGTCCTCCTTATTTGTCCTCTCCATCTGACAAACAATTTATTTTCTTTTTCTTTGCATATTTGGGACCACTCTCACTTGCCTAGCCCTCTTCCCTTTAATCCCAGGTTTCCTCAGACCACACTTACCAGACTTCCAGCAACCTTCTTGCTTTTGGCGGCTCCACATCTTCCGTGGAGTGGTGTGCCTCAATCCAGGCGCAGGATTCAGGCTGAGGCTTCAGCAGCGAGTGGAGTAGGAGGATGATTTCACACATCTTGCATATGGCACTCCTGTTCATACATCCCCATATGACATTCTTTTTTTTTTTCTCAGCGGTATGAAATGGCTGGCATTTGGTTGGTGGCACATGGTAACTCACAGATCCTTCATGTCACTTTCTACCCTGTTTGCACAAGGAGTTATTCCAACCAACACATAGAAGGTTGCCCTCGTCCTTGCTTGCTCCTCTGCATTAAGTGAACCTTGAGACCATCACTGCCCTTCCAAAATGCATTAACTGCAGTTGGTCAGCAATGTTTTGCAATTCTCTGCTTTTTCATGTTTTCAAGAATTGCTTTCTAAGTAGTTTAAATAGTTTGTCCAGTCACAAGCCCATTCTAATAATTCAGGCTATGTGTCTGCAAAATGCTCAGTTCAATGTGTTCTTTACCACTTGATCTCATTCATTGTGTTTTCTGTAACGTTCCTTCAACATCAACCATTTCCAAGAACAAACTAGCTATCGTGATGGGTACCAGCCTCTGTAGGTGTTGAATCCTTAGTTTTTGCACCAATAGGACAATTTTACATTATTAAACTACCATGGCTCACCAAGTTGCACTCTTAAGCTCAGACTGTGTGAAGTGTAGACAGGAACATTTTTTGCCTACCCCGCCTGTTAAATACTGGTTTAAACTCTTCGTGCTTTGGGTTTAATCACCTTCATGGTAGTTTATTCTAATTTATTTTACCTTTTAATTAAGGCAGGTAACCTAGTTCACAAAAGGTAACTCATTGAGTCAGAATAACTCAGTCATTGATACAGTCATTGCACATAATAGCCTGAGTATGTCACTACCGTGATGATTTTTATGTTGTAGCAGGTTTCTTTTCAGCCCTCACTGGCTGCTAACTGGCAGAATGGCAAAAATTGAAGCCAGGAAGGATGTTGCCAGAGACCTCCCTCCCCAGCAGGTACCAAAATAGTAGGGGGTCCCCTTTGGTCACCAGAGGTCCAGCTGTGAGAGGTCCAGCTGTGAGAGACAGTGCCTGAGGCTGGCCCCTGTCACTGCAGAGGGGCTCTGCTGGGGATGAGCTGGCAGGGGAGGGCAAGCTGGCTGCAGCCGCTCTCTTCTCTAGGGATATCTTGTCAGATCAAACCAGGAACTTTTCTTCTTCAGCTCTGGATGTATACAGGTACTTTTAACGTGAAAGTAAAGCTTAAAACCTGTGAAATTTGGCAGGCTCCCACCATTCGTCTGGGCATATTTTGAATTAGCATATGCCTCTGTGGTTTTTTTATAACTATCATCTGCATTTATCAGTGTGTAAAAGTGTAATTTAAGGACAAGATTACTCACATGCCTGGTTCCTGCGGAATACTTTGCTGAACTAAGGTTATTCATTTTTGACCCTAAGAACCAGAAAACAAATTCTTCCAATTGAATGAATTTAAAATAGCTGATTTATAGTGTCAGCTGAAAAGCAGAATTCAAATTCTTATTTCCTATTTCCCGCTCCATTAAAAACTCCAGATGTTTGGTCTGGCACAGATGCTACCGTATTCTTCGTAAGTTTCCTTTACGCATTGAGTGCTGTTTAATATCTGCCAGTCCTTTAAAAATAACGGTTTCCTCAAAAAAAAAAAAAAAGAAAAACCAAAACCCGATCCTGTTACCAAACAAACTGTGGGACAACAAGCGGCACTGGCTGAACAAGTTTCTGGCGTGATGTTTGTTAACCTCCCCCCGGAGCGCAGTGTTTAGCTTGGGGACTCAGAAGAAAATTGCGGTGTTGCCCTTCGCACTGAAGGGAGAAAACTAGCAATCTGTTTCCTATTCCTCTGGAAAGTGCTACAGCTCGTTCGGGGAGAGGCGGCTTCTCTTCAGCTGCCAAGTTCGTGAAAAGCACCGGCTCTGCGGAATCGCGGTGGAATGCCAGGCGCTGCCAGATACGGGCAGGGACGGCTCCGTGGGCTTATATTTTTAGCCTCCGAGGCTGGCAGGGGAAAGAAAACCAGTCGGCAGTGAGGGGAGAGGCTTGAGCTTGCAGCCGCCTGTGAATGGAAACGATAGCCAGCCTTGTGTGAAACTCGGCAAAACAGGGACAAATGCAGATAGACCCCTTCTTACTGCCTCCCTCCGTCCTCCCATCGTGTCCCGCTCTGGCAGTACACCCCTTCTGAGGAGAGAGAGGGAGAAAACAGTTGACAGAGCAGGTCCAGGGAGGGACAACTGGGAAGGAGCAGGTGGAAGTGTCGGGTAGGACCCAGGCAGGGTCCTCCTGAGGTTCTGTCATGGGTGGGAGAGGACAGGGCTGTGTCTGGCAGAAAGGGGCACAGGAGCAGGAGAGATGCAGGATGCTTTGGGAGGTACCTGGAGGCACCAGGGCTCATAGGAGCACCTCACAGATGCAGAACAGTGACAGTCACTTCTCAGGAGCACACCTTCTACATGGCCTGGAGGACAGCTGTGCTGGTGGAGGAGTGAGGTGAGGTATCTGTACAGGGGTTTAATGGATGCAAAAAGTCGGAGCAGCAAAAGTGAGCTCTGAGGTCAGAGGCACTGAGGAATGAAGGTCGGAAGGAACATGCAGAAGAAGAGGGGAGGTCAGTACGTTTGATGTTTTTCCTGTGAGAAGCACAGGAGGGCAAGTGGGAGGATTGCTGAAGGTTAGGAACCATAAAGGCAACAGGTAGCTAACCCAGGCAGGTCTGCTAACAAGCAGCATGAAAACCCTGAGAGGATGAGGGTGCTCGGGCCGTCACGGGCACAGCACATGTGGCTCACTGGACCTGCACCTCGGTGCCAGTAAGGTGCCCAGCTCAGCTCCTTCTTCATTTTTCTGGAAGAACGTGCTGGTAGAGAAGTGCATCTTAGGCTGAATTTCACACCCTAAAAGCATTCATTATCCTCCCTATCAAGTACCCAAGTGTTTGCTATATTCAATAAAACAGAAGTGTCAACATTGGTTACATAGAGTTTGAGAGAGAACCAGCTCTTGCACAGGTCTCCCCGGTGCCCTTCAGTCCACACACAAAGGTAACACGCACACACTAATGTTTGACTTTGTATAGTACTTTTCCACCCATTTTCCTGTTGTCAGTTAATAAAAATGTGAAGCTTAGCGAGTCTCTCTTGTTTTCATTCCCTGAGCTAAGCTCTCTCGCTCTCCCTGTCCAGCTGCCCTTCTGCTGTCTCTCTGTGCCGGGAAGAAGCGTGCCCTCCCTCGGCTGGCTGCCTCAGCTTGCTGCCCCTTTCTCCCGTCTCATCCATCTCCTTTGCAATCTCCAACAGCCTCCTCCACCAGGTCTCGCTCATCTCCCAGCTTCAGGCCATGGCATCTCCTTGCCGATGCCTCCACAGCCCTCGGTATCTTTTGGCCTCCCTGAGCTTCCTTCATCTTTTCTGCTGTTTTCCCCACTCCTGCTAGCATGTCCCCTTTGCCAGTTTGTTGGGTTTTTTTAATTTCTCTTCTCTCCCATCCTGCCCTGTCCTTGACCACAGCTGGGTCTATTGCTCCTACCCTTTTCCCTATATTCTTGAATAACTTCCTTGGCTCCCAAGCAGGTCCCCACCATACCCTGCAGTTGTGTCTCAGCCGCTTCAGACTTGTCAGTGATTTCCACCATTCATCCTTTGCTTTTTTCACGCTGCCAAATGACTGTAATAGTGCCCTGGAAGTATAGTTGGTTTTTTGTCACTCCATCTGCTCAGCTTTCCCAGTTCAATCCCGCACAGCTCAGTTATGCTCCTAAAATATTTTGTGTTTTGTTCCTTTCGTTACCCTTCTAAGAAATAAATAGAATTATCTGGGTTTATCTACCCTGAGCAGAATCCCAGGCATGTCATTTTCCTTGTCATTGCTTTTTCTTCTCCTTTTTCTCTCCTCAGTCCCTCAGTCTCCTCCTGAGCTCTTTAAGCAGCCATGCATCTTCTACAGTCCCTCAGGCATTACGCAGCATTGCTGTTCCTTACAGGGAAGAGCAGAAATAGGCCCTCAGGCCACCCCCTGCTCTCTCAATGTACCAATGAGTCCTCTCACCAAAGTCAGTGTTTTCCATGCAAAAGTGAGGTGATTAACCACCTCCTCCACCTGCTGGTCTCCCTCTCTCCAGCTCTCCTGAAGGACCTGGGCCCTAAGCCCCATGATGAACCCAAATACCAGGAAGCCGCTTATGTCTGAGAAGGGAATAGGCTTAAAATACAAATGGTGGCAGAGTATTTTAGACACTTGTAGCAATCCTTTCCATGCAGTGCAAAAGCAGCAAGTAGAGCTTGGCCACATGTGACGGTGACACGGCCAACATGCATTTGTGTTTCCCCCTCACCACCACAAACCCCAGTGGAATCCTTGCATGCATACACGTTTCTTGGCTTCACAAGAGTGTTGATGACTCAGTAAATATAATGCTTTTTGGAAAAGAGGAGCTGTGTCTGTAAGAAGTCAGTCCAGAGAACAGTTTAATATTGAAAACAAGTGCTGTAAAACCATAGAGTAAAATCAGGCATTGAGTCTTGACTGGTAGTGCTACAATATACATTTATTTCATAAAATGTGTTAGCGGTGATGCAGTGCATGTAATCAGCATTCATTTACGCAAAAGAGTAGAAGAAAGATGTTATACTTCTACTGTCTGCATTCTTTTAACTACCAAGAAGTCAGAGTGTGCCACGGCTTAATGGAGGGGCTTGTCAGAGAAATCCCAAACAGTCAAAGGTTTGGGTCTGACTTCCTGATTTCCTTCAAGTAGTGAAGTCCCTTAAGACAAACTTCCACACATATGAAAATATATTGGAACTTCACAGTTTAGAGAAAAGACACCTTTTACTATTTCAAAGTATATATGCCGGAAATATATTTATACATTTGTGGTGTACTTTACATACTGGACTTGAATGGTCAATGAAAACCTGGAGAAGGTCAGCAGGAACTGATAGGAATTTTCATTTTAGGTCTTTATGTGAGAGACATGGTGCATGTTTTGAGCTTCAAATACTGACATTCCCCAAATAGGCAATAGCTGAGAAGCACATGTGGCAGGGTGGGAGCCTGCCATTTTCAGGTCATGAGACCTCTGCATTCTGGCAGAGGACACTGGCAGAGATGAATTAAGTTTAACTGGAAAAAGTTAAGTCTGGATGCTTGGTGGAAAGCCCAAGCTGAGTTCCAAACTTGCAATGATTTTTATTATTTTTTTTTTTTTGTCAGTAAAAATTCTGGGTCATACGTGCTTTAACTGAAGTTTCACAACTTTTTGAACATTGTGTTTCACATGTGGTTGATCTATAGATAATGAGTAAGAGTAATGACAAACATCGCTTAAGCGGGAGAGTTTAGGAGCATAGTGTGGTAAACTAATCCATATTGCTCTGGCCCATATTCCACCAGGAAAACACTCCTAGAAGCAGTCAGTATTTTGGCTTGTGGGCTTAGAAATTTAAAAAGAGATTTAAAACTCGATTTTGCCCCAGATGTAGTCACTGTGTCTTACTCTGTCCTCGGGAGCTGTCATGTACTGTGTGTCACTTGGCTGTTCTGTAACATGGTAAACATTGCCGTTGCACGGGTGATTGCAGGTAGCTTTCATCTACTTTTTAAGTCTTTTTTTTTTTTTTTTTTTGTACAGCGTGCATAAAATCTGTCAAAACCTCACTTTGTGGGGAAAAGCAGTTGGCGTTTTTGTCTGCTGGTGTGAATCTAAGCACGCCGTGTGCCAGACGGGCGCAGTAGCACTTAACATGTAACTCTGCATCTAACCACCTCCTTGGCTAGTGGGGCTTGGGGTACACGCATCGTGGGGGAAATCAGTCTTCTGTCATTCCTTTACTGTCCTGGCATCAGGCTCTCCTGACCTGCGTGGCTCTCCTGGTGCTGAGGGTGGTCCTGGCTCCCCCCGCGGTCTGTGTCCTGTGCCAGCCACAGCCCTCTGACCTTCTCCTCTTGTCATTCTCAGTGCCACCAAAAACTATGCCTCTCTCACTCTCTCTTCAAACAGCAGCTGAGGCAGGGCACCGTGCTTCCTGGGGGATTTTCTGGTGTTTCCAAGTTAAAGATGGCGAAGAAGAGGCCTTACTGGGAGGAGAGGAGGAGTCCCAGGCAGGGCAACCCTTTGAAGGCCAGCAGGAGTTAGATGCTTCCCTGCTGTCGGCCCCAGAACCGTGGGCTTCCACCTGCAGCCCAGGTTTGGCTCAGATGCTTTCAGTGTGGAATCTGCACCAGGTCTGGGTAGCTGGGAGAGGAGCATGCCGTGGAGACATAAATATTCCAGCAGTTGAAACCAGCTCTCGCTGGCACTCAGCTCCTGCTGCTGCGCTGAACAAAATATGACTTTTTAAACTTTTGCCAGGTCTTTCACGAAAAGAGAGGAAAGCAAGTCACACGTTTAAACAGAGTTGACAGCCTGCTATTTAAATGCCAAAACAAGCCTTTACCAGTTCTTAAGTGGAATTAAATATTCACTTTATGTAGAAAAGTAGATTTTGAACCATAACTTGCTTTGCTTATCTGTCTTTTTCAAAATAAAAGAGCCACTCGAGTTTTCTCTCAAATGTATTTCTGTTTTTAAAATGTGCTTATCTGACATTCTTGCTATCACTATAACAACAAAACCTCAAATATTACATTGGTTCAATACTAAAAAAGGATGATCCAAGCAAAAAAGCAGCATTTTCCCAAAGCCTAAACCAGTAACTTTTACTGTGTTGAAATCAATGGCACTATTCAAGATTAACCATGTACTTGCTGAATTTCCCATAGAATCGAGAGGCCATTGATATGAATTGGATTTGATGTGGTTTAAAAAAAAAAAGACAATGCAATATTAAGTGAGAAGATGACTTTTTTATAATGAATAGCTTTAAAATACACATACTCTAAAAATAAAAAGTGGCAAACCATGTTATTGCCATTGCTGATTAGGGATTGTGGTGAAGATTAGGACCATGAATACTGAGGCATTGCTTAATCCTTCTTATTTAAAATAATTCTCCGTCTCTTGGTTTCTTTTCCTCTTATATAGGTAGAAAAATGACAGGAATGTGTATCTGTTCTTGTGTAGGTGCATGTTTTTCTTCAGAGCTAGGGATTTATATGTAGAATGACTTTAATTGCACTAGTATTATGTAGATTGTGCTCTTAAAATTAGCTTGTGATTTGTATCTTTTTCTAAAACATTGGCTCATTGTTGCTTGTTTGCCATGATAAAAGATAGTACTGAGGGGGTTTATAATTGGGATGGGTCACGTACTCCACACATCACTGACCACGTCCCCACCATTTTAGGGTGAGACCAAGAGCGTGAGGGTGATTTGTTGTTGTGAGTGCATTCTTTGTGCAAACGTGTATTTTTTGGTGTAACTCAGAAAGGGCTACACCTGACCCAGCCAGAGTACTTCACAGGAGAACAGAGGGCTAAACCTATGCTGCATTTCCAAAAGTTAAGTTCAGAAACATAGAAAAAGTAGGATATTATGGCAGCCATTCATTGCCAGCAGACCGGGATCAAAATGACCCTGGCGCAGCAGATCCACGAGACTCTTAGGAGCAACCTGGCCCTCTTCTAAGCTGTGCTTGGTGATGCTACGCCAGACCTCAATGAGGCATAAACCTTGTGCTGTATTTCCAGAGGCCCCCTCTCTCCCCGCCTGTGCCTTAAGCAATTTGAGCCCGGGCTTTAACGGCCTGGAGAGTCTTTCTGCAGGATCTACGACTAAAAATAACGTGGTGGCACCGGTTGAAGCTTTGCACCAGCCAATACGGTGTGTGGTACGAGGACGCTTTTCTCATCTTCGGTGGGCACAACCGCCCACAGCTGTGAAACACAGCAGATACTGGGAGCGTATTATTAAACATTTTAGTTTCTCTTATTTTGTTGCCAAGTAGGTGGATACAGCACAAAACACCACTCTCTCTCTCTGGAGACCGAGGCAGATATTTATCCGGTGTGAATGCACCAAGATGCTTGTAGTTGTTGATCCCGGTCGTAAGCTGGGCAATGCATGTGCGTGCCTGGGGCTTCCTGACTGGGGTGACCAGTGCTGTTGGAAGCACAGTCGGAGAAATCAGCTTGACAACTGAGGGTGAATGCCTAATATTCAAACGTGAAAGAATCCCAGAGGTCGATCTAGCGGATCAATCAGGTATCATGCCTAGATGCCTAACAGACTGACGTATCTGATTTCAGTATGTTTCTCTTTTGGGAAGATCCCAAGTCAGATGTTAACATCTGCAGGCATGATATACTTTATTGATATATGTGTAAAATTTAGCAGTCTTTAAAGCAATAATTGAAAATACTGAGCCCAACAGCACTGTCATCGTATTTTTGAGGTATGTTTTCATACCTGTAGTCCAGTTACAATATGGACATGTAGGGTCTGTGGGACAGGAGATAAAGGCGTTGCAATATCTACAGCCTGCGCTTATACCAGTACATCCCACCCTGTATCACTCTTCACGTGTTCCTCTTAATCCAGCTACCATGCCTGCATGTAGCCTTTATGCTTGCTTGCCCTTTGAACCTGTGCTCAGAGGTATGAAATGAAGTCAGGCTGTGCATGGGTGGCTGGGACTTCATTCACTTTGCAAATGAGGAGGCATTTAAGACTACTCAACTCTTTGCAGCCCTCAGTGCCCTTGCTCTCCCAGGATGAACACTGCTGCCTGGAAGCACCACAGTTGATCAGATGAGTACCTTAGAGGAGGTTATGGAACAGGCAAGTCTGTAGGTGGTGGGATGCCCAAGGATATGCACTTTCTTTGAGGTCTGACATTCACGCAGCAGAAGTGCAGCATTGCAGCACCATTATGGACCACAAAGGTGGACACTGGATAGAGTAACCCACAGTTTGTTAGAATCATAGAATCATAGAATCAAAGAATGGTTTGGGTTGGAAGGGACCTTAGAGATCATTGAGTTCCAACCCCCCTGCCATGGGCAGGGACAACTCCCACTAGAGCAGGCTGCTCAAAAAAGTTAGCTAACTAACAACTAACAGCACACTAACGATGATTTAACTGTCAAGTTCAACCCATGCCACTAAATTGTGACAAACTCGGTGAGAACTGTGGTGTACGTTAAGCTTGGCGTTAGTTCTGTCTGCATGCTGAAGGATCTCGGTCAGCTGCAGCTATTCTACTACTTTAGCAAGAACAGAGTATGAAGCCAGATGTTTGCTTCAGCTGGGTGCAAGTTCTCGTGCTCTGCCTGCATATTCAGGAGCACGTTGAACCTGCTGCATGTTCCGAGGTCAAATGGTGCCTGCTGGGAGAGGCCGCGTGAGGCAGGTCGCGTATTTAGGCAACAACTGGTTGATTGAAACCCATGGGACAAAGGGAGGCTGGATTAGCAGTTTCACTTGGCTTTTCAGAAGATGGGAGCTGATGAGCTCACTGATCTAGCTGGAAAAAGTAAGTCATCCAGGGGGAAATTATCTCAGCCTCTTTGTTGACATTACTGTGGAAAGCAATCCCAGAGTTGAGCAGTGTACATTGTTATTTTTAATACTGTCAGCTAGGAAAATTCATTGCACCTTCATTATATCATATGTTATTACAGGTATCGTTTTGGAAAGGGCAATTCCTGTGGTATGATTCTGATCTCCCATGTAATAATTTTGCGCAAGTGCAGTTCTTGAGACCTTGCCTGCATTGGCAGCAAGCTGGGCTATGAATTTATAGTATTCTAGCTATTTCATGTTAATTCACCCCGTGTTTGTCTGTGCGGATGATATTTCACTCCACTTTGAATGTGCATCAAGCTGCCCTTCACAGATTTCCACAAAGAAAGGGGGTACAACATAGCCAGCCCGCTGTAAATTCACACGCTTTTTCACAGCACACTAAATTCCTGTTGCAGACAAGTGCTCTTATTCAGTGGGATGATTTCAGGCTTAAATCAACCTAAGTGAGACAGCATTCGTCCAGCTGAACCGATAGCGTTACAAGGATGCAGCCATTACAATGCAAGCAAAAACTTTAAATCAAAATCCAGACCAAACCTCAGTAACTCCGTCAGAGCAGGCTTCCAATTGCGGTTTTTGCCCACCCAGTTTCCAAGGCTCCCATACATCCTGCCATGACTCATTCCCAATTTCAGCAGCCAGTCTTTTGTGCCATCAGTGTCAGGAAAAGATTTCAGATTAAGAAGTAACCCTCAAAAAAAAAAAAAAAAAGATTGCTGATGTTTCTTGTCCCAACCATTCCTGTAGTCCAATTTGGACTAGAAATGGGTGAATTAGTAGCGGTGGGGGAGCAGCAAACCTTGGGAGGGGAGGCAGTGCCTGAGCAGGGGGAAACACCCCTTAAGCCAGCTTTGCTACTGGAGGAGTCTGGCCCCTTAGGAAGACAGTTTGGTGCTTTATTGGACTTAATTCTGGCAATCAATGGGCAACATACGTACTGGTGCGGCATCCAGCCTCACTGAGGTGGAGATCAATCATTATTAACATTTTGTGTGCCCCAGGATGAATAAAATTAATTACCCCTGAAAGGCGACCTTCCACACAGAAGGCTGGAACTTCACAACCTGTAAGTGGGACTTGATTCAGAGAGATTGTACTCAGGTATCACACACATGCACCCTTCAAAATAGTAAGAACAAAAAAAATGAGAGCCAGAGTGTACTGTTATTCTCTGCTTTCACAGATGAGAAAAACTGCAAGAGAAACCAAAAGCTTGTTCTCAGTCATCCCCTTTGCTTTCCCTTACCGAAGAAGTCTATGTGAATGCCCAAGCCTCATCTAATCACACTAAGATCAAAACCTCATGTGATTTCAGTGTAAAAAAATGAATAGATCCCTTAATATTTAAACAATAAAAGCAGGCAGCAGCCTTTGTTTTAGGGAAGCAATTAAGCCAAGCAAATAGAGAGCTGGGCTGTGACCCCGGCGACCAGGAGCTCACTTAGCTGCTCTCCCGCACGCAGGGTCTGGGGCTGCTTTAAATCCCTTCACCCCTCTCTGCTTCAGTCCTGCCATTTGCCAGGCAGGAGCAGAGCCAACTTTAAGCCAAGGCTGGCGATGCCCATTTGTAAAGGCCTCTTGCTTGAGCAACTCCTTATCAGGGGAAAGGGTGCATTTCTTTTTTGAGATTGTAAAATGGTATATAAGAATATATACCAGGTAAGAATAGTTACAGTGCCTGCACATTAAGTAGTGTTTAAAATGGGGTAAATAATTTGATCATTTTAAGCACCATAAAATTTGGCTTTAGTTTTCACAACTTGCTACAAGTGGTTGTTTTCTCTCGTGCATGCTCTGCACGGAATTTGCAGAGCATGTGTAATTGCAAGACTTAGAATCGTAGAACGGTTTGAGTTGGAAGGGACCTTCAAGACCATCTAGTTCCACCCCCCCTGCCATGGGCAGGGACACCTCCCACTAGAGCAGGTTGCTCAAAGCCCCATCCAGCCTG
>JAOQGH010000001.1:123739038-123773238 GCA_025769975.1 Gallinago jamesoni | reverse complement strand
ACGAGGTTGGAATAAACGAAGCTTGCTGAATCACTCATATTGAGTGTCCATGTCTTCCCTCCGTCGCGACAAGACAATACAAATCCATACGTTGTGAGACTTCAAAGACAGTGACTAGCGTAAAGGCCTTCTAATATTAATGAGCTTTGAAGCCCTCTCTGAGGTTAAAACAAACATTAGGGCCACAGACTTCTCTGAGGAAACATACCTAGCGTATCTGGAGACTCATCAGACTGTGCAGTTTTGCCTTTGATGCGTTTCTTCCCCATATTTGTAGTCTTTTTTCTTACATGAAGTAATTTTTATTACATGAAACAGTGACCTAGCAAAGAAAAACAGTAAATTAGAAACTAGGTTTTTGTCTCACTCGTTCATTGCTAAACAATAAGTTATTTCTATGGCTAAGGTGTCCCTTCAGGTGAATTAGCTTGTTTTAATTTGACAACTTCAAAAGAAAATAAATTAATTACACTTTAAGATGAAACGTTGAAGCAGCAAGATCACAGTGTGAATCATAAAAACCAAGTGATTTAAAACCTTAAATCAAAAGCATTGCACAAAAGAACAAGATGGGAAACTTAAGTATCAGAAGTTCCTATAAGTCTTTAGGACTTGTATTTTTTCATAAAATCCCTGTGTTATTAGTTAAAGAATTGGGTTTGTCCCAATTAAATCTTCAAGGTTTTTGCAATTACAATCTTCCAGTTTTCTTTACCATAAATTCCTTGTATCTTTGATGAAGTCTAACACAGGCAATTACTCTAACATATCTGAAAATACACAGACAATGGGAGTTCAGATTATTCTGGTCCTTCACTGGGGGAGATTTATCATTGCTTTCCCAACATATCAAGCAAATAACTCAGACAGTTATTATACCTGTATTTGGCATACCTGTAAACCCTTCTAGACAGGGGTGATCTACCACTACAAAATTGTAAGCCAAGTGCTTGCCTCAAAAAAGTTGGCTACTGCACCTATGGTAGGGCATTTTTAGCTTCTGGGCTGTAGCCCCTCTAACACCCTGTGCCTTACCTCACAGAAGATCATTCAAAATGATAAGGTAAACTTAAAAACTGACACATGCTATACAATGAAAACATGCAAGCTAAAAGGCTTCAAAATCAAGTCTCTACAGCCTTATGCAGTCTTTGCAGGATAGCCTAACCCCATTGCCCACCCCTTCACATAAACACGTTAACACAGCACTAAATCGGACTTGTAAAATACACTCTTTCAAAACCATTTCTTGAGCTTCCTTAACCATTTTTGAGTTGTGCACTCAGCAGCACACCAGCCCCTGAGAACAGCTGCCTGCTCGGAGCTGTCACAGCTGAAAAAAGAAGCCAGCCCAAGAGAATCAGAAACTAAACCAGGAAGAGCTAAGGCACGATACCCATTGAGGACTTTTTGTATGACAAACATTTTCAAAGCATGATTTTTAGGGCAAATTACCCAGTTGTTAAACGACAGACTACCCAGCTGTTAAGTGACAGCCACTTCATCAAGAGTTGAATTATCAACTTTTGCAACTTAGCACGCCATTTGTTGAGAGAAAGGAACAACAGTTCATCCAACAGACTCCTTCTAACAGCACACTTTTCAGCAGAAAAAGCTACACTAGATCTTACGTGAACAACCCCAAGCCGTTAAAACCCACCCCAAACTGACTGTTCTCCTGCCAGGAGGACAGGGCAGCAGCAACACCTTCACTTGACCCTCCCCACCGCCCGCCAGACTCGCCTGACAGGCTCTTCACCAGCCTCTTCCGCGGGACAGGCCGCATGAGGGAAGGCGCTGCAGACCTAAAGCAATAAAACGGTGGCGTGTTTGATTTATTTATCTTTATCGTTATTATTATTTTTAAGAAGAGCGATCTGCAAACGACCAACAGGGCACCTGCACCGGTTGGAAACTCGAGGGGAAAAGCATAACACCCGCAGAGGCTCGCCTGGGAAACCAGCGGGGAGTGGGAGAGGAAGCCCACCTCAGGCGGCGGAGGCTCCCCTAGACAGCCGTCGCCAGCAGGGAACCGGCCGCTCCCTGCCCCGAGGGCAGCGGCGGGGGAGCAGGTGCGCCCCGGGACTCGGTACAGCCCGGCTGGGCTGGGCTGGGGTGGGGTGGGGTCGAGTGGGATGGGGTCGCCTCACTCACCCCAGCCCGTGCCGCACCGCCCGCGTGCTCGCCGCCGCCGCGCACCCCAGGGCACTTACACAGCCCCGCCTGCTCTCCCATTGGTCCGTGCCCGCCTCCCGTGCCTTGGTTGACACGCTCCGCAACCAATAGGGAAAGCCGACTGTCCCAGCCGGAACGGAGGCTGCAGAGCGGCGGCGGCGGCGGAGTGAGTCCCGGGGCGGGGGAGGCAGGCGGGCGGGCGGGCAGGCAGCCGCGGCGGTAGGAGCGCGATGGCGGGGTGAAGGGTTGGGGGCGGCCCTCACCTGCCAGTGCCGCGGAGCGAACAGCTTATTGGCGCACGGCTCCGTCTGGAAGGCAACCCAGCAGCTTCACCTCATTCCCGGAGCTGTCGAAGCGCCAGTTACCGGCTGCCATGCTAACTTCCGGCGCGTTGCATTGTGGGACTGTGAGGACACGGCCCGGGAAGGGCGGCGGGGGGGGGAACGGGGACGTGTCGGCGCATGCGCGGCCACCTCCCGCCTCCCCCGCCCCTTGTCCCCCAGGGCTGCTGGTGGGTGCCAGAAGCGCAGCCTTTTGAGAGAGGGAGGGTTGTCAAGCATTGGAACAGGCTGCCCGGGGAAGTGGTGGAAACACCGTCCCTGGAGGTGTTTAAAAGGCAGGCGGAGGTGGTGCTGGAGGACGTGGTTTAGTGGTGGGACTTGGCACTTCTAACAGTTGGACTCGATGATCTTAAAGGTTCCTTCCAACCTCGACGGTTCTATCGTTCAGTGGCCCACCACCATCTCCTGTCCCGTCTCAGGTCAATGGGCTGTCACAGAGTATCTGCATGCTTCCAGCTGCCCAGTGTACATGTTAGTTTCGATGGATGTGGTTAAAAGGATTAATATGATTTGTGTGTGGGTAGTTAATGAACTTCGTTCCATATTCAAGTCCTGTTTTAATTCCCCCATTTCTTCTTTGCTTAGGAAGCAACAGCAATGGCTAACCGAGAAGAAGCTGAGATACAAATTTCAGAATTAGATTTACTCTCCAGCATGTTTCCTTATGAAGAAGAGTTCCTTGTGACTGACCAGGTGGCGCTAGCAGAATTAAAGCACTATGTTGAAAATGAGTCTGCAGAGATGCCATCTTCAAAAGTTCAGTTTATACTGAATGTTAAGCTGCAGGTCTCCAATACCTCTATGGTACAGTAAACACCTTTTTTTTTCTTCTTTTTTCCTTTTTTTTTGTGGGATTTTAGGGCTTGCCTGAACTGACCATTTGTTCATTTGCTTTTAGGTGGAATTTGCTATGGCCTGTGCCTTACCATTTAAATATCCAACTGTTCTACCAGAAATTACTGTGAGGTATGGCATTAAAAGTACAGCTAATGAAAACATTTCTAAGCTATAGTGTACTACATAAATACAGTTATAAGAGGAAAAAAACCCCACAGTTGTTTTTTGGTATTTATTGTCAAATTAAGTCAGATGGACAAAATGTGGAAGAAAAAGAGCTCCAAGGTTATGACTTCTCTGGTGTCCTCAGCAAATTAGAAAAATGGGAAAACTGTGGAAGAGTGCCATCTTCTGTACAGAGGCATTACATGCAGATACTCTTAGGTCTGATGCTCAAGAGAGACTCTTGTCCATTTTGGCAGCGTCTTAATGCTAACTAAAGAAGTGAAAAGTTAGTCAATGGTCTTATTCTTCCCTTGTCAAAATGCTGTTACTCCCAGGCTTCTGTTATTTTTTGTTGGAACATTTCTGTTTAAAGAAGTAGCTTTACATATTACAGGAAATTAGTTCAGTCACTGTACTTACTTTTCAAGTACTTTTTTCTTGATTTTAATTTACAGATTGGTAGTACTATATATGAGCTCAATAGTTAGCACACCAATTAAATACCAATTAAGACATTTTCACAGCTAATATGACTTAAGTATCAATAGCAAGTGCATACCATCTAATACGGCCTGATTTTTTGACAGCTTGAAGTAAAACTGTTTGAAAAACATGCTAAATTGTAAGCATTTTACAACTGCATTTATATTTTTCTTTTTCTTTAGGTCTTCATTATTAAGCCGCTCTCAGCAGATTCACCTGAACTCTGACCTAAAAGCATATTTGGTGCAAAACTGCAGTGGTGAGCCCTGCATGTTGAGTGCAAGGGAATGGGTGAAAGACCATGGAGCTGCTTACATTGACAAAGAGCTTTCATCTTCCTCAGAGACAACATCAAACACCATGCAGTCAGAAGACACGGTGTTCACTCGATTGTGGATCTATAGTCATCACATTTACAACAAGCAAAAAAGAAAGAATATTATTGACTGGGCCAAGGAACTCTCTCTGTCAGGGTTTTGCATGCCAGGGAAACCAGGTGTTGTTTGTGTAGAAGGTCTACAAAGTAGTTGTGAAGAGTTCTGGTCAAGGTTAGTTTTTCTTTATACTTAAATGTCATTAGTAGTTAGAATATTGCATGTTTCACGTTGTCTAGGTGGCCAGAAGATGTGAAATCCAACAACCTTCCAACCTATAAAAGTCTGCAAAGTATTTGTGTTTATCATAATGTATTTGCAACTCTGAATATCCACTGTACTCTTGGTTACAGCAATCAAAGCTACTAGTAATGCACGGTACACATTTATTTCTGTTTTACCTTCCTCTGTATTTCAGTTGTATAGCGATGGACTGCAGTACCCCAGTCGCATTAGATACCATATGCTGTTACATCGCTTTACATTCCTGTCTTATTCTGCTCCCATCAGTTAAACTTCTAGATGGTGCAGACTAAATGAATGTTGCCGTTTGATTATAACCGCTAAGAGTATGACAATATGAGAATTCTTAGTAAACACAAGGCAGAAATGATCACTGAAATCGAAAACACATCTTCATCAATTATTTTGTGAGGGTTTTTGAGGTTTTTGAATCCTGGGGAGATATAAAGAAACCAGCTCCTGCTTATGGGAGTGTTTATGTGTGAATAGTATTTCTATGACCAGCTAGGGATCCATTATCTCTGTCAGCATATATGTACAAATGGAATTTATTAGCTTCTGTGGTAATAGCTATTTGATAATATTTTCTAAAACCAATTTTTATTTTATAGATTCATATTTCTCCATTTGCTTTCAGAGTAAGAAAGTTAACGTGGAAAAGAATTCTTATTCGTCACAGAGAAGATGTTTCTTTGGAAGGTGGAGGGCATGCTGAGATTCAGAAACAAAGGAAATTCCCCGCTTTGGAAGAAAAATGTTTTGATGCACATGGTTCCAGAGGAAATCATATGGATTTGGGGCAGCTATATCATTTTTTAGAAGAGAAAGGATGTGCTGACATTTTTCAAATGTACTTTGGGGTTGAAGGGCATTGAAGGAATTGAAGATCACCACAGGTCCAAGTGCCTACGTTTGTAAGTTGATCCTCGTAACAGATTTCTTAGCTGTTCTGCCACAGCTGATCAGAGAGGGGATTAATAATTTATGATTTGTATGATGAATCCAGTTTTCAGTGAAAACAAGTATCCAGTGAGATCCTGAATAATGAAAATGACTAAACAAATGCTTTATATGCTTTCTGGTTTTAAGAGCATTTAGGGTACATACCTAATTACAAAGAAAGAAAATACATTTGATAACCTACCAGGCAGTTACAGAATTATAGATTAATTAATGGATTTCTAGTGAATGAGTACATGAATAAGAAGAGACAAAAATCAAGTGTGGATATCTCAGGAGTGGAAATCTGGTGTTTACATTATTTGTTACTGTTTACATACACTACAGGAAGACCTTTCTATACATAATCTTTTCTTCTACTTTCTACCTGAAAGTATGTTAAGACAGGGTTTTAATGTTTTATTTAAAAATCAAAACAAAACAACAGAAAAAAAGGAGGGAGCAAGTTCACAAAAGCCTTCTTCATGCAGACAAGATGAGCTAGGATGCTTACTTTAAGGCATAAGAATTTTCCGTAGGTAAAAGCATGTGTGGAAGAGAGGTTAAGAGCAGTACTCTGGTGGCTCCACTATATCTGTAGCTGAGGAGCCCAGTCTGGTTGCTCATGTTAAAGCAGAAGCTGACCAAGATCTGGGCTCCCTGACAGCACACTCCAAACCGGGGCAACAAATGATCCTTACCCTGATGAGCTGACAAGTTTGGGATGCACTGATGGAGAGTGCGTCACGCTGCTCGCGGTTTTTAGTCTGGTCTCAACAGAGTTATATCAACAGATGACAATTTGTTCCTGTGCTTATGCATTCTGTATCTAAATCATGTACGTGTCATAAAAAAAGCAGGCATCGGTTGCTTCTGACGTCGATTAAATGTTTCTGTGTAGATCCAGTAAAATTGCTAACGTTCAGGTGGCTTTGCAGTGATTTCATTCCACAAATGCTGATTTATGTCTACTTGAAGTAATTAAGTCTCTATAAGCCTACATGAATACCACTGCTTAATAAAGGGCCCAAGACACGCTTGTAGCTCTCCCCACTTTGAAGATGGGTACAAAGTTTAAGGGTATTTCAACTAGATGGCGCCAACATTATATGTCACAACTGTCACTGCAAACCAGCAGATAAAACTTTCTAAGACTCAATTGAAAGTTTAGAAAGCAGGCATTCTTTATTGCAGGCATTCTTTATAGCTCCACCTATTGTGCACACCGAATTCTGTTGTCAAATTAAACTTATACACAACAGGTATACATAGTCAATGTGATTCTAAGAAAACATTAGCATATTCATTATATTTCTGAGGATCATTTACATATTATAATCTTTTGGGCAAGCAGAGTTGTGCCTCCTGGTGGTCCTCATTTTGAGTGAGGGTTGTTTCCTCCTCAATCTTCTTCATCTGTCCTTTGGCTCATTTTTCATGTTAGCAAAACATTCTAACTGCTTAATTGCTCATTAAAACTAATGGATCTCTCTCTGCTACCACCTGTTTGTCAGATAATGTCCATATTTATTGCATCCCTATCTTTGGTCACCACGCTCTCAGGGTCACATACGTCCTTTCTTATCTCACTAAGTCCTTGAAACCATTTGGGATGGTTGCTAAAAAATAGCCACATTTCTTTTCTAAAAGAAGATTCTCTACAGTTTAAAACCATTTGTAAACTACATGAAATCTGCCTTAGTTATCCCAACAACGCGTTGGTGATGATCATAGAATCACAGAATGGTTAAGAGTTGGGAGGGACCTTAAAGATCATCTGGTTCCAACCTCCCTGCCATGGGCAGGGACACCTCCCACTAGAGCAGGTTGCTCAAAGCCCCATCCAGCCTGGCCTGGAACACCTCCAGGGATGGGGCAGCCACAGCTTCCCTGGGCAGCCTGTTCCAGTGTCTCACCACCCTCACAGGAAAGAATTTCTTCCTGGTATCTAATCTAAACCTCCCCTCTTTCAGTTTGAATTGATCCTGAAGGAGGCAAATGACATTTTTTTTAGCATTTTCAGGCCACTCATGAAAACGATATATTTAAGCTAGGCATAATTTATTGTTTTTGTGACTGATACTGTAATTAGCTTCTAAAATTAAAGATAGCCCACCTCAGCCTATAAGAAATTTAAGCTCCTCAGAAATAACAGTGACCGTTTTCCTCATTTTCTTTGGCTACAAAAGCCAGAATTTCTGTCCTCCATCATCCAAGGCATGTGGTATGAGCCTCTTCTACAACGCAAAGTAGTAGAAAAAGAAAATAAGGAAAAAAATATTTTGGTCCCCATTTTCTCCAATACCTTTCTCCTATTCCCCTAAGATTTTCTTTTCCTTTGCCCATTCAGAACCTCATTTCCTTAAAAAAAAATCCAGCCCTGTCTTTCTGTATACTCCTTCTTAGCTCATGATTGTACAGCCTGACTGTAGGGCACGACCGGTGAATCATAATAGCAAATGTCAACAGGAAAAGATCTCCAGCATCCCATTAGCTATTTGAGTTCATATTTATTATTTATTGAATGACTGTGAATAATGAACAAATTGCTCTAAATCATTACAGATTTGTGGCTAAATCTCTACTAAAAAGAGAATATCAGTTAAAGCAATTACAGAATTTATTTGCAAGGAAAAAATTGCCTTCATCTCGTTAATATTATATAGGGTAGACATAGCACCAGCAAGAGAAATAGAGGTAATCAGCGCAAATTGGTTAGGGATACCAAAAATGGAAACTCTGAAATGACAGAAAAGTGAAAGAAATTCTTACAAAATGCTTCCATGGATGTACCTATCTGCCCTAATCTCTATGGGTTAGAGCATCGGTGGGCTGCACAACACTGGAGATTGTCACCCCAAGTTGTGCTTGCAGTCAGTATTTAGAGGAATAAATTAGGTTAGCTAGGTTAGCATTCTAGCTAAATAAGGCTAATCTTTGGAGTGCCATGACTAATTTGTGTACGAGTTTGGCCTTAATCTGTTTCTCAGAGGATACCAGATCAGGTCAGTAGTGCCACTGATGCAAAAAGTGTGCAATTTTGTCATTTGGGTTTGTATTCTTAAAGGTAAACAAGAATTTTGTAGCTATTCATACAAATGGAGAGAGGAATCACAAGTTGTACAATTGAAGGAAGATAAACCAATTCCAAGCATGCAGATTGTGTAGCAAACAACAAAAGGAACCTATCCTAAAATAGAAGAGTATCTAAATGTTTTTCTGTTGGCTTTGTGGAGCACATGCAGTAACGCCTCTTCATGCATTAATTTGAGCAGCTCTCTACATCAGATTCCATATTTGGGTAGTCTCAATGATTATATAAGAGCAAATTGTGGATTTATGTTTCCTACTTAACGAAAATGTGTGGTATCAGGAGTCATGTTACCAGATATTATCCAAAATCTTATACCTGTTTAAAAGTAATGCTCAGCATCGTATTTAATTAGCTCAAAATTCTTTTTTTCATTGCAAAGTCAAAGGCTTTCCAAATTAATGCAGCTAGTTGAGTATTTTTAGGGAAGAGCCTATTAACTCTGAAATGTTTTTTTACAAAACCATGTTATAGCTAAAGCTCACAATGGAAGTAATTTGTAATATTCAATGACCTCATTTTATTCTGTTTTGCTTACTCGAAGCTAATGCATATGATGCTATGTGGAATTCTCAGACGAGCCTGTCTGCAGGACTTATGGGAGCCATAAATGGATTAAACCTTTCACTCCCTGCTTTGGCAAGTGATCAGTTACATTTAAATAAAGGTCACTCTGTCTTTACAAAGAACACACAGAAAGCAAGCTTAGTAGCTTTCCCTACTGAGCCTAGAACATAACTATTTGAAACATAATTAGCAACGAGGTGCCATCACTGATTGTGCTTTTTGCTTGATTTTACGTCTGGGGAGTTCCAGTATTCCCCATTAGCTTTAAGAGGGGGCACGGTGCTAGTTATCAAATTGGCAGTCTTGACCTGGCCTCTGAAAGCAGCTGTAAAACATTGTTTGGGAAAACTAAGATGACTGCCAAATGCCATACCGAAACCAGGATTGTAGTATTGCTACAAATTGGACATTCATGCTCCATGCCGTCACTCCACATAACAACATAGGTAAGGGATCTGATCGACATGAGAGCATGGACTTTGTTACTCTAAATACCAGGTGACAGTGATAAGGAGATACACCAGCTGTCCTGTTGTCTCTCCTTTTGAGCTCTGTATTTTGAATTCTTTATAAAATACCCCATACCTATTCTGTTCAGCATTAACACAGAGTAACCAGCTCTGGCATCTGTTAAAATACAGATAGGATATTCCTTGAAGAAAGGGTGGGGTGAATCAGCTACTGCTGGCCCTACTCTAATAGATACTGATCACAAAAGGGTTATTTTGTCAAGCTAATTAAAAACATAGCCTACATGAGGCATTTATGAATATTTAAGAATAAACATGATCATAGAATCATAGAATGGTTTGGGTTGGAAGGGACCTTAAAGACCATCTAGTACCAATGCCCTTAATACATGTGCTGGTTTCCTGGATCTTCAGAGCTCTTTTGTTTGGGGGTCTCTTGACCAATGTTCATAGCCCTTGTGGCAACTGTAATAATCATCTACAGGTGGAGAGAACAGAGCTAATACACCAATTTTGGTACTCTGCAGCCATCCTGAAATTCTAACAAATATCTCTGAATTACCTTGACCTGTCTGACTGGAGCATCATCTTAAAAAATCCAGTGATTGCACTTCAGTGTCATCAGCAACTAATTTGGCACTGATCGTTTTATCTAAAGTTGTCAGGGAATGGGTAAGAGTAAAGCACTGTGGACTGACTTTTGGGAATTTCTAGAGATTATCTGCAAGAGCAGACCAGAGAGGTAGACAGGGGACAGCAAAAATAGCAAAAGAATAAGGAGGATGAGTAGTCAAAAGGCAGCAGAGAGGGTGGGATTAGATGGAAAGGATCAATTAAGTAACAATGAACATGATACAAATTATTATGAAAAAATATTAAAGTCTTACATCTTAGGTGTGATGCAAAGACTGTATTTTTACATTCCTTGCTGGGTGAAAGACCAGCCTACATTTATCTCAGCCTCTCTCATCTGATAGCTGGTCCATGGCTGAGTTCCCAGCTCAGATCCACTATGAGAGAGCAGGGGTCCGTGTCCTCCAAATGCGCCTTCATTATCAATCACAAAATAGAAACCGTAAAATGAAGATGACCAACCAGGGACTTTTCCCAATTTACCTGTACTTAGGGGGTCAAACACAGGAGTTTAGATCTGGAGCTCTTTATCTCCTTTCATGAATGCTATATCCATTTTAAGAGTTAATTAACTACATTACAAAATGCAGGAACTGCCAAGAAAAACAGAACTGTATTTGGTTTTACAAGCCCTTAGACATATTAAATAAGAAGACCAATACCTTAAGCCGTTCCATATCAGTTCTACCGTTCCGCATCTCTAAAATTTATCTGTGCTTTTTTTGTTTGTCTGTTTCTAGGATTTCTTTTTCCTAATGGAAAATTTGTATAGGAAGTGGAGAAATCAGTGACTGATTTTCTTGATAATGTTTGGTCTATATGAAGGTTTTGGTCTTTTACAGATGTTCTACAAAGCAGCCAACCAATGCTCTGCTTCAAGCATAGGCACTTCAAGGTTGTATTTCTTTGTTTTCACCACAGGTCAGATCCCATCACCAGGAAAAACTAATTTCAAAGAATCTTCCATCACAGGCACTCCAAAATAATGAAACGGAACAGGCAACCAGAAAAAAAAAAAAAATCCTTTTTCTTTAACCCATCGACCCTGCGCCAGCGATGCAGAACTCTCCTCAAGCTCTGGCAATAAGGTTTGCTAGTCAGGTAGCGAATGTGCTCCTGTGGCTTAGACCACTATAATAATTTCTCTCTTCTGCAGGACGTTTACTTCAAGCACTGATAACGGCAAGCTGTGTCTGCGTTGAGTCTTTTAGCATGTCCACGTTACATTTTTTCTCGTGTTGATTCGAGTACTTTAAACACTCGCTTTGTTCTCTGTTGTAGGTCATGGGTTGTATGGGACTTTTGAAATGTTGTCCTCCTGGAGAAAAACTAGAGAAGACCAACACGTTAAAGAGAGGACTGCAGCTGTATTTGCAGACTCCATGCTCTCGTTTTCCCTCACCACTGCCATGTACCTGGTCACTTTTGGAATAGGTGCCAGTCCCTTCACTAACATTGAAGCAGCCAGGATTTTCTGCTGCAATTCCTGTATTGCAATTTTCTTCAACTACCTCTATGTACTCTCCTTTTATGGTTCCAGCCTGGTGTTTACTGGCTACATAGAAAACAACTACCAGCATAGTATCTTCTGCAGAAAGGTACCAAAGCCAGAGGTATTGCAAGAGAAGCCTGCATGGTATAGGTTTCTTCTGACAGCCAAATTCAGCGAGGACACGGCAGATTCAGAGGAAACGAACACTTACGAGAGTCATCTTTTGGTGTGGTTCCTTAAACGCTATTATTGTGACTGGATAACAAACACTTACGTCAAGCCTTTTGTAGTTCTCTTTTACCTTGTTTATATTTCCTTTGCCTTAATGGGCTACCTGCAGGTCAGTGAAGGGTCAGACCTGAGCAACATCGTAGCGACCGCAACTCGGACCATTGAGTACACGACTGCCCAGCAGAAGTATTTCAGTAACTACAGCCCGGTGATTGGGTTCTACATCTATGAGTCAATCGAGTACTGGAACACCAGTGTCCAGGAGGACGTGCTGGAGTATACCAAGGGCTTTGTGAGGATATCTTGGTTTGAAAGCTACTTAAATTACCTTAGGAAACTCAACATATCTACCGGATTGCCCAAGAAAAACTTCACTGATATGTTGAGGAACTCCTTCCTGAAGGCCCCTCAGTTTGCCCATTTTTCAGAGGATATCATCTTTTCCAAGAAATACAACAATGAAGTTGATGTCGTGGCCTCCAGGATGTTCTTGGTGGCCAAGACGATGGAAACCAAGAGGGAAGAACTTTATGACCTCCTGGAGACCCTGAGGAAGCT
Organism: Gallinago jamesoni; assembly: GCA_025769975.1. Classification (NCBI taxonomy): domain Eukaryota; kingdom Metazoa; phylum Chordata; class Aves; order Charadriiformes; family Scolopacidae; genus Gallinago; species Gallinago jamesoni. Next base: position 123,760,639 of record JAOQGH010000001.1, on the reverse strand, counting down.
CTCTCTCACCTCCAAGGTGAAATTCATTGTTTTCAATCCATCGTTTGTGTACATGGACCGTTATGCCTCTTCAGTGGGAGCCCCCTTACAAAACTCCTGCATTAGTGCTTTATTTCTGCTCTTCTTCTCTGCATTCCTGGTGGCAGACTCTCTGATCAATGTCTGGCTCACTCTAACTGTTGCCTCAGTTGAGTTTGGAGTTATAGGTTTTATGACCTTGTGGAAAGTGGAACTAGATTGTATTTCTGTGTTGTGCTTAATTTACGGAATTAATTATACAATTGACAACTGTGCTCCACTGTTATCAACCTTTGTCCTGGGCAAAGAGTTCACAAGAACTAAATGGGTGAAAAATGCCCTGGAAGTGCATGGGGTAGCTATTTTGCAGAGCTACCTCTGCTATATTGTTGGTCTGATTCCTCTCGCAGCTGTGCCTTCAAATCTGACCCGTACACTGTTCAGGTGCTTGTTTTTAATAGCATTAGTCACCTTCTTTCACTGCTTTGCCATTTTACCTGTGATACTGACTTTCCTGCCACCGTCCAAGAAGAAGAGGAAAGAGAAGAAGAATCCTGAAAACCGTGAGGAAATAGAGTGTGTTGAAATGGTGGATATGGATAGTACCCGAGTGGTTGACCAAATTACAACAGTCTAACTTGTTTGTTTGTTGCTTTTTTACACTAGGTCTTACTGAGGGGGGAAAAAAAAAAAAAAAAAAAGAAAAACCAGTACTGACTAAATATCTGGGGAGGGGAAGGGGTTTGGATGTTTTCCCTTCCCCCTCTAATCTAAATCCAGGAATATTCAAAATGATGGGGGAAATTTAAAATAAATTTTAAAAAAGAGCTGGGGGATTGTACCTTGCTCAGCTCCTATAACAAGCTATTACGAGAGAATTTGCTCACACACACAACGAGGGGTTGAATTTTAGATGCATGGAGTAAGATCTAATGAGAGAAGTTGGGTTCCTAAGCAGCTGTCTGCATCGCCTGTACTGCAGATGCTGCAATTATTGTGGCTAAACCCAATCAGATCGAAAGGTCAACTGTCAAGGCTGAAGTAGCACTAAATGTTCGCTGGATGTAAAGGCTTTACAAACTTTCTGCACAGCAATAACTCAAGTCAGTGAGTCAGCTCTTACAGGTCTTAGCCATCACATTTAATTTTTCTTTTCTCCCCTAATCTAAACATTTATGCAAGACTGTATAACAGATAGCAAACTGTACTGGGAAAGAAGGCAGTACACAGCAACCAAACACTTTCCAAACACTTTTATGTTATAAATCATTTTTTTTTCTAAAAATATCATTATTTTAAAATGTAAATCATCCCTTGATACATTTTTAATCATAGTTTTATAGCTGTTTCTTTTTCTTATAAAAACAAAAAAGAAAAAAAAATCCCAGTGACTTTGTCACTCTAGAAAATATATAATTCTATTTTATATATGTCTCGCTACGAGTTAAACACGTAATCTGCTTTACCAACTGTAATTTTGTTAGCACTCTACTAACATGTGCGAGTGGATCTAGCAGCAGACAGAAGACGGTGTACTGAATATTTCAGCACCAAAATCCATGACACAAACCTCAAATACTAAACTGTCATCAAGAAAGTGAATGTTAGGGCTCTTTTAGTGAGAGCCTATTTCAGGCCATTCACTGGTAATGCACACTAAGAGGATTAGTGGGTAGTTTTACGTAATGTATAACTTAATCCCTCAATCTTCCTGGAGTACCTGTAAAGCAATAGACCTCGCAGCTATGGGCTCTTCCAAGACATGGTAGAACATGAGGGTCGTATGGAAGAAGCCGAAGGTTGGGACTACTGTTTAGCAGCAGTGAGCTTAACAACGTCCCCAAAGAGCCCATATCTAAGGGGCCTATTGAAAACATCACATCTGAGGGGAAAAAAAAAAAAGTTAAAAAGATTACATTACTGAGTCTTTTTGGAGCTGTGAGTTCTAAATCAATAATTCTGTCAGCATCTGTGATGTGGAGTAATACAGATAAAGCAGCATCTCTTTCCTCCTCCACCCTTAAGAGCGACAGGCTCATCACTGTAAGGTTTCGTCATGTGGTTGAACCCCAGTGGGGATGCGTAAGCCAATTCTGTAGGTTTTACCGAGTGCATTCTGACTGTCCATTACCTGTGAAAACCCAGCTGCAGGAAGCTGGCTGGTGTGTCGGGGGGGTCTCATGGATATAGGAACTGCTGCCTTGTGGTGCGAGGTGAAGGTATTGCAGCCGGACTCCTTTTCACAGCTCGTCTGGAAAGTAAGAACACCTGAAAAGTTTTCAGGTGGTTGGCACAGTGGTTGGCCTTAGTCACACTGTTTGGAGGGTGAAGGGGTATTTGCAGGAGCCATGGGGCTTGGGAGCGCCCTGGGAGCTTGTGTTAGCCCTGTGTTACCCATAGGGTGATGTTGCCTTGCATGAAACCTCCTTAGCATCCAACCCCAGCAACACCCCCCCCACCCATGCAAGACCTGCAAATGCCACCTAGTCAATATTAATTTTCAAGCCAAGAGATACTTCCAAAGCTTCCTCCCTAGCAGAAAATAAGATAGCCAGATATTTTGCCCCAAAGCAAACCGTTACATATCGACTAGCAAAACAAGCCAGCAGTGCAGCTGGCAACGTTCTTCACTTTCCCCTGGAAAAGTCCCTTCCCTGACCAGGAGGAAAGGCAGCTGTGTCCAGGAACGCATGGGCCCTTTGCTTGAACAAGAAACACGTGCTGCGGTAGCAGCTGGGAAGCTGCAACAGCAACTTCATCCTTGGCCGAAGTCAGGCAGACACCTTGGAGACAGCCAAATGAACGTGAGGTGAGGGGAAAGATCTGCTTCCCCTGTTTTCTTTAAATGCAGGCTTGGGGCTGTGTTTTCCAGCCAAAAATTGTTCCTTAAATATACTTTCACTGTAGATTTTCTGTGAGGGTCATTGTGTCATTTAAGTAACAGTCGCGCTATCTCCTGTTCAACAGGCAGCTGCAGGGGCTGTTAAACTTCTGAGGGCATTAGCAAATTAGCTGAAAGTTGCAGAGGAAATTGTAAACCGCTTTTGGCAGCAGCAATCTACTGGCTTGTGGGACACCTAGAAATGGGAGATGTGTGAAAGAGGTTATTTGTACACTGCAGAGAGGCATACATGGCAAACACTGCTTTTACACCTCTGCTATCCCTGATGCTATCACTTGCAAACACCAGATGCAAGGATAGCTACCATAAACGTCTTCACATCTAATTGAAATGCATAGATAGGAGCAGCTTTAAAGAGATGTCCAAAGACAAGCTTGCAGTTTCACAGATCTCTCATTAAATCTCAGCATGTGAGGCCTTCAGAGATCTTCAAGGAAGGTGATAAAACCAGTGATAAAATTACTCTTCTGTCTCGAAACCTGGCAGAAAAAGGATGTGGAGGCGCTCCTATGGCAAAGTGCTGCAGGACAAGCTTGGGTGTCCACATAAGACAGGGTGAGAAGTCCTGCAGCCCACCCCTCTGCCCCAAGGCAGATCCAACATCTAAATCTTTTCTGAAGGATGTTTGTCCAGCCCATTCCTAAAAATCTTTAAAAGGGCAGATTCCTCCCCTAGCAGTTCCCCCCAGTGCCATGTTACCCCACCAGTAACTCCTGCTGGCTACCTGGGACTGGAAGAGTCAATGTCCCTCTCCACCCAGGGAATGACAGGACAGGCAGGAAACAGTTTGTAAAGCCCTCTTGCACCCTTAGAAATCCAAAACAGAGCCAAAAAAATTACTTGTGTACATTTCTCACAGTGTTTCTTTTCAAGCCACCACTTCCTCTACCCAATTCCAGGCTTGGTGAGGTAAAGCCATGGAAATGTCCGTGGTGTACTCAGCCCAGGTCCATGAGATTTCTGCCTGAATCCTGATGTGTCTGAGAGATGCACCAAATACTCCTTCTCTACAGGTAGCTTGAATACCTCAACATGAACCAGAGTGGCATGTTCTCAAGGTTTCAGACTATGCTAACCCACTTTGGCCTTCCTCCCCTTTGACTCTTTCCTCTGGAGCAACTTTCTTCACCTCAGTTGGCCCTCACTGGGCTGATTGATTACCAGGTGCAGATGCTGTGCTCTGTTCTCAGTCCAAAGCACTCCCAGTGGCTAACTGTGCATAAGATTTTACCCTTAATGGTGAACCTCCACTTTGGAAGACTACCTAGGCTTAAGCAGTTTTTTGTCATACTCTCAAGTGGCTTTTTAGCCCAGGTATCACTGTGGTTTTGTTTGCAATATAGATGACCCAATTTTTGTATAAATCCAGTGAGTAACAGAGTATTATACACTGTCAGGCACTGACTAAAACCTTAGCAGCAAAAATTTTAACTAAAGCTAAGAAGACTATATAGGACTGTGGCTCACTGAGCACGTATATCTTCTACAAATATTAAATTTTGCATACAGTAAGGTATGGTGTACAGTATATTTTTACTACGGGGTAAAGCATGGGGAAGAAGAACCAACCTAAGTGCATATGACCGTCAAGATCAGTCCAGTTTTCTTGTAACATAATTCCTAATGTTGGCTTAGCAAAGTTCATTTTCAATTTGCAAATACTCGAGTTGGAGGAAAAACGAAGAGAGAAAAGTTGGTATAGCTGGAATAACTTAGCTGTAAAAATTAATTGATGGAGCCAGAATTTTCTTTAAGTGGAAATGTTCTAGTTAGATTAAAATTAGGGTTGCGAAGGCTGAGAAAAACCTGTCTGGCAAAGAAAAAGAGCTGCTTTTCCAAAGACAAGCAAACACACTTATCATGGTCAATTGCATGAACCTGAAGGGAAAACAGTACCAAAGTGACCTGAGGTTACATTGTGCCACGTGAGGATTCGCATCTGCTCTCAGAAGCTTTCTGAGCCAGCGCTGAATTCAGGTAAAATGTGTACTGTAAATTGAAAGATGTGCTTTTAAATGCTTTTCTCTAGCCTAGCTGTCCTCCTGTGAGCCACCAAATCCCACCTCAGCCAACACCTTGTTTATTTTTATTCAAAGAGAAAACAAAAGAGAGTGGTGGCACGACTGGGCGGAGTTCAGGAGAGTCAGTGGAGACCATGACTTCTCTTAAAAAAAGTCAGAAAGCCAGAAACAGCTCTTTAGCAAGTGGGGTTTTTTGGGAGAAGACCTGGTTGTTTCAAAACTTAGCAAGCCAGTGTTTCTCCCATTTGTTAAGTTTGGAAGCAAGTAGCGCGTTCAAGGAGATGTGGGGAAGGGAAGCAGAGTTAACAGGAGTGAGCCTTGGGTGGGCTGTGGACCCCTGATTGCTGTAGCTACTCTCCTGTGGTTGAGAGATGGTGGCAGGAAGGGTAGGAGGGGCTCTGCTTCTGGGGCGCTGGAGATGGCAGACCTGGCACTGTGGCGGGGTCACCTCCCATGTTCCCATCCCGCAGCCTGGCTCGGCGGCTCCTACCGATGCCTCGCTTTATGACAGCACAGCTGGGTTTTGCTGAAGCAGAGCTGGTGGGAAGCTTCCTTGTGGGAAGCCACCCTGGTCAGAAAGGATTACCCTGAGCCTTTTCCTCCCCTGCCTTTGCAGCACTTAAAACCCCGATCCCTGCAAATCAAATTGTACGATTAGCTACATAGGGGCAAAGTCTTTCTTCCAGGGTTTTTTATCCCTACATCTATCACTAAAACTACTGGTCATTTATTTACTTATAAATATTTTGAAATAAGTAAGCCTTCCAGGGTTTTTTATCCCTACATCTATCACTAAAACTACTGGTCATTTATTTACTTATAAATATTTTGAAATAAGTAAGCCTTCCTGGTGTACACAGAGCTCTGGTGAGAGGGGGGCGTGGAGGGGAGTAAGCCCCTTTCCCTCCCCAAAGGTAGGCAGCATCCTTCACCCATAGTCAGGCACCTTACCATCACCGCAGGGCACCCCCAGGGACCCCAGCCCTGGGAAGGGGCAGGGGAAAAAACCTCATGCCTCCTCACCCCGTCCCCAGTCTGATTAGAGAATAGGGGGGAGCTTTCATTCCAAATGGTGGCAGGGATGGGGCAGCGAGTCCTTGTGAAACCCATCTGCTGTGAGGAAAACATAAGGGAGAGCTTTTCGGTTGGTTTGGGTGGGAGTTTTTTGAGACAAACGTGGCAAAGGCATCCCAGGAGGGAACTCAAAGATGTATTCCTGCCCGTGCTTCATAGGTTGGGACAGAGCACCGTGCCCAACATGCCACCACCCTCTCCGCCATGGTCCTGGCACAGCTTCCTGCCTGGGGAGGGAGAACCTCAGCATCACCTGCGGCTGCCTGGGGCAGCCGCTTCTCGGGCACGAATCGGTCTGACGTCGTTGATGTTCTGCAAGTCATCACCTTTTTTTTTTAATTTGGGAAAAGAAAAAAAAAACAGAAAAGGGCCACATAAATAATTCTAGGATATTTAAGCTCCAAGAAGTCTTAATCTGTGCGTCAAATGGCTTGCAAGATGTCAGGGGTTTTTGTTTGGGCTTTTTTTAACCTATTTTTACTATTTTTGTATTAATTTAGGGAAAAAATTGTATAATGAATCTCAATGTATAGCATAAGCCTAAAATAAAATGGCTGTCTCTCTCTTTGCTTCCTGTGCTCCCAAACTGCTACAGAAGTCCTCCCATGCCATCACCAAGCTAACAAACCAATTTACCTGGCCTAACCCAAATAACCAGGCTGTGTCTTCTCTGGCTCCCGTCGGAGAGGAGTGGTGGAGTAGTTCAGGGTCCCCTGCTGCAGCACGGAGCCGGCGATGTCCCAAACATGAAGGGCACACTGCTTCTCCGGTAGCTCCTCTTGCCCCAGGCTGCACACTGCTCAGCAGCAACCACAGGGGAAATGCATTTGCTTCTTATTGAGATCCAAATCTTTTCTTCTTTTTTATTTTTTTTTTGGGGGGGTGGGGGGGAGGGAGGTGTGGTCCTAGTTAATCCAGCAGCAGAACCCCAGCCTGAGCAAGCAAAACAACAGCTAAGGTAACAATATCTCAAATTCATTTGACCAAAAAACTAGTGTTACCTGCTCAGACAAGAACTAGACCTACTGAGATCTGGTGGGTAGATACTATTACTATAGAACAGAATTATTACTATTAAAAATTTACTTACCAACCCCTTATCATGCACAGAGTTATGAAACCCCACCATCACTGAGAGACCCACCTCTCCAGCTCCCCAGCAGAGCCACAGCCGCTGCCCCAGGATCTTCTGATGACAGTGGTCCATCATTCTCATCCCACACACAAGTAGACCACTCATTTACACCTTTTCCCAATGTTTTGGGGAAGAGGAGCAGCACCCCTATAGGTCAACCTGGACCAACCACTTTGATGGGGAAGCAAGCCTCCACACCCAGTGACAAGGGCGATAGTTACAACTGTTCTATCACACCTGCAGCACTGAGATAAAAATCAATTATTTACTCGAAAAGTAGGTGAGTCAAGCCTGAGTCACTGCAAACAGCAGCAGATCTGAGAGCTGGTGGGCTTTTGGCTGCCAAGGGCTTTTGACCACTTTAGTTTAATGTGAAGTTCGGGTCTGCAATTTAAAGGTGACTTCTGTCACCTATTACAGCTCCCCTTATCCCTTCCAGCCATTCTTTCTTGCATTGCCTTAAATTCAGGGTCCACAAGCACAAGCACTGTTGGCAGAAATTCTGGCTGAAACAGAAAATCAAATTAAATCAATTTTCTAAATGCTAATCTATTGTAAGAGAGGCTACATCTAAGCATCGCACAGGAACTCGAAGAGCAAACTCCTGTAGGAGGCTGGTGTGCCTCATTTGTCTACATTAGCAAGAGCTGTTCATGCAATTCTCCATAGGCCTAATTTAAAAAAATCAGGCTTTCCAAATGTGTAATCAGTATGTTTTATTCTGAAAATTCATTTGTATGTATACCTTCAGAATAGAGGTGTGTTAAGTCTGATTTTTAGGTTATCAAGGAATACAGTTGAGCTCAACAAATGTTCATGAACAGCAAGTCAATTCCATGTGCAATTCTTGCACTGCAGCATCCAAATCAGAACACTTTCATTCCAAAATACCACATCTCCTTATTTGTACAACTGATTTACACACAGAATTAGGCAGGATTATGGACTTAAAACCGTGAAGTGTGCTCGCATTTACATTCATCCTTTATATGTCACTTAAACATGTAAAAGTTAATGGCAATATAGAACTTACTGAGGAGAACTGGATTTGTCTTGGCACTTTTAGCTTACTGGCAGAGCATAACTGAAATATATGTCAAGCACCTAGCTAGAAAGAACTGGGGAATAAGACATCTAACAATCCATAAGCAGAAAGGAAAGTCCACTTGAAAATTCATAGAGGTGGGAAATGTAAAAATCATGTTAGAGACCCTAGTAACTGGGTATCTGGACTATATACAATAGAGTATGTTATAATCATATTCAGAATATTCTATTCTGATTCTCTTCAGCCACATTCAATCCCCTTAAATACGATCTGTTCTGTGAACAGACATACTTTGAGCAAGACTGACACTTATCTTCTTAGAAATTACTAAGTTGTGCAGGTGAAGTTTGCTGGAAACAAAATTTTAAGTGTATACAAACAAACTGATGTGAGGAAACAATTTGCAAAAAGAACATGCCTTCACTTACTGATTATATTTCGTAATAAGCAATCCATTCACTGCTGCGGTGAATTATTTTGTATTTGTCAGCTGTATACAGAAAAATGAAATGCCCCACTAATATAAATATATATATAGTGCATACACCCCCATACCAATTATGTATTTTTATATGCCCCTCTCAAGTTGGCTCCATGTAAAGAGGAAAAGCCAACCCAGGAATGTAGTTGAAAGCTGGTAGGAAGCAGGTTTAGCTGTCTTGAAATTAGTAATGAATCAGTAGGGCCAAGGGGAGCAACAGAGAAGTTGGTAAGGAGTTTAGGAACAAAGAAACTAGCTGCAGGAATGCAGAGCTGTTGAGAAAGGAAACTGCTCAGGGTTTATTTTGTCAGGTGGATAGGAGAGAATAGATATAAAAACTGAGTTGCAAAGGGAAGGAAAGTCTCAGGTAGAATGAGAAGTGAGCAAAATTACATGAGCCTATGTAAAATTTGTAGCTGTAACATATATTAAGATTGCCTAATAAAAGACAGGGTCTGTCCATGTACAGAAAATAAAAATTCACAACTGCCTATTTATATGAATTCGAATATAGATTCAGAACCTCATTGCTTTGGAATAAAAGGTAGATATCATTCATAATCTAATCTAGATCCCAAAGCTGGAGACTTTAGCATGGTCTTTATGCAATATCGTACAGAAAAAGAGATCAGTCAAATAGATTCTGGCTCACAACTTACTGAAAAGTAACAAATGGACCCTCATTCTTTTTTACTACAATTCTTAGAGAAGAGCAGCTGACTTTTAATGTTTCTGAAATAGCCATGCCTTCCTGATAAAATAATCACGTATTGGAGAGATTGTTTTTCTTTCCTTTGAAGATGTGATCAATTTTCTTTCTGGACAAAGTGAGCCCTCAGGCACATTACTTACAGTGGGAAGTGGGAAATACTGGCTCTCTTAAGGTGATTCCTGGGTCAAGAACATCTGCAATTGAATTTTTCTCTTTTCTTTCCTCTCAACGTGCTATTGCAAGCTGTTCCAGACTTGTCTATTGACAGTTTTACCAATCAGTACCCCTGGCCGCAAGAGAGGTGGGATTCTGCTGAGCTTCTCCTGATGTTGGCTTCAGCAGCAGTGGCCACATTATAATTTCAGGATTATTCCTGCTCATTAGCGCTTCTGATGGGAGCCATTTCTCTCAATAGCTTGGATCTTACTGGAAGGTGGAGTACTGCATCCAGTTCTGGGGCCCCCAACATAAGAAGGACATCGGTCTGCTGGAGCGAGTCCAGAGGAGAGCCACAAAGATGATCAGAGGGCTGGAGCACTCCCCTATGAAGGCAGGCTGAGAGAGCTGGGGGTGTTCTGCCTGCAGAAGAGAAGGCTCCAGGGAGACCTTACAGCAGCCTTCCAATACCTAAAGGGACCCTACAGGAGAGATGGGGAGTGGCTTTTTACAAGGGCATGTAATGATAGGATGAGGATAATGGCTTCAAACTGAGGGAAGATAGATTTAGATGAGATATAAGGAAGAATTTCTTATTATGAAGGTGGTGAGACACTGGACCAGGTTGCCCAGAGAAGCTGTAGATGCCCCATCCCTGGAAGTGTTCAAGGCCAAGCTGGATGGGGCTTTGAGCAACCTGCTCAACCATGGCAGGGGGGTTGGAACTCAAGATCCCTTCCACCTCTATAGAGTTCTATTCCATAGAATCTAATGATTCAATGACTGTATGAAAGCCAACAGTATTTTGCTGCTCTGATATACCTCTGATATATGAGTGACATAACATATATTATTAGATCTAGAAAGGAGAAACATTCAAAGCTCAGTGTCAGAACACCATATTATATTTAATATCACCATCTGTGTGGATGCTATACAGCAGATTTATAATATGAAAGTTGCAGAAATGGGGAAACTAAAGAGAGAGAACATCATTTAAACTACTCATTCAGCACTCTCAAGTCTCTCTATCAAAGGAAGAGTTATTGTTTCACAGTCAGTGGTGACACCAAGCCTGAAGAATCTAATTTACAGGAAAAGGTTAAAAGAATTTGGCTAAGAAAGGGGGAAATTTGGAGCTGAGATACATGACTTCAAAATTACAGGAAGGATTGCTAACATTGGTGAGTTCCTTTTTTTTTTGGCCAGCATGTGCTTCAAAAGCCAACATCTCAGAATACAAAATGTTTTAAGTGTGAAGCAAATAATAAGTTTATGGCGAATGTTTCATAGGTAGAAATGACAAATACATATTGGAAACGTGAAAGTCAAGGGAGACAAAAAGTCGACCGAGGTGAAAAATGCCTAAATTTATTGTAGAGAACTCCATAAAAACCTACACAGAAAAACTCCCAAATGTACTTGCAGCCCTGGAGAGCTCTTCAGGTGGTCTGTTCCAGCACCAGGCTGAAAATAAGGTAAGAGTTTAAATTATTGACAACTGCAACCAACAGAGCTTTAAACTGTGGAGCCTGAATAAGGGAGAAAATGAAAAAATGATGGAAAATAAACTTCAATTATGTACTCTTTGTTTACATCAAGACCTCGCCACAGACTTCACGGGAGTTATAGCTAATAACATGCTCAAAGCATGACCCATCACATTCCAGATGACTATTTTCCTCTTCTGCTTGAAGCCAAAGGCTGGGTTTCATTTCGTCAGTCCTCTTTCTAAGGCAGAAGGTCCCTCTGACACTGCCTGAGTGACCAAGGAGGTGGGACACAGAGGTGAGCATGGACCAGCACGGGTGTCATGGGAAACAACCCATACCCAAGCCACTGCAGGGCAAAGCTTTATTACTCCTTCACCAGAGAGATGTAGAAAAGAGGGGACTGATATTTTTAATGTTCTTTAAAAGCTTATAAGAAAAATTGGCCTCGGTGGTACTCTGTAGATGCGCTAAGATGTAGATGTGCTATGGATGCCATCCAGGCATATTTATGCTTGCACTTTTCCAGCGCTTGGTAGTCCTTAGCCTTTGGCTTCATGCCATGCAGCCCGTCTGAGATTCATATTGCAGGTTTTATTGAGATAACTGGTTGGTGAAAGAGAATTTGTTTAGTTCAAACATATCTTTTTAAATGTGAACTGGTTTATTCACCCCAAAAGGTTTTCCACATCTGCCATCTCTATCCTCTGTTAGTACATTTGGAAATTAAGGTGGCCACAGTGGGAAGGAGAAAATTGGAAAGCAAGTAAAAGAAGTCTCATTATTTTTGCTAAGTTGCAGCTCATTTTATGAGGCTTAATTACCAGTGATTTTGTGAGACTCATCTTCCACTACCAAATTTCCAAAAGGTGCTCAATATTCCACTCCTAATCCAGGAAGAACTACGGGTTTTCAGTGTACTCCAAGCAGAGTATAGTAGCTGGCTTCAAAATACATTGCCCAGTGAAAGTAAAACGCTGGAAAGGTGAGGAGAGGAGGATATAGTTGCTGGATTTGAGATTTTCAGCAGAAAATACCAGGTTTTCTTTTTTAAAAAAATAAGTTAACCTTTTTACCTTTGTTCTGCTAGGAAAATCTTACTTAGTCTGACAAATTTGAAGCATATAAAATCATTTTAAAAAACTTCTGTGCAGGAGGGGAGAGACAGAGGGTGAGTAGAGGAAAGAAATACCTTTTCTGACTTACTTCTATCAGGTCTCAGCCTTGTCACAGACACAGGTAACAGCAGTATGTCCAGTATCAAAGCAGCAGGGTGCCAGTGTTTGGACACAATCGTTTTATGGAACAGCAAAGTGGTAAATAGTTCCCCGTTAAGGCCAACACCAAGCAAGCTTATTTCAAAATGCTGCCAAAGGGGAAGAAAGTATTGAGCTCTAACTCTACCATGCAGAGAAGACGGAACTGCAAGTGAGCAGAAATTATCAGGAGGGCAATAGCAAACCCAGTACACATCTGGAAACACAGATATGAATGCAGAATCTGCTAAATGTTGCCAAAAATTCCCTATCCCAGAAAAATAAAGTCAGGGAAAGACCACCAAATCCCCAAACCTCTTTACAGTTCTTAACTTTTTATTATGTCCTATGTGTAATGTCACCAGTTGCCTGGAGCTCACACAATGTTCAGATCCATAATTGTTTCCTTAGACATAGTTCCCATTAACATACATTGTCAGCCAATAAGAAAATATAAACCATGGCCAATCATAGATCTCAAGTAGTCAATCATCCTTTACAGCTACCCTCATTCCTAAAATACATGTGAAATATATGTATTTCACAGAATAATGGGGAAAGTATGTATACAATTAAAATCTACCTGAAAACAATTTCCCTTAAATAGGCCAAACAGAATGCAAAATCTGTTTCCAGCAAATACTTTTATAAGCTCCAAATGTGAAGGTGAAGTACCTCAATTCAAGCCTTCTGAAGAGAATTAGAGAGAATGAATGTGAAAAAGCACATGGAGTGCAATTTAAAGAAGCAAGCAGGCAAGTCATGACCAGAGCATGTCTATAAAACCTTGGCAGTTGACCTTCACTGGGTGAGGATCGTAAGTGGTTTGGAGAATCAGCATTTCATCAAGTGGCTGAGTATATTTTTACCCTTATCAAAATATAAACCAGCTCTTCAGGTAAAATCTGATCTTGCAAGGTTTGCCTGCTCTCAGTGACCGTGAAAAAAAATGACGTTCCTAAATGAACCGGTGATCTCTGCTGACTTTGATTACTTCAGATATATATATTTCTGTTAACCGCATAGGGGAACAAATCAGAAATAAAAATGCTCCGAAACTTTAATACATTTTATTTTCTCGAGAATCTATCCCACTCCTCCTACTAGCTTCTTCTTTTGCTATGCCAGACCTCTCTTATGAAATTCTCCAATTTCGGCCAATTGGCTCAAGCGCTCCCCTAATACACTCTTGCAATTGTAAGCACTCAGGGGTTCCACTAAAAGGGTGGCTGGATGCAGCTTCAGGACTAATTGTATCCTATGAGTTATAGAATTATGCACCAACAGCTAAAAGGACACAATTACAAGGTGAACTATTGTGACACACACTGTGTAATGTCATACAATCAAATGCAATGTTTAGTAAACATGAACCTCTTTGTCATTTTGTATTTATTTATACAGGTTTAAAAAAAAAATAAAAATAAAGCACATATTTAAAAATATCCCTTTCTCCATTGTGTGGCTGCAGCATTATGCAACTTCCCGGCGAGGCCAATGGGTAGGCGATGACTCGGTCAGTGCCTGGGGGACTCAGCAATGACTAGTGAGGAATATGCAATGCCTATTTGATTGAATTACACCTGCAAAGAGAGAGTGACAGCCTTCCAGAGAGAGTGGGAGAGAAAAGGAACAGCTTACCAGGGGTTAGCTAGGAGCTGTCCAGGTGGGAAAACCAAATTTCTGCAGATATAGGAGCCTTAACTAGGTCATTGCTTAAAGGATTGAATTTTTCCAGCAAAGTGTTTATGGCCCATTGCGACAGTAATGAAACACCAAAGGGTTTGTAATGCCTGGGCTTTCTCCTTGGTCATAAAGCCCATGGGAAAAGGGGAGGGAGGAAAAAAGTCTTCCACATATTCTTGTGGAGCAGGTAAATCTCCAGCATGCCCTAAAAGCTTGGAGAGGACTTACAGATCTGCCAAAAGCCAGGCTTCTACCAGTTTGGATCCACGGACTGTCCCACCAAGTCTCCAAGGCATGGGAAGGCACTGCTTCGCAGGTCTGTCCCGCAGGACTGTCCTCCTCTCCTCTGGGAGTGACCACACACGTTTCCAGATAGCTCTGTCTTTCTTTAGAGAAAGATTTTCCTGGCACCTTGCCCCCCCTGAACTGCCATCTTCCTTCTCTATCCTCCTCTCATTTATTCTCAGCCTCATTTGTCTCACACACGAGCACATAAGATATTCCGATGCAAAAGGGTGATCTCAGCCCGCTCCCCTCCAGCTTAAGCCATCACAACTTCCACTGGCAAAGGAAAGCAATCTGTAATTCTGGCAAAATGAACAACTTTTTTCTTTCCTCACTAAGCCACAGAAACAGAGAAAGGTGATCTAACGACTGATGTCCAAATTACTGCTGAGAAGAGCAAGGGGCAAGCTTGCCACTAATTTTTACGAACACTGTACTGCGAGTCTAGTACAATAAGTGCTAGAATTAAATCATATGTAGAGAGGCCATGTCATTATTTTTTTTTAAATGGTTACAGAATCATAGCATTTTTTTGTGGTAGCGGTTTTGATCTGTGCTTTGAATGCAAAGCAATTACGGTGTCAAATGGCACTATTTGGAGGGGGAGGAAGTGACTATGACATTTAATCGTGTTCAAATCCCAGAGTTATTGTGGCACAATAGGAATTATTATGTCAAATTTCACCTCCATCTCTGTACTCTATAGCTACACATTTGCACTGTATGTGTGTGTGTGCAGAGCTGGGCAGAGAGGAACCTGATGAAGTTCAGCAAGGGCAAGTGTAGGCTCCCACACCTAAGGAAGGAATAACCCTAATAGAAATCAGTGGTGCAAACACAAGATGTGAAAAAATTGATTAAACTGCAGTTCTGCAGAAGAGCATCTGAGGTTGCATTTGGTCACTGCTTCACCATGTGTAAAAACTGTGGCTATGCTACAAAGTCACCATGTCTAATCCTTAGCCAATTTATTAACAGAATAACATACAGAAGACATGGAAGACTCTTTTTTTTTTTTTTAATCTGTTCTCCTTGGTGCTGATGAGTCTTCAGCTGAACACTGTGGGCATGACACTTGGAAAGAGTACAGAACTGAATGAGAATGAGGAGGCAGGAAAATACACCTTCTGCAGGAAAGCCTGCACAGGCTAGCAGAGATGAATTTGAGAGCCACAGTAACAGTTTTCTGTATGAAAAGGATATACAAGAAGGACAGGTATCAAATATTTCCAGTGTCCCCTGAAGGTGGAACAAGACAAAATCAGCTTAATTTGCAGCAAATGTAATTCAATTTGCATATCCTAATTCCAAGAATAGGCTTGCACTGGGGATATGTTGCCTAGGCTGGCTGTGGAACCATCTTTAGCAGGGTTTAAAGAACAGGTTACACCAAGAAAAAAAAATAATGCTTGAAACAACCTAGATACTGATTCAGCCCTTTTTCTACAAGAATCCAGTATTTTCCAACTCAAGTGTGGTATAGCGATTTAGCTTGCCCCAGGCTATGTCCCTTTAAATTGGCTCAGATTTGATATTCAGAAACAGAGGCACCTAGAATGGCTTGTCATATTATTTAATGTAAAAGCTGGATTCTTGGCCTGTAGAGGCTGAGATGTGTTTAAAAAAATGGGAGATTTATGTATCTGTAGTTAATACTTTTAAGTATGGCAATTTGAAAATTTGTAGCAATTCAGCCACAAGTGGAGAAAATGTGATGTCTTCTACTGTTTTCTGATGCACTTTAATATGTCGCTGTGAAATTCAAGTCCTTTGGCTCACCAAAAAACTCTGCCATAAAACATTCAGTAAGGATGATCCAGGAAGTACAGAATAACAGCAGAAGAAAGAGACAAATTCATTTGCAGAATAGACAATTATTGGAAGCTTAGGGAGAAAAAAAAATACCATACTAAAGACTTTCTCCATTTCTTTCTTGCAAATCAGTCTTTCATTGTTTAATGAGTTCCTATCAACCTGTGCAAATAATTCACAATGAATAATTTATCTGATGATTTTTTTTCTGTTTGTGGGATATCTAAAAGCAAATTGCTTTCCTCTCACATATTCATTATTCAAAATTATGTTAGCACAGCTTTAGGTGAGTGCTTTTTTGCTGCAGTTGCTTTGCTCCACAATTGAGTATTCATGCCACCTACCTGAGCCAAGTAGGTTCATTTTATCCTTGATGCAAAATGTCCTTCAAGCTGAATTAAGGTCCTGCTTTCGACAGGCTCTGCAGGATCTGTGTTTCCACTGGTACTGTGGAGGGGACTAACCTCCTAACTTGAGCATCTGAATCAGATGCAGGCGTCTGGATTAAGTTGGCCAGTGGGAATTACTGCTGTTGCCAAACTAGGGACCCTTTTGGGATCCTGCTTTCCAAATTTGCTGGCTGAAGAGAAGCAAGATTAACCAGGGAAACAGAAGGGGAACCCCATTTCTGCCAGTTATGTCCCACATATCTTCCATAGTTTTGGCTGAGCTGTTCTCATTCACCATTATCGTAGAATCATAGAATCCTTTAGTTTGGAAAAGATCCTTAAGATCATTGAGTCCAACTATGTATATCCTTACACTTAGTTTGCACAAAACTGGTTAATAAAAAGATTATGAATTTAGTCTCAAATCTCATTTTAATAGTCCTTACCTGAAGGAAACTACCACCATACTCGAAGTCTTCCCCATTTCAGGTCAAAGAGGATGGTAGGATACATCAACAGGAGGAACTCTCCTTCTGCTCCTTGGAACAAGGAATTAAATGCTAATGTGGAGAAATTTCAGTTCACCTCTGTCATGAAATTTAGGGATGCCAGACAGACCAGTGAACACAACAGGCACTGTTCATGTCTGTAACACACTGAAGATGCCAAATGATGGCAGGGAACTGGCAAAGTCCTTCAGCAAGCAAATTTTGAAGAGGAAAGAAAGCTTAAACAGGACTACAGTTGTTTTTTTCAGATATACACAGATCTTTTGATGATTGCATTACATGGAGGTAGTTCTGTAAATTTCCCTGTGACTTCAGTAGAGACAATTAAGTGGTTCAGTAACAGAACACTATGAAATATTTGTGTTGCAATCAGCACTTGATAGCAAGACCCACTGTATTAGATGTTTAGTGCATCCAGCTCCATCAAATGCCTTCTTTAACTTTTTCAGAATTAAGAATGTCATATACACTACAGCTTTACCTTTTCAGGATCATCTTCCTCACCAACCCACCTCAAGCTTCCTCTTTCACCATTTCAACTGCTAGAAAAAGTAATTCCAAGTTACCAAGAACATTTTTATTCATAAATGGAAAGGCTTGTTTTCTTTACTGCAAAAGATAGGCCATCTAAAACTGCGGACTGTTTGTTGCTGACCTATTAATATAATAGTGGGAGAGCTCGCATGGCAGAGATAAAAATGCACAAATGAAAGAACATAAAGCATACAAGGAGAGAAAGGAGATTAATAGACAAGGAAAGAAATAAGTGGAATGGGAAAGAAAGAAAAAAAAAAAAAGAAAACAGAAAAGGAAAGGAAAACATACTTTAGTGATGCCCTCTGCAGAAAGGAAGAGAAAAAAAAAAAGTGGAGAAAAAAAAGATCTTGGGGAAATGCAGGGATGATACCATCTCTTAAAATAATTCTGAGAAAATAGAAAGTGATGTCAAAATCCCAGTAATTGAATTTTTGCCTTGAAAAGCCAGTGACAGCTTTGCTTAAACGTCTAGCCACATAAAATCAAACTCCACATCTCTGACTGCATGAATTTCTCAATGAAGTCAACAAAAATCAATAGGAACAGCTTCATTCTAATCTATTTTGTTTTCATCACAGAAAATGTAAACGCAGTACTTTTTCCATACCTGCACCATTCTTCTGTCTCTTTATAGCCTCTAACATGCTCCTAATATACATCTATCCCAAAACCCCAAACAAAAAAGTTGTTTGCCTTCCTCTATTGATGGTGTCTAGCTGAAGAGAAGCCAGAAAAGGAGAGCTCACATATTGTCTGCTCTTAATAAATAATCATTAAAAGATAGATTGGCATCATGGCAGCATTCTCCAACACTTAGTCTATTTGCCTTGAGTCAGCTGCTCTGTACTTTCTCCCTATTCTTGCATAATTGAATACTACATCTTTTTTTTTTTTTTCTGCACAAGGACAGCTCTTATCTGAAAAATATTGTAAACTCATTCAAATTTCATGAATCCACACTGGGCCTAATGCAAACTAACTAGGAAGTGGCACAGGAAAATCAAATGAATGAGCAAACCAACACCTTTCCGCTACCCATCAATAGTTCTTCTCTTGTTGTTTCTTTTAACTGCTGCCCAGGCCTGCCTAGCCTCCCCCACGCCCTTTGCAAAATTTATGAGTAGCCAAAAGCTACTCAATCATTTCATCCTCTTCAGACTTACAGCTTACTGGGTAAAGTAGGTTTTCAAACAGTTGAATCGTCACACTGAGATCACATTTCTTGGAACACTGATGTTTCCATCCATTCGACCTGATGGATCTGATAAAACAACCTGCAAGCAGAGGCCAGATGAGGTAGCAATAGTGTCACCTAAGAGTTAGAGAAATGCTTCACTGGTGGCACCAATTCAAAGATTTCTTGGCAGTTTAGACAAAAACTGGACGTCACTATCCTAAAAGCAAATGAGCTAACAGGTGTCCTTTCAGATGGTGGTGAAACTCAGGTGGTGATGGTGAAGGGCTGTGGGTAAGCACAGGGGACACAGGGTCATGGAGGCTATGGGTAAGGAGCCAATGAAGTCCATGCTGATCTGGAGGTGCTGGCAGGCAGCCAGAGACTTTCTGGAGTTTGTGGGGATACCCATTTCCCATCTCCCCCTTGGCCTCGCAGATGCAGGAGCACCATCTCCAAGCTAACTTTATCTCTCTGGTGGGGCTCTGGTCTATAATAGGGACACAACACAGCCTCAACCACCCAGCCCTGCTCCCTCAGGAGCCCCAACCCATACCCTGCAGTGGAGGGGGCCTGGCTGCCAGGCTGCCCTTGGGTTGTCCCATCCCAGTGAGGAGCCCCACTTCCTCTTAGACATATGGTTTCCACCAAATCAGCTGAAGTGCTCCATGCTGAGAAGAAGATGGGCAGGAACTATGTGGGCACCTCTACAGGCAGGCTGCCCATTCGTCCTGCCCATCCGCTGGCACACAAGGAGACCAGCACATTACACCCCAGGGCATCAGCATGACTGAGAAACACTAACATTTTGAAAACACACCCTAAAATGTCATGGGCTTGGGTCTTCAAGATCTTGTCAGCGTAAAAGCCTAACGATTCTTTGTTTTAATGTTAGTCTAGATACCAGAGACACAACAATCCATAGGGAGCCATCAGGCTTGTAGGCTTCTCTATACATCTCATTTGTGATGGGAAGACAGATAATATACAATTATGTTAATTAGCCAGAAGGAGTGACTTACAGTCTCATGTACTGTGTGCTTTGAATTCTGACCACAGCTAAGCAAAAGAACAAATTCAGATATGTTCCTGAGTGGCCAATAGAATCAAACATATCTATGTCTAGGCCCTAAAACTTGAGGAAGGTTTGTCTCCCTTTTAAAAATCAAGGTCTCCAGGCACATAATATTGAAGGAAAGAAAACAAAATATTTGCCTTTAGAAGTCTTTCAGCAAAAGAATGTCACAATGATGTACAGCAGGTAGGGCAAGAAAACAAATCTGACAGAATAAAAATACTGAACAAAGAATATTTTTAAGGACACTGTCCCATAATATTTTTGGTTATGATCCAAAATCATATCTTTGATTTGCACAATATGAGCCTTTCCAGAAATGCTGCATTAATTGTAAAATGCTGGGTAGTCAAGAACAATCTTCCATCAAAAAGCAGAACAAGCAGGTTTCTTATTTAGAGAGGGACAGAGTTCACCAAAGGTACGAGGTCAGGTGAAATGAATAAGCAAAATTCTCTGGATTTTTCAGTCACTGGGGCTGTGAGTAAAACACTTTCTGAATTCTTCCCATTTATGTGCCCATTATGTACCTGCGCAGCCCAAGGTTTCTTGTACACAGAAAAAGCAGGATGCATTAATCATGAGGAAAGGAGGGCCTGGAGCTGCAGTGTGCCACTCCGCGTGAAAAACCTCTGAAATACGCTAGCGCCAGGTCTGCTTGTGCTGAAAATGATGTACTGTTCATAAAGTTGCGTCTGAGAAGAGTAAAATTAGTCCTGTGCTCTCAGAAAATATGCTGCACGTCTGCTCCCGATTCCTTTCCATTTCTGCCCTGCCCCAGCATTGCGATTCCCATCACCGTCTCAAGCCTTTCACCAGGCCTACGTGGGCCATGCCCACACAGTTCTCATGCAAGTTCACCTCAGTGAAGTCACCAAGGTGGATGAAGTGAGCAAGACTTTCCCGTTACTTCATGGGAAATCCGTCCACTGAGGCCTCACTCTCTGCAACGTGCAGCTCCTGCCCCTGGGCTCCTCCACACGCTTCCGCACACGGGCACGATGGCAATCTGGTTTTTTGACGTGCTGCTTTCTCTTCGTGTGCACCTGCCAGGTGGTGGTGTGCCTTAGCTCTGAAGGCAAGCGCTAAGCAATAAAGCCTGCTTGCGGTCGTGCCAGAGAAGGAACAGCCTCGGCCACGTTCCCAAGCGTTTACTCTTTGTCTGGAGTCCCTCGGATATTTCGGTGCCAGCCATACATCACAACTTTAAGAGCCAAGGTGACAATTCAAAATATGAAAATCATTGCAGAGTAAATGAAGCAAATGATCATTTTTGACAAATACACATGAGCGTTGCGCTCGGAAATCTGGCTTGAATGTCTCTAAATAATTAAATTTATCTACCTCAGTAGCTACATTTGAATTGCAAATTAATTCTCCAACGCAGCCCTGCTGCATATGTGCATACCCAGCGGCGGTACCCTGAGCTCTCTCTGGCCACTGCCCACCTGAGGGGCACCAACACCACCTTTTGGGCAGCGGCATTTCAGTGCAGGGAGCAGCCCAGGGCGAGGACCCTCGTCTCTGCTGGGCAGAAGCAGGCGAGCCCCGCAGCTCAGCGCCCTCCTCCCGCTGTCTCTGGGTGCCCCTGACCCAGTGTGGCATCACGCAGCCCCCTCACAGCCCAAGGAACCGCTGGTAGTGCCCAGCACAGGGCTCCTGGGGACAAGGCTGCCTTTTGCAGACCCAAATTAGCTCCATCACCCTTCCACCAGCTGGTCATATGCTATCCTCTCCGCAACGCTCCTGGCCATCGGTCATCTAGTCCGACCTCCCTGCAGTCACAGGGACACCCCCAACTAGACCAGGTTGCCCAGGGCCTCGTCGAGCCTCACCTTGAA
>JAOQGH010000001.1:123646797-123738953 GCA_025769975.1 Gallinago jamesoni | reverse complement strand
TCTCCAGGGAAGGGGCCTCAACCACCTCCCTGGGCAACCTGTTCCAGTGCTCCACCACCCTCATTGGAAAGAATTTATTCCTAATATCCAATCTAAATCTGCTTTTCCTCAGTTTAAATCCATTGCCCTTCATCCTGTCACTGCAGGCCTTTGTAAACAAACTCTCCCCAGCCTTCCTGTAGGCCCCCCTCAGGTACTGGAAGGCCGCTATTAGGTCTCCCCGGAGCCGCCTCTTCTCCAGGCTGAACAACCCCAGCTCCCTCAGCCTGTCCTCCCTACATACTCCTCAGTGTATGAGCATTTTCCCAAAAACGACGACTCTGTTCTCCCAAATGTCCTGCGAGATGAGGAGACTTCCTTACATCCATTTAGCAAACAGAGGCTGGAGGCACAAAGATATTAACATCAACAGGCCTAACATTTGAAACATTTACGGATTTACTTTTTTTAGGGAACCTGGCATTTTTATTGCACTATATTTCTCCAGAGCAAAGCAGAGCTCTCTTCGTCTCCACTGGAAACTCCAAGTGTTCTTCATTTCATTTCAACAAGTCAGACTGAAGGGCTCAGATAAGAAATCCAGAAATTGAAGAACACACAGGCATCACCGGTGAAAAATGTCAGTGAAGTGATGTGATTTAAATCCCCATGGAATTCAGCCAGCATCAGGAAGAAAATCAAGTTCTCCAGGGCAGTATTTAACAGCCCAGGAGACTTCCCCTTGCTCCATCTTATTCACCACACATTCTCCCAGTTCCTGCAGCAAATAATGCAGAGGTCCTGGAGGCCACAGCCTCTTTCTCCCCATAGCTGTGTTACATCCCCCAGCCCATGTACCCTGAACCGTTCACAAGTCTTTGGAAAATACTGTGTGTGAGCAGGTAACCCAAGGCTGCACTTGTTACCATTTGGGAGAATAAAGTCAGGTTTGCACAGGAAACTTGAAAATTGATTATTTTTTCTCTTGTCCTGTCTCTTCCTCTGGCACAGTAAGCAACCCTTTACAACAAGTGAGGAAGGTGCTAGGAAGTTCACAGGTTGTTTGCCCCGCAGCTCTAAACTGCCTGATGAGGCAGGAATAGTCCTCTGCTCAGCTGTCACAAAGATGCCAACAGGAGATGGTCACTCTGGTTCCTCGGCAAAAGGGGCCGTACACTGCAATGACAGCAAGTGAGTTTTTACCCTTGCACCCCTTACCTTGACCTCTTCTGTTCCTCAGGCCAGGTTCAACCCTCCTGGTTGTTTATGGCTCTTGATGCCTCCAGCTCAATCCTACCTGAGCCCTCTCCCCAGCCCACGGGGCTCAGTCCTGCCTCCTGCTCCTGCCTCTTTGTTCCCACACATCCCTTACCCACTCCCACATCCCTCTGCACCACAGACACTCAGCCCCTGCATACAGAATGAAATAAGACAGTGGAAACTGCATCTTTCAGGGCTATTTTCACAGGGAGAGTAGGGGACAAGCCCTGGCACCAGCCCGACTCCTCACCCAGCTTTCCAGCCCTGCTCTAGGGCTCTACCTGTGCTAAAATGTTTGGAGCTATTTCACTCGAGCAAGGCATCCATGTCTTTCTAGCAAACAGCTAAGTGGTTTCAGAGAATAGAAATCGTGCACACATTCTGACCATGAAAGTTTTAAATACAAACTTTTAAATTTGGCTAAGTTATAAACCACAGAAAAACAATTATATAGATATCACTGTATCCTAGAATGAGGCTTTATTACCAGCTGCATTATTTAAGGAAAGTTTTTACAAACAAAGAATATGCACACCAGATAACCTCAGCTTACAAAACAGTAACTAAATGACCGCACTATTTAGTGTAATTTTCTCTATCAGGTGGCCAATCCTCTGCTAGTCAGAGATTGCAGGGTAAATTCTCTCTATAATGTCCTTTCTCTATCTGAAAGTAAAACCCAAAGCTTTTTAGCCACACTTGCTATTTATCCTTTACACTAACAAGCAGCACCCTCTCCAAAATCTTTTCATCTTCTTCCACAATGCTAAATTACACAGACCTAATCCTGACTGAATCAGATGATTGTGCCCATCTGTGCTGTGGAGGGACTTACAGACAGCTTTGCTCAACATAACCAGCAGCCGTTCTGCAAACATCATACCTGCTATTTGTACCATATCCAGCAGTTATGACTGACTGACAAATGTTATTTTTGTAATGCTATCCCAACTGCATATTATTTATTTATATAATCTGGACTACATTTTTGTATTTATTTATAAGTAATGAATAATGTATTGTAATATTATAAGATTAAATTATACATTATTTTTACTTATTAATCAATTTATAATCTGCTAGCCCAACTACAGATTTAGGTGTATACAAAAGTATCAGGCAAGCACAGGTTACCTGGTACCCTTCGTCATAGTTACTGGTATCACGGTGCTACAGAGATCATGGATAGCCTTGGGAAGGGGCTTTGTGTGGGTGTGAATTTTTAGAAGGAGTTTTGTCAAATCTGTCAAAACAATCAAATGAAGATAGGATCTTCTACTGATTCTCAGTGACTCCATTACTGCAGCTGGGTACAAAGTGCCAGGTGGCTACACTGCCTGATACAATCACAAAATCAGAGAACTGGTTGGGTTGGAAGGGACCTTAAATATTCTCTTGTTCCAACCCCCCTGCCGTGGGCAGAGACACCTCCCACTAGACCAGTCCTACCCCACCTGGGTTGCAGCATCATCTCTCAAGCACAGACAGACCCAGCCCTTCTGCAGCCCATCGAGATAGCCACTTGATCCAAAGCCTGAGGTGTGAGACCAGAAGCCATCCTGGCAAGGCTTCTGACTGGCCCTGCTGCTGCCGTGGCCAAACTTATCTGTGCCCACCCAGCTTAAGGAGAGCTGGTGCTCTGGTCTGACCCTGTGCACCCTGCAGCTTCAGGTTGTCTCCAGCAGCACAAGGGAAGCTTTGGAAAACAGTCCAAGCTGGGCAGATGTTTGTCTGCAAAACTACATGTAAGGAGCTGAAGAAGCTGCTCTCTCAACAGAGAGCTTCTTCTCATTCAGCTGGGATGTCTCAACTATTGCTGAAAGCTCAAAGTTCTTAAATAGCTTTGAGCTCTTTCAAAAGCCATTGCCCTTGCCCCACGTTCGCTCACAGCTGATGTTTAGTGACCCAGCACTGCAGGCACCATGTTTAAGGAGCGATTTCAATCCCCATGTGTCACTGGTGGGGCTGGTCCAGCAGGAGCTGGAAGGCTTCATCCATCCAGCACAGACCCACATGCTTAGGCTGGCAGTCACACCAGGAAAACAGATGTGGGGTCTGGAGCCTGCTCCCAAATTCAAGGCAAACTTGCAGTGCGTATTCCCCTGAATGATTAATGTAATGGCTCCTAGTGCTAACTGTTAATAGAAATAATGGCATCCCCTCTGTGCTTCTGGTATGCAACAAATATGCATCCCTTAAGGCTGGCCACAGGAGGGTGTCCCATGTACCCTGGCTGGGTGCGTGAGGTTTTGGTGCAGGCAGTGTGTCCCAGTTCTGACAGCAGCAGGGCGTCAAGAGAAGGCATCTGGAGCTGCCAGTGCTCTCCCAAAATTCATGACTGTCCACTCAGCTCAGGGAAACCACCCCAACAGCCGTGCACTCACAGAAACCACATACTGAGCTGCATAAAATTGTCCTTCAGAATCACAGGATTTTTGAACTAGAAAGCATTTGTCTTCCTTTATGCTCTAATTTCTGAGTCTTTGGAGTCCCCCATATAAGTTCATCTCTTTTGACTATGAAAGCCTCCTAATAACATAATATAGGGTAGATTTAGATTAGATATTAGAAAGAAGTTTTTCACTATGTGGGTGGAGAGACACTGGAACAGGTTGCCTGGGGGACTTGTGGATGCCCCCCCTGGAAGTGTTCAAGACCAGGCTGGATGAGGCTTTGAGCAACGGGAGGTGTCCCTGCCCATGGCAGGGGGGTTGGAACTAGATGGTCTTGAAGGTCACTTCCAACCCAAACCATTCTATGATTCTGTAGTAACGTGACTTAGATGAAAGTTTACAGAATATGAAATCCTATTATTAAATGCATCAAAATAACTAAAGGGAGGCTGAAGTGCATCTATATGTAATTATATACTTCATATATACATATATTTTGAAAATGTTTTTTCTCAAGAAGACAATGAAAAATTATTTGATTTTATTCCCTCCTGAGATGATTGACACTTTCTGATTGGATAGAGCACTGACAATTATTCCACTGCTTGTTATATGAAACACTAGAATGTTTCATATGTAAGTGATGCCTTTCTGAAAATAATTATCTTTTTGACATAATGTTATATAAATGCTTGTTGGCTGAGGCATCCTACAGGTTAATAAAATCAGATGCCTTGAGACAAATTTCCTGTCAATAAAATGTAATGCTGCACACTTAATTTATAGGAAACACTGCCATTAAATGCTTTGGGCTGCCTCAGCTATTCATCCCCATGGAAGCACTGTTATTATTGCAGCCCTTCTACTACACAACACTAGTTTATAAGCATAAAAGAGTTTACCTAAGAGCTGTGAGCAATGTAAGAGGGATCTGCACCAAAGATCCATCTTGCTTTGAATTTGCTTAGTCAGTCTCCAATTCATTCTTCATTTCCATATTCACTCATAAAACCAGGACGTTTTTACAAACATTTGAATAATGACAGTGCTCCTCAGTGGTTTGGTACTGCTTCTGAACCGGCATTTGTGTTGGTGAAGATCCCTGTGATGAGGCTAAATGCTCATCTAAGCAACCACACAGTTGTTAATAAGCAAGTTGACAGAAGAAAAAATTCTGAAGTATTTTTTTTAAACTATCCTATCATCCTGTATTTTTCTTGCATATTTATAATTCATATAAGGGTCATTCTCTTCTCTGGGCTTTGGTTAAGAAACATTCATGCCCAGTTTGAAATAAGTCGGTGAGATTTATTTGCAGCTGGCACAGTTAATTTTAGAAGACCTGTTGCTGTGCCATAGTTAAGCTGCCTTATATTTTATCGTGTTGTTTAACATGCAAAACACACAGTATCACCCTCAAATGTTTACCACATACTCTTTCTAAAATTTGACATTTATGAGGTGTTTCAGGAAAAACAGTAATTTAGGCTCTAAGTGCTAAGTAATTAAAAATCAGTCCAAAAAAAAGACCATGTTTTGAGTTTTGTGGTTTTTTGAAGCCTTTGTATCATGACAGAGCAAATACTGAAAGTCTTGTGGCTTCTCAGTGGCTCTGTGCTTATTTTATTTACTAACAGTAGCCTTCAACCTTCAGACTTCTGTCAGTCGATCAAAAGAAAACAAATTGTCTGACAGTTTCTCCCATTCTTCAACATGAGAAAGCATCTTAATCAGGTCATAAGAGAAGCATAATGGGACCCTCGCTAAGGCTCCCTGCCTCCAAATCCACGGAGACGAGAAGAACCTCTGCTGAGCCTTTTTTTTTTTAATATAAAAAAATATCTGGGGGGGAATTCACTGCATGTTTCTTGAAGATAAGGTGAAAGATCTGAACTGGCTAGCAATGAGTTTAAAGGAAATGAAGAAATCTGTTAATTAGCCAAAGCTTATGACTCCTGTGGAGTGCCCAGCCCACCCACCATACCCCTTTGATTTATAGCACCCCATCTCACGCCTTCAAACAGTTGGGTTCTTTGCACTCCCCTCCTGAAATAACTGAACAATAAAACCAGCCAATAAAAACAAACAAAACCCCCTCCTTTTTTAAACAATAGTGACCTTTTCTTGAGAAAATAACAATTTTGATAAAAGTTTATTGTTTTCCCAGACTCTGGCGACCAGGGAAGAAAAGGTCAAGTTCCCACTAAAGCATTTTTCATCTGAGCAGTCTTGAGAGAACAGAGAGCTCAGCTTGCTGAGGGCGAAGGCCCAGAGGTGACCACATCCACCCGAGTGCTGGCTGCCACTGGAGGACCAGTCCCCTCCCTCCAGCCCCAGTGCCCACCGCTCCTGTCCCTCTGGGCTGCCCCCCCTCCCTGCCACAACACAAAGCAAACCCACCCGAACACAACTTCCTGCACGCCGCCCTGCTGGAAAGCTCAATGAACAGGAGAGGCTCTAACAAAGAGAAGGACTCTTTTTTTTTCCCCACAAAATAAGAGGGTCTATGAGGAAAATTGAACATTGGGCAAAAAAATCCTGAATCTTTTCCATCTAGCAACAGTTATCACAGAATCACCCATGTTGGAAGGGACCTTTAAAGATCATCTAGTCCAACCAATGAAAAAAAAAAACACAAAAAAAAATCAAAACAAACAAAACAACCCAACCACAAACAAACAAAAAAACCCACACAAACCACAACCACACCCAAAACAACACCAACCCAACACTAATCCATATCCCCGAGCACCATGTCAACTCATCTCTTGAATACCTCCAGGGATGGTGGCTCAACCACCTCCCTGGGCAGCCCATTCCAATGCCTGACAACCCTTTCAGTAAAGAAATATTTCCTAATATCTAACCTGAACCTCCCCTGGCCCTGGTTATGATAAAATGTGCCCCCTTGGGAAATTACAGCATGTGCTGAGGACATGGTACCATAATCATTTCAAGAACACTGGTGGTCCCAGAAGGGACCACCCAGGAGGCCCATTTGACCCCCACTCCTCCTCCCACTTCTGCTGTGTCCCTGTTACTCCTCCATGGATTGGGACACCTCCCCTGTCCACCTCCCCACTCTGACACAGAACGTTCCCATGCCTTGCACTGGAAACAGCGACAGCAGGAGGTTTCACACCTCACCAACACCAGCACCGCAGCCTGGAAAACAAGGAAGAAAAGCAGGGGGGAAGAATGTAGCAACTTTGATGAGGAAAGGGAACTTGGATATTAAATTGCAGCAGAATACAGATTAAAAGCAGCTGAACCTGGTTTGACATGGAAACTCATCCACATCTATTCCCTCTGCAAAGTTGTATTTGGCCAATCTGCTAGTAGCTTCTGATAAAGCTTATTTATAGGCCACCCTTTCATTTTTGTTAATGCACAATTATGAAGTGCTGAGTGCTAAATTATTTGCCGCAAATGGGATTCATATTGAATGGGAACACGCCTCCTAATATCCCATGGAAAATGAGTTCCTGGTGTCTACAGCAGGAATCTTCCGTTTGGCACCTCTGAGTTGTAGACCGATGTGCTTCAGCTGACAGGGGAGCCCTTTCTATTGATATACATCCATCTTCTAGGATTATTAGAGGAAGGAAAAAGCTTACCAGTGCATTTTACAAAATAACTTGTGTATGTGAATATTCTCACTGAAGAACCTGCTCACACCAGTCAAATCTCAGTATAAAGAATACACGCACAACCTAAGAGGGTGATTTCAGAAGCCCAGTATACAAGATATGAATGGAAAAAACACACATATTTGCTGCATGCTGTCACAGTGTTCAACTCGCTTCCAATTAAACTTTCCTTTTTAAGGAAAATTAGAATATGGTTTTAATTCAACAGCATCTCCAAAAAAGACATATATATCATAGCTTCATATTTATCATGTCAATGGGTAAAATCAAATGAGCATTGTCACATTCTGTCACTGAATAAAATGCCATGACAGCCAAATGACACATTTATAATTTAAATTTTTTATTGCATAAGAGAGAGAAACTGTTAAATACAAATAAGAAAAAAAATAGAGAAATCGGAACAGTGAAATTGAGGATTTTTTTTTTGCTTTATTACCTCTAGAATTCCCACCTCTTCTATGTAACGGTCAGGGAAACAAAGACCTGTCATTCAGTAGTTTCACAAATTAAAGTCCGACCTGCAAATACAAACTGAGCACTTGATACAATGTTGAGGTGTTTCTCTTTTCTATTTAATACTGTTTCATGCATTCATGTGCTAATAAAGGTCAAACCAGAGGGTCCTTCAAGCTCCCCTCCACACATTATCTGCCAGAGCTATAAAAGCCAAAGAAAATTGGTGCATTTATATCTTGAAAAGAGAAAGACTCCAAACATTGCAATAAAGTAGAGTATTTCTTCTTGTCTGTCGTTTCAGCAGCAGTTGTTTACAACAAAAACATTTAGTCAGAACTGGATTTTTATGATAAATCCTCATGTGTTACTAATCTTCTGCTGACATCAGACTGATTCCCCTGGATCTTTCATTTGCTCCTGGTGAATCACCCTGCTCATAAAGCAAATTGCCTTGTCCTGACTTCGATTTCCACATTGACTTTTAGTGTGGCTTCAGGTATATGCAGCAGTTTACCCTTGAGAGAATTCAGCATAGTCATCCTAGCACAATCTTCATCCTAAATTAACACACACAATCATTGTACAATGAACAAAAAATAAATAACTAAATGGGAGGGACTCATTCATAAACACTTGCACTCTAGAACAGCCTTTTTACCCCAGACTCCAAAAAAAAGAAACGGATACGAAATCAAAGTACAAGGTAGCTCACATAACCACAGGTGAGAAGCAGACAGAAGTTTCTATCAAACTATCTGCTTATACCCTATGACTTGCTAGCCTTGCCTCCAGCATCCCTGAAAAGTCAATTACTCCTCCTTCATACTACAAATACACCAGCCCCTTTTTAACCCTCTCAGTAGTCTGAAACACATACAAAAAAAAACCTCTGTGGAGTCCCACAAAGAACCTGTAGGCAAAAAAGCAGCTGACTAACGTCATCTCTTCGGATTTCCACGTCCTTCAAAAGATAAGAGCAAGTTCATGAACGTAAATGGTTGGTTTGACTGAGAAGTGACGGATTTGGGTTAGAAATACTGTAAGGGAAAAATGTAATGAAAAACTTTGTAATACACAGACAAAATCTCAGATTGCCCTATGGAGAGAAAGCTAAGAAAAAATATAGACAGAGAGGCTATAGGTGTTTCCACTGTTTCACCAAATAATGTTTAGCTGAGACAAACATGAACTAGCAAATCTTGATGTGTCCACTGATCAGGTTAGAAAGAGAGTTATCATTATAGAATAAATGTTATTGAGCAGAGTTGGTAAACAGCAGTCTATAGGGAAGCAAAAAAGCAGCATGTCCATTGCAAGGGAATCACAATAAAACTCCCTTGTGTTACTCCCCTTGTGTTACTATAATGTTTCATGATCACACAGGATGAGCCAACACCGATTAGAGGCCAAATTCTGCTTCGAAAGCACAAGCTAGTCTCCCATTTACAGCAGCAATCATAGAAGAGGCAAATTTGAACCATGACCTCATCTTTTATTAACAGCCTAGGTGCCAGAAGCCAGATTTACAAAGGTATTTTTTTGAGCTAAAATTGCATATAGGCCCATTGACACAAATAGAGGGATTTGTAGAAAATCCTCACAGGATGCCTGAAGTGGGTTTTTCAATTTTTAATCACAAACAAATGATTCATGTTAGAAAGAGTACACAGAAAGAGAACTACTACCATCACCACCAGCACTGATAGTTTTTAGAAACCTAAATTAAGCTTGCCAATTCCAGGCACTGGAAGTTCCTTCTCTCTGTCATTTGTATGCACACACAGAGTCTGACACAGCACCCCCAAAATTAAAACACAGATTAAAAAAAAAAACGCACACAATGCCAATTTTCAGAAAAATACACCAGAGAGCAGTAAAATCTTTTCATTATTTTCTCATATTTTCTATTTAATCTGAAAAATGCATATCACATTGAGCCCTTTTCTTTATGCTTTCTATACATTCAATATGCAGTAGGAACTACTCTTTTTTAGACATTTTAAGATCTATAATCAAGCCAAATCTGATTTTTTCCAACATAATTATACTAAACTACTTCCTTTTTCATATGCACATATTGACTAAATTTGGGGTTTGCATTTAAATTGGAGCAACTGAAATTGAAATTGAGCAAAATATTTAATTTTCTGATATCAACAGATTCTTTACACTTTCCAAATATGCTTCTATTATTATTGGGGAACAATGTGAGCTATCCTTACTAAATCAGTCTGAGTCTGGAAATTTCCCTGTATGGCAGGCTAATCAGTGCTTCTTTAGTCTTGAAAACAGCTCATCTTTTGAAATATTGAGTTATGTTCTTATGTTCTTTGAATGATGTATTTTGTCACACTCATGGGTTTTGGGTTTTTTTTCTGAAATGTTTTCCTTGAATGCTTTTACACTGAAGATGGTAAAATGTAGATTATCTAAGTGTCTACCATTGTCTGCATCATCCTTCTCTATTTACCGTAGTTTACAGACCTTGAGATTCTGTATTTGACAGCAGTGACATCATCCAAGCCACTTACAGAAAAAATAAACACTGCGGCTACAGCAAGATCTTGAACTCATGCGTTAGAAGGTTTTTGCATTTCATAATTATTGTTCTTTGCCCAGAGTTCCCAACAGCAAACTGATCCCTTCTAGGTACCAGGTGATGTGTAATGAAAACTGAAAGGGAAGCTGAGAATAATAACTTGTTGACTTGATATTTTTTTCTATTTTTTTTCTCCGGCTGTCATTTATGCCCACACGCATGCTTTCTTTTCTGTTTCCAAGCTAAATGTTTTCATTTTCACCAACCTTATGCTGAAATTCGGCACAAAGCTATTTAAAATATTTAGGGTCCAGACTAACTCCTATTCAAGGAGATGGAAAGAAAGATTGATTTCATTTCTCTAAGAGAGGGGTTCAGAATAGAAAATGTTCCTGTATTTCTGCTAAGACAAAGGCCAGAGCAATATGTCAAACTGCTACCTTCAGTCATGCCAGAAGCATTCCCCATGCATGTCTTAATAACACGGCACACTGATGAACCCAAAAGCCCTTTTCCCAAGAAACAGCACCTCACCAGTCCTATCCCAGGCTTCTCCTCACTCTTTCCTGAGGTGAGCCAATTGCTCAATGTCTTGTCCACATTGTTTTCTGTTTACTTTCCTTACATTTACTGCCTAATTTATAGTAGCCTTGCAATGAAGCTGGCCAAATCATTTCCTTTTGTCCTGAGAACAAGCTTGGAGTCTTATTTTTTTTTTTTTGTAGATCATTCTTACAGGCACAATAGTGACAGTCCTAGAGATGAACTGAAAAATCTACTGCAAGGACTGAGCAGCAGTTCTTAAATGAACTTGCTTGGGTTTAGCGCTGGTGCTTTCTTTTTCCATTCTCTCTCCTCTCTCACTGTCTCTGTCACCAGCACCAACCATTTTCACTCCTGACAGTGTAATTTAAGAAAGCTCTTGTTCTATAGTTTAGAAAACTATTTTTATGACCGCTTCTATTCAGATAGATCTTCTTCGAGTCTTTGTGCTATAGCTATTGAAGCAAGCAAGAGTCTCAGAAGTCTGTGAAAAGTGCTTATTAAAATTGTTATATCTAAAAAAAACTTGCTAAGAAATCTTTTCACAGGCTTTGATTCCACGAGGCAGCCTGATCTTCCTCCAAAATGTGCTGATCAGACAGACACAAAGAAAATACTTTGAGACAAATCAACAACACACAAAAAAAAAAAAAAAGAAGAAAAAACACCATACAGAAAACAGTACCCTGAAGCAGAGTTCACATCCCAACAAAGATGAAACTCAAGGCATGTATAAAATTTACTAGGGTGTTTGTTGTTGGCATTGATGTAAAAATGTGTGTCTTTGGTGAGATGAAGGATGGTAGTGCAGACCCTGAAGAGAGAAATCGGGCAGCACCTGAGTCCTTTATTTTAAGCATAGACTTAAAGACTTCTTCGAACCAGACCTCAAGCCACCAGGGCAGACCATCTCTTAGTCAGGAGCCTGGGAGAACCTT
Source organism: Gallinago jamesoni (assembly GCA_025769975.1). Classification (NCBI taxonomy): domain Eukaryota; kingdom Metazoa; phylum Chordata; class Aves; order Charadriiformes; family Scolopacidae; genus Gallinago; species Gallinago jamesoni. The sequence goes on along the minus strand of JAOQGH010000001.1, from coordinate 123,727,192 downwards.
CACACCACACTGCAGTAGGGGCTCCTTTTCACAGGACAGGAGAGGTGTCCTTGGTCCTGCTGTCTAACAAGCAGTAAAGCTGCTTGTATCCTCTTCCATGGAAAATGTTGTTAGCAATCACCCTGTCACGTTATGAGCTTGCAAACCCTGTATCCCTACGTGTCAAGAGTAATACTGAGCCTGACTCCTGTGAAGTAGGAGCAAGAAGCCCACAGCAAAAGCATTCCTCAGTCATGGTCTCCCTGCACCGCCAGAGCCACGTCTTCTGGTTCCCACCCTAGAAGACATGACCAACATGACCATGACATGACCAACCTAGAAGAGATGGGAGGCAGGACCTCGAGGAAGCTCTGCTCCCAGAGCAAACCAAAGTATCCAGGGAGATCAGAGAGGAGACCAGGCAGGTCCGAGCCCCCACCTGCTCCGTTATCTCCATGCACACACTGAAGGGAACCCAATATTCACGTCTGCCTGTGGCACAGCATCCCCTGGCCTCCCACTGCAGTGGGGTAGCTCTGCTCTGCCCCTTGCACGGCTCTGCAAAGCACCATCTGAAACAGTTAAGTACAGTGAAGCATAATTTTAAGTTCTATCCATAACTCACACTGAGCTATTATTAATTACTTTTTAAGGGGGAACATTATCCATATTATAAATGTTACATGAGTAAATGAGGAATATGAATGAGTGAGTTCTATTCATCTCAATGAGCACATCTCTCCCAGAGAGCGCTATGAAGCCACAGGATGTCCCCAAGTTTCAGATTTGCATTCCCGCCTCTGAGTTAGATGAAAGACTTGCAAAAGCATATGTATCTAGATAGCTCCTTAATGACTCTGCCTCTCAGGGGAATTTTGTGCACTGCTTATTCAGGAGAAAGATGGCAATAGGTTGTACCGTGCACACTCACCGATAATAATTGCTATTCAAACAGCTGTTTTCTTCTGCAAAAAATTTTCAGGCACTTACTATCAATCCTCAGAACGAGGGAAAGCTACAGATCTCCCAAAGATGCAGATAGAGAGCTGTGGGGTAATAACTGAAGCAATTTCCCATAGCATAAGGCTGGGTCTACATAGCAATTAGAAGACACTTCTGGTGATAAGCAGTTGCTGCTGAGTATCTAACATCCGCATTATTAAAAATACAGGGAGTGCAGGGAGTGGGGTGGAATTTACTTCAGATGAGCTCTAGCCTGGTCTAATGGACAGAATGGCCATTAGTGGTGGGAATGCTTGTCTCAGTTTCATCCAGGAGAAGCCAAGTTCATGAGCTCTGAGGCCACCCTGTAATGCAAACCAAATGACATTAGTGCAGACAACTGGAAGAACTGTTTCAAAACACATTTCTGATCTGAGCAGCACCACTAATGGAAATGCACACTTCTTCATCCTGTTCCTCAAGACCTTTAAAAACACCAAAATAAGTCATGCACAAAGGTACAACTCAAGGAGAAGAATGGGTGCACAGTCACTTCTCTTTTGCCCAATCTCTTACACCTTTTATGTTGCTTTGATAATAAAGAGAATGAAAGTCTGAGGCAGAGCTATTCAACTAAACTAAACTCCATTGCCTGGTTCTGAAGAAATAAATTTCAAGCTTTTCTACCTTATCTATTAAGGTATTCTAAGACAGAAAATTTTCTATAATTTAAACTTTTTTAAAATTTTCCTCTGCATTAATGAGACACATTTCATTCTATTTCTCGCTGAGAATTCAGCATTTTTCTCAAGATAACTGTTCCATCTCCAGTTTAACACTCCTATTTCTGCTCATCAGACAAGAATGAGCTACTTTTTGGTAGGAAGTATCTTTCCAATAGGCGTTACTGCTGCAGTGTTGAGGACTTCTCACAGCAACACCAAACTCTTCCTCACTGACCTTCAGTGCCAAACTGCACATTGATTTTGCTGAGCCAGAATTAATGCTCCAGAAGCATCCTCCCTGCAGCAATCACAGGGGGAGCCCTGTTCTGGGGCAAGAACCTTAACAAGAGTGGGCAGAATCGCAACTGCTCTGTCTCCCAGTTACTTCCAATACTTCATTTTGCATCTTTCTTAAACTGGGAATTATTTATTAAAAAAAAAAAAAAACCCTACCAAAAATACCAAAAAATCTGACTACTTCTCTTTTCCCAGGAGGGCAAGAAGCAAAGCAAAAGCTGGTTCAAGCCATGTCCATGCTGCGGACACCCTGCAACCACCCCAGCTCCCCTCAGGACTGCCATTTGCATAGGTGACAAGGGGCTCCCCAACAGCTCTTCCCTTGGGAATTGCAGTTTCCTTCCAAAGATGCTGTGGCCCCTACCTCAAACCCCCTTGGGTCCGGGCTGCTCTTTCCTCCTGGGCTGGGGAAATAGCTCAATTCTGGTTTTAGCATTAAACCAGGTCTGGGCACCAGCAAAAAATGCCCTGGCTACATCATCAATTTTTTTTTGCCTGGCTAGATTAAAAAGTTGGGTGGAGACCAGAGTGACATTTACATCTAGGAGTCAAAGGAAGGGGTGCGTTTAGCCCCACTGTGAAAGAAGGAAAAGTTTTGCACTGCCCTGTGACCAAGTCTTTCCATGATGCCAACCCAAGCTTTAAGAAGGAGTGGGGAACATCTCCACTGGTTTCACACGATCCCACCTCAAGATCTTAGATCCAACTTTTCTATGCTTTTAAAAAAAAAAAAAAAGTTCCATTGTATAGGATTGGTCTGTTTCTCCTCCTGCATGAAATGCATGGCAGCAACACAGCAGAAATATAGTACATGCCCTTAATTTAGTCTCTGTAAAGCTCTTGTGTTACTGCTTAATGTAATCAATTACTGAGTAATCTAAACTGTGCCCACAAAATGAGCATAAATTGGCATCAAAGCTAGGACAATGCAAGCAGTGTTGTTAATTCCCAACCATCTATTGTAATCCTGTATTCATTGGAGAGATTTCTCTCCTGGTAAAATTTAAAAGCTCTTTACACAAATTACTGCTTTCCTTCAATGGAAAACAACAGGAAATGTCTTTTTTAGCACTAAAATGATAGAAAACATACTATGCATGCATGTACACAAAAAGAACAGACCAAACAGTATTTATATAGATTCTGGACTCATTTCCTTTAGTATATACTGTGGTTTTTCAGTTAAAGCCCATATACAGAAATGCATGACATATCCCCATTATACGCATTCCTTCGGTACAGAAAACCCCCTTAAGAATTATTTAGAACTGCACTTTGCATTAATTACAAACTAAGCCACATCCACTCTTGCAGATGAGAAACAGCAAAGGGGGAATGGAGTTATTCCAGAGCAGGGTAAGGCAAGCAGCCTGGGAGACCTGCCCTCCTCTTAGCTCCATTTCCCCTGGGGAAAGGAAGGAGCTGGCGATGCTGGGCAGACTACATGGCCACGTTCCCGCACTCCCTCTTCCTCTTGCTCTCCCCAGGCTTTTCCTTCTCCTGCTGCCGCAGAGCTTTCCAAATGAAGAAGCTGTTTCCATGACATCAAACCCTTAATTTGAAGCATACATATAAACAGCCTAGGACTGTGATCACAATGCACCATTTCATATTTATTTTATTCTTTTTTAGTTCTGTTTTGGACAGAGGCAGGCAATCATTTGGAAAGCCAACACAAAAATTGCTGGTGATAACCAGCAAGCAGTTTCACCTTTAGTGTTTTACAGATACCTTGATTTTGTTCTCTATTACATTTCTTGTCATGTTTAATAAGCCTAAGAAGGAGACTAGTTGATTAATCAGACTGCTTTGTGTTTGTGCTTTGTACTTGTAGCCAGAACCATCTCCCTGGTCCTTTTTTCTTTTGGTGAGGTCTTAGCATAGAACATCCTTTCTCCTCACTGTTTACTTTTCCTCAAAAGCTATTTTTCGGTCACTCTCTTCTCCAGAAAGCTGGTTTATAGTCTTCTGTCATGGCAAACATACAGTAAGAAACTAAAAATGTAAATATTCTCTTCTTTTATTTATCTAAATATTTGTCTATTTATCTAAAAGATACATAAAAGAACATTCTTCTTGCATATAAAAGCTGTAGGAAAATATGAGCCACATTAAGAAAGACATAATCTTGAGCTGAGTAATGAGCAGCACTACCATCAATGGAACATACCCTAAAAAGCCATTTTATTTTTTTAGTTCCTTAATTACATCTACTTAAACACACAGATTTTTTCATTTCTTAAAGAAAGACACTGTAATCTTTTGACTCCCAGTGGAACGGAAGCAGAAAGTAAAGATGGCAGGAGGACGAGGGTTTTGTGCATCCATTGCATCCCCTCTCGCACCCAACCACTGCTGCGAGTGAGCTGCACTGGCAGAAGCATTATGCCATAGCAGTTCGGCATTATTCATACCCTTAGCTTCGTTAACAAGCCCGAGACACCTACAGCGTACTCACCCACGCTAAGTCAACAGCGAGGGAAAGCATGCCTTTGCTGAATGCGGTGCTTCCCATCACGTGGCACCTGCAAGGTAGTCACCGATGGGATGCGGTGGCTTCAGCTCGCGTCTCAGATACAGCAGCGGGGATGAATTCCGCCGTAGCTACAATTCATGTGGTGTTCCTCAGTGTGCGGGGGGTGGGGGGGATGCAGGGAAAATGACAAGGTGGCACATTTCCATCTGCTCTTCATTGGTATGCTTGCTGTGGAAGCAGCAGCTTGTACCTTTGGGCCAGATGTTTCACTGTTCTGGAAGACACGAAGCAACAAAGAACAAAAACATCGGGAGCAGCGTTTTAATATGGAGGCCTGGAGACTGCTCCCAAAATCAGCACACAAAAGACAGTGCTAAATAAATCAAGTGACTCGATGTAAGGGCAAAATCAGCACTATCCCTTTGGGTGTCCCCAGGCTGTGACAGGATCATAGAATCATTTAGGTTGGAAAAGACCTTTAAAACCTGCGAACTGCGCTCACGTGAGACTGCAGAAGAGCCAGGCTCAAGCCAGCTCCGTTACAGGTTTCCTCTGCAAATCTCAAGCAAGTTGTCCGGATTTCTGCCAGAGAGGGACAAAGCAGGGCCACACATCTTAGGGACGGGCTGGAGACAAATGGGTGGGAGCACACATGAGCCTGCAGCGGCAGGTACTAAGCGATGCGAAAAACTTGAGAGAAGCAGAGGGTTTGGAGGTTGCGGCGTCCCCATCCCCACCTTACTAAAAGGGCTGCCTTGCTGTCAGGAAAACCTCAAGCAGCAAGAGCATCGAGCCTGGAAGACGAAGTGCAACCCAAGCCCTGCTAAGGGGTCTGGACACTGAGGCGTGTGCTCAGGGCTTCTTCATCGCTTGTGGAGAGCAGGACAGTCTCTAAAGGTAATTTGGGATGTGACAAGGAAATGAGACAATGACGCATTTGGATGTCAGCTGTAGGAAAGAGACAGGGTGACTAAGGAAGGACAGAGTTATTTGCTGGATCACACAGACAGGACGACACCAGAGATAAATGATTTGAACTGCAGAAAAAGCCTTTTCAGTTGTGGGGTAGGGTTTATACCATGAAGATGCTGCATTCTGCATGTTATTCTGAGGGCTATTTGTGCAACTCTATCTTTTAGTCGACTTATATTTTTTCCCTTTAATAAACTTGCTTATTAAGTCTCACTATCACACCAAAGGAGTAATTTGGATTTAATTTTTATCTCTCTGTGTGCTTTCCGTAGCTATTGCTCCTTTTACCTTTTCTCCCCTATCTGTCAGTCTTTTTAATTCGCTGTCTTTTGTGTGAGCCTTGTAGGGCAAGGATCATACCTACTTCTATTTTTGGAAACCACCTATGGGGAATAAATTATGGTAATTAAGTCCAGCAGAATTAGATTGTAGTGACTGCCAGACATGGAATAGTCACTGTCAAATAGGCTCAGAACAAGGTAATCTGTTTTTTGCCCTCAAGGATGAAAGAAACAAGGAAGATGACCCAAGTCAATATTACAAGAGTGGCTCTATCTCTAATGTCTGGAAAAGTACATGGTGAATGCTGTCTGCAGCCAGGGAATCACGGAGAGAGCGTAAGACATTTGAGCTTTGCCATGGAAAGGATATAATAACATTAGTGATTGCTGAATTTGAAATTGAATTCTACTAAAGTTCCCATTTGAAGCTACACTTATTCCCTTGCTCAAGGCTCAGGGAGGAGGTGGGGGTAAAAGGGTGGGAAAAAAAAGCTTTGAATGCAATTTTCATTTTACATGTTTCTGATATTTGAAATGTTTCAAAATGATTAATGCTCTACATTTGGCCTCAGTCCAAGCGGTGACTTATCTAATGTAATGTTTATGAAAAAATTGAAAAGATGAAAATACTATTTAAACAGAAAAAAATGGTCAAGTGTCCTGACACCAAAGTCAGTGTGTGACACAGGCCCTCCAGAGGAAGAAAAATAGTTTCCCATGTGAAGGTGCCCAGCTCAGTAGTTTTAAGGTGAAGGATGCTGAAGCTGATGTAGCCACACATTTTACTCAGACACTTCAGGCTGTGCCGGTGTGATGCTCTAGAAGTTTAGTGTCCCAGTTTAAAAAGACATGGTGCAGCCTGAGTTACCCAAGCTTGCTTTTGACTGCTTTAAGCACTTTTCCTCTACTGATGCCTCTAGAGATTTAAAGATGACCTGTGAGGAATGAAAAAAGAGTGCTTGTGCCCTTTCTTTGCTCCTTCTTGGTGTATTAAAGACAGCTCCAAGACTTAGGAGTCAGGGTTGATTGTTTTCTGCTGGGTTTTTGGATCAAAATGCAGGTTTTGTTTCTTGTATGAGTGGCAGTCATTTGTAACCAGGGCCACCGACTCTCATGTAGCCTGGCTTTCACAGCTGCGGAGCACACTGTCACCCAGCACCCAGAGCAGGTCTGGGTATCTGCATATATGAAAATTAGATTATTCTGGATATGTTTTGCCTTCACAGACTTCTACCGTAGTGGGTCTGTCTCTGTGGCCTCTCTTCCCAGGTGGATGCTCCTGAGCTAAGGAACTATTATCCCTGGAAGGGCTTTTCTTTCCAGTAGCAAACCACTCTGCCACTGTAAGAAGAAACTGGAATACTGCAAATATTTTTTTCCATGCTGAGAATCACAATAGACAGGTGACGTGATTGATGAAGCATCAGGAGAGTAGAATGGAATAGACATTTCATGATGATGAGGGGCCTGGAACACCTCATCTATGAGGAAAGGCTGAGGGACTTGGGCCTTTTTAGTTTGGAGAAGAGAAGGCTGAGGGGGAATCTGATCAACACCTATAAATACTTAAAGAACAGGTGTCAAGAGGAAGGGGCCAGTCTTTTTTCAGTGATGCCCAGTGACAGGACAAAAGGTAATGGGCACAAACTTGAATATAAGAAGTTCCATCTAAACATGAGGAGGAACTTCTTCACTTTGAGGGTAGCAGAGTACTGAAACAGGCAGTCCAGAGTGGTGGTAGAGTCTCCGTCTCTGGAGATGTTCAAAACCCACCTGGACACGTTCTCATGCAACCTGCTCTAGGAGGACCTGCTTTGGCAGAGGGGTTGGACTCGATGATCTCCACAGGTCCCTTCCAACCCCATATCATTCTGTGATTCTGTACATGCCAGATCTTCCTTCAGGCTGTTGCACTGTGAGCCTGCCCAGGGCGGTTTTTCTTCTTCCCCAGCAGCACACCATCCCAGAGCAGCAGAGCATCTCCATGGTGCAGTGCTCTGAATGAACCCAGGGCAGAGTGGTAACCACCTGGAGTCCTCCCAGTTGAAAGAAGCTGCCAATATCTGTCTGAAACCTGAACGTTTCTAAATAAACATCAGAACAGATGGGGACATGCATCCCTTTGTAGTCAGGATTCACATTCTCTCGCTTTCATATTGTAAATGGTTAGTTGCAATCAACCCCTTTGAGATTTCCATGATGGCTGAAAGAAAAAGAGAGAATTTTCAGCAACAGCTGACTATTGAAACCAAGGGTTTAACCCCCATAGTCTCTGAAAGGTCAATGCCTTCCCCTGTGAATCTGTGACTGATGGCAGGTATTAACACCTCTTCATCCACAACCTTGATTAAGGAAGCATTTCAGGACATTAACCTCAGTAATTAGTCTCCTGTATCACCTCCTTTAGAGGACATAAGCTGAGAAACAGGCAATAAAGAAGTTCAAAGAAATTAGCCCTTTTTCCTATACCTCTTCTTATTCCCTCAGGTTGATCCTAAGGAAGCGAGAAATTTTGTATGGATGGTTGACAACCCTCCAGTGGCTGAGCCTTTGGCCAACTACCCCTTTTCCTCTCTCAAGGAGGAGCTAGTTTTTTGATACTTGTGTAAGATGTTGTAAATGTTTCTTTCAAGGTCTCTAGGCTGAAATAGCCCCCTGATGTTTTCTTTCCTTATTCCAACGTGCTTTTGGAATAGCTTTGTGTACATCTGGCAAAGCAACATGCACAGCCACACAGTTTGGATAGCTCTGCCCAGCAGCCCTCTCTTCATCACTAATTAGCATGGGGAAGTCTCCGTGATATCTACAAGATATTTAATCACAAAGATTTTTACCTTACTTGTTACTGTCAGGGTTGATGAGTAGTTTAGAGGAAAGCAGCCAGGGTTACAGAGCCATTAAAAACTTCCCCTTCTAATGACAACTTTTTACCAACCACAGATTTCTGATTCACTCAGTTTGTTCTGTCTTAATCCCTCTTCTGGCTCCCCATCATCTCAGGTAAAAAAGCCTGTATTGGATATGAATAACATATATAAGCAACCAACATTTCTTACTATAACGCCATAATTTGCATGTTTGGGAATAAGGAGCCACAAGAAACATGACATACAATTAATAAGAAAGCATCACAGTCCCCACACTGTGCACAGGAACACACCCCGGAACACACCCCCTTCAGAAACAGGATTCCCTGAGATAGCATTGTGTGAGGAACCTACAGCTCAGGCTCTGTAAGAAAACAGTGAGAAAATCTCTTTTCTCTAAGAAGCTGATACAGTGTCACTCCTGTATGGAGCTATGGAGTGGCAGCTACCTACCCAGTGAGCAGCACCAACTGCATTTTGACACTATGAAACCATGTCTTTTTCATCAAAAAAACAGTTTGCCTGCTTGAGGCTATTTATATCCATATTTCCTATTCAAATCTTAATAATCAAACAGCAAACCACTAGATAAAGAGATTTGTAATAGAAACGTTTACAGACCTCTGACTATAACATCCTAAATTGTGGCATTAGAGTGACCTGCACAGAAGTTTCTGTGCCCTCAGAATTTCAGTCCAAGCCCAGCTCTTGTGTCTGCTCTATTCCACTTTTCAAAGCAAACATAACAATTATCTGGAGACCAAGGGATAAACCTGGACAAGTTACATGAATGTTTTAATTAAAGCACATCTTGACAAAAGATCAAGAAGAGAAGAGTGAGGTAACATCCATTAAAAAAAGGTGTGAAGACAGCTCTGATAAATTTTCCAGTCATAGAAAAGGTAATTGGATGAAGTGAAGGGGAAACAAATTCAATGTGATAAATGTAATAGATATTTATTGCTACAAAGGATTAGCTGAAATTACCTTCAAGCATGAGCTTGATGCTAGATATGATAATTTGATAAGTAGAAACTGCCTTTCCCTTTCATATTATATCAACTTCTTTTATTGTGATGTACCATAAAGGGAAAAAAATCACATTATGGATTTGCTGGCCTGTGGGATAACCTTGAAATTGTGCCACTGAATTTCTACATCTTTTTTTAGATCTGCAGGATGGGACCAAAATAGTATTGAAAGTATGTGGAAGATTAAAGTGAGGAGGAATGTGCGTAAATACAGAATGTGACCTTTTCTTTGTGCAGAGAAAACCCCTGCAATCTCTGCTCATTGGGAGTCAAGGCACAAATGAAAGTGCCTAAAGGGGGGAGGAAAAAAAAAACATAACCAGAAAAACAGCAAAACTTTCTCAGCCATGAGCATTCCTTACCAAATGAGAAAGGGTTACTTTAAACTATCTCTCTATACATATTATGTCCATGTAAATATGGGTGACATATTCATTTCACATCCACACTAGTTCTTTGCGACAGATTGTAATGAAGCACATGGCATTTGCCATTGTAAATAATGACTCATGTGCTATCTATAGTGAACTAAGCAGAAAGGGGTGGCACAACAACTACAAATACGGAAAAGATGTGTGGTTTTTATAATTTCTGTCTTCTTGTAACTACCGTCTTCTTCTCTCCTGCAAGCAAAAAACTATAAGTCCCAGTTTTGCCTGAACAAGGAGTGTTACAAACAAGTGTTGTGAAGAAGGATTGTTATAAACAAGGAGTGCTATAAAGACTTGAGAAGTTATATTTTATGTGTGAAACAGACTTGCTGACATCTACAGCATTACAAAGTAATTGGGTTCTTTCTGCAAGTTGTGTCGAGGTGGGACCTGGGTCTGCAAGACTGTTCTTAACACAGAGGGGTTGCTACTACAATATTAATAACAAATTATATAAATAGCCCAAAGGGTGGGACCTTTTGCTTAAACTGAAAAAAAGGCTCTGAACAAGTGTATGACACCATCAGACACACTCACTCCAATTTGTTCTAACTCAATATTGACATTTTTCTCCATTATCTATCACAGCCGTGAGATTTTACTATAATTATTTCAGAAAAATGGTAAGCTCCTGTCTGCTCCTGGAAATATACCAAAATAGCTACAATTATTCCAAGATGGTTTATTTCAATATAAATCCCAAAGCGGGCACTCTTATTCCAAAATAAGAGTTCCTATTTCCAATTTAATTTAATCTACTTCGAAAATATCCCCCTGGGAGCTTATTCTGGAATAGCTATTTTGGTACATTTCCAAATGTAGGAAAGCCCAAAGACAGGGATTGGAGATTGGAGTTTGTTGAAGAGAAAACTCTGGTTTCACTTTAAAAAAAAAATCCAAACCAAATAAGCTTAAGAAATCCATCCATTTCAGATGATACAAGCCCTTACACAAACAGGATAGAGATCCTATTTTCAGGAATAGCAGTCGCTTAACTCCACAGATGTTGATATCAATTAATGCTTCACATTGCAAACCCCCATCAAAGGAGCCACTCACAAACCTCCACCACTCCTTTTATTTTCATCTAACTATCTACTGTCAAAACAAAAGCAGAAGAGTAAAAAATGAGAAAGTTAGAAACTAAACCAAGAAAATAATCTAGCTTAAGCAGCCTTCTGATCCTGAGAAAAGAGAAATGCCAAAAACCCAACTAGCTCAGCCAAGGGCTTCACATCAGCTGTTAATTTTACACAAAGGGGATTTAAATGTTGAACACTAGTACCCCTACATGGAAAAAAAAAAAAAAAAGAAAAAAGTATATTTGCTGCTTTTGAAAACCAACTATACATTTTACTACAATGAAGCCTAAACTTTGTAAAATTTCTATAACACAAAAAGGAACTTGGAGAAGATCTCAGATTTCTAGACTAGCAGAAGACTTTTGCACTAACTTAATTTCTCATACAACCTTCCTAAAGCCTGTGGAAAATCATAAGGTATTAAGTTAAATATTTCATACTGTTCCTTTAGGATTTCTGCTATATTGCATACTACAGGCATCTAAACGAGCAAGCAAAAAAAAATTAATAATCAACAGAGCTTCCTGATTCACTAAATGTAGACATTTGATCCAACCAAGTTATTTCTACTACATCTGTCCAACAGACGTTACTAAAAGCCATGGTCTATCCTTTTTGGATTTTGAAGATGGGCAACAACACATTTTCTACCCATCAGCCTAACAAGAGAATTCAAGGCTTTCTTATTTTCTTTAGAGCCCTTTTTTCAACCCGACCATGAATGAAACACTCACAGCAGCATTAGCCAACACTGCCACCAGCATCCCAAAGAGCCAGAACATGTCAGATCTGTCTTGCATCCCACGGTCACCTTTGAATTCTGTTCTGGGTATCACTGACGTGGATCCCCTGTGCCTGTGCTTTCCTCTGGGATTCCCCAAAGCTTACCCTAGCCCAGCAGCTTCACAAGGGCCTGCAAAGGAAGCAATGCTGACCTTATGAACCAGTCTTCTCAGCAGCCTGGCTTCACCATGGGTCATGTGTCACAAGCAGCCAAGACCTCGGAGTCAGGGAAGGAGTTTCCTCCTCAGAACAACATCTCCTTGGCAAGCCAAACATGTGGAAAGGAGAGGAGTATCAAGAGCAGCTTCAGGTCCCTTCCCCACCCCAAAAAATACATCAATTACACCTGCAGCAGCAACGCTTCAGGTCTGCAAAAGGAACATGCCATGGTCTTGGCTGTCCCTCTTCCACAAGACTTGTCCCTTTTTCCTCCAGCTGTAAGGGAAGAGCAATGGTCATACTCTCCCCCATGTTGCTGAGCTGTGCTTCACAGCCAGAAGAGAGACCTCAGCATGTCCTGAGCTAAATGAAAAAATACTGTAGGTTGCCCCTCAAGTCCTGGGCAACCCCCTCAGATAAATCCTTTCCTTGGGATGTCACCATCCCTCCTTGGCATAACTTCCACCCGGAGTTGCCGCCACCTCACAGTATGCTCCTCACTTAAATATCTCAGTAACATCACCACCACGCCGAAGCTGGATGGGGTACAAAGAGTTGCAAAGTGAGCGAATATCCCCATCTAGCGTCCCTGAGTACTAAAAAGCATATCCTGAGCTTTTATCTCTATCCCTTTCCAGCCATCCCGATTCTCAGCGAGAAGGAAGTTGGGGGATTTTTCTTCTCACCAAATAAGAGACTAAAAATTACTGCTGCCCACCAGATGGGCATTGTGCAAGCTCTGGGCATGCAAACAGCTCAGCCAGTGTGCAGCTAATTACATTTCTGCAAGTCTAGACCAACCTTTCTCTTGAGCAACAGCTGCTTATTATTCCATCTTGCACGGTCAGGCTCTGTGAGGTTTCTTTCTTGGCTCCGTTCTGCTAATCTGACCACAAGGAATTGGCAAATTAGTTCTAGAGGATCAATCAAAGGGGTTTTCATGTGGCCCTTGCCCCCTGTTTTGCATACAGTGCTTCCAGCTGATGACTGTCTCCTCAGTTCTTCTAGAAAAGCTCTCTCTGGCTGCAGTAGCATGTTATTTGAGGGTGAAATGCATTAGCCTCTGTTTGCTCCAAATTTAATTCATCTATTTAAATAATTTAATACAGCATCCATCTCTATGAAAGCTGGGCAAATTGAATCCAAAGGATTTGAAGACACATAGATTAAATAAACTACCTTCAAATCCTGGCTCTCAAATTATCACTGTCCCTGGATTAATTCTACCTTAATTAGACGAAATAATCTTTTCAAACTGATTAAATTAGTGAAATAAAGATGAAATAAACATAAAGCAAAAGCAAATGGAATATAAACAGCCAGGAAACATAAGCTGTAAAACAGAGCCTTAAATCATACACTGAAACTCATTCAGTTTAGGTTCTCATTAGAGTTCTATAAAATCTTGAGTGGCATAAAGGAGATGAATAAGGAATTTTGTTTCTCAAAATATGAGAACTAGGAGGGCACCACACAAAATCTTCCGTTGGGGCTTTAAAACAAACAAAAGCAAGGACTTTATGACAGAGCAAATAATTAAATTGCCAAACTCATTGCCACAAAATGCTGAAGATACTAGAAGCATAAGTAGAATTTGACAAATTAACAGAAGAAAAGTCCACAATGAGTTATTAGACACAAATATCAGAAAACCTTTAAGTCATAAACTGCTGAGGGGTGGGAGAGCACACGCGGGAAATATCACTCAATACTTTCCCTGCCGTTACACCCTTTCCTTAATTATCTGCTACCGTCAGAAACAGGATACTGAGCTCGATGGGCCTTTGGTGTAGCATAATGGGGCTATTCTAATAATCTGACAAGTCATGAGTTGGATATACTTTAAAATGTTGACTCTGGCTTCAGAGTCTTAGACCAGAAGGTGACTAAAGAGCATCCAAGCTAAACTCAGCTAATGGAGTTTAGGATAACAATTAGTCTCTCAGGCTTATCTAACTTACAAGAATTGTCCATGTTGCAGCTCCAGCTAATTGTCAAATCCATTAAGCATCAGTATTGTAAATGTTAAGGCAGACATTTTTCTACAGCAACGGTTCATGGTGACAGCTAGTTAGCATGTTACAACAGTAAAGACAACACTACCCCAGAAAAGATGCCAGGCAAGCAGCTTCAGCAGCAGCAAGGACTTTTAGGACAAAGAAAAAGCAGTATCTTCAAAAAAGACCCCACAGTCTAGGGACAGGTTTGAAAAGTTTTACATTTGTCCTACCCAGACGTTGCAGAAACCACAGTCAACACTGCCTTGAAGTTTCTGGATAATCCTTTGGAAGAAAGTATAGAAGAGAACATTGCCCCATCTGGACTGTAATGAACAGCAACACTTAGAGATCAAGGTCAGGGAGGTGTTTGCCCAAACATGCACTGAGAAACGAGAGGCAGAGCAGGTCACCACTCCAGAAGACAGTGTATCCCTAGAGCTGAATTCAAAGAGAGGTAAGGAAAAATCCATTTTCATACCCTTGCAGACCCACACCCATCCCTTAACAGGCACCACCATCTGGCCGTCGACCAATCTTCCCCTCTTTGACTACAACGCCAACATTTCAGAGCAGTAAAACATCAGGGCAGCTCAGTTTTAAGCCAGATTGCTTAAATAACACTAGCAGGAGAGCTGCCAGGACTCTGAGAGTTTGCATAAATACCTGCCCTGTTTTTGCAGTCTTTGTCGAGCTCCTTCTTATCAGGTACCTTACCAGCCATGCCTGAGCTTGATGAAGCACAGACTTACATGGACATATCCCGTGACCGAATTGCAACCTGTTAGCCTACCGCGATCAAGGAGAAGATGTTGAATCCAGAGAAGCCTCTGAGAGGAAGCAATCCATGCACTGTTCCCTCAAACCATGAAACAGCCTGAAAACAAATGCAGTGGTTGATAATCAATATTGCCACATCCCAGGTCTCCTGCCAGAGCTGGATCATCACAGTAGCTGTATTTTTCAGAAAAGCCAACACTAAAATTTTAGCTGCTAGAAAAATTTGTATAGGGAAAAAACCTTAGATTGATGCTGCCTGCAGGCTTCATTCAGCTCTTGTAGTCTTCAGCAGAAAGGCCCCCAATGCTCTGCTAGGACTGGAGTGCGGTCTTCAGAGTCATCTGGAAACATAAAACCTGACAGGACCATTCAGATAGCAAAGCTGCTCTCAAGGGCCAGCTACAAACAGCCCAAGACCTCCAGAAAGCTCCACAAAGAGCAATTACCAGGAGCAGCAGAGTGAGCTCACTGGTTTTTTTGCCCACACCAACACCAAGACCCCTCGAAAGTCAGACAGGCAGGTACTCCCAAAGGTGGCATTGAGGTGTGCAGGCTGATGGCTAGTAGAATCATACAATCAGCTAGGTTGGAAGGAACCTTTAAGAACATCGAGTCCAACTGTTAACCTAACACTGCCAAAACTACTACTAAACCATGTCCCTCAGCACCACATCCACCCATTTTTTAAACGCTTTAAACGCAACCAAGTGGTGTGAATCAACCACTTCCCGGGGCAGCCTGTTCCAGTGTTTGATAACGTTTTGCATGAAGAAATTTTTCCTAATATCCATCCTAAACTTCCTCTGTATAGGGTAAGCACCTCATCACTCTGGTGCATTTCACAGCAGCAGCAAAGCAAGCTCTTCTTCCTAGCTTTCCCCTGTCCTTCCTCCCTTGGTTTCCTATGCAAGGTCTGTCCCCATCTTCTACCATTATCTTGCCATAGGAGGAACAGCCAAATAACTCAGCCCAGAAGCAGCAAAATATAGTGTCTACTACACTGACTGTCCTGAGACAGATCTCTCTTTGCACGTTTCTCTGGGTAATGATTCTCAGCCATGCTCATATGTTTCCTCCACCAGATCAAACACCCCTCTTACTGGTACTGGCCTCTACTCTTCAAACAGTCTTCAAAGACCTTAACAAAGGCTTCCCTCCACCAGTCACCATCCTGACCTATATTCACACAGCCTTAAAATGACAAAGCCTGGATCCCTGCCAGCTCCAGTAATGCAGATCCAAATGGCTTTAAAGTTCTCTTTTTTTCCTCTCCTGCGCTTTCCATCCAGGGTGTTAAGACCCACAGAAGAGAACTCTGTCTCCCTGCATTTTTCTGTAATCGCAATGCCACCCACCAAGTGGTACAGTAGAAATATTTAATCATATAGGCTTGGGACATACATAAGCTGTGCTGTAAAGGTGTTAATAGATATATTTGAATTCTAAAGAGATCTAAGGGGCAGAAAATAATACCTTATTAGTATGCTATATGTCTGTGCAAAGCAGCAGCCTATTCTCTAAAATATGTGAACAAATAGTAGAATCAAAGACTTCAGCCTCTCCTGTAAGAATTCATTAAAATCAGTAATCTTTATCATTTTTCTCATTAGCATAATTAAATCCATTGATTTCTGTGTCACCTAGTTTTGTACGATCGCAAAAGCATTACACATAGTAAATCTGCATTTCCATATGTTCACAACCACTCACATACGTTCCTGGGTCCAGCCTCAGGTATCAGCATCCCGCTGTTTCCATACAACTTGCAGTTTACCCAGCTTTTTTGAGAAGTGTGTTGGACCTGGATCAGCATAGGAACTGAGCCCTCAAAATGAGCTGTTAGTTCATCTTCTGAATATGGACTGGAAGAATGCAGCACAGGTTCATCTTCAACTTTCTTACCTTTATTTCCGAGAACAACTATTTTCCTCAAATAAGCTTAATTTATGTGAATTCCTGTTTATGTCTTCAACATCCTTCTGGTTTGTAGGTTGTTTTCTCCTACCCTCTTTGCTCATTGTGTGAGCAACAGCCTTCACAGGACATATCCAATTGCAATTATGACTGAGTGCCCATCTTAAGGGGTCAGGGAAAGAAGTTATCTATAGAGGTATGGAAGGAAAAGAGTAGTGGAGCACAGAAATTATAGTAAGGCAGGATCATAAGTAAAAAAAAAAAAATTTAGACAAAAGAAGCGTACCCAAGCAACTAATCCAAGTGTCATTATGGCTACTTAATGTGGTCTTGTTGGTCAAGTCAGTACATCCATCCATTACATTTACATCTCAGCTATAGGGTATGGAAATGATTCTGCAAGATACCATTTGAAAAAAAAAAAAGTGATCATTTCTTTTCAAATTTTGATGCCTGAGGGGGAGAATAAATACTAGGTTATTTGAATTTAATGAGAGTGTTTTCATTGACACAGGGAGGCATGGGATTTCAACCTGTTCTCTTTTTAAGCTGGATTTCACCATGAAAAATGGATTAATGGGTTGTGCCACCCACTGTCACAGCATGCTGTGGGGACTAGGGGCATGACTGAATTAAAAAAAGCATTAGGCAGACTCTGCCTCTAGACATTCTCCACCCCTACTCAGTTCTCTAATGTACAAACAGGCACAGTGAGGCATGCCAATAAATATCATGTTTCCACAAGCAAGAAGTTGCTCTTGCAGTAACTCTTCATGACTAATCAGGGCTCAAACAGTAAACCCAAGTGAGATGAAGGTTCCACCCATGGGCTTCTATATTTGTTGTCGTTTCATTTGTACCTAAATAAGCAAAACAAAACAAAGTGAATCCCCTCAGGCATGTTCCACTCTCTTGGCCAAATTCAGGTCCATTTGGGCTGTTCATCACCCATCCTCCCACAATCTTCAACAACGTGAGTCAGGCTAAGCAACCTCTTCTGACCAGGAGGGCTGCAAGACACCTTCCTGAGCATGGCATGTGCAACATGCCCCCAGGAGGGCACAACTGACCGAGAGCCTCATTGAGCTGGGAGGGCAAACACATCTCTATGACCGCAGTTCAACACTGGCTTTGCAAGCTCCATCTTTCAACCTAATGTTCTCTTGAGCAGCAAGGAGTTTGTATCCATGTTATATCCAGCGCACTAGTCACCTCAGGGATACCAAAGGAAAAGGATAACAAAAACAGAAAGGAAAAATTTCTGTAACAAACATATTTTCTGCAATAACAAAAGCTGTAGAGAATTTGGAGATCTAGAAGGTGAAGCTTCCAGTTCATTGTCATTTCCTGGGAACAAGGTGGTGCTCCAGAAAAGCATACAGCATGCTTTACGTGAAAGGCAGCCACACACTGGATGGATAAGATGAAGCACATGCATCTACTCTACTCTCCAGCAATCAAAACATCCATTCCCTTCTCCGTATGCTTTTTGTAAGAACGAGTCATGCCTATAGGAGTTGTGTTTTCGTTTGTGAATCTTGATAGAAAAAAAACACAAATTCATTTTAAAAATTAGGACAAAAAACCATTGCTCTCCTACGGGATGTTTAAACTTTTCCTAAACACATGCAAATCTCTAAAATGAACATTTATATAATGCTTGGCTCATCACTTTTTAAATTATTAACACAATTTTAAAAATTATTCTTTCTATACTGGGTCCTCTGCATCATTTTTGGAGACTATTCCACAAAGTATGCATGTATGTATATTCAAAACATACTTGAATGAAGCCTGTAGTGCAAAAAATACAACTCTCAAAACTTGTTCATATATATATGGGTTTTCAAAGTTGAACTGCATAAAACCCCAGTAGAAATGCAAAACACTAAAGACTTGCTTACTGTTTTTGCCTTAGTACAGCTTCCAGGAAGATGCAATGTTTTCTGTTAGAATTTTTCAATTTCACCTTTATGGACAACATTATTATTTTGCTGACACTGTGCATTCTTTATAACCTGTCCACAAAAGTTTCAATTTGGGGTTTGTGATTTTTAATGTTAAAGCTGGAAATTGTAAGGTTCCACCTGCCACAGATAATCACGGAAATTATTTGACACTTTGGGGTTCTTCTTCTGTCCCCGTGTTCACAGCGCAGGCAGCTCCACCGTAGAGTTTAGGATCTCCTGGGAAAAAAAAAGAAATCTCACAAGTGAGTGAAAACTATTGCTGCTGGGGGAGCTCAGTGGGTATCAGACACACCAGGTGCTGCTAAACACTCAGTTCAGAGTGTGCATTGGGCATAACTGGAATTGGAAATAATTAGATGACTATTTCAGTTCTGAACCCTGCCTGTTCCTCTAATCCTCTCTGTTGCAACTGTATTTGCTGCTTAGTGATATCAGTTTTAATACCCAGTTCCTAATTAGTGTTATCAAGCACCTCTCTCTCAATTCCATTATGCAGAACTGGATGAAACGTTAGGTCAAGTGTAACCCCCAGGTGAGCTTATATTACAGTTTGCCTCCTTGTTTCTATGTGCATGCTTGATGTTCCACCTCAAGCAATGGCAGATTCCTTGTAAGCACTGAAACTGTTCACCTGGGTCCCCAGGGCACCCCGAAACACAGCAGACATCACACAACAACTGTCACCACCCTGACTTGAGGAGGTATTTAGCTATGACAGCGCAGCTGATAAAAGTGAGTAGTCAGCCTATTAGCCGACAAATGCCACCTGGGTGAGCTGGGAAGGAAAGTTAGTTTAGACACACACAAAAAAAGGAGAAGCACAAATCATCCTTCACTTAGTGTTCTTCCCATTCTTTCCACCCTCTTTCCTGACAAGCACTTTGAAATAACTAAAAAAAAAAAATAATAAAAATAAAGTTCTCATTTCTGCTTCAACTTACAGAAGCAAAAACTGGTAGTTCATGTCCATAGCAAATATTGAGCATGAAGTCTGTGACAACTTTATGTATTTACGAGGCTTGGAGGAGGCATTCAGATCATCAGGAGCCTTAACCACATGGTTTTTAACACGCATTTCTAACTCTCATGGATATGATGAAAAGTGTTTTATTGCTGGCTGAGCACTACTGGGTTTGGAGCTGTTAGTTGCAGTCCACAGGCAGCTGGAAATGGCGAGCTTACATGCATTTAATTTTGCTCATTTGGTTTTAGCAAAACCGGGTTTAACTATAACACTGAAGTGTCAACCCCAGCAATCCAAACCCCAGTTGGAAAAATTCAGAGGAACAACAGCAACAAAAGGCAGTGGCAGAATAAGCCCCAAAAGGGAGTGTCTTGAATAAACATCCACAAGTCTCATTGCTGGGAAAAGTCTGGGTGCTGCTGGGCCACTCTCTGAAAACACGTCATTAATAGCAACAAACTGCGAGGCACCAGCGTTCCTACTTTAGATCTCAGTCCTCAAATAAGGATTTGGGTACTGGATCCTCTCCTGGAACACGAGCAATCCTGGAATCGTCCAGTCCTGGAAACACTCAGGAGCTACGTGGCCATTATATCTCAAAACAAAAGAGGAGGAAATGCTTTTCAGGGAGGAAACTTAACATTAGCTACTTTGATATTTTGCTGTGGACTTTCACCTCCAAGTTTTGCAAGTAATAACTGTTGGGCAGGACAGCAGGACAGGAGCTAAAGGATGACAACCCTGAGAGTGTACAGAAAAACAGGACCATCTAAGGCTGGCAGAGGAGTTGCTACCAGCAGAAAGAGAGTCTAAGGAAGCAAAAGGCTAAAAAGGTAAAAGGAGTGAAGATTAGCAGATCGGAGCAGTGGCATTGCTTCTGCAAACCAGGAACACAACCCTATTCCTCAGCTGCAGCTGTGCACCTCAGGTACCTCCCAGCTCATAAGGACCTGAAACCAGACCAACATTCGCAGGGAGAGGAAGGATCCAGCAGAACACCAGCAGAAAAACGTGCATCCCCATCTACTACAGGGTGAAGGACAAGCAAGAGTGTCTACTGTGTCTTGAGCTGAATGCACAAACCAGCAACCAGGCTAACACCAGATCGGCTGCCTGGCACCAGCACAGGGCAGCATCCTGGCCCGTAGACCATCAACCAGCCTCAGCCTCAACATCTCTTGGCATCAACAAATGGACAAACCACACAAGAAAAATTACAAAAGTTCATTTTCAATTTTGTTATTAATGATTTCACATCACTTCGAGAGGGCCTTCCACAGCTGACAGACCCTGAAGCTGGTCCAGCTCTAAGCAGACAGTAGATATATCCCCCTAATTTTTAAGACTAATGTAATATCATTTTGTCATCACCAGCAACAAGAACTCTCCCAGTAGGCCACCCTGAAGACCCTTGGGGGGAACTTTCAGAATCACATAAAAATATCTCCTGTCTTTACCACTGACCAGAACTTCCCCATTTTTCCTGTGGGAAAGTAAACTTGAAGAAAGATTAAAATTCACCATCTCTGAGTGACTTGTAATAAGCAGCAGTTTAAACTGTAATGTCAAACATACAAGTTTTTACCTGGAGTGTGGACTCAGAACCTGCTGGGAAATTAATATTTAATAGGAATCTCGGGACATTAGAAGTATGTTGCACACTACAGCCTTTTTTTTTTTTTAATTGCAAATAAAAGAGTCTAAATACCAGCTAAGGTTTAATTATGTGTTCATACACCTACTTGTAATGGGACATTTTTGCAAATGCACTTGCATACTAAAATACCATAGCAGTTTATGCCAGGTATGAGCAGGGTCCACAGCATCGGTGTGCGGCCCTCCGTCACGCTAGAGCCGCTTCTCAGCTGGATGGACAACCCTACCTGAGGCCACAAGCTGCTAGGGCAAAGCTGTCTCCTGGGCCAAATCAGCTCCTTTGGCTCGTGTACCGTGACAGTGTTTGGCGGTCAAAATCTTTGCAGACAAACCCAGAAGGATTAAGAGCTGGAAAGCAGGAGTTAAACTGAGAAACTTGTTCCTCCTGCCAAATAAACGTAGCAAATGAGTCCTGGGGAATGGGAGTCGGGGGTGCCGTGCAGAAGTGCCTCTCGCTGCCTCCTAAAATGGGGGCCCCAGAGGATTGGCTGTACCAATTAAACTAAATCAACTTCATAGCCGATGTTGCACTATTGCAATCATCTGTAGACAGCGTTATTTAAATAAAGAGCATTTTCTCTCAGTTCAGATTAAGCCAGTTCATAGTAGATTTTTGGAAAATTAATACAAACCATTGCTGAAGTTAAATCAGAGCCTTGACAGCACACCATTAGCTGATTTCATGCAAACCTTGTAAAAGCAACTTCTCAGCAGGACATAAAATTATGAACAAGGTTTTTGTTTCTTGTGAGGAGATTTATTATTACCACTATTATTTCTAAAATTAATTTCTAAAGCATTTTAGACACCACTTTAGAGTGGATGGCTTTTTGCTTGAGTGTTGCAAAGCAGTTTGAATACTGAAAAGTTTTTTGCTGATAAAATATACTGAGAACTTACACTCTCTTAAGCTTGGACTATTAAATGGTCATTGAAGATCTACCAGCTTCCAAGCACAGGGTTTTTTAAATTAATTTATGAATTTGTATGACCAATCATTAAATAGCATTTAAAAAACTTCTAGGAGATTTTTTTTATTACTATTATAGGAGAAAGATACTCTTGAATGGTGTATCTGGAGAATGGTGTTTGTAGGTGTATTCTCTTGGAATATTTGCCAGTATAATCATCTCCTAGGTATACGTGGGGAAGGAGGGAGAGAGAAGAGAAGGGAAGAAGGAAATAAGGGAGAGGCGAAATGAGATTATCTGATGTTTTTAGACTTGACAACATAGATGTATTTCTGTAGGAAAATCACTTTATCTAACCTTGTTTGTTTTATTCATATACCTGGTATAAATAACAATGCCTAATGTAAGTTTTTGCTGCTAGAATATAGATTCCAGCTATATTACACAACTACAAGCAATGAAATTACTACTGCTCAACTGGAGGTTATCTAAGATGTAGGGAACGGTTTTGCACGTATCCTCAGTCCAGTTCAGTACCAAGTGCAGTGGGCTGGATTATTCCAACTCGGAAGTTTGAGATAGCACTGAGAGTGAGGTAGAAATCGCCACCCCCACACCCTGAACAGCTTCAACAAACAACTTCCAGCAAGGTAAGCAGTCACAGCTTCTGCACTGAAAACTTTCTGAATCACTTCAACTCCATATTTTGCATATGTCTGATGATACCATAAGAGGGCTGGGCAGTAAAGCTAATCCACTATACTATGGGTCTTCTAGAGAAGCCTATGGCCATGACCTGAGAAGATGCATCATAGGGCTCCAGTTGCATCATTGTGGTCACTTCTCCATCCCTCTTATGAACAGGCAGAAATATCAACTCCACAAACCACAGATCAACAAAGATTCGGTCCTGCCCCTCTGACCCTACCAGACCTCAGCTCCCTGGCCATAGGACTTCTTTGAAGCCTCACCGGTACAACTTCTGTTAGCAGCTCCAGCCTCTTAAACCCTGGAGAGTTTTTCTCATCTAGAAAAGTTGATAATGTCCTTATTTCAATTCATTCATTAGCTTTCAATAAGCAAGCCACTGAGTGGGCAGGGAAGAGCAGAAGAAAGGATGTGTATTGAGAGACACAATGTTCTTCTCTGGAAATGTGGAAAGACTGGCACATAACATTCAGGAATAATGAACGCACCTCTAGCACTTTCACTAGCTGCTTGATCAATAGGTTTAACATACCGATGTATTTGAAAAGTACCCATGAATCCAGATACACAGCTTGTGTAGGTCAGGATAAGGGCAATGGAGAACTCTTTAAAACTAGTTGATAAGAAATTTGATTGAAAGAGTTGAAAAGCAGGTTAATATTTCTGACTTTTGCTACAGAAAAGCTAAATCTCAAATAAAAAAAGAATGTATTTTCATCAAAAACACCGGTAAAGCGTAATAGTAACTGTCATTTGAGTCAATTGCTTGCCACTGCTGTAGGCCAAGCTCTGTGGTCTAACTACA
The DNA here is from genome assembly GCA_025769975.1 of Gallinago jamesoni. Lineage (NCBI taxonomy): Eukaryota > Metazoa > Chordata > Aves > Charadriiformes > Scolopacidae > Gallinago > Gallinago jamesoni. The sequence goes on along the minus strand of JAOQGH010000001.1, from coordinate 123,703,462 downwards.
TGTCCCACTGTGCCGTCATGAAGACATCACCGACCTCATTTGTGAAAATCATTGCTTCTGGGAAACCTGGCTTACAGGGCAGAAAAGGGGCATGAGGAAAATAAATGGCAGCTCTCCTAAGCCAAAGGCACAGGTTTTGGCTGGACTACCTCTGTTTTCAATGAAGAGAAGTACCTATTTCTGCCAAAATGCCACTGAATTCTGAGTGATTATTTTATTACATCTTTATGATTGAAAATGTTACCTCCTCAAATTGTGATGGACTAGTCTTCTTCCATTAAAAAGGAGAAAATGTGATGCCACACAACTTGACTAATTTTGCTAGACTTTCAAATCTAATAATAGCTTACTTCATAATTGATTTAGTCTTTCTCAATTCCACTTAAATTAGCTTTCTGCTTTAATTAAATCGCAACATATTTTATGCCAGGAGAAAACTGGTCATTTTGAACCGCTGGTATAATTACAAAATATCACAACAATACACAAGAGAATCTTGAGGTCTACAGTTATAAATAAGCTTAAGAGTCTATGTTTCTGTTTTCCCTACAATATTTACAGCGTATTTGCATTGATGATATGTTTTACGCTGCTATGTTTTATAGTGTTTTGCAGACAGTGCTGCAATTCTCAGCATGCAATAATAGAAATTAAATATTTATGGTTGTGTATAACTTCAGTTCTCTCTGCAGTCTTCAGAGTTCCTCTTGGAAGTCAGCATTTGTCAGCTTGGAGCCTGCGCTGGCACCAGCGGTGATTGTACTGGCACCGCCTCGTGCTACAGCAAGGACTCTCCCTAGCCCCAGCTCATCCATAATTCCGGTGCATTTCATCCCATCTTCTTCACAGAAAAAAATGTTATCAAAGTCAAAAATGTTGCCCTACTTTTCAAGCCTGAAGAAGACACAGCCTGAGAGCTAAAATTTTGCTTTGATTTCCACGCATCTCATGCATGCCTTGGAGACAGAGGTTTGATTCTGTGTGGGAGGCAGCAGGACAAGACTTCAGGCTTCCCTTCACCTGACAATAGGTCACATAAAACACTCAAGGAAGAAACGTGCAAGCACTCCACATGGCATTTGAGTGCCACTGAAGGCTGCAGTGAGGGACTGAAGGAGCAGCTGTTCTTCTTCCATCCAGAGCCACCAACAGGACAGGATGGCAAGAGTATCCAGCCTCTTGGCAGAGACACACACAACACTTGAGAGAAGCCTTTGCCTACTCCTGCCTTGCTCCCTCTTGAGTCTGGGCCTCATCCTTAAAACTGGTCCTGGCAATGTTCCCAAACTTTAAGATCTTTTTCTAGCTAGTAAACAGAAACGCCACTGAGGAATTTAGATGACACAGGACAAGAAAATTGAGATGGTAACTTGTCTAAAGGAGAGACATAATCTAGCTATGGATGACTTCAAATCCAGTCCCCAGCAATCACAAGTACGATGGAGGATCACATCATCAGTGTGAAAGGCACTGGCATTTGGGGTCACTGGCCTTGCCCTGTTAGTGGCAGGCCATCCCATTCCAGAAATTTAAAAATTAAATAAGAATCAAAAATCACGTAAGTGCTGTTAGCATCTGTTAAAACTGTCTAGACTTTTTATTTCTTTGTCTGTTCCTTTATCTGACCATCTGTGCTGCTTTAAAAACAGGAACTCAAGTTGCTGTTATCTCCAACGTACATGAATGAATGGACCTTGCTAAATCTGCAGGCCCTTCCCCACAACTTTTTCCCTCTGCTATGTAAGTGATGTCATTTTATGAAGTTATTTTAATGATAATATGGTACTTTTACGTTAGGCTTAATTTCCTTTCAACAGGGCCTCTAAAGAGAGAACTCATTTACAATGTTCAAAAGCACTCATATTTCCATATTGCCTGAACTTTCCTAACACAAATTCTTGAAAGACAGAGCACAACATGAAATATCTGTATCTGTATTCACTCATGAGCCTATAAACATTTGCATCTATTCCCTGCTTGCTCTTCATCTAGTTGGATTTGTTGTTTTCTTCTCAATGTAATCTGCTAGGGAACTGGTAAATCATTTACATCAGCACGTTGCCATTTTCAACCTTGAATGTAACCATCTAAGAAAAAAAAAGAGGTTAAAAATATCAAATATTCCTGTACTGTATGTACTCTTGTACATTGTTTCTAAATATAATTTCCATTTTTATCTGGCAGAGCTAGGAAGGGATAGCAATGATTTCTCTTAAAAATGACAAAAGCTTAACAGATTGTGGAACAAGATTTATGCCATCACTCAAAATGCCCCATGTGTCTCAGTTACATGACTGAGTAGAGTTACACGACTTCCTGTTTGGACATCAGACTGTTCCCTGAGTGCCCTTTCTGAAAGAACATGCAGCCTATAACTCGGACACTCATTACATAGAAGTGAGGAAATCCTGTTTATAACTGTGTGCATAGACATAAAAACCTGTCCCTTGTGCATAATTGCATATGAAATCTTCAATTTTTTTATATATGTGTGTGTTTATATATAAATATAATAATAGAAAGATATTATCAATGACTCAGAGCTAGAATATTTCTGCCTGTTCCGGTTGTAAATGATTTAAGAGCTCTCCCAAGGGATGGTGTTATTGCAGTGGAACTGGATAAGTGGGGTGAGCAATTGCTACGGACCACTTGCTCTTCCTGTGGAGATTTATTGAGAATATAGCCGTTGGCAGGTTGCGGTGGCAGATCTCTACCTATACCTAGCTCTTTAAAACATAGGTAAAGCCCTCAAATCATGTGAAAACTCACAGCACTAATGCATCTGAAAATATTTTATGAAAAAACTAAGTATTTTCATGAAGTATGATTGCGTGGTAACTGAATGGGTTCAGAAGGTGCTTCATGTAGTCATGTATGCCTGGCAGCAACTCTACTACATCTATCTGGAGATCTCTTGACAGTCCAGAATTAACCTGAGTTTTAGTAAATATTGCAAAATGAAAACAAATTAAAGGGAAAGAAAAAAATAGTAACTTCTTAGCTTTTAGGTTCTGTCACTATGACCATAAACAAGTAGCTGAATTCAGTCACTGATCCTATATTTGAAATCACGGAGATGTCACTCGGGACATGCTGCTGCAATAGCTGAAGACAAAAGAAACTGACAAAAATAATTAAGCAAGTCATAATACATTACTGCTATACATATACACAACATACAAGAAAAAGAAATCACATTAGCAAGAATGCATGGAGGAGACTTAGTGCTTGTCTTGAAAAATTGTCTAAACTTCTCCCTGTAAATCTTATTTGGGAGCACATTGGGTTTTAAGGCCAATGCTCCTCATATATTGATAATGTAGAGACACTGATTTTCTTCATTAAGTCAGAGCCATAATCCATGACTGACAACAAAAGAATTCATGGTACTTTGTCCAATTTTCAACTGATTATCAACCACTCCAAGCACAGCTGCAGTAAGCAAAAAATTAACTGACTCATTCAAAAAATAGACCAAACAGACCTGCTTTTCTACCAAAAACTAAAATGTCCTTCTTTGGCAACACACTGGCAAATTTAACCAAGAAACTTATTTGGCCATGATCTGCTCAGTACATGGCTTGTTTCATATATTATTATTTACTTAAAGTAAATCAAAGTAAGCACTGCCAATAATCAAGACTTTACCTATTGAGCTCTATCTGGCTTGTACTCAAAAAATCCTGATTTAGTTTGAGAGTCAAAACTCTTTTTAAAAACTTGCACGTCTGTCCTGTACTTCTTATAGAAAGGACAACTTTGTTATTATCATTTTGCATTTTTAACGTGAAGGAACTGTTCAGGTTTAAAAATTGGCACTGATTTATCTATACAGGTCCATCTACAACAATTGCTGTAGTTTTAGTAATAAACAACTCTGCATGAAATGAGGAGAGAAGGTCCACTGCACGCGGGATTAGATGCTGTAAGGATTTCCACCTGTGGTGACACTGTTGAGTTGGGCCAGGCCAGTGCAGTGCAAGACCATCCACTTCACTGCAGGGATGGTGACCAGACCAATCACTCTTCTGCGGTGTGGCTTGTAATGTTTAACATTTGGCCTTCTCTGCCTTGCAGCTCAAATTGCTCCTCCAACTGGGCCAAGATCTGCATTTCTCACATAGCTGGAGATGACCTTCCCTCCCTTGGGCAGGAGAGGTCTCCAGGATGGCTTGTGACACACAAGAGGCTCAAGTGCTCCTCTTGGCTCTCTCTCTGCAGCAGGACTTTTGTCTTGAGGGTACCAAGCCTGCCTACAGACTTGGGCAGCCTTGCAATGATGAAGGCACTAAGCCACAAATCCCTAGCATTTGGGAGAACATTCAAGGAAGTATCACTGGGTACTTCCTCTGATCTTTCTCTCTCACTCGAGCATCTGCTCCTGGATAAAAGGCAGGATACCCATTTAGATGGTCCCTGGTCTGACACAATATGTCTTTGCTTACATTAGGTATGTTTGCTTACATTTGATATCTAGAATTCAGAAAAAGAATGATGCAACATCAGTTTCCCTAGTTCCATTTTTTCCTTCTTTTTTTGATATTCCAAGGAGTGCAAATAACTCATTATTTTCAGAAGTCAATAAAGACTGTCATGTCCCTGCAAATAAATTAATGACATTTAGATTTTCCACTATAGAATTTTAATGCTAAATCTAAATCCCACATTCACAAACTGCAAAGAAGAAACTGGATTATTGGACCCCAGCTCCTAATAAATACATGCTTAAATTCCTGTGAAGGCAACCACAGGTAATCCATTGGGAAGGGACAGACCTACACAGGGAACACTTTCATCACTTGTTGGAGAGCAGCTTTGAAATTTGGATTTGAACTATCATTCCATTAGATGTCTATTTGATTTAAAAGCAAAAAAAAATAATCAAAAAACAAATCAACTTATTATTTCAAATTCTAATTAGACTGGAAATTGATAGACAATTTACTAACTCATTCTGTTCTATAGCATTCTCACAGTATCAGTCCAGCTACTTTCCTTAGCTGACTAGTCTACAGTTAAATCTGACCATCTAATTAAATTCTGAATTTTTCAGCTTAGTTTTATCTTTTCTTACCAGTGTTCTGTCATTTGACTGGACTTTCTGACCCTGATTATTAAGGAGAGAGTTTGACTTGAGTTTTACATTATGACAGCATTCTTCCCTAGGACTATGTGCTGATAAACAATGCTGTGCAACTTCTATAACCTTTTTTTTTTTAGATACTAACCAAAGCAATAACAATTTTATCTGAAGAGCACAAATACATTTGAGGTGACCTACAAAGACAAAACAACATTTTATTAACTTAAATATTCTACAAAGTCAACACAGTAAGAGTGGGTTGACTGAAAAACACATCGGTCAGTAAAGCAACAATCATAATTTCAAATCACTCAGGGAAAAATATGTTTATCTGTGGCTGCTTTTAAAAGTGGAAGTTAATTTAGCCAAATATCAGAGGGGAATAAATGACCCTTTGCCAGAGTCGCCACAGCAAAATCGTAATTACTTTCTGACTTCTAGCATGGTGGCAAAACCCAGAATCCCACACGGCATGCGAGTGCGAAGTCCCGTCAGAGATCAAGGAGAGGATACAACCAATTCTAGTCCCTTTTGGAGGCACATGTGCTTATAACTACTCTGATTCGGGCGAAAAAAAGAAAACAGAGCAGGATGAATGTGCCGGCTCAAATCCACGATAAGGTGTGCTGCTGCATTTCAAACGGATTGCAAGTGGCAGGTCAGTTTTACCAAACAAGAAGGGAGTCACAAGCATTGAATCTCAGGGAAGCACGGGTTATTATTGCCTGATCAATACATGATAAATAACAGTGTATCCCACAGAGACGGCGTATCTTAAATCAGCCCTGCCAAACTACTCCCGTTGAAGCAGAGCTAAAAATGACATTGAAATTTTTCATGCGGCTTGTGCTTCAGAGTGAATCCATTCAACCCGAGCAGACATAAAGCAGGAACGGATCCTCTCAGAGAAACTGCTCTTATCTAGCAGCAGCATTCCTGCTTTGCCAGGGCTGAGGACATTTTTAATGCGTCTAACCAGCGGTGTCACTCAGGCATCCCTTCCCACAGAACGGAGTCCCAATTTGATGCGCACGCGGAGCATAACATACAGAAGCAAATCACGACAGCCCTATACCCTGCGCCCTGCTCATCTCCCCAGATACCTCCACTTTTGCTTTCAGCAACTGGTTTCCAAACTCTTCTGACAAATGAGTCACTACCCATCCACCCATCTTTCTTTCGGCAGGAAAAAAAAAAAAAAAAAAAGCCTGGTGTGATTTCCGCCATGCGGAGGGATAGCAGAGCAGCTGTGAAAATGGCTGTTGCCAGCGGGTCGCTGCTCATGGAGAGCGTGGGACCAGCGTACAGACCCCACGCACAAGGCTCTCCCGGGTCACAGCGCCTGCAGACCACCACCCAGAAACCCCCACCTCATAGTAGAAGGACAGGGCTGGCTCCCCAGGAGCCGCTCTGTCAGGTTTGTGGGTGCTGAGAAAGGCTCACGCATTGCAACTGGGTGGCCACAGGGAGCAGGAGCTGCAGGAGAGCTGGCCTCCATGCCGTGGCCATGGCCCTCATTCCTGGGCACAAAATACTGTCAGAAAACGGCTGAGGGCTCCAGTTGACATAAAACCACTACTAGCAATTGTCTCATACATTGAAAAGGCAACTTTTAAGTATTTTTCCTGAACTTTTGAAGGAACCATCTCCTAAATACTGCATTTTCTTTGAAGCTCTGAGTTTACCCAGGCAGCATTTCACTCCATGCCTACCTCACCATGCCTGACTCCAGTTTTCCCACCTGCATTCCCTCCCCTGTTTCTTGTGCTTCTGCTTAGTCTCATTTTCAGATTCAGCTCTCCTCTCAGTTCATTAAAGTATCTTGATCTAAACTTTTTCTGTTGAAAAAGTAGATGGCATTGAGCATACTTGCAATTTCTTGTGCAAAATATAATCTGAACCAAAATACGCCTCTAAGGATTTCAAAGCTGTTGCAGTTCTTTGTCATACTATACTGACAGTAGTCCTATCAGCTAATTAAAGATTTTTACCTTCTTTGAAAATGTGCGTCCTTTTTTTTTTTTTTGCTCTGTTTTCTCAGATACAAAGTTCTGATTTTTTTAGTAGCACCTGATTTATTCTGGAAGACATCTCCTCCAGATAGACATTCTGGGAACAGCAGCAATAATTTCTGACCCATTATGGGCAAATCAGCAGTATTAAATGATCTTCAAAGCACTTCTTGGATGGTGCAAAATGTATATAAGCTGCTACAGCCAGTTATTGACAAAATTATCCACCTTCTGGTGCCATTACACAGAACAGCCTAATATGCATAATTACAGTAATTACGTGGAGTACAGCACAAACAAAAACAAAATTATATGCTGCTTCACACTGGCACTCTTTCAGCCAAATTCATTTTCACATTTACAGTATTGCAAACATGGGCAACATTATTAAAGAAGAATTTGAACCCAATTATGAGTACCGACTCCACACTAAATTGGTGGTTTCCATCTTCACTAAGTTGGAGGTAGCTCCTGTGACGCCATTTTGATGGTACACTAAACCACCTAAAGTCTAACAACCTCAATGACTACCTCTGGTTTTCTTTCAACAGAATCACTGAAAGTTAAATATTACAACATCTGTAATCACCTGCTGCCTTCAAGGTAACAGTCCCTTCTTTACATAGCACAAGGAGTTGTCAGGAACTACCAGTCAAGAAATCTTGATTTTGGGACCAAACTGGTCCAAAATCACGTAGAATGACTGAATCACAGAATGATACAGGGTTGGAAGGGACCTCTGGAAACCATCTAGTCCAACCCTCCTGCCAGAGCAGCTCCACCCAGAGCAGGTTGCATAGGAACATACCCAGGCGGGTTTGGATTGTTTCCAGAGAAGGAGACTCCACCAACTCTCTGGAAGACTTCTGCAGTGTTCTGCCACCTCAAAGTAAAGAAGCTCTTCCTCATGTTTAGATGAGGAAGTTCAAGTTTGTGCCCATTACCTCGTCCTGTCACTGGGCACCACTGAAAAAAGACTGGCCCCATACATCTTCATGTGATTCTGAAAAGAAACATCCTTTCTGCTTTAGATTTTAAAATACACTTTTTAATTTCCCCCACAAGAGTCTAGAGAAAATATTTTAAACACTGCTATTTCATTTCACTTCAATTATTCTTGGAAACATTGGAGCACAAGCTCTGAGACTTCCCACACCACAGTATCAACTTGCATGAGCACAGCTGTTTCCAGAATGTACATCCCTCCATACCCTCTGATAAAACTTCAAGCTGCTGTTATTTTAAGCACGCAGCTATATATGAAGGGAACCCCAGTTGGGACACAAGACTGGGCTACCAGTTTGGTTGGTGGTTTACTGGGAGCCATACCAGACTTTTTCCTCCTGCCAGCCCCAGCAGCTGGGCAGGACTCTGGGGCAAGGACAGGAGGTAGATGAGCCTTGCTGCATTTTAGGGGACAGTGCTGAAGGCACTTGGAAAAGACTCAGCTAGCACCAGAGATAAGACACTGCTGAGGCTAAAAGAGTATCCAGAGCCCATCCAGACAAGCAGTAAGTGATTATAGCTCCAGTGCGTGACTGGAAGTTGTGAGTTATTGCCAGCACTGAATACCTGAACTGGAAACTCAGTAGCTGGAAGAGGAAGAATAAAGGATGGTCCAGTTTAAAGCCTCCTCCAAGGGAAGAAGTTCGATACCGGCAGCAGTTATGGATGTCTTTTTCACCTGACTATTTGGATATCAGCTCTTTCACAAGTGGTTTCATCTATTCAGGCTTGTGATATTTGGGAGCGGGAAAGGGGAGAAAGAAGTATCATTGCAAGCAAGCTGTTGAGGAAAGCAAAACTCTGAATAATTTGTTGAAGGACTAAATTAGTAAAACGTTTTTCCACATTGATGCCTGTTAGTGATGTCCTTCTTCGGCTCTGAGTGGGCACCCTGGCAGACATTAAAACCAAGACCACCAGGAAATGCAGAGCATTTGCATCAATTGCATCAGCATCAGCAAAGATAGCAAATGTGAGAGGAAACCGTGAAGCAACCCTGTGGGTCAGCAGTGACAGGGTGATGTTCAGGCTTGCCCAGACTGATCAAGGATGGGAGAGGAGACTTTGGCATCAACAGGTAGAGTCCTTCCTCTACTGATCTGATATGAAGGTCTCCAGGTCTGAAGAACCATGTGAGCAGAAAAGCACTGTTTCTTTCCAGAAGTTCCTTCACTCGGCTTTGGTTCTTATTTTAAGACTGAAAGCTAAAATGCTACCATTTCTTAAGGAAAAAAAGGATTTTAGTGTCTGCATCTGTGCCTGTTCTCTTTTGTTTGTATGTCTCTTCCTTAACCTTTTGTGGGCCCATTGACCAATTTTGATCTAATAAGACAAGCAAGAAGAAGTCTTAAAGATATTAAGTCCCCGCACATTTCCAGGAAATAGGATGTGGGTGGAAGAGAAAGATTAACGCTGCCTGTGAGGGAAAGGCTGTTGAACAAACTCCCACCTCTTTAGAAACCAGATTGCACACAAGAGAGAGAAAGGGAACAGTTACAAATACCTCAAGCACGGGAAAGCTTCACTGAGCATCCACCTTAGTAGACTGCAGAGGACCCAGACACAAAGCCCAGAACCACAGGAATCCAAACTTTCCTTTTTCATAAATTTCAACATTCAAACTTGCCATTTGGGATAATTCAATCTGGTTTAGTTTCAGGACCTGAAATGAGGAGGGGAGCAGATGTGGTTGTGCTTGCAGTCTAAGCGCGCACATCTGTGAGTTCACGTAAGTTTCATAAGAGAAGGAAACATGCCTCAAATAACACACAAAATTACTCATATATTTTTAACTGCCCTGAGACTGGGGAATTGCCATCTCTAATTGCTGGTAATTGATGACCATTGATAAATTGATAGAGCCCTGGTTGTTGAGTGGACTGTATCATATGGGCAGGGCAACAACTTACAGGAAAGGAAGCGTTTAGTTACCACAAAACAACTTAAAACTAAGCTGAAAGCTTTATAATCAGAGTTGTGGTTTATTAATTAGATAAATATTCTGCTTCTGTGTGGAGATGTTATCCAGCTGACTAGATCATCTTTGACTCTTTGATAAAATTATCTATTTAATCAAATTTAGAATCAAATAGAAGCCAATGAACTTCTTCACTGTGAGTATGGTTTTGATTCTTTTTTTATATACATTAGAATGTTGCATTCTGTGTGGTCTCTGACTGAGTCTCCACCAGGTGCAGGGTCTCAGGCCTTCACTTTTCTTGGCAGAAAATCTCCTACAATTCCCCAAAAGTTCAAGACTCGCTTCTCACACTCCTACTGACTACGTAAGTCTTCAAGTTGTCACTTAGGCAACCACTTGAAAACAATGACCCAAAGCAGTTTTTCAAACATCTACTTTTTTAATCTTACATTTCTTTTAAACTTATTTTCTATAGAAACAGAATATTAAAAGATAAATACATTTTTAGTAGTGCAGATGATATTTAATTTCTTTAATCACAAGATTTTCAAAAATGTGTTCATTTCAAAAGAAAAATTTCCACTGCAAATACTTGGAAAATAAAATGCATTACATAGAATGTTTTCAGCTTCTGTCATAGAGTCTTGAGATTTAATTTCCATATCTGATTTATTTTATGGGAGTGTTCTGTGCGTTTTACTTTATCCCATGATGTTGTTACGATGAATTAATTTTATGCCTAGATCAAACCACCTCCCTAATAGGTTCATTCATCCTTTGGCCACGCTGCTGGTGCTTCAAGGCCCAGTGCCGAAACTGCTGAGCCAGCACATCCGAGCCAGCACAACACCTATCAGCTCCCAAAAACAATGCAGCCACCACAGTCCAGCGCTGCACCTGAGCCAGGTGAGCTGAAACATGGTGCTCACACTAATGTGATGGGTCTCTGTCTGAGGAAAAGGTGACAATCGCTGGCTCGGGCATTTTCTGCACTTGGAGAACAGAACAGGCAGATATTTCCTTTACAGAAAAGGCACAAAAACAACCCAAAAAACCTATCTGTGACGGGATTACATGGAAATTAGCTATCTACTGACCCATGTAGGTACTTCAGTCCACTACTGAGAGCCTCAAAACTGAAAGAGCAAGGGTGTCACTCACACATTCTCTGTCCAGTGCTACATGCCTGTCTACAGGCACATGCATTTTCAGCATTAAAGCTCCTCTGGTGCTTAAAAGTTCTTTGCCACAAGGGCACATTGCTGGCTCATGTTCAACTTAGTGTTGACCAGGACCCCTAGGTCCTTTACTGCAAACCTTCTTTCCAGCCAGCATGGACTCGTGCCTGAGGTTATCCCTCCCCAGGGGCAGGACTTGGCCTTTCCCTTTTGCTGAATTTCCCGAGGTTCCTGCCAGCCCATTTCTCCAACCTGCTGAGGTCCCTCTAAATGGCAGCACAACCACCTGGTGTATCAACCACTGCTCCCTATCTTGTAGTGGCTGCAAACTGGCTATACTTGGATACAGATGCCACCTTCTTGAAACAGTTCCAATTTTATTAGTCAATCACCTGAAAGCACTGAAAAAGTCTCTCTCTGGGTAGAATATAAGTATTTGCCCATGGTTTAGCAGAAAGGTGTGAGTTTTGCCTAGGGGCGCTTTTTCCTGTAATGTTAACATTATAACATTAAAAGAAGCAGTGCCACTATAAAACCTGTATCAATTGATTTAATAAAAGATGCCATCTCTCCCTAAAATGTCACATCTCTTATTAGACAAAAATGGTTGCTGCGAATATTACTGCTATTGCTGCCATAAAATTTCAATCTTCTTATCTGGGCTTTAAGAGGAGGTTTTATGGATTCTTTACCAGTAGTTAAAAACCCCTGCCTCTCACCTCTGCGTACTTGAATAGATTGCCTGATATATTCTGTTAAATGATTATTAATCACATTTATTACCTGAAGACTTAAGCCTTCATTTGAGAGATCCATATAGATAGTAAGGAGGCACACACTGTTGGAGGGGCACGTTGATGAGCTGTCTACTTCTTCCATTAACCAAGGCACCAAAGGAAAGATCTCCCCCAGCATAGGTAGACCAGTTCTCACAGGCAACGATCTCCCTTTAACAGCTGAAAAGCATTTCTTATTTAACAATGCCAGACAATTAAATAATCAGAGAAGCATATGTCTATGGAGAATCAGAGAAGTATATGCCTATAGAAGTCCCAGGCACAACTGTGAGAATAGGTTTCTTTCCCTCTAATTAGTATTGAAGCTAATTTCCTCCTTAACTCTTTATCTTACTGAGCATTTGAATTTCTCAGAAGCATTCGTTTTGACTCTAAGAAAAGCTGCATTTCAAATGCTTGCACCTTTGCTGATGTTCAGATTAGATCTCCTCACGGAGCAAAGCGTTCCCCAGGACGGCTCTGCTTAGCAGGACACGGGGCTCAGCATTCGTGTGAATCAATCCAGACCATTTCAGGGTCACTTTTAGCAAAGGAAAGCCTGCCTGTTAAGACCAGATAAGAGTGAGGTCATTGATTTATTTTTTTCCCTCATTATCTGGCAAGGTTTCAGTTGAAGCCTAAACTCATTATCTCTGTGGAAATACAAACATAAGTTGGTCCCTTGAAGCAAGTTAATTTAGTTTGAAAACAGTTAGGGAGTTACCTTCTGAATTCAATTAGCTAATAACTCCTGATGGGTAAAGGTCACAGAAGATCAAGGCATGGTGCTGGTTTAAGTTAAATGCAATTCCAGGTAATATCAGAGCAGCACTTTTCCCCTTCCTACTGAACCATGGCTGCAGCCTCTGGCCACCATCCCCAAATTCTCCATCAGTAAGAGAGAAAAATTTATGCCAGAAGGGAACATCTTTGGGAATGAGAAGAACAGCAGTACCTTTGAGCCACAGGTCCTTCAAAGTCTTCCCTTTGTACAGAAAGGAAATCAGCAGGGGAAGACCTTGCCCTCTCCAACCACGCTGAAAAAATCCCCTCTATTCTATACTTTAATCAGAATAATGTGTATGTTAAAATCCAAATCCCTCTCTGCAGTGAGGTTGCAGACAAATGCAGGATCCGTTTTCCATCCCCAGATCTAGAGATGTTTGTTACAAGGGCTCATGCCACAGCAGAGCCTGTGTTTCTGCAGAAAATACAACACTTCTGGATCACTCATGGGCCACCAGCCGCAGAGGCTGTTTCAGGCTGGGCTGGGAAAACATTTCCAGATTAACAGCCAAGTTAGAAAATAACACTATGATAGAAACACCAACAGGCTTGATCACAGTATAATAGTTGTTGGTATCACTATAATAGAGGGGAAGTAAACGGTGCAAGGGCGGCACATTGTAATTGTTCTCTCAAGGAAATGCCGGTCTCTGAACTACCCTGTGCAATCACGAGCTACAAGCAGCTCCCTCTTAGAGAAACGATTTTTCATCTTACAATGTGAAAGCAGATTTCTTGCCAGTATTACCTCAGGTCATTAGCTGGATTGTAATTCTTGTGTTTTTCCTAACTGATTTCCACCTTAATTTGATTTTGAGCACCTGATTAAATTTACTGTCCCTGAAGAAACAAGACGTTCAATTTAACTCCAGCTCGACATTATCCTCGTACCAAAACACAGTTCTCATGGTTGCACTTTTAGCTACAGAGTAATTTTGTCAATGTTTTAAAGTGGCATTCTCTAACCAGTGACAACATATTGGCTTGCTCCTGCACATCCGTGTTATACACAAGTTCAGAAGGCAGAACAATAAACTGTACGATGCAAAAGGTGAAGCAGTAACTCTTCAGAGAACTACAAAGCATTGAAATGCAGGATGATGTCTCTTACAGTACTCAACACGTTTTACGTTTCCCAAGTGATTCTTTTCACCCCACCGAGATGCACCACAGGATATCATCCAAGGTGCAGCACCTGTATCCATTTTATTTCCTCATCCCACAAGGATTGTAATTCAATACCCAAAAGCATGGGTGTCTCTTTGGTTCATTACAGTAGTGCTCAGGGCTCTTCCCTCCCCAGGTGGCTGGATTAATGTGACCTATTGGACATTTTCTCTTCCCAGACTCCGAGGGGACATATAGGTTAGGTCTAAATTCTTTAGCTAGAGATCAAGCCTTGGGACCCTGTGGGTTTCTGGGGTGTTTTATGCACCTTTCTCTCAGACTGATTCCTCATAAGAACATTATGCAGAAGAATTATATTGGTTCAGATCAAAGGTCCACTTAGTCCAGTATCCCACTGCCAACAGGAGCCAGTGGCAGGTACCAAGTGAAACAATTTTAAAAAGGGGTAACCACATAGGCATTTTCTCCACTCTCTCCTCCCCACATCCAGCAGCCTGCCACGCAGGCAGTTCCTCAGGCAGGAATGTCATCTTGCTGCCTAATAGTCCCTGAGGGATTTTTTTTTTCCCATTAATTCATCTGGTTGGTTTTGAGCCCGTCTAACCCCTTGACACCCGGCAGATACTGTGAGACTGGTTCCAGTTTAATCACACACCGCAAGGGCCAAGCTGTTTGCTGGTGTTTGCTTAAGCCACTACCCAGTAATTCCACCTGATGTCCCTTGTTCTTGTTCTGGGAGAAACGCAAATAATCATTTGCTACTTATTTTCTCCATGCCACTCATGATTTTAAACACCACTATCGCATGCCTTTCTACCTCCTCTTTTCCCGTCTAAAAAGTCTATTTAATCAATCTCAATTCAGAAGCCATTCTGTATTTCTGAAAACACTTGTCAGGTTCCTCCGTCCCTTTCGGGCTCTGCTATACCTTTCCTTAGACAGGGAGACCAGAACAGCACGCAGTAATCAAGAGGTGAATGCACAACAAAATGATTATTTTGTTTTCTCTGTCTTCCCTAGCAATTTCTGACAATCTATTTGCTTTTTTGAGCATTGCTCTGCCGTCAGCCAACGTTTGTTAAAATTACTGACAGCCACTCTGAGCTCTCTTCCCTGAGTGGTAAGAGGTAGTTTAAAGCCCATCTTCAGCGTCGTGCAGTAGGGTTTATTTTTTCCCATGTGCGTTATTTTGTGCTTACTGGCACTAAATGTGGGCTGCCATTTTACTGCAATGCCACTCAGTATCATGAGATTCTTCCACGTTTTTAAAAGTAGATTTTTATTTTTCCTACCCTGAATAACTCAGTTAAAGAAGCATGCAGCACATCACTATTTAGCACATTTTCCAGACCACTTATGAATATGCCAGACATCACAGATCTTAGTGCAGATCCCTGTGGGATTCCACTTGTTATCTCCCACTGAAATACCTCGCTGTCTCTTCCTACCCCTCACATCGGTTCCAGAGGGGATCTTTCCTTTCATCCTGCTACAGTTTACTTCTTTAGGATCTTCTGACTGAGGAGCTTATAAAAAGCTTTTGCAAAATCTGAGCACACCGTACCAACGAAATCACCCTAATCCATACACATGTCAGTGCTTCAGAGGAGAAGCAGCAATTTCTCTCTCTGTCTCTGATACAGTTTCTCTCAACAAAAGTAAAATTCACATCTTCCCAAAGTCTTTTTCTTAAAGACTGGTGTCAAATTGCCATTTTGCCCTTTCTTTGGTCTTTTAGTACAGTGAATTTTGGGGGAGGAGGGGTGAAGGTGGGAGGGTTTCTCCTTCACTGATGAAAGTTGGCTGAATCAGAGTATGCTGTGGTTGCAAGGACCAAAAGTCCCTCCAACCCTAACCATGCAAACGAGGCCTTGCTTGCTCTTCTGAATGTTGCCTGGCACTGCTTACTCTCCCAGGCATCCCCTGTTTTGTGGCTTCAACAAGCAATCACTGATGCTGCTAACAATGGCAGTCTTCCTCCCCATCACAAGGCTTTCCCCACTGACACCCCTTTTTTTTTTTTTTCTTCTTCAACTGCTGGGTTCTGTGGCTCACTTTCACTCTTTTCATGGCCTAAATATCCCCTGCAGAATAATCCCCCCCTCAGCAGCCAGACCTCTCCTGCAGCCAGCTGAACTTGGGCCCTTCTGTACCCACCCAGAGGGCTGGGGATCTGCTTTCATAGGGGTGAGGTCCCTGTGTTTCTCCCCCACCATCAGCTACCCCTGATGAACAGGCCACCATAGAGATATCATCTAAGAAGGGTTAATAAAAGCCCAATTTACAATTCACTTGGGTTGCCCAGTGATAAAAATTTTGGACCCACACAACCCTACTGGCCCTTCCCTTTACGATTCTGGGATAATCATCTTAGTGTTACGGCTACTCATCTAAAGCCTGAGACATTAATTAGATTAATGCCAGTGACAGAGTTCCTTAAATAACATCCACCTATTTGTCAACAGATCTAGTAGTTATCCCAAATTGTTGTGGCTATTCTAAATAAAATTTAACTATGGAAGCGTACTTGGCTCTTTCTAATTTTGGTTTCAATGGCAATTTAGCTTTTCAGAATATGCCACAAGTTCTTAGAGCTTTACGCATACAATCAATGAAAAATCCACAAGGATCTTAGGCACTGCTTTGCATGTATGAGGTGCTATCTGTAAAAGAATTCAATCAGAAAATTCATTTAAAAATGTGAGAAATGGCCCAGAACATCCAGTCTAGTGTATGCAGAAGTTTATGATGTGGTATAAAGGGAAAATTGTTTCCAGAAGGCATCAGACAGATAAGATAGCAAAGATAAAGACTTCCAGACAAGAAATCGGAAAACAGACCACACAGTGATGCCCAAAAATATGCCATTATAATTCAAGATACCAATGCTCTAGTTAACAGGTAGATGTGTAATCACTCATGTGAAGCAAGGCTGGAGATTAAAAATGTTCCTGTCTCTGAAAACAGATATAATGAAGTATGTTCACATTAATGGAGTATTCTCCATTAAAGAGGTAAAACCTTTCAGTGGGAGAAAAATAACTAACTGGAGTTTTCTCACTGACACACGTATGTGGCTGTGTGTGTATGTGTACACAAAGATGGCCACATGAGCTCATGGACCATTGTGAAAACACATGATTTGAGCTCCACGGGATTTTTAAAATTGAAAGGTGAAGAAGGCAAGGTGGCACTACTTTCATGTTGTAAAACACCCTCAAACCTTTCATTTCAGATGAAACACCTTTTGGACAGGGCCATTTACATCACTGGGGCTACAGTAAGTACCACCAGGCAATAACTGGTATCATTTACTGCAAAATTTAGTGTACCAAAAAATCTCCCCCTGCAGCACTGCAGAAGCCAGGAGGACACATGTGTAATGAATATTTCAGTACTTAGCACTCATAAAGAAAGGAAAATTCAGCAGCGTTGGATCCCAAACTCAACCACATTAGAACAATCACTGCACAGAAGCAGAGTTTGAATGAACAGTTTCCAACTAATTAAAACCTAACAACCATAGCAATGTTTCCAGCTCTGCATGCTTCACTAATGTTTCATTTTTTCCATTAATGTTCATTTCATATCATATTTTAGCAATATTTTGTGTCTCCTGCTACATTGCTGATGCCCATGCTCAGTCCAGCTTCCTCAAGTCTTTATTCCACGCTAATCCCCCCAGGCACCCGAGTCAACCTTTCAGAGATTACATTCCTCCAAACACAGGTCTGACCTAGCTGTTTTGAGGTATTTAACCAATTCAGCAGGGTCCATCGGGCACAGTGGAAGTGGAGTAACACCAGACAACCCCTGGTGATGCCTGCAAACCCCTTTTCTGCAACCAGCTTCTGAAAACGGCCCTGACCCCGTTCCGTCTCTCAGCAGCAGTTGCCTGGTGAGGAATGGAGGGTGGAAAGAGCAGCTGGCCTCTCCCCCAGCCAGCCCACGGTGGGACAAGCCTGTACCATAGGTACAGCAGAGGCTGATGGGCTGCACAGGTCTCCATGTGCTCTGCTATCACAGTCACCTTGCGTAAGAGCCAAGACCAAATCTGACCCATGGCAAAAGGAAGAGACTCCTCCAGGCTCTTCTGCCTTCTGCTGGGTACAGTTCATAGAATCATAGAATGGTTACAGTTCGAAGGCCCCTTAAAAAGCATCTAGTTCCAACCCATGAGACGGACACCTCTCACTAGACCAGGTTGCTCAAAGGCCCATCCAGCCTGGCCTTGAACACTTTCAGGGATGGGGCATCCACTACTTCTATGGGCAACCTGTTCCAGTGCCTGACCACCCTCAAAGTGAAAAATTTCTTCCTGATATCCTTCAGGACTATCACAGTATTTGCTTATTTTCCAAAAATTCCTGCTTTGAACACCTCACAATTACATGAAAACTTATCTTTCATTGAAAGCAAACCACAGTTTTGGACCTCCATTGAGGCCCAGACATGTGAACCATACACGCACACACACACAAGGGACCAGGCAGGTTTAAAGATCTCTATTACTGTTACCACTTCCTATCTCCTGACTTTTTAGCATCTGGTTTTGGCAACACAGCTCAAAAGCCCATGGCCTGTGGCTCATCATTTCCTTTCTTCCAGGCTTGGGCTTTTATGTGCCACTAGGGGTGAGGGAACAGGGACAGTTTTGGTCCAGTGGCTTCCCTCACTGCTCTGCCAAGAAGCAGAGCGCTGCTGCCCGGTGAAGGTCATGTTATTCAGTTGTGGGAGCACCACCACCACCACCGACAGCAGGCTTCGCACCAGAGACATTCCAGCTAAAAGCAAAATCTTTACAGCTTCTGAAAACCAGCCAGTGCCTGTAGCTACAGACAGGGCAAACTCGTGTTTTCTTCGAGTGGGTGCAGCGTGTTTACTGAGTGTTGAGGCCCCACCTTGAGTACTGTGTCCAGTTCTGGGCCCCTTACCACAAAAAAGGCATTGAGGTGCTGGAGCAGGTCCAGAGAAGGGCAATGAAGCTGGTGAGGGTTCTGGAGAATAAGTCTTATGAGGAGAGGCTGAGGGAGCTGGGGTTGTTCAGTCTGGAGAAGAGGAGGCTGAGGGGAGACCTTATCGATCTCTACAACTACCTGAAAGGAGGGTGTAGAGAGACAGGGGTTGGTCTCTTCTCCCAAGGCACAGGCAACAGGACCAGAGGAAATGTCCAAAAAATGTATCCAATATCAGATTGGATATTAGGAAAAATTGTTACACTGAAAGGGTTATTAAGCATTGGAATGGGCTGCCCAGGGAAGTGGTTGAAGCACCATCCCTGGAGGTATTTAAAAGACAGGTTGACATAGTGCCTAGTGACATGGTTGAGTGACAGTTTTTTTATCAGAGTTAGGTTGATGGTTGGACTAGATGATCTTAAAGGTCCCTTCCAACTTAGACAATTCTATGATTCTATGATTCTACTGACCAGCCTATACATTCTGTCATCTGGAGCCTTCTTGTTGCTCTCTATTTGTAATTTTTAAAAAAACTCTTGGTGAGGAAGGACATCATCCCCTGGCTTGCTCTTGACAGTCTTTTTCCTCCCTCTGCAATAACAGCTTCTCAGCGGCTCTCCTGCCCTTATCAGAAGGGCCCAGGAGCACCGAGATGGGAACGCAGATGTGCTGAAGCATGAAGCGGTGTGGGATTATAATGAGCTACTGACCCTTAACAAATAATTTGGGAAATATAAACAGCAGTTACCTATGGTGACCTGCTGAAAGATGCCCAGGTGCAGTGAGTGGGTGGTATGCAAGGCAAGGAACCCAGGACACAGCCATGGCACAGCCAAGCCCCTTTGGTATCGATGCCAACTTCCCACAGCTGTTTCTGGCCGTATCCATGGTTTTCCAGTAAGTAAACTGACCTTATGGGTAATAAAACCAAAATCGCCGAAGAGATATGTCAGGCAATTTTTGTGAGGCTTTTTTAAAACAAATTATTCCTTGCTAAACAGTAAGAGGCTCCAGTATGTTGGTAGCATGGCTGCAGATTCACCAGGATGAAAAGCGTAATGTCAGCCCTCTGCAAAATGGCAGCAAGTGTTGCAAACGACCTTGAAGTCTGCTTTCCTAGTGTATGATCAGGAGATACAGAACCTGACTTTTTTTTTTTTTTAAAGCGCTGCTTGTTTTGTTTCCATTAAAAATACCATCTGGCAGAAATCTTATCTCAGAAATCAACACCCAGGTCTAAGAGAGGAACTCTGCCCCACAAACTATGCTGTGTTATCAGCTTTCCTAAATGGGAACTTCAGCTCACTCAGCCAGCTTTTCATAACAACTATTTCAAAGCGTAGGCCCAAGGAATAATTCCATGTACCAGCTAGCTGTGCAGCAGGGCAACACATTATTTTATTCATCTCAGCAATGCTCACCATCTTCAAAATCTTGGAAAGTTCTAAAAATCTTTTTTTAAAATAGGAGGAGCTATTTAGCAGTGCCTGCCACCCACTGAACAGCAGAGGCGACACAACTGTGATGAGACGGCTGCGGCTCCAGAGCGGTTCAGACGTACCCATCCCCATGTCTGGGGACAAGCAGCACCGGGGAGCAGCACTCGGCACTAACGGGAACTGTGCCATACAGAACTACTGTTTTATTTTCAGATTACTCCATGGCATGAACCAACCCATTCCCTTTTTTATCACTTTAGATTCCAATACTGAAGAAAACGGCCGTAGTATGTTGGGTTTCACTCTTGTACTGTGATTTAAGTGCATTAGATGCATACCATGTTTTATTTTAGGCTTGAAGAGCAACAGATACAAGAAAATCAGCTGCACTCTACCATACCAACTGTTAGTATTTTCTAAACATTTTCTTCCACATTTTGATTCTTTAACAGTGAATGAGATTATAGGGTAGAAACATATAAATGCTTTGCACATAGGTAATATACTTTAACCATACTATCTCAAATACATATAGTATCTTGAAATCCCTATGCTTTCACTTAAAGAGATGGTAAACTTGCAAACTTTTCTAAACTTCTAAGAATGATGCCTCACTGAAGAAAAAGTAAGCACACAATAATAAATACAACTCTCAGCTGGACACTGTGGGCTTCTTTTCCTTTAATTAGGGGAAAACAAGAACACTCGATTTCAAGTTTAGATGTGGTACATCAAATATTGGCTCTTGCACAGAGGCACGGCTTCCCAAGGCCCCTTGGAAAGCTGACGATGCAAAGCAGAAGGAGCTTTGACTCAAACAGGAGTTATGTTAGTATTGATCTAAATTAATGTACAGTTTACTACCAACACAACTTGTGTGTTAAATTAGACTATAGGAGCTAACTGAAGGAGATTCAAGGCATATACCTATGGTATATGGAATATAAATATTAGATCTATTTCACTTCCAGTGACTAAGAAATTTTGCTTTGCAAGGAAACCTCCAGGTCTTTGTATTAGACCAAGCAAACAATCCGAAATAGTTGACTCTCTGAAATGTATTCAAAATTGAATTGGAATGGATGAGGATGTTACCATACAAAATGGTAAAGTCTTCACTTATTTACAGCAATTCTAAATGGAGCACAGAGATTTCTGAAATAGCAGAGAAGAACAAGGATCTGTGCACTACACTCTGCTTAGTTAAAGTAGAGATGATAGCTTCCTGGACTGCTATTTAAGCTCTCAGAAAACTGTGTGTAACTATCAAAAAAGGAAGCAGAAACAAAAATCCAATATTGATTTCAATACTCCATAGTGACCAGGTTACTTATCTTGGTACAAATTTCTACCTCTTTCACCACAAGCTTTTTGGTTGGTTTTTTCTTATTTTGTCCTCCTTTTTAAGAGACTAGTTTAGTATCCCCAGCATCTTCACTCTCAGAGGCATAATAGAGAAAACTTCTTACTGAAAAAAATGCAAAGTTGATTACCTTTCTTGTTGTAACAAGTTCACAGGAAGTGGGGTTGATTATAAGTATTGAATATATATTTCATCTTGCATTTCCTACACCTTTGGACCTTGTATTTTAGGAAAAAAAAAAAAAAAAGAAAGAAAAAAAAACGCTTCTGATACCAGATCCTCAGCTTTTAGCAAATTTCAGGCACTTGGATAATACACAACTTCAGGTTTTTTAACCGGTATAACAGCATCTTACTGCCACCTAGTGAGCAATGTTAAAGGGACTAACACATCAAGATGCATGCATATTTCTGGTCAAAAGACATTTTTCTCTTTCACAAGCCCTAATAGAAGAGAAAGGCAAATTTAGATATGGAACAGTGCTAAAAAAATAGCTAATACAAAAAGCTTTTCAGGGAAGACTGAAGAGGGGCAGGCAGGCAGGCATGAGAGAAGCTGGGAATTTTTTAAGAGTAAGCCTGGTATCATGGGAAAGCAGCCTCCTCTCCTCCATAGACCTTGATGTGATCACCCATGCTTCAAGCAGTAGGGTCTACTTTTTCGATGATGGCTGAACATCTCATTTTCCTCCATTTAGCCTGAACGCAAGGCAACACACTCATAAGCTTACACAAGGCTTTAGTGACTACCCACAGAAGAGGCATACCCAGGAGTCAATAACCATCAGCAATATCTGTCTCTATTCTATTTCAAGAAGGTATGAAATTGGGTTGCCACAGGGCTTCTTTCCACCCATGAGGATGCGGTGCAGGCACCTGCGAGGGCAGGACACAGCTTTACTTTTAGTCTGAGCTGAGGTGACAACTTTTCCACCTTTTCCCAAAGGCTGACTGAGCTCGATACTTAGACCAGAGCGCACTAGCCTCAGCTCAGGCCTGAAAAGGCAGAACCAAGAGTGGGATCCCAATGGCAGGAGCCTGTGAACCCCCTGCAAATGACACTGATGGAGACCACTACACTTGACCACTTGCTCTGTGTGTCTTGGTCAGAAACACCAGACTAAGCTATATGGGTTATTTTGGCTAGCCATCTCCTAGGTGTGACAGTCTCAGGGCATGTCAGCAGCACGCTGCCAAGGGCAGGTCCAGACGTCCAGTATTAGTTTTGAGGTGCAACACCTCAACCATCTTCCATAGTGCACTGACTTGTAGAGGACAGCATACCTCTAACAGGCCGTGTTCAGCCTTGGCTTTCTCTGTCCTCACTTGTCAATGCAACTGTCCAGAAATTGTGCTAATACTCAGAGACATTTTGGGCACTTTGTTTGAAAACATGCTTTGTCGATGGAAGAAAAAATGGGACAGAGGGTAAAGAAAGACACTTGTAACTCACCTGGTAACAGCCAAAGGAAAATTGACAGGGACCCACAAGGGCTACATTACTTATTAGGTCAAGAAGGTGGTTTCACACTATTTGTTTATATTCACAGTCTTATATATTCTGTCAGCTCTTACCAAGGCAGAAGAAAGCTTGGAACTGGTGGTGCTTTAGGAACTGTACTCCCCCACCACCCAGCAAGTAGCAGTATTGATCACCCTTTTTTGCCATGGAGGAGGAGAAAGGGAAAAAGAAATGAAGCAGAACTTTTCTATGGCAGGTGTGTTTGCAGAGGAAAAACATAAATTCATCCCCCAAACACTAGTGTATTCCCCAAAGGGAGGTTATGAGTATAAATATATCTATGATACCTCTACACTACCAAGTGGCAGATTTTAAGAAGTTTATGTTTATGTTTACTCAGCCACATCGCCTCTGCTAGCTGACAATAGTTAGAGGTCAGGATGTGAGAAGTCAGCAGCCAGAAGTCAGGATGAAGTTCCCATCGAAGCAAATGGCACCACCCAGCACTTCTCCGCCTGATTATCATTTTCTTCAGCGACCCTTTGCAGTCAGTGCACACACAGCTGATCCCACCAGTCCAGCCTTATCAGGAGGTAAGTAGAAGACTTCTCTAATTGGTAATTTTAATTATGGTCATTCTGATCCAATGCCACTTACAAAACAGATGTTTTCTACCCTCTTTTCTCCAACAAAGTTTTCTACACTACAGATTTTTTTGTCATGCATGACAAGCAATGCAATATATTGTTAAAATGTCCCTGTAAGCCATGAGGAGGATAAAACCAACTGTTAGTTTCACCAGTACAATATTGAACATCTGCTCCATCTGCTCCAGGAAACGGTGACAAGCATCTTGCTACAATATTACTATGCTAATTTTTCCAAGCTATTTTTATATTAGGTCATTTAAATGATAGCGAGGTATTTTATTACTACAAGAACAGACAGAGTCCCTGTAACTATTTCTAAACTGCTTTAGCAGCCTAAATCACTCCCTGCTTCCCTAACTTTGGCGCCACTGTGGCAATGGCACCCTGCCACAGTCAAGCCCTTTGCCGAAACAGAACCATCCTGCAATGCGATGGGGGAGAGAAAGGATTTAAGAGCTTTCCCTTTTACATGGTAAACCCTACCAACTTCAGAAAAGCTGTACAACTGGATGAATTGTAGCACAGTGTCTCTCTTATTACACATTAACAGCATCCCTTAATTTCATCCATTTAAACACAAAAACCAGCATTCAATTTAAGTATTTCATCACTGGGCAAAGAAAGAAGGCTGCCTGTGTTCTCCATTTGGACACTGAAGACTGATACATATTTGGATTTCAACTTGGATTTCTGCCCATGGCAGAGGGGTTAGAACTCGATGATCTTTAAGGTCCCTTCCAACCCAAACCATTCTATGATAATTCACCATTTCCTCCGGGGCTGAGGAAGAGGGCAGCCCCCAGGCCTCCCCCCGCTGGTGGGGGAGCACTGCGGCAGCCCCAGGGCCCCCGCCTCTCCTCACGCAGCCGCCACGCCGAGCGGTCCCGGGCCGGGGGGGGCGGAGAGGGCCTGGCCGTGCGGCCGGGAGCCTGTGCGAGCGGAGCGGCCAAGCTCCTCCCCGCCACCGCCCCTCCGCCGCGGGGACGTGCACTCGCTCGGCGGGCCATGGAGGCGGCGCGGCAGCGGCTGCAGGCGGGCAGCGGGGCGAGGGCCCGGCGCCTTGCGTTGTTGGTGCTGGTGGCGGTGGCGCTGACGCTGGGAAGCGAGGCGGCGGAGGAGCCGCGGCGGCAGCGGGGGGACGAGCAGTGCCATTACTACGCGGGGGGCCAGGTCTACCCGGGCGAGGCAGCTCGCGTGCCCGTCTCCGACCACTCGCTCCACCTCAGCCAGGCCAAGAGTAGGTGCCGGGTAGGGCTGCGGCTGCCGAGGGAGCGGGGAGGGGAGAGGCGAGGCCCCCGCGGCGAGCGGGAGATGCCAGGCAGGCTCCCCGCCTCGCGCTGTGCCCGCAGTGCGCCACGCTGAGGCGGATGGAGGGGGCGGCGGCCGCAGGGCCGTTAGTGACCGTTAACGGGCGGGGGGCGGTGGCTTCCCCGGGTGCCGATCGGGAGAGCGGCGGGCAGCGCCACGTCAGGCCGAGCGTACGGCAGGGCCGGCTGGCGGCCCTCCCTCCCGGGCCCCCCGCTGCTGAGAGCAGCCCCCGGCCCGCCATAGCCCACCCCGCGGGGTGACCGTGGCCGTCCGGGGGAGTGCCGGAGGAAGCGGCGGCTGCAGCTCCCGGGTGCCTTCCCTCCGGGAAAGCGGGCTGGGGAAGGGGGGGCTCGGCAGGCCCAGCGCCCCCCTTCCAGACCTGCCTTTCTGTCGTGGTAAATGGGCAGCCAGTTCAGCGTTTCACAGGCCGGGCTGTGGTCCCAGAGACAGCGTCCGAGCAAAGGGAGACGCTTTCCATACTACCCAGGAGTGCTTTGCTGCTGGCACTGTGGTTAGAAATAACCGAGCGGTCACCTCTCGTCATGTTTACCAGCTATTACTGGGGCTTGGCTCACGGCTTGCTTTTTGTGCCTTGCTTTTGTGTCTTGTGATGTCAGTGCTTCACAGCAGACCCAGGTGTGAGCATCTTTAACCGAGTTACAGCGAGGTGTTGCAGGGCAGCTGTTCAAGGCCCATCCTGAGGAGCAGAGAACAGAGAGAAGTCGTGTAGAAACCATCTCCACTGTGAGAATTTAGAGTTCTATGTCCTTTTTCTTTGCCAAGCCAGGGCACAACTTCCATTTTAAATGTTTGCAAACAGATGCTCTGGGGAAAAAAAAAAAAAAACCAGACACCCCCCCCCCCCCAAAAAAAACCAGCCAAGATATTTGTAACCAATACAGTTTGAGTTTTCCTCCCTTTGTAATGTAAGTTACTAAAGCATTTCAGACAAGTGTTTTTAAACAACAAAAAGCCCCTTAATTTGGAAAAGGGTCAAGACACAACATATTTTATTGCATTTCTTTTCGTTCTCCCTCCTAATCTGAAGGTCATTTGAAGAGAAAGTCTCGCTGTAAAGAGATTAGAATTGGGGTGTCGCTATTTTGTGAAGAGCAACATATTTGAAAAATTTTGGAGAGCTCAAAATAATCCTTAATCCTTGCTTTCACTTGAAAATATTCCCATACCTGCAAAAACATTAGAAGTCTAGGTCTTGAAATCTGATCAGAAAGAATTCTGCAGAAGTCTTGAGAAGAAAAAGAGCATTTCATCAAAAAATATAAACTGATATTATCAGTCACAGCTCCTGACTCTCTGTACTTGTATTGCTGCGTCCCTTGTGGGTTAGATCAAGTGAAACCAAAGTAGACTGCCTTCCTGCTCAGGGGCACAATCTGATGATTTGAGTTATTTTTTGCAGTCCTTGTTGTACATCCTTGCTAACTATATTCTGCAGCTGTGGATTGTCCTAAGAAAAGGGGATCCCAACAACGCAGTCATCATCCAGATAATAATTAAGATTCCATATATTTTTCTCAACAGCGTTTCCCTAATTTCCTGGAGCTGTGTGTCAATGTCCTTGACATCACAGGTGTATTCAAGTGTATGTCACCTTGTATCTGCAGCATATGCTATCCTTTGTCTCCAAATTCATGTTGCTATGAAAATAGTATGTGGTAGAATAATTTTTAATATTTTAAATTCAGAGTTAATCCCTTTTGATAAGAATAGTAAATACATTTCATGCCTTTTAATTCAATTGTTTTAAACACAACTATCTTTAAGTTGCAGTTTGCTTGGGAGTTGTAATTTAATGTATATGCACTGCATTTTTAGGCGTTTGTCTCTAGACATACTGCAGCATGTATTTTTTTATGGACTTAAATTCCAGGTATTTTTTCATGCCTAAAAAGTAACCATATGAATTTGAACTATCTTATGCTTCTGGTTCACAACAGCAACTCATAACAGAATAGTGAGTTTCCTGAAATCTTTCTGAAAGAAACAGTTTCTGCTTCAGTGTAACAGGTGTTCTGCCGTGAGCTGGCAGTGCACACGTGGTCTGTTCAGTGTGCCCAGATAAGGTTTGTGTGGCCTTGATTATCAGCAATCCAGAGGGCTCATTTATAAGCACAAGTTGGTCAAATTATTTACTTTCCCGTGTGTACTGAAATCTATGTTTCTTCATCCTGAAACCTCTGCCAGCTCTGAACTTCTAAAAGTGGTAAAAAAATTTCATTTTTTTAACTGCAGTAGGTTGTTTTTCAAGCAAAAGAAAGAACAGTTGTCCTTGTATACCAGCTAGCTAATCAACAGCTTTGTTTGAACCTGTGCTTTGTATTCTGACTTTTAATTGAATGTCCTTTGTCTTTCAGTCTCCAAGCCAGCACCTTATTGGGAGGGAACAGCAGTCATTAATGGAGAGTTTAAAGAGCTGAAATTAACAGATTATGAAGGAAAATATCTTGTCTTCTTCTTCTATCCTCTTGACTTGTAAGTAAGACCACTGTAGGCGTACCAAGGCTGAGTGAAGCTACACTAGACTCGTAATTCATTAATTTTTCTCTTCTTTTGAGGTCTTGTTCTTTTGTTTGGTAAGGGTTTGGAGGAGAAGAAAGGAGAACAGAAGAAAATGTATTCTTTGCACTTTTGTTTTCATCATGCATTGGTAAAATTGTAACACAGTCTTTGTCCTAACAAGTGTGTCCACTAATTTGTGCCCCCATACAAAAAAATATCTTTCAGTGTGTGGTACCCAGTCAAGCAACCTTTATGTTTTGTATGATGCTGTAAATTGCTTTGGCAAACAAGACAGCATTCCCTCTATATTTTCTAGAGTCTCTGTAGTGTATCTAAGAGATGGCCTTTTCCCTTTAAGCTCATCCCATAACATCCTAAGAACACTTCCCATTACCTTCCTTTATTTGGAATGCAGTAACTTCATTGGTTGAGTGAAAACATCTCTGCTTTCTACCAGACAATCCCATTCTTTTCCACAAAACGAAGAGGACAGAGATGCGTAACTACCTAAATATTATAAAGAAAATAGCGTTGCTCTTGGCCTTTAGCTTCAAGACTCTAGAAATTGTGATCTCTACTACTTTATTTCTTCTGTCCTGGAAAAAATTCAAGTCAAAATAGTTAAAATTTGTAGACATGCATGGCAACAGCAACTTATAGTATGTTCCTCTAAAGAAAAAATGGCGTATTCCGCTTAAATTCAGCCACTAAATATTTGTAAAATCCAAAAGAAAGTAACTGTAAAAACACTTTTATCCAGACTGTAATCTAACTGTAGGTTTATAATCTTCAGTAATAAATGTTTCGTAACTAAGCTAGAGTCTGAGGCTGGAAAATTTGTCAGGCAGTATTTCGGTTAAATACTTGAAGAAGGAGTGAAAAATAAGTGAAGCTGCAATAATTTATGATAAATCCACAATTTTAAGTTAAACAGAACTTGCTGCTTCATGAAATTTTGACTTTACCTTGTTTTAAATTTTCTAGTACATTTGTATGTCCAACTGAGATAATCGCCTTCAGTGACAGAATTGAAGAATTCAGAGCAATAAATACCGAAGTAGTAGCATGTTCTGTGGACTCAAAGTTCACTCACTTAGCATGGTATGTATCTTATCCTTGTCTTTCACTAAACATTATTCATGGGTCTATCTTGGCTGCAGAACTGTATCCTCAGATTTTTAGCCTATGAAGGTATATATCATAGTATGTAAAAGTGTGATGTTAGTGATACAAATGTTTAAAATATTTTTCAGTGGTAAAAATTTTTAACCCTAGTGCATGAAAGTACCTTTATCTTTGAAGCTTGTTTAATATGTATTGTTTGAAATATATCATGTCTCAGCCAAAAAAAATCCAACAAAAAAAAAAAGATAGGGATGCAAGTATCTGTAAATGTATCACACAGTCCCAATTCATGAGCACATTGGTATAAAACAAGTAAGATTGATAAGAAAGAGGTCGTTATTAATACCTGTGGCCAAAAACTGCAGAAGACCTACTGAACATTTTTCTCAAACCATAAATAGCATTCATCTCCCTTGTGTGCAGAACAAAAAAAATAGTCACACTAAATCCTTCTGTCCATACTCTTCTGGTTTGTGACTTTTGCCTTTGTGTAGGGAATATAGTATTTATGAGACATACATCTCTTCTCATTTCTTTCAAAGGATTAATACTCCTCGAAAACAAGGAGGACTTGGGCCTATGAAGATACCACTTCTTTCAGATTTGACGCACCAGATTTCAAAGGATTATGGAGTGTATCTGGAAGATCAAGGGCATACACTTAGGTATTTCACTTAGTTACAGTTCTTTTCCTTTTTTATTTTTCTGGGATAGTACTTTATATCTAAAGAAGCATTTGCTTTTTTTTTTTTTGAGAGCAGTTTTTACTTGGGGATTCAGGCCAAGGGACAAAACAAATATTGAAGAACACAAAAAAATAGTCATAATGAGGCAGAAGAGTGGTGGCAGTTAATATCCTGTTTAACAGTCACCAGTGGATACCTAGGGCAGGGCAAACACACAGAATTCACCAGAATTGTGGTTACCTGGGGACTTCCCAAGTCCAAGTAGAGTCAAGACTAAGGGTAACTAATGGCTTCAAGGGATATGTCTTTCATAAACTTGATTTGTTGCTTTTGGGATCCCTGTAACATCACGGCATCTGCAACCTCCCCCGGCAGGACCTCTCAAAGCTTGGGTTTGTGTTCTGCAGGAAAGTGTCCATTTTTGGTTTTAATTTACCCTCAGCTCATGCCATTTGCTACCACAGGTAAAGAATGGTAGGTTAGTGCTATTCTTAGTATTCTAGTTAGTAGTATTCTAAGGTGGTAGGTATTGTGCGGTGTTTGCAGAGATTTGCGGTGTTTGCAGAATTCCTCCCATCCAGCAGACATAGAATAGTGTGTTAACACAATGCTGTAATTAGTTCTGTTTCCTAACACACACACTAAAATGTTTTCACAGAGGCCTTTTCATTATCGACAATAAGAGGATCCTTCGCCAGATCACAATGAATGACCTTCCAGTCGGGAGATCAGTGGATGAAACGCTTCGTTTAGTACAAGCATTCCAATACACTGACAAACATGGAGAAGGTGCTCTTTTAAATATATTTTAAATATTTCATGTTGAAGATTGTTTTACTTAGACTGGAAGCTGTATTTGTAGCTATTTGAAAGAAAGGTAGTGAGTAGCGTTAGAGACTGGCCTTATGCAGTGAGTGAAGTGGTTTGATTGCCCTGCTAGACAATTCTGTGGTCCTGGTACCTCCGTAGGTTGCTTCTAGTGTAGTAATTCACATTTTGCTTCAGATGCGTGAGAATGCAGAGATAAAGCATTCCTTAGTCATAATTAAGGCATTATGTACCAAATGGGACAAGCCTAACTCTGTACAAAATATGAAGCCTTGAAGAATTGGACCAAATATTTTAGTGTGTTTTGGCGTACTAAAATAATTGAGATGCGGGCCATCCTTGTCCCGTGTCATTCATTGAGGATCTGTGACATGTAACTTGGAGTGTTTCATGTCAAGATACATGGGGATACTGTGAGAGTTAGGCCACCATTACACATGGATTTTTTTACAATCACTATGTGATCATCTCCCCCTGTCAAAGAAGCTTTCACTGGCTTCAGATCATTACTGTGTCTCAAGAATTCGTATTCTCCCAGTTCAAGCATAGGGTGAATTTTTAACATTTCTTTAAATTATGCGTTTAAATAAGCACACCTAATTATTTAAAGATTTTTTTAAGTATTAATGTACATGTTCAGCAGCTTAACTTCCCTTTCAACTAAGTTGCACCTGGCATTTGAAAGTACCTTTATCTGAAGGTATAAATCATTATTATGCTCTGCTGTACAGATTTGAAAAGATAAATGCTGCTACTTGGGCTCTGCACTTTTAACTAAGGAAATTTAGCCTCTTAGTTACAAAGCTGTCTTAAAGAACGATGATACCACATTTCTTTCCAGCTGTAGGTAGAACCTCACCAGCTTTTGCATGAATGCTGAGGAGAGCCTCCCTAGCTGCCTTATTGGATTCTTCGCACAGAACAGGAAAAATAGTTCTCCACGATTCCTAATTGCATTTGTGGTGTTTTGTCCGACAGCGTGCTTTAGAGCAGTGCAATACGGCATCACTCATTGGGCTAAAGCCTCAGACAGAGAGCTCTGAATAGATAGGAGCTTCACTCCAGGATGTGCAACTGTGCAGGTGGCCAGAGAGCGCTCAGCCAGGCTCTGTGTGAAGCACACACTATAATCCCTGTACTCCTGAGCAAGGCTGCAAATAAAAATCTCTCCATCTCTCGTGGAATTTTTGAACTGATTTCTTTACTAGAACATTTCCCCTAGCATTGGTTTTGAAGAAAGAAAGATAGGTCTCTGTGTAGCCACCTAAATTTTATCGTGAAACTTTTGTTTCTACTAGAATAGGTGTTCATTCTCAAATACTGCTTTGCCAGTACTTTGTCTAGAAGGTTACAAGAATTAAACCAAGGCATAGATATTGATCGAGAGAAACAGTTTCCAGTTAACAGAAGTGGTAGGTAGTATCCAGTATAAATGTTATGACACCATCCCATGTCTAAAGAAAACTGCGTATTTAATAGTTACAGATATTTACGTGTGACACTTGTGTGCTGGTTTACTTCAACTGCAGAAAGAGAGTATTAAGTTCGCAAAAGTAAGTGCTTGTAAAAATACTTTTACTTACTTTGTCCTTTTGTTTTTCCAGTTTGCCCTGCTGGTTGGAAGCCCGGCAGTGAAACAGTAAGTCACTGTTTATATTTAAATGCATGCACTACTGAAAAAACACTCAGTTATCCTTTCCACTAAAGCCAAATTCAAAATCTTTGCAACTTTCAGTGAGATGAGTAAGAACACACTATTATAGTTGCAGCTTTTGGATTACTACTGATGTCATTTGGAGCTCATTTCCCTCACGCTAAACGTATTCCAGTTGTTTCAAATTCCCTGTCTATGAACAAAACTCTCTTGAGCAGCAATGAGTTCATGATCAAGAACTTTCTTTCCTGTTAACACCTGATGAGAGGAAGTTGGAAACTCTTGAGCCTGTCCTATCTTCTCAGTTACTTGTCCATATAAATTCTTGGCTTGTCAAGTCTTCCTGTGGATCCTAGGCACTACCCAAAAAAAAAAAAAAAAAGTTTCTCAGGCTGCTGTAGCGCCTGACAGAGGCAGTGTGCCACTATCAGAACTCCAGCAGAGAGCACTGCTTTGCTGCCCAATAGCTCTTCCTCCTTTGTTACAGCCTGCCTACATGTGACTCCGAGCAGCAGAGACAGGGCTCAGATAAACACCCACTGGACTTGTTTGTGTTCCCTGGGCTTGGATTGAGCCTCAGCAGAATAATGAAACTTTCACTAGAGGCCTGAGCTGCCTAGTCCAGATGAGATCACTGGCATTTATTTGAGCATGTGGCTTTCTCCTGAACCATCTGGTGAGAATGGACAGGGTGGTGGTTGTTTAAGAGCTGTTTCAACAAAATACAGGTCCCAGCAGCCTCTAAGCATAGTGAGCTTTGTAATTAATAGTAAAACCAGTGGAATGTTAAACCCATGGTTTTTTGCTGGATGTGAAAACTTCCCAGGATGACTGGAGGCTAGGAATCACCTCTTTCAAGCTAGCAGGAGAGTGTCTTAGTGAGGGAAGCAGGATATTAAGACTGTAAAATGAAAAGAGGGCTGGCTGGCCTAATAGATACATTTTGGCACTGCAAAGTTCACCATAACCATGGATTACCTAAATAATACAACATTGACATATTTTCTGAAAAAACAGTCTTACAATGTTGAGATCAACAGCTCCAGTACAACCAATTTAAAGATCTAAACCAATAACATAAGCACTTTCTTGAAGATCTAGCTACACCTTCTAAATGTGTTTGATTTAATTAGATCAAACCAGAGGAAGCCATGAGAGTGTGGTGGCCAAGGGAAGAACTGTAAGTAAGTTTTAAGACTTACTTAATTTATTAATGTCTGTAATTATCTCGCTTTTGGGGCCAGCAACATTAACTATGTGCTCCCAACTGTCAAAATTCTTCCTTTGGTAGGCTGCACTCTCTCTTCCCCCAATTAGTGAAATCTTTCTGCTACTGCTGTTAAATGGTAATAATAGTATCAAGTCAACTGATAAATTACCCTTTGGTGTTGCTTTGTGGGTTGGCTCAGCATCATATTATGAAATACAATACTGTTCTAGTTTTATAGTTTGTTGCATTTGTGTGGTTTTGTTTTTAGACTAACATCTTCATTTTCTTTCTTGCACAGATAATTCCAGATCCAGCTGGAAAACTGAAGTACTTTGATAAACTAAACTGAAGCTTGCTTCTGCTGGATTACATAGGTCACGTTCAACTTGATTTTGCCAATAAAATTTCAATAGTTTTGTTACTTTCATGAGTTTGACTACTCTGTAACTGCAGTAGACCATTAAAGGTCTCCTTGCTTAAACAGGAGTCTAACCTGTGTGAAGCACAGGTACCTTATTAATTATTAGAGAATGTTCTTGTGAAATACATGTTGCTTTTCCCAAAGTTTACTTCTCTTAGCATCTCAGGCTTAGATTTGTGACTTTTGCTACTGCTAGATTACTTAATTTCTGCAAAAATCTTGTCAGTTTGGTCACTCTCAGAACTACAGCTAAAAAAGAGCCACTTAGTTACGGTACATTGCTTTCTAGCTCAGAGGCAGTAGCCAGAAACAACTAGAGTTGCTGAATTAGATTTCCCATCTGTCCAAAGCTGGAAAACATTTTTAAACTACTAAGAACATAACCTATGCTACATAAATCAGTACAACGGCACTGCAAAAAAATACAGTTACGTCAGTTCATGTGGTTCAAGAGCTGAACCAGTAATTTTTTCCATGCTTGTATTTGTACTGTACAGGCTGATAAGATCAGTTTCATTTCACGTGACCCGAATTTTTTCCCCGGCCCTACACTGTTAACAGACGTACCTACTGGTTATTGTCCTGCACGGCTCCACTCATTAATGGTGGCTCCTAGTTTGAAGGGAGTAATTGTAAACTTTCCCAAGATTAATATTGACATGTCCAGTGACTATAGAAACTTTTGTGGCTCATGTATATGTATTTCTACTTTCAAGGGAAAATAACATCTCCACGTAAGACATACTTCATACTTGTGTGCACTGGAGGTCTCTTTCCTAAGAATGTCTTCTCCTGCTCCTTCCCAGCTCTCCCTCTTTTTAACATGGTGTTCTAGAGTCTGCAAAACTGGAAGAACAGCACCTAAAGTCAGTGTCAGCCCTTCACCAGGGCCATCCTTGGAAAGGCTACAGAGAAGGCTTCTTCCCTGCCCCAGTCCAGCACTGCTTCATTACTCTTGGTTGGATCCCCCACTCATGAGAACTCTCTTCCCTTTTTCCCACCAGCCCATACAGCTCCCTTCCCCATACACAGACAGTGCCACACAGCACTGCGGAGGTAGAGCAGCAGCAGCTGCACTCTCACCAGTTTTCTAGAGCTCAGTGAATATGGAGCAGCTTTCCTCATTACTCGCTGCACACAGGAAGCGGAGGCGGCTGCTGGAGTTTTGCTCAGCTCCCATGCAGAGAACACCCAAGCACATCCCTGGAGCAGGGAGAACCACAGTCAGAACTCCATCAAGCCCCAGCCCCTGTGTGGCCTCAGGGAAGTAGGAGCTCCTGGTCCCATGCAGAGGGGAGTGAAGCACCATGGCCAAGCCAAACACCGAAGGCTGGTGATGTGCTGCTCCAGGCCATGGGATCTCAAAAGACCAGGGGGCAGCACAGAGAGAGGCAGTTTCTCACATTAATAGGCTGTAAACCAGCCACATATTTGAAGAAGAGCTACCAGAAGCTGTTACAGCAAGTTCAAATACGTAATTTTATTTTAAACACAGAAAAATAAAAACATTTAAAACAAAGTGCTGCTTCTTCAGGCACTGAACTCAGCCAGTCCCACAGAAATGGGGTTTGGACCTATATGATCTTTAAGATCCCTTCCAACACAAACCATTCTATGACTCTACGATAAATCACCATTATCTACTGAGAGGGTTAGGGGAGGCAATCCAGCTACCACAGGCTTCCTCACTGTATTCCAAGATGCGATGGGCACAGAAACATTTACTTCCCACTGCAGAGCTGCAGCCAATTACACAGGTAAGTTCACTAAAAATAATAAGATTTCATACCAATTCCCTTAGGCTTGTGTGGTAATGGTCCGTCAGAGCAGTCACAGGCTGGTCATTAAGCTGCAATATAAACTCAACATTATTTACTACATTAAAATATTTTAATTCTGAATGTGAGATCTGAGAACAGTTTTATCTCACAAAGGTATACAGCAAGGTGCATAAATAATACCCTTGAACAAAGATACATTTAGCCTATTATCAGAGAGGGCTATATCTTTTATGTTTATTACTATATATATTTTATATCTTTTACATATGTATATATATACACACACATTCTGTATGACTGTACATACATTTCTACAACTACTGTGATTGTGGTATATGATTAAGTTATCATGAACTTTGGAAACATTCTTCTAATAATTCCTCTAACATAATTCTTCTAAACATCATCATCATTTGTAGGATTTGCTTTCTTCACTGTGTCCAGAGGTTTTGCTGTCATGCCTTGCTCTCTACTCTATTACCTCTTTTTCTCCTCTCCAGTCCCTTCCCAAAGGCTGAATTTTATGATTATTATAAATTCATATTTAAATGCAGCTGAAAAGACAGTAGAGGAAGAACTTGGTACTCCCTTAACTTACAAAGGTTATACAAAAGCAACCCAGGTAGGACCACTGGGTCAACGATAAAAACCTGCAAGGAGTGAGGAGCAATACATAGTTCTGAAATAGATCCCTCCACTTCCCACCTTCCTACTTATTTTTTAATAGCCAGCACTGACCCATGCAGCAAGGGGAGAAGCAGCTGGGATAGAATTTCAGTTCTTTATTTGTGTGGTCAGTCAAGTCTTATTCAGCTTCTCAAGAGTTTTAAGAAGGAGAAAACCAGAAAATACAGTACATATCCATGGTATAATAACAACCAAATAAAAAGGTTATAACATCATAGAGCTGAAGAAGCACTGGCATGTGGCTGAAGAGAGAAACTCTGCATAAGGAACCAAGACCTCACTAGCAACGCATTAACCTGATCCCGATCAGGCAACACCCCCGTGCCTCCACTGGAAAGCTCTCTGGCTTAGAAACACAGGCAGCCAAATCCTCGAGAGGCAAGGCTGACTATTGTGCTGGTTCTGCTCACTCTCCTCACAGGAACAGCAGTCAGCTCTTCAGAGCCGTGAACTTCACGCTGTCCTAGCAACAAAGGAAGCTAGTCCCAATTATGAATTTCTTAAACTTTCTTACTCAAAAATAAACTTTCAACACATTGCTTTATTTTATCAACCTGTCATCTGTGCTGATTCACATAATTTCTACTTGCTGCTTCCTGATTTCAAAATATTTTAAACCCAGCAGGGAAGCCGGGGTTTTTTGTGCATTATAAAACATCATGTTTCATCAGTTCAACCTACGACTGAGCCTAACCACTCCTCTTTGGGTGTCTTGATCAGACAGGGTATCAGTCTTGATTTGAAGGTACCAGAGGTCCAATGTTGTGCTTGTGACTAATCACCCTCACTGCTAAAAGCTGAGGCCTCCCACCCACTCACTTTCCTAATTTCAGGATGTTGGGTTTTATCTGCCAGATACTGGAGATCATTACAGCTTTCTCCACTACATCAGAAGCACTTCAGAATCAAGTACTGTAATTTTAACTGTAGCATGTAATTAACAGTTATGTCCACCATGATGTCCCCTCTGTGCTGGGGAATTACTCTGTTCTTCATGGGTAAGCTTGACAACCTTTAAAGCTGTGCAATACTCATATTTCATTACAGTTTACCAAGGAACCAGAGAAATCCAGTTGAGGATGTCTTCCTCTAGCTGTACTACCCCTCAGTGGGATTAAAATCCTCCCACCATTCAGCAGCTGGCTTGGAAGCTGCTCAACACAGATTCTCTGGACCCCTAACTCCAGCATCAAAGATAACCGTTACCATTTGAGAAGCATTTTACCTTTCCTGCTCCCAGTCCCTAACAAACCAAAGTGTTCTGCTCTATAATGCCATTTCCCAGTCTCACCAGTCAGATCCCTACTCTACAAGCCATTCACTAAGGAACTCAGTTATATGATTCTATGTCCCAAAGAACTGCCAAAGTTAGAAGAAGCTGGCAAGGACTGGCTGTACACAAACAGAATGCCAGAAGAGACTATCTGGCCACCTCATTTCATTGCAAAAATCAGTTTCCCCCCAAGAAAACATGAAACCATTCAAAACAGAAGCTGTAACAACCTTGTAAAATCCCAGCTGATGGGAAACACCTGCTTTACATTGCACACACACTAGTGACTTCTGAGCTTAATGTTGCTGCCCAGATGCATGTGTCCTTGTTAAAAAAAAAATAAGACCCTAAACCTAATTTACACAAGAACATTAAGTCAAACGGTTTCATCTGTGTGTATCTACTTATTGCACCTAATTTTCCTGATAGAACCTCTATCCCTTATCAGGGAAACACAAAAAACTATAGGAAAGAAGGTAGATGGTGACAAGACAAAGGTCGTAATGAGATCTCTCAAAGCAGACAAACAGAAGCTATCTAAAGCTTTAGACAGTATTTTTTTTCAGCCTTTTTTCCTAGCATCAGCATGTAAAAATAGATTTCAACAAATCCTAGTAGCAGAGAATAAAAAATCCAAATATATGCAAATACATAAACAGCATTAAAAAAAGATACTTTTTGCGGTGGGGGTTGGTTTGGGGTCTTTTTTTGCTTGTTTTGTGTTTTTTTTAAGTATTGCAAACACCTGTCTGTTCGCCATCCCTGATGACAGCTCTTTCCAAGACAGCATGCTGCTACACTGCTGATGCGGCATTCAGTGTGTGTCAGATTTCTTTCATGGTTGCAGCAAAGTGTCGCTTCCCGTCTAAATACAGCATGGACTCTGAAATAAGATGGAGGAAAAAAAACAAAACCACATCAGTAACTTAGCATCAATGGTAGGCAACTACACAGAAGAGTAAGAATAAGAAGCAATCCACAGTGTCATTAAAGCATAACATAAATGTGGTTTGGCATTTGAAGAATTTAGCAGGATTTCATGGCAATAGTTCACCTATTAAAACATCTAATGTTTCAATAGAAACAAAGCTATCTTGTTTACAGAGTTATAATGACAATGCATTAATTGGATACTTGCCTCCATAAGTTTTAGGAACAACCCGTGGGACTTCATTTTCTGATATAAACGTGAAATGGAAGATATTGGTCGTCTGGTGCTCCCTGGTATCTGCATCATAAACCTCACTATGTACTCGAACCTGGATGTAGTTTTTTTCTGTGTAACAGACCTACAAGATAAGAGTTACACTTCATAAATTATAACTGGCACTGAAAAACTGCAACAGACTTCATTGCACCATTTAACAAGAAAAGTCACACACTCTCATAATTGCTGATAACAAACTGCATTAACAGTGACTACAGCAAAGATCAGTTATTCTCCTTCTCAAAAAGACATCAACTCTTACCTGTGCAGAGAGCAGTAATAAGGATCCAACCTCAACTGGCCTCTGGAACATGATATCGTCAACAGATACAATAAAAGGTCTGGAACCCCTGAGCAAAGAAAAGAGAAAACTCTTCTCAAGAATAACAAAGGTGTTTGGAGAAATTTAAAATATTTAGTTGTCAGCATTTTAATGAACGGTAGCTAGAAAATAGACCCCTCTTAAACACAGGCCACAGGAAGCGTTAAAGAATTATGTCATCATTAATGATAGGAATAACTGGAAGAAACCTCTCACATGCATAAAAATACACACTCTCTAAGGACATGTTATTGTATCATTACTGTATCTTACAACTTACACTTGCTAGGCAATCTTCATGCCATCACTGATGAGGCTTCAATTTTCCAAGCACTGTCATAAAACAGTGCTACTCCATTGCACAGTCTAATGCATACTCTAAACTTAAGCATAGACCTTTGCTG
This sequence comes from Gallinago jamesoni, assembly GCA_025769975.1. Classification (NCBI taxonomy): domain Eukaryota; kingdom Metazoa; phylum Chordata; class Aves; order Charadriiformes; family Scolopacidae; genus Gallinago; species Gallinago jamesoni. The sequence goes on along the minus strand of JAOQGH010000001.1, from coordinate 123,664,273 downwards.
GGTGATGACCTCAGTCACACTTTTAAAAACACAGGCAGTTACAAGGAGGTCAGAAACCATTCCTCTTGTGTACAGAGTGAAGACACATAATATTTGTTTGACAGAATGTCTATTTTCCATGGTTAGAAAGAAAACATATCTTTTAAAAGTCAACCCCAATAGTTTGGTAGGATAAAAGAAAACATAAAAAGGATGTATTTTCTATCTTGACATGTAATGCTTAAAAACCAAGCCCCAAGGAGCAGGTTGCAAATCTTTTCATAAATACAATAGATACTCTAAGTAAAACAGTGCTGTACACTAATAGCACAGGATTCTACTAGACATCTAAGTCCTTTCTTCTGAGACTGTCATTAGGTGGCCTCCCAATCTATACATAATCCAGAGCACTGTGCACATATATAAATATTGCAAGTCTACAACTCACCCATAGCTGCAAGCAGTTGCCCATCCCAGTTCAAATGCCTTTCTCATGAGAAAGCCCCCAAAGATCCTATTGAAGATGTTCCGTTCCTGTATATAGAAACGAAAATCAAACTGCTATATTACATACATTCTTTTCAAAGCATTGTGCCAAAGTCTGCGCTTCAATTCACAGTATTTAACAGAATTTCCAGCACCTGAATGCATAAAAAAAGTACTACTGAAATATTTATGCAAATGTCCAAAAGCCTGAGGCAACTTTAGAAGCTCAGACTCATCTGCCAGAATAAGACAAAAATTCAAAATTGCTCCAGCAACCAGAAGCCCAACTTAAACACTTTGCAAAGGAATTTCTTTACACAAAATAGTCTGGTAAGAAAACAAGGTAATTAAAAGTCTTCTGTTTTGTAGTGGCAACCCATACAGATAATAGAAAAATGGCAAAAGAAAGTAAGAATCTAAATACAACGCAAGGACTGCAAAACCAAAACAAAATAATGGATTGACTAGTCTTACAAGACAATTCACAAGTAACTGTTTCTGTAATTCGTGAATACTTTTCAAAATACCTGAGGATGGCAAATCTGTAGGCCTTTTAGTTTTGCATCTTCCATCCACACTGAATTGGGTGGTAATTTACGACTCCGGAAACTTACTGTCCTTTGGAAGAGACAATAAACTTTATAGCCCACATTAGCAGAATTCAGCAAGTCAAAAATGCCCAAATAGCAAATACAGACACACACTAAAAAAACCAACCAAACAAAAAAAAAACCCAAATCAGAAATGTTATCTCTAAAAGATGTTCCAACTGACCTTGAAGCCTTATCTCAAGTGATACTTTGATTTGTTATTGCAGTAAGCCTACACTCCTAATCTTTCAAAAAAAATCTGCTAACATTCAAGCTATGTGAATGAAAAAACTCAAGAAAGGTACATGAAAGAAAAGGTAAATCACAGCCACAAAGTAGACACCTTGCCAGAAAATGTTACACTGGCTTTTAAGTCGTAATATGAATTAAAAGCACGCTATAAGCTGACAGAGTAATTCAACATCAAACATGCAGATGGTTTGAGGCTTTCAAATCCAGACAGAGGGTATACAAAATATATCTGCTAATTTTAAGGGAAGGCACATCTCACCTTGGTAAACAGCTTTGAAAATAACAATTGTGTAACTTAAGTTAACAAAGTTATAAATTATCCACAAACACAACATTGCACTAATGTCATGAGGCATTGTTCTATCACCATTGGCACTGGAAAATTTCACACAAATCTCAAGCATAAGAGAAGTACACCAACACTAGTGTCTCTCAAATAATGTTCTCAGATATTATATTTAAAACAGATTGCAAGATTATGTGGCCAAAATATGGCCAATTCCTGCCCTCAAAGTTTGTTTTTTTTTTCTAGATATTACGGCAGAAAACTCTTAGACTGTGCAAGTCACACAGATGCAAAACCATTCCCTTATTTGGTTAAACATCATTAACCTTTTTCCTCGAGATTTTTCCTAACAGCTTACTCAGAAGCTCTTTGTACTAACTCTGTCACTTTCACCACACTCACTCTTGGATGACAGAAGACTCTTTTAGGAGGTGTAGACGTTATTAAATTTTGTACCTGTGTTTCAAATAAAATGCCCCAGAGTTTAAATTGCAAAATGGGAGAAGAAAAAGCGTGCGTTTATTCCAGACTACCCTCTTACGAACAACCACTCAGAAGGCACACTGCCTTTCCCTCTGCTAAGACTTCAGGTCTCCTCCCCCTTCCCCTTCTTGCCTTGTGTCCAATGTATTAAGGAATAGGTCATGAACAATGTTTCTTTCTTCTGCAGTGGGAGCCATTTTGAGTAAGGAGGCAGTGCTGAAATCAATCCTCTTCACCTTGTTCACTAAACATTAAAAAAAATATATAATCATATTATAGTTCAAAGGGAAAAAAAAAAGGCTTGGTTCTGGAGATTTCAACATGGAATCAGATGTCTCTTTCCTTCCCCCCCCCCCCCCTCCTTTCTCCCCCCTATAAGTTAAAAGCTGTAACTTCACAGCTCCATAGATTCAAAGAGAAATTTGGCTTTTAGAATTGACTGCATTACAGAAAAAATAATGTGATGAGGACCTTTTATTCATGCACTATGATACTCACCACCATCCTACAGAAAACTTAAGTACTCCCCTCAATACAGAAAAACATATCAAACAAAAACCCTGCAGAATAAACAATCTTCTTCAGGTTCTGCCAATGGTACAAAAATGCAAATTTATGATAGACTTAATTACCATAGGCCACAATGACACTTTAACTTAAAAAAAAAAAAATCTTCTGTTCAGTTTATTCAGTCTTTAATGTTTCTCTAGTTTTCTGCTTTAAAATTCCAGCTTAAACCAAAAGAAGATGGAGTTACACACTCCTTCCCTTGTTGTCCCCATTTCTTAAATTGTTGAGTTTCTTTCCAAAAAGAACTTGGGCCCCCAGACAGGTAAGGAGCTGTGATGCACCCAGCAGACCCACCATGGGGGCAATCAATCAGCCAGAGCATTAGGGAAGGCTGTGCTGCACTCAGATCTGAAGTGGAGCGAACATCCTGGAAACAGAGGAGTCATGGTGGGGTGCAGAGCACGTCAGGAGTACCCTCGTCTGTCACTTCAGCCAAAGCGTTTCTAAGAAAGCGACAGTAGGCTTTTAAACTCTGTTACAGCACTGACGCATGAGACAGAACAAAAATCTGATTTTAAACAAATTAGGAGCATTTCTAAGCAGCAGACCTTCTGAAGGCTACTTCCTCCCAGCTACTAAGTTGAGCCTGAGGCAGTTGAGCATACTACCAGGAAGTATGACATACATTCCCCTTGCTTGAAGATTTCTTCTTCTTCGGGGGTCTCAGGAATGAGTGGATTAACAAATGCTGGCCTAGGGACAGGAATTTAATTTAAGTTACAAATGTTACAAGAATATGTCCTGTCAATATAACAGTCTTCCATTTTTGCTTACATATACATTACAAGATGAAAAGCCATACACTTCAGGTTAAGTGGCAGCTGCCAAGAGAATATCATGTTAACTTCAACTCTGAAGAGGCAGTTAACTGATCCAACCACTACATAGTATAATTGAGAAAGGGTAAGCAATACATCTATGCTTCTTAAAGAGCTAAAACTGTGTCCATGGATTATAGTGAAGATTATTCAAGCAGAAAGCTGCTTCGAAACTCAGCAAATGAAGATGTGATGACCTAGGGTAGTCTGAAAGGGATAGACAAAGTTCGAATGGTATCATTCCTCCTGGAATAGAACATGCACAGTGCTTAGCTAGCAAGTGTTCTTATAATCTACATGTTCCCATGACACCCTTATCAACAGCCAAAAGCTGTTTACCACATGTACTACTTATCAAAGATGATATGAGGCCGCCTTGAGTACAAATTTGTATGTTTATTTTACGGCAAAAATAAGTTTACTCTAACTTAATTATATAACACTTAATTATTTCTTTCCACAAGGCAAGGCAAATGCTTATTTTCATGAGCCATTCTTCCCCATAATTTCCAATTACTATTTTTGCTGAACAGTTCACCTCTACCCCAAGCCTTTACTGGGGCTGGTGACACAAGGCATGCAAAGAGGCCCTTTTGCTTGCAACAAACTGCTCTTTCCTGGTTTGCTAAAGCTTTGGATTTTGGAGACACACCAGCTCCTTCTCCATTGCAGAGCTCATGCTCCCTCTCCTCAGCTCAGCAGGCATCTACATCAGCTCTCCTGCCCAAGACCCAAGCTGCTAAGATGCAAGTTTGCTATGGTCCAAAAGCCACACAACCCTGTTTCTGTGGCACTATAACCAACCTAACATACCCTTTACCTTTACCTCACATAGAATAAATACCATGGTTATATGGACACACTACTTCCACTTGTGGCCAGCTGGCTTGAAGAACAGCCACTGGAGTTTGGATCTATCTGCACAAGTTCATATAGGCTTATCCTCAGTCAACCTGCTAGTGTATAATTATATCAGATTTGATGTAATTCTTTTGCAAAGTAAGTTCTTAGAATGGGAACCTGAAATAAAGGCTTTTTTTTAATGTACAGTATCTTAAAGGGTTCTAAAAAAATCTTGTAAATCTGAATGAAAGCAATGTAATAACTTATATCATCAGGTCTAAATAATTATGTCAAGCAAAACCCCAGCATTAAACATATCCCTCTTCATTAATTACAGGCAATTATTTAAGCTAATTCTAAACAAAAAAATTGTTTACTACTTTTGCAGGCTATACAAGAGTGCTTAAGCCATATAAATCAAAACTGAAACTAAGCAGCCTGTTAGCATAATGACTAAGAAATTACAGAGAGAGCGAAATCAGAAAAATAAGAAATTTAATTTTGTTTTAGTTCTCTGAGAACATGTTACTTAACCAAGTTTTAGGCTGAGTTATTCTGATGACACCTACCATGTGTCTATTAGGGAATTAATGGCATTATTCACTCAAAGGCTATTTAACCATTGAGACTCAACCTTTTCTTTTTTTAGGGGCAGGAAAGCAATTCCTTCTAATAACTGCTGAAGAATGCAGGATGTTTTTTAGCCAAGTCATTCACTTATATGTTCATCAGATCAGTCATATGAGGGAATATGAGGGAAATCTCTCAAAGAAAAGGGTTAGAACCCAAGACTAACAGCAATTCCCAGTATCATCCAACTGTTAAAATCAATGCTCAGAAGTTTGCCCCAAAAAGTAACACTTGGCAGCAGAAAAGATCAACTATGTGACTTATTTAACATCTACACTACATGGTTTCTACACATACATAGCAAGCTGCCATGTTTGCTTTTTTTTACCATAGCAGGAGTCTGAAGACTATTTTCTGTCCTACAAATTACCGTTTATTTTCTGGATCCCGGGCCACCATGACAAAAGTTGCATCCAACACAGGGCTGTAATCACCATCATGTAGCTAAGAGACACAGGAAACAATTATATTTTTCAACTCTAAAATTGTAAAATGTGCTCAGCAAGCTATTCAGTTGACATCAATTATGCCATCACACTATTAACGTTGCTTACTTTCACTATATGTCAACCCTTCCAAGATTTCTTACAATTGTTCAAAAAAGGAAGTAATACACATTAAAACTCTACTTTCAGGAATTCTGCAATCTAAAGAGTAAGCAGAGAATGCTTATTAACTACTGGTTTCAGCCGTGGGGCAGGAGGAAATCAACACAGGCCCTTTTTTCTGAGAAATGCCAAAACAACAATTTGTTGTCAAAACCAAATTGCTGCTAAAGCCAGCACCAGGAGTCCAGACAACAAAGGTGTAACATTATCTTCTATGTCAGAGACCTTACTTAACAAGACAAGCTGAATTACCTGTCTATCTGAATCATAGCTCCTAATACCTTAGGAGCTCCTAATTACCTCCTTAAAGCATACCTTTCTTACTATAAATATCTAAATTATTGATTTAATGTTTTAGTTAACTAATCAACTGACAGTAAGTATTCAGTAGAAACATTAAGGACTTTTTAATTGAATTATTTATATTCCTTCTGCTTCTTGCACAGCGTAGCCTGGTTACACACTTCATTTAATTTATTTTCTATTATTTAGTATTTAAAAACTTATTACAATGATTATGATACACAGTAGATAAGATGAACACAAGAGATACAATTTAATACTGAATCTGAATACCAATATTAACATTCATAGATCTATAAAATGCACAGATATAAGGAAAATAAAGTTTTTCAAAAGCAGAGAGAAACTTCTTTAAGAAGATAAAGAACACAGACACCTATTTCTAAAGGAATATCAATTTAATTACAAGATACTGGTTAAGAAATATGCAAGTCTTGACAGAAAGACGAGCAAGAGTATCTTGCTGCACCTGGACTATTGAAAGTTGTCTTTGTCTTGAAACCCAGGGCTGTTTCAAGCCCTTCAAACCAGTTATTCTAGAAAATACAATTTAGACTGCCAATGTCATCATCCCAAATTCACCCTGAAGCACCTCATGACTGTCATAGGATGGAGGAAAGTCACAGGAACTAACCTGCAGCATGTGCATCTTTACTTCCATTGAGGTTCTTCCAACCCAAGAAACATTGCCTGTGAATTTGATATCACAGTCCGGATATATAATCTTCTTGCACAAATCTGTATGACAAACGTTAGAAGTTACTGGAGATGTCTAATATAAGACAGACTGGATTCTCTGAGACCTTTTTCTGTTCTGTAAGTGGCAACACACACAAAGAAGAGGGCTGTTGCAATGGATGACACTGCCATCCTGCCTTATCAGACTTCTAAAACCAGAACAGGACACAGTAAGCATATAAGTGGCAGATGGATAGCAGATGCACAGAGGTGTTTAGGAGAACATGTGACACAAGCAAGGTCCAGCTCCATTGGAACAAACTTTGTTCCATAATGAAGCTAAGCAACTCATATGCCAAAATAAAACCAAACAAGTGCAGGGAGCATGAAAGTCATATTTTGAAATGAAGGGAAATATGAAATGCTGAAAAGCATCTACAAAATCCTTTTCCCTTCTGCCTTCAACAAAAAGCCACAATAATCAGAGTTCAAGACCAAAACAAGATGAAGTGAACCATACAGGAGAGGGAAGAAGGTATCCTCTGTTAACAACCATGGGAAGTTAGTAGCTGCTGAAAGAGTGAGACAAACAGATGAAACCATTTCTACTGATCAAATTTCCACTTACTGATTTTATCCACCAGAGCTGTAACTATTGATAAGGGAGACCTTGGCTGCGTTTCCTGCTTGGTGTGAGTGTAGCAAATTAGAACTGTGGAGAGACCAAAAATGAGAGTCAGCTCTCTCTCTGTCCCATACTTTAACAAAAACTTTAGTGAAGCAGATCAAAACTAACTTTGTGAAGCATGAAAAGTACCTACAAAACTAAAGTACCATGTTGTAGGAGTGCACACAACTTCCACGTTTTCATGTATGTAATTCACAGGACTGCTATAAAGAAAACAGTGATTCAACAACTGTCTTGGCTAGAATCATATTTACTTACTACAAAAGATAAATCTAGTTGAGCACTTTAAATCAGCCCATTGCTTCTCTGCTTCCAATCCCACTTAATCTATTCCCGTTAACCCTACAGCGCACTGTCTCAGATCCTTTCTACCTCCTGTTATGATTTCATGCAGATTGTCCAAGAATACATGCTATCTGGGGATCTATTTTCAAACACCAATTCCTTTAAAGAGGTGCAGATTGGATAAACTGTGCCTTACAGGCATGAAAGCACAGTCAAAGGTATTTATCACACTATAATTACTACTAGCCAAACCACTATTTAAATTAATTAGCTCTGCTCAGAAGAGCACATTCAAGTAAACAGACTCCTTAGAGTAACACCAGGCTGCAAAGACCTTTTTTGTAGTACTCAGCTGATTTTCCCTCAACAAAGATTTCCATAATCACAAATTTCTACTTAATGAAATATAAGAGAAGGAAGATCTCTGTCCTTCCAGGTAATCTGAGATTTTTTTCCCCTAAAATTACTAAAGTCACAATTCCAAAAACCGTTATGCCTATCAAGTCATGCCATCAATACGATTACTAAGAGTCTGAATGAGATTTATCAGAATCCTATTGCCAAGGACAAAATATTAGAAATCAATCAGACCTTTATGCAGTACAGATGATGCTGAGATCACAGGACAAAACAGTACATTTTCCTGTGAAAACTGCTGACCACCATCCTGAATATTGTGTAATTGGGACAGAATCTAGTTTGACCCAAAAAAGCACATCCCCAGCAGAAGTGACTGAAGCCCAGTATGACTACAAACAAGACAAAGACAGGAAAAACCCAAGATCTTCACAAATTTCCAGGGAAAATAAGCAAGGCACTGGATGAAAAAATAGGCCCATCTCATTTACTAATGGAGGGTAGCCAATAGTTTCAAGTCTCCTTTTCTAATTCAGGACAGGTACTGAAGCTGCTATCTTCCACATCCCAGAAAGAAACATAAATCATCTCGCTATTTTGTCTCTCCTTGACAGAGAGGTGACTTGCATTCACTTGTTTTGCCACTTCCCTCAGTTTTGTCCATCTGGACCAACAGAATGTCTTTCTTTTCTACCAAAAAAAAAAAACAACAAACCCTCTTCCATTCAGAACTTCCCCTTAATTATTATTTGTCCAAAATATCCATCAAAATGCTCCCAATCAGCTACAGAACTCTGATGAAGAAGGAAATCACCTGGTGACATTTTAAGAGACAAGCATCTCCAAGTTATATTAACAACCTAGCCATTATTTTAGCTGCCAAACAAAAGTCAAAGGTCTTGAACTTCTAAAGATTATAAATGAAAAGGAGGGCAAAAAAAAACTAAGAAAGCCAACTCATTAAATAGCTGAGTTGTTTCTACCCTTAACATCAATTCAGAGACAAAACCCAAGAACCTACACCAGGTGTTTTTAATTTGTTCTCAATGGACAAATTCTGTCCTCTCCAGCATATACTCTCTTTTCCCCCAGAGGAAAGATTAAAATATTTGCCACTCACTACCTGTTGGGTTTTATGTGTTGTTTTGGGGGGGATTTCTAAGAGAAAAAAGAATTTGTTTTAATTTGAAATAGCACTCTGCAAATTTTCTCTGATTTAACACTCAATGCAGATTCATAACCTAGGATCATTTCTCAGTAAATTATTCTTGTAGCTGGTCCTTTACAAAATTGGCAGAGGCCAGAAGCTGAAGCTGAGCAATTTTCAGCATCAGTATCTTTTCTTCTTTTCCTTCCCCTTCGAGACAGTGTGTTGACATGATTCCTCCTCTGAGGTGGTATTACATTATACCAAATACCACCCCCATCAGTACTCAAACTCACTCCATCTGCATTACTTGTGCATTCCTTAGAAAAAGCATAGATACGTACCTCCTAAACTGTCAAGATCTTCAAGGATCCTTCCAAACCTGTAAGATACAGGGGGGGTTGACAATTAACTACCTACATCCACAATAAATGAAAGTTAACACTTTCCTGTGTGTTCTTTCTTACCTTACACTGTTGTGTACGTTCAGATACTTTTCTCTAATTTCAGGTTGACTTCCTAGAGGCAGAATAACTTCCAAATAGCTATCTTTCATTCTTCTAGGAGGGAGATCTTCCTGCCGTTTTGCCAGTAAAGTATGAAGAGCTTTTCTTTCTTGCATTGCTTGCACATGATCCCTGGTTAAAAAAAAAAACCCAACATGCTGCCTGGAGCATAACAACAGAACTGCAACCCTCGCTAAAAGATGTCACACTGAAGATCATCAAAACGAAAACAAAGAAGTAGTGAAAATAGCAAGACCCAGTAAGCGTGCCTTGAAAATTAAATGAAATGTACATAATCTAAGCAAGCCTACTGCAGAAAAATTTTAAATGGTTTTGTGTACGTGTGGCAAGCACATACTTTGCACTAATGAGAATAACAATATTTATCAAATACTGAATGCTATCAAAATGTTCCCCTGGAAAAGAACAAATCAGACATAATTTGACGTATGAGGTTTTGTGCATATTCATGTCTTCCATAGCTACTGTATCACAACTCTTCCTACAGTGCCAATTTTAAAGGACTGACTGTCAACTTACAATCTCTCTTAAGAAGTAAAGCAGATGTATGGTGCTGGTTAACAATGAGAACATAGAGAACACATCTGCTAGGACTTGCTATGATCCATAGGTGACTTCTCCTACATCAGTTCATAAAGCATACACTAGGTCAGCAAATTAAAAGAAAGGGAAGAATAATCTATTTCACTTCCTCTTCCTACCTAGTTGTCTTAGAACTATACAAGAAAGCTATGGAAATAAACAAAACAGAAAAGGGAGCACTACCCCGTCAGAGCTGCTTTTCCAGCACCACCAAGTCAGAGGGGCTACAACTCTCAGAAGGGAGTAAGGGCCACTTTATTGTCACTTTTTTTTCCTGATCTACCACGTTGGTTCCTTACATAAGTATCTCCACGACAGAACAACCCTGCACAATTGTTCTTGCTTGTTCCTGCCAAGTTCCCTCCCCTGAAAAGTGCAACCTGACTGAACAAAGCAACTATTTCATAATATCCCTTGAACCAAAGCATTAAAAACCAAAGGGTTAAACATGCAACGGTTTCAGTATAAAGCCAAAGAGTACGCAAAATTATTAATCCATTTCATAGAGCAAGAGAAGGCATAAAATACCGAGTAACCGAAACTTGTGGATATGTGCCATTCATCCAGTACTGCATGCTGCGTTGCTGAGATCCGAGTTGTGGTGTTTAACAAAACCAATTAAAAAAAAAAAAAGGAAGAAAATAATAAAAAGAACCTTTTCACCAAAAGGAAAATTTGTTTTAAGTTTTGACTTGGGATGAATTCTGAGTATTAGACATTTAAGGTGAAGATTTTTGTGGCTTGATTTTTATTTTTGGGGGAGGAGAGGTGTAAAGCAGTCTTGCTTCAACATACTTATATTCTCTCTTTTCTTTTTTACAATTTATGGGGAAATACGAATAATCCATCATCAAAGAGAGTAAAAGCCTAGCTGTCTAGGAGAAAATTCCAGTTAGTTGTTTGTTTGTTTTAAATATGAAGTGCGGTTCACCCCATATGGGCAACATGAATACCACAGAGTTCAGAGAAAATAGAAAGATAACAGATCCTCCAGAGGCTTACTGTTTGAAGTTATGCCACTTCATAGAAATGGAATATACTAGATGAGTAAGGAAAGATGCAATCTCCGAGATGATGCACCTTTATACTCTTAAAAATATTTTCTTCCAATATCTTTCAGTGAAAGGTTTAAGAGAAATTAACCAGAGAGTAAATCAGAAATGTATCTACAAACACACAGAAACCAAACAATAGAAATTCAACTATAGTCTGTTTTCACCAGTCTCATCCCGGCTCCAAGGTCAGCAGCAGAACTCTTCTTGACTTCAGCTTCAGAATGTACTCTTCATTATACAGAAATATTGGACTCAAGGCAATAATGCTTTTCAACATATAAACACTGTTACACACTGCAGTACCAGTCATACAGTAGCAAAACTTAATCTGAGTATTAACTAGTGCCTGCCCTAAACATTCTGAGAAATGACATTACGTATTTCTGAAATAGCCACAACTCTACCTAGACTACAACTAGCAGTGAACAGATTAACAATTTTAGTTACCATTTAAGTACAAACTCAGAATAAACATATAAGCAAGATATTCCCTTCTAATACAAAATAGCACTGGCCTTTACAAGAGAAACTATGAACCAAAGTTTCCTTTTAGCAAAATTAACGGTCAAAGGCATTTCTTCAACATGCATCTCTCCCCTCTCCCAGCAATCCGGATCTAAGCGCATCAGTTCTTCCCTACTTCCCATTTTGGGACCCCTATCAAGCTATTGTCTTAGGTTTGTCCCCTACAGTCATTCCGTGGTCTAATTCAATTAAAGCAGTGGCTGTACAGTTTCCACATGTATCAACTCTTTGTTACTCCATTTTAAAAGTGGAATCTCAAAGGCTGTGTGATCCATGTCCTCCAAACTCCCCCATATTAAGCCTGTCATACTCCAGCACTCCCAGCTATGGCCTTCCCAGCTCTACTTCTTCATGGTAGTTGAAGTATACAGTACTCTACAAACTATTCCTGCTGTGTTTTACACAGCACAGGAGACGTACCTATCTAAGAAAAACACTTCTGTGCTGATCCTGGCTTCAGTCTGCTCTACTTCCAGGGTGGGGACAGTGGGGAAAAATAAATGCATGGAAGATCAGGCTTGATCACAGCCCTCTCAAATCTCCACCTTCAGGTGGTATCTCCAGATGGTATGCTTCCTCCCCAGCCATTCTGGGCTGCAGAAAAGGGTTTTTTTAAAAATTGATTTCTAAAGCCCTTTTCAGCTGACCTACAAAAAAATTTAAGGCCCCTCATGCTTAGATAGTAGTATTACTAAGCACAAATCAGCTTCCCAGATTCAGACACTCTCTTTAGTGTACCTATAATCCTGTTTAGATAAACCTAGTCAGAAGGCCTGGACACATCAGACGCTCCACTCAGGCAAGCCTCTCCCTTTCCCCGTCAGTGCACAAACTGTGAAACAAGAGCTCAGCAAACACAGCCATAAGAAAATCAACAATCAATACAATAAATATAGGACTAACCAAAGAGCAATAAGTAATTTCCCCAGACTGCTATACTGACTTATTCAGAATTGTTAACAGTAGAGGATTACAGTCAAGTCTGGTCTATTCAATGTAAAGGAGGAGGAGGAAGGTAACTGGCATAAAGCCAAAACATCAATTATTTAAGCTGTATGTAAATTAATCTAAAATTAAGTTACAGTGGAGAAAATAAATGCCCAAGATGTTCCTGAGTAAGGAGACATGAGACCTCAAGCTGACAATCTTTCAAAATGACACGGGTGCTGCCAGGCCATTTGTAATGCAGCCTGCTCCATGCTGAACCAGCTCAGCTGCCTCTGAACCCAGTCCAGGACAAATCCACCAACAGATAAATCAAGAGGTAACAGCAACATAATATTTCCATTCAGACTCTAAAGCTCTTAAACTTCTATGAGATTCAAAGCTAATATGAGATTCTTCTAAGCATCAAGATCGCATATTTTGTTGTTTTGGTGCTAAGGATCTTCTGCCAGAGAAATCTCAGAAGTTTGTGATCCACAAAGTAACAATTCAGAAACCTTGTTAGCATTACTTTTTAGCTGGATCTTTTTTCATCCCCAGACAGTAAGCTAGCATCCACTACCACAACCTTGAGCTCTCTCTGGTTTTCACAAATAAAGTAAAACATATTTAATGTACACTGTACCTCCAGTTGGTTGATGCTCCCACTATATCCCTCAATCTGCTCCGCACTGAAAAGAAAAATAAAATCAAAGCAAATCAAGCTTAGTTCTGCAAGTGATAAACATGAGGTTGCCTAGTGCTGAAAGGCATAATCCTCATCCCAGAACAGGAAAATTAAGCAAATTCATGCAAGTAGCAGCCCAGAAATAAAAGTTTGGTCGAATTCACTGATGCTGTTAGTAGGCATATCACAATAATGGGTTGAGTAACATGATTCTGTAGCTTATTGCGTACAGCCAATAAAGAATGCATCTCAAGTGTTTGTTAATGCAATCAAACACCTGCAATGCTAATTAGCAACTGAAAGAAAGAGCTGATCAAGATCAGATTGAGGAATTTTGATGTGAAAATAATTTGAGCCTAAACACAAACAAAGTATTGAGATAACACAGATCAGAAAGTCATAAAAGAACGTAAAAAGGAACAGTACAGCTGGGAGACAGGGAAAGAGGAGAGTACTTGTTAATTAGTCCCACCCATGAAGGGCAGGTTATGTCAGCAGACTGGCTGTTGCCCGCAGGGTTTGGTAGTCTAAATTTTTAGCAGCCTCCAAGAACACAGTGTTGAGACACTGAAGACAGGCCTATAAAATTGCTTCCAGCACTGTTTGCACTATCAGAGTTAACACCAGCTCTGTGCAAGTTTTTCCTAATTTTCAAGAATAAGCTGCATAAGCAGTTTTTCTGCTCTTTCCTTGGATGAGACAATATATTAAGTGTGCTAAGGTCTCACCAAATCTATCAAACTACTCCATCACCATTAGGCAGATGAACGTATGCTACTTCAACAGATCTGAAAAGAAGCAGCAACAATTCCCACTCTCAGAACAGAAGTTGAGAGTTGTATAGTAGGGATTCCTTGCTTATTTACAAAGATTTTTATACAAGGGGGCTCATACATTAGGACAAAATACTTAGGAACACATCAAGGAAAGGCTACCAAAAAAAATCCAAAATCTTATGGTGAAACAGGAAGAGGGTGCTGGTGTCTCACGAGCTGATCCTTTATACTTTTAGGTTATTAGACATCATCAGGCTTGGCACTTTTCAAGCTAAATGCACAGTCAGAGCATTCATAGTGATCAGCAAGCTGTCCTGTGAAACCTGGAGTGAGCAGAGCCTTATTTCCTAGGTCTTTAAATCACCTCTCAGCCAGATCCACCCAAGTCCTCCACCACCCCTAACCTCCGTTTCTTGTTCCTTCCCCTGCAACTCCCATCCCTACACCCCCAGCCTGCTTCTGTTTTGCCTGCCCTCCAGACAAGCACCAGCATGAGCTGTGGTTAGCCTGGAGCTTCACAAGGCTGATTGCTGGACAGCACATAGATACCAGTTACTCACCAACTGCCAGCAACACCATAGTCCGTGGCTGACCCCAGTTCTAGCTCTGGCACCTTAATGAACCTCTGATTCTGAAGCAAATTTTCACACACTTTGCGGAAACACAGTTCTCTTTGAGATTTGTGCTCATCTATTTTGGCTGACATGAGGCAACAAAAGGGGGGCAAGAAGCTAGGCAGACAAAGACACAAAGAGATTGCATAGGCCTCATTTCTTTAGGAAATTAGGTTAAAAACATGATTTGAAATTAGAAGAGTTCCACTACTAATTCTAAGAACAAAAAATTTTCAGCAGAAGCAATTGATCGAAAATCTTAGAGTTGATTTTTTTTTTTAATTCATTTTTCCTTAAGAAGCACCGAGGCTGTTTACAGAATAGGTACTACTGTCCTGTTACTCATACTCCACCTGTGAAGCTGCCATAGCATGCACTGGATCAATACAGTGTTAGCAGAAACACTGTTACAGCTTCTAGAACACAAAACCTCAATTTTTCAACAGTGTGCAGGCTGTGCTGGGATAGAGGGGGAATAAACAGCACTTTCTCTTTGTTGAAACTAAGTTCATCTTCCTTTTCAACTCTAAAGAAATAAAAAGCTCGGAAAAAAATCTCAGGTCCAAACCTGCAAACATGTATATACGCTGTTAGTCCCATTTAATACCTTTTATTTCAAGTTTAGGCATACAAGTAAATATTGGCCAGGCTGAGACCACATGATTTTTATTTTAACAATAAAAGGGACAGAGTGTAAAAGCATTTCTAATTTGTTGCTAAGCTAAACCTAGTCCATTTTACAGGCTCATAAGTACATAGTTTTTCTCTTTTTTTTTTTTTCCCTGGGAAAACTGTATTGGTTTTCTAGATATTAGTTATCTTACAACAGAAATTTAAGTAAGCAAGCAAGCATAAAAATCCATTAAAAAATTCTTTCCCCTTGTTATTTGGCAAATGTCTTAGATGTGCAAAACAATTCCAGCAAATGGAGTTTACCCATCACTATCATGTTGTGCATTTCACAGTATCTCCTAAACTGTGGTAAGTGGATCATTAATGCCAGAGCACCAGGGTCTTAGTTTATTTGCACTGTGCTGTGGCTAAGGACATGAGGGAAGCTGGACAAGGTCACTGCATTCATCTCTGCCAATGAGACCCATGCTCCCTTGGGCTGGTGCCTCCCCAGGCTGTATCCAGGTTCTGGTAGACCACTAGGATGTACTTTACCACCAGTTTCGGTATCAAGTTTGGTCCAGACTTCAGTGGAAAAAATGCAGATTCAAATGTTGAAAATGAAGCTAAGTACTACAGAAGTTGTAAGAGATTTTGTATCCCACAAGCCTCTTAGAAATGTGTTATCCAGCACACCACCAGAAATACAGTGTGCTGACAGAGATCTGGTACAACAGTATTAACACAAATAAGATCAGAGCCAGTCACTGAAGGCAAAGAGGCTTTAAGCAAGTCGACAGAGAATAACAGAATTTCATTTTTCATGAACACTGAAGTAAGGCAAAATAGTAGCTGAGTAGGTTTAGCATCATAGCAAATATTAAAATATGTACAGATTACCACAACACACCATTATTCACATGAATGGGTAAGTGTCCTG
Source organism: Gallinago jamesoni (assembly GCA_025769975.1). Lineage (NCBI taxonomy): Eukaryota > Metazoa > Chordata > Aves > Charadriiformes > Scolopacidae > Gallinago > Gallinago jamesoni. Next base: position 123,648,027 of record JAOQGH010000001.1, on the reverse strand, counting down.
TGGAGTGGAAAACACAGGTTACATTAACAAGTAAAAGAAACAATGCAAATGACATCTCTTAAGGGATTACCTGATTATTCTACCTGCTTGAGTACCATTTACGCCCATGTTCTTTAATTTTAGTAAGCAACTATAAGCAACCTGTCCTTGCCTGATTTACAGTCAGTATCTTTGTGTTTTCAATTGAGTTAGTCGTTTCCTTCAAAGCCAACTTCCCAGTTCCTTTGTCTACTGGCTCCACGTAGTATCTCCTTGCAGTGTGATTCCAACCTGTTTTTCAAACTTGGTGCTACCATGTACTGCTGACAAACACTATTAACTTTGGAAAGAATATCTGGAGCATCTCATCTGGGATGAGAGTTATATCAGACAAAACTTCTAAAGTCCTGCTTGGTGTAGCCTTTGGAAGACCCATTGAAGAAGAGGCCAGCAGGTCAAGCGAGGTGATTCTGCCCCTCTACTCCACTCTCTTGAGACCCCACCTGGGGTCCTGTATCCAGCTCTGTAGCCCTCAGCACAGGAAAGACACAGGCCTGTTGGAGCAGAGCCAGAGGAGGCCACAAAAATAATCAAAGGGCTGGAGAACATCTCCTGTGAGGACAAGCTGAGAGACCTGAAGCCTAGAGAAGTGAAGGCTCTGGGGAGACCTTATTGAGGCTTAAAGGGGGCCTTTAAGGAAAGATGGGGGACAAACTTTTTAGCAGGAAACGTTGCGATAGGACAAGGGGTAACTTTTTTAAACTAAAAGAGGGTAGATTCAGATTAGATATAAGGAAGACAATTTTTACAACGAGGGTGGTGAAACACTGGCACAGGTTCTCCAGAGAGGTTGTAGATGTCCCATCCCTGGAAACATTCAAGATCAGGTTGGACAGGCTCTGAGCAGCTTGATCTAGATGAAGATGTCTCTGCTTATTGAAGGGGAGGTTGGACTAGATGTCCCTCCCAACCCAAACTATTCTACGAGTCTAAGCGAGGGCATTCACAATGGGGATCCAAAGTTGGGAGGATACATGTGAAAAGCTAGTAAGAATAAGCCTTTGGTGTTTTGTGAAAGCATGGATACCAAACTAAAGGAAACTAGTTTACATCTCAGGAAAAGTTTATATAACATTATTTATTAACGTTTAATAAAGAAGCTCAACATGAGCCAGCAGTGCGTGCTGGCAGCCCAGAAAGCCAACCATGTCCTGGGCTGCATCAAGAGAAGTGTGGCCAGCAGGTCTCGGG
>JAOQGH010000001.1:123625818-123643954 GCA_025769975.1 Gallinago jamesoni | reverse complement strand
TGGGCAGCCCATTCCAATGCTTGATAACCCTTTCAGTGTAAACATTTTTCCTAATATCCAACCTGAACCTCCCCTGGCACAACTTGAGGCCACTTCCTCTTGTCCTATCACCTGTGACTTGGGAGAAGCGACTGACCCCCGTCTCTCTACAACCTCCTTATCTACAAGTATATATCATGTACACACAAGCCTCCTTTGCCTGCAGGTATTCCAGGATTAATTAAGAGAGTAAAAGGGGACCCAAAAAAACCTCCACCCTGAGATGCCAACGGAGTCTCTTCTCACCAGAGATGACATGAATGGCAATGGTAAAAACTCTAACTGGACTCAACTCGTGTCTCACGGCCCTGCCAGCACCTGACACCCCGCTCAGCCCCGCCTGCGCCCCCGCAGGGACTCCCCAAGCCCGCTGCCACGCCGAGGCGCCCAGGGAGGCGCCAACCGCTCCCCACACGGAGGGGCCGGCGCTGACAGGGCCGGGCGCCATGGCCCCCAGCCGCGCTGTGGGAAGTTTCGGGGGTACCACGCCCCGCCACGGCCCCGCCAACCACGGGGCCGAGCCCCCGCACGGCAGCTGGCAAGGAGGGCGAGGCTCGGGGCCCGGCACCCCCGGGCAGGGCCCTGGCACACCTCGTCGGTACGGCAGAGGGGAGAACACCCACCTCCTCCCCTCAGGGAGCGGCCTCTCCCTCGGCCGCCGGCCGTTCCACCCCACACAGTCCCGCCGCCGAGGGCAGCCTTACCGGGTGGCCAGCATGGTGCTAGCCGCGCCGCCACCGGGCCCGGGCCAGGAACCAGGATCAGGATCAGGGCCGGGAACCAGGATCAGGACCAGGACTGTCAGCGGTGCCGCCGCCCGCCCAGCGCCCGCGGGACCACGCCCGCCCCAGGCATGCGGTCCTCCGCCACCACAGACGCGCGGCTCCGCTAGCGCAGCAGGCGCTCGTTGCGCGGCCGTTCCACCCACGGGCGGGGCCGGCTCCCCTCGCCTTTCCCCGCCCTCGGGGCCCGCCGCCCTAAGCCGCTAGGCCCTGCCCGCCCACCCCGTTTAGGTAGGGGCGGGCCGCCGGGCCCCTCTCCCCGGCCGCTCTCGGGGGCGGAGGTTGGGGCCGTTGGTGACCGTTAGGCGCCGGGCGGGCCGCGGCAGAGCGGGCGGGCCCTGCCCGCTGTGCTCTGTGTGGGACTTGATTTTAATAAATACCCGTATTTTTTATTTTTTAATATTTTGTTGTTTTTTTATTTTCCGCTGTGTCTTGAGGAGGAGCAGACTCACAGTCGCGCAGTCGGGCACTGCCAGGCCCAGATCCCGCCGAGCTCCCCCCTGCCCGGGTAGCGTTGAGCGGCCCTCGGGGGCGGGCCTGGTCCCCACAGGGCCCTGTGCTTCTGGGGCACGGCATCCCTCCGGATCACGCTGTCACTTGTCCCCAGACTCGCACCACTCAGCAGGTACTGCCCCTGCCTAAGCAATCAGCTCCCTGCCCTGCTGCCCACCAGACCACGTACCCACCCGTTTCTAAAATCAGCATGCCATCAAACACATAGGCCAGCAGCGGCCTTCCAGTAGCTAGAAAGGGCCTCCAGGAAAGCTGGAGAGGGACTTTTTATCAGGCCAGGTAGTGATAGGATGAGGGGTAATGGCTTCAAACTGGAAGGCAGTTTATTTAGATTAGATACCAGGAAGAAATTCTTTCCTGTGAGGGTGGTGACAGAGGTGGAACAGGTTGCCCAGAGAAGCTGTGGATGCCCCATCCCTGGAAATGTTCCAGGCCAGGCTGGATGGAGTTTTGAGCAACCTGGCCTGGTGGGAGGTGTCCCTGCCCATGGCAGGGGGATTGGAAGTAGGTGATCTTTAAGGTGCCTTCCAACCCAAACCATTCTAACATTCTATGATAGTCTGTCAGGGTCCCTCAGACAAGTGGAGCTATCAATGCCAGTTAATATCTCTGCAATGAAACCTACCTGCTCAGCATTCCTGACTACACCTTATACAGGATGGTTGTGCAGGCAAACCCTCGCCCCTCCAACATGATCAAGGAGAGATGTGACTGGATGTGACTGGCATCCTGGGGGCAGGACTAGGAGGGCGAAACAGCATAGATGCTGAAGTTTTAGCAAACAAAATAAGCTTGGCAACAACTGATTTGCATAAATTAGAACACTCATTATGATCTCCTTTGATGGCATTGGGAACTAGTCAATGGCTTTTAGCTGATATAGTGCTGAAGTGGAAAAGAACTCATGAGAAAAAACACCAACTAATTGTAGACACATGTGGCACTGCCCAGAATAATGTCGCTCTAGCTCTTGGCTACCCAAGGGTAATTTGGGATAATGCAACTCAATTTGAAACAGATTTCTAATCTTGGTGGCATATAGTTTTTAATTTCCCTTATGATCCCACTGATGGCAAAGCCACCACTTTTATTTTAACAATATGCAATACTGTTAAATACACCATATACCCAGTCATTGTGCTCGGATTAAATCACAATGGAAGTGTCCTCTACCTGTTAGAACATAGAGTATGGGCCAAACAAACGGGAAGAAATGGCAAACCATTGATGGTGATGCATGTGTTGTAAACAACAGAGATTAATTTGTGGAAGTAATACCATTAAGGCCCAAGACATTTGTCTTGACACTGAACAAAATGCTTGTCATTTTGAAATACATCTTGATGAAACTCCTGAAACTGTACTTGTATCTGATGGAAATGGATATGTTTGTATGAGAACACTTTGTGATTCTATATTTACAGACAACACCACTGCAGAGACTTATAATCATTCAAATACCCATATTTGTCATTTTACCACAATTATGGGATGCAACTTTAACTATTCAGCTCTCACCAGTTGCTACAATCTAACTATACATTGTATCAAGATTTATTGCCTACCCTATTAGAATGAATCTCACACTGGTAAGAAAACTGTTGTCACATGATGACCTGAGTGAATTGCTAAAACCAATTTGGAACAAGGGGCGAAGAAGAACCCTGATTACTTGTCCATCATGTTGCAGATCCTAGAAAGAGTGAAGAAAGATGGAAAACATCACTGGTGGGAAACTCTTTTTGGATGGTCACCAACAGCAACTGGAATTTTGAATTTGATGCCACATCCAGTTGTAGTTTTGTCAGTTTTGATATTATTGTGTTTATTGTTTATAATCATTATACGTATCAAAGTTTGGCAAAAGATGAAATAAATTATGTTAATCCCACATGCAAAACATACACAATCAACTGATTTTATATGTGAAATGGTATGTAACTAGCACTAGTTGCGACTCTCAAACTAAGTAGCTTGTCAAATAGTTGGACTCTTACCACTGATCTGCAATATGCCACATATTTATGACACAGAGCCAAGAGGTAACCAGGCTATGAGTCAATAAAATGGATTGACTGCATCACAGGGTGGAGTGTGACTCACACTCAACCCCTTAACCAAAGTAGCAGTAATCTGGTACAGGCTCCAAAGCAGGTAAAGGTCTGAGCTGTAGCCTGGCCAAGAGCTACTCTAGTTCCAATTTGCTCTCTGAAAACGTGCAAAAGAACAGAGTGACACAGTGAGCATCCGTGCATATGAGCTTGGAACACCGATCATGCGATTAGCACATGAATAGCAGGTGGCTTTTCCAAAACTCATTTATCAAGGAACAAAGAAAGCCGCGGTTACAAGGAGTCTCATGCATACCTTTCCCATCGCATGTAATTTGGCAAAGAGACAACCACTTCATTCCATAAATATGACAGCCCAAGTGAGCCTTCCTTGAGCTCTCCCTGCTAGGCAGCATTGGCTGCATGGTGGTGATCTCCCCTGCAGCTGGGGCACCTCTCAAGGCTGCTCCTCAAGGCAGAGCCACCAATGGCAGATCTTTGTGAAGCAACTGATACCACACATAACCCTGTGGTATGACAACTTTGATTCGTGACTTGGTAACTTTGATTTTGTCTTGGTAACTTGATTTTGTCTTGGTAATTTTGATTCTGTCTTAGGAATTTTGATTTTGTCTTGGTAACTGACTTGGTAGTTTGGAATCATTGTTCAAATGATTGTGCCATACAGTAGTAGAGTGAAGCTTGCCATCGAACTTTGTCACATTTGTACAACATCATATTAAAACCACTTTTGCTAGTGCCTTTGACAGTGGTTCTTTAAGTGATCTGAATCACCCGTTCGAGACAAACTGGCATAGTCGGCAGGATCCTAAATCAGGATGCGTGACAGGGGGGCAGCCTCCTCCCCTGGCCCGTCACTTGGTGGCACTGTTAGGGAAGGTAATCGAGAGCCTTGATATGTCCCCGGAAGAAGCGGTTTAAGAAAACACTGCCTTATTAAACGAGCTGCACGTTTTCCACACACGAGGAATCAACAAATTTAATTCATTGGTGTCCTGGTTTCAGCTGGGACAGAGTTAAGTTTCTTTCTAGTGATTGTTGTGTTTCAGATTTGCTATGAAAGGAATGTCAATAATATATATTGTATGAGTTGTTGCCAGCCATGTGTACAGTTTTCAAAGACTTTTTTCAGCTTCCCATAGAAGCTGAGAAGAAGCCTGTACAGAACAGTGGAATGGCCAATGGAATGTTCCGTAGCATAAATGTCAAGCTCAGGATATAAATGGGGTTAGCCAGGGCACGGGTATTCACAGGACTGTGCCCATTCACCAAGCGGTGAGAGTGACTTGTGTCATTATTATCATTATTGCTATTATTATTATTATTTTCCTTTTTCTGATATCTTTATCTCAACCCAGGAGGTGTTTGCTTTTTCCTTTTCCCTTCCTTTTCTCCCTCTTCTCCCTACCCTTCTTGGGGAGGTGGGAGAGGGGCGAGTGAGCAGCTGCATGGTCCTACCTGCTGGCTGGGGTTAAACCACAACAATTAGAATTATTTTTATTACTGGGAACTAAAGAACCTTGCAGCAGAGAGGACAATCAGCTTGCACCGAGGTCTGAGGGCAGAGAGGCAGCTCCTGCACTGCACAGAGACGCCGTAGAGCTGGTAAGGATCTGTCAGAGAACCAGCCCCTAACTGTGCCAGCACCTGAGTGACTTGTATATAGGTGGCCACGTGCAGCCAGCCTGTGGCTTTCACACTGACCAGAATGTATGTCGTTCTCACTAGTCATCTACATTTGCCAGCAAAAGGTACAGGCACAAAAAGAAAGTAAAAGTTAGCAAGGAAATTGCTATGTACAAGGATACGAGGAAACAGATGTTCTAGCCAACAGTGAAAGTACGTTAACCAGGTTATTCATTATTTGCAAGAGTAAAGCCTGATCGGTCTTTCTCCTCTATCACCTTTTTGCTATATTACTTCCAAATGAAGTAAGCTAAAGCTACCTGTATTGAAAAATAGGATTCGTGTCTCTTTAACATGAGGCTCATGAGAGGTTGCAGATTTCCCTTTGAAAGACAGAGAGACCCAGGTCACGTGCCTTGCACACTGAGCAAAACCCTCCCGCAACCGGCCCTTGCTACTCGCACGGGTTTTCCATCATGGATGTGGTGCGAGTGCTTCCCTTCTGCTTCATGACCACATCACAAGCGAGGAGCCTGGCGGGTGAGCCTCATCCGTAGTCCCACGCCCCCCAACATCTTACTCACAAGTCCCATCCCCAGCTACAGCCCTTGTGTACGGCAGCCCACACAGTCACCACGCACAGGCCAGCTCCGAGCGTCTGCTGAGAAAAGTTGAGAGCGCGACTGCGAAGCTTCTCGTTCATCTGGTCATGGGAAACAAATGTGGAAAACTGCTACAGATGAATGCTGAAGTTTCAGAAACCAAGCTGCCATGAAAGGAATCAGCTCTGGACAGAGCAAAAGACTGTGCCAAAAGACAATATGACGTATAGAATCACAGAATCACAGACTCATAGAATGGTGCAGGTTGGAAGGGACCTTAAAGATCACCTACTTCCAATCCCCCTGCCATGGACAGGGACACCTCCCACCAGACCAGGTTGCTCAAAGCCCCATCCAGCCTGGCCTTGAACACCTCCAGGGATGGGGCATCCACAGCTTCTTTGGGCAACCTGTTCCAGTGTCTCACCACCCTCACAGGAAAGAATTTCTTCCTGATACCTAATCTAAATCTACCACCTTTCAGTTTAAAACTGTTGCCCCCCTCTCATCCTATTGCTACACTCCTTGATAAAGAGTCCCTCCCCGTGTTTCCTGTAGGCCTCCCTGTTCATCTTGGAAACTCCCATTAGTTTTCAGGAAAAAATTAAATTTCCTAGGTTTCCTTTTAGAGCCTGAGATACAGCACCCAAGGACATTGATTTAAGTATATTGTGGGATCAGAGCCAAAGGAACTCCTACTGTATCCAAAACATAAAGTTATAAAATAGAGGCCTGGCTTGATTTTTCCACAACACTTATTTCTATAACTCCTATACCCCAAATTATTTGCATGCATGATACAGATGATTTGTGGACACAGGCAGATAATTAGTTATGTCTAAATCCTGAATTCATCAAATTGCATAATTACAAATGACAGATGAGATATATCATCTTACAGGAACAGATTTCTAATGATCTAAAATACATTTTCAAATATAACAATGCAAAATGATGGTCCTTTGATTTCCAGCACATGGAAATTCATATAGATTTATTATGTGAAACTGTTAATTTTGTGTTTTCCTCAAATTCTGAGCACTGTGACTGCAGTATTTATTTACTATTTTGTACTATTCTGACAGAAATAAGTATTTTTTTCAATATACAGCATAGTGTTGATAAACTGTAATTGTAAGTTGTTTGGAAAAAAATCTGGAAGCAATTGTGAACTCATAAATATCAATGTGAGTTCTCACTAAGAAAAATAAATCATTCAGTTGAAAATGCTGAGAATCCTGAATGTTGCCCAAAGACTAGTCTGGGAAAATAACCGGTCAACACTGAATATTAATTGCACATTTTCTGTATTTTGCTCCAGAGATTTGACAAGAGGTATAATTTGGAGATATAATTTGGAGATATAATTTGGATTGCAATAGTTGAGAACATTTAATACTGTAATCAAAAATTATTAACTCACTGCATTTTAATGCGGAATAAGCAGTTCTTCTCCTTCCCTCTCTTATTTATTATAAACAGAGAACCTTTGAGGCATGAGAGAGGCATTCATATAGGAATTCAAGGAATCTTTCTAGTGAAGGAGGAAATCAAAAATTAAAATACCAGAAGTAAAAGAGAGTTTGATTAGTTGAACAGTAAAGAAAGAAAGCTGGTTCCCGTTTTTGGCCATTCCCTCTAGACTCCAAAATAAGAGGATACTCAGATAAAAATATTTTAACAGTAGTAGTGTCCAGCTGCAGTCCCACAACTCTGAATAAATTGTTCATTTGCATCACCGCGAAAGGATTTTTGGAAACTTGCATGGCTATTTCCTGTAGCTTGAGACTAGACAAGACCTCTATCTTCAGAGAGGATGTGGGGAAAATTTGCCCCAGCCAGATACCTAACACTCTGTGTTTTTATTAATACCACTTCCTGTTGCATGCTAATAAAGAAAGTGCTGCTTGCTATTTTGAATGAAATTTCCTGTCTCCCCACTTACAAGTAAGATTTAGGGAGGAGATAAAATGAGAATAAGAGGAACAACATGCATGATCAATTTAAATATTTCTAACCATTCAAACACCAAAGTACCAACCCTCTTTGTGGAAATGCAGATGAATTCCCAGTCGGCAGGTCCTGCATGGAAGAAGCTGCTGGCTGGTAACAGAAAAGTGAGCTAATCCGGACTTCAGTGAATATTTCACCTTAACAGGTTATTTCAATGTACCTTAAACACATTTGCTATCTACTTTCCAGCAAATATATTTGCATAATTTGAAAAACTCAGTCCTTTTCAGGAGTCTTACCGCTACTCATTCCCTCCAGGAAAAGTGTAAATAAAGAGTCTGACCACTCAAGGGTAAAATCTGAGCCCTATGCAAGTCGTTAGAGATTTCACCACTGACCTCAGCCACATCAAGACGACACTAGACCTGCTCCAAGTCAAACAGACCTGAGACAGAAGGAAGAAGCCAATTCTAAAGTACAAGGCCTACCAGTCTGCTTCATTCACAAAACTGAGTTCTTTTAGAACCTCTTTGTAAAATTCTTAGTATTCTTACTAACCTTACTTATTCTGAAAAAATATCTCTAGTAAAATAGAACCAAATAACTACAGTGTATCTCTGAGATCTCGGCATCTTAATTATATATTTTTCATTTTCTTTTTTTTTTTATTCTCTGCATTTCCTAGTTTTCATGAAACTATTTTTGATACTTCAGGAAATTTTTAAATATTTTTTTCTTCTGCCCTGGGAACTTGAAAGCTAACTCTAATTAACTGTATTCACCAGGATAACACAATATCAGCATATTTCTGAGCAAGTTAAAGCAGGACTTTCAAAAACAGTCAAGGTATAAAATGTTTTTGGGTTTTTTTTTGCTGAAACTTCAGCTTCTAAAATCATATGACTTTTCTGACTTCAGAATGAAAGAAACCAGGCACTTTCTGTTCTTACACAACAGTAGGTTTCCTGACAGCATGACTTCCTCATTGTGAAATGCAAAACAAAAAGAGTTGACACAACACAAACACTGTTAAGTCTTTCACAGAGACAGTATTCCCCATTTCTGATCTCAGTCAGATCATTTCTAGGGTTTGAAAAAATGTATATTCATTAAATATATGTAGTTAGGCTGAGTCTATTCTTTTATATTTTATTTAGATCCAGTCTCCCTACCAAAAGCTGTGTCCTGAGAGATTTCCAGATACATAACTCTTGAAACAAATCTTAACTTTTCTACTACTAGCCATTGGCTGTTCCTTTGTGTTTTGGAAATGTTTCTGTTCTTTGGGCGTCTCCATTTTTGCTCTGATAGAGGGTAAACTGAGCCAGTTAGGGTGTTTGCATAAATCCTAAATTACTCTTCCAGGACTCTAGGCGCTTTCCACTGTGTGCCAAAGGACTTTCTTGGGTAACACTAGCCATCAGAATACACACTTCTTTATAAAATTCTCATGTTCCATGTTGGTCCCTCTGCCTAAATGAAGGTGAACCTTGTAAATCGATGGATGCACTGAAAAATAGAGTGTTGTGAGGGTATTTGGGAGTCCAGGTTTTTACTCTGTAGCAGTAGTGTGACTTAGTGTCTTCCCATATCCCAAATCACTCCTAAAACAAGCCAGTTTAAGCTAAATGTAAAATAAAGAGCTCCCTTACAGCATCTAAGAATGGACATGATAGTTGCCAAGTTTATAGAAGGGGGTGAGAATAGAACCCTCATACGCCAAAGAATTATACTTCTCCTCTGGGTGGCCGGGCTGGTCGGTCTGAAGACATTTTTGTGGAGTTTATCCAGACTGAATTTCCTCACTGCACCCACCCCTCTCCTCAGGGACACCCCCTGCCTCCATCGGGAGGGTCTCGGCCTCCCTCACGGCCAAACCCCTCCTGCTTTGGAAACACTCTTGCTTCTCCCAGCACTACCCCTTCCTCTCCAGTCCGGGAAAGCGGGTCGGTTATCGGGGGTGTGTGTGTCAGGCTGGAAAATGTCCTAAACCCGAGTAAAACTTAAGTGTTTTGAAGCCCTTTCCATCAGGAGGAAAAGGGCACACCTTGGTACGAGACCCCCCCTACGTAGGGCTCCATACGGATCGCTACTTAGTATTTCAAGCAAGTACAAAGGCTTGGAATTTATATTTTTTTTTTCCCCCACACGGCGTTAATAAATACCGTGGCGAAGGCTGCCATACCCGCTGAGGGCAAAGCCTGCGGCCCCGGCCCCGCCAGGGCCAATAAAGATGGTGCCGCAGCGCCCAGCCCGGCGCGGCGGCAGTCGCTGTGGCACCGACGGGCTCGCTTTCTGGGGAACGCTGGCAGCCGGTGCCCGGGAGAGGCCGGCAACCCCCGGGTGGGCTCCCCGGGCGGGATCGGAGTCCCCTTAGCCCCAGATCCGCCGCTGTCCCTCACCCCGCTGAGGGCGAAGGGGGGTTTTGACCAGAGCGCCCTGCAGCGCCTCCCCGCTCCACTAGGGGGCGCCACACCCACCGGGGGGGTCGGGGGAGGGCGAGTCACGAGACACCCGGCACCAGCTGTTGCCGGCAGGCTGAGGCAAGATTCCGGGGAGGGGCGCCACGATTGGCTGAGGGCGAGCAGGGCAGGCGCTCCCCATTGGCTTGCGTAAGGAGAGAGGCGGAGCGTGGGTGTCTATAAATAGGGAGGCCGGTGCCGGTGGCCCGGTACAGTTTGTGTGGGGGACGTTGGGGCAGTGGGGGTGGGTGACTTTTTGTCTGACCAGGGCTGCCGGGACATGCTCGCAGCCTGACTGACCGCAGGTGGCCGTCGCGCCCGGGACACGAATGAAGAAACAGTTGCTCCTCCTGTTCACACACCGGGGACTCGTCAGCCGAGGGGGCCGCAGGGGGAAGCGCCGTCGAAAATGGCCTCGTTCAGCATCCGCGCCGCGCGCCCTGAGGATTGCCCCGACCTGCTGCGACTGATCAAGGTGTGCGGCGGGGGGGGAGGGACACACACACACACACACAGGGTCGCTCCGGTAGCAGGTGAATCCGGCTGCTCCGTAGCCCCCTGCACCCATGCCCGGGGATCCGGTGAGGCGCCGGGTCTGCCCGAGGTGGACAGGCCGGGTTTGGGGCCTTCAGCGGTGCTGAGGAGACGGTGGAGGCTGCGGGGGGGGCGCACCTTTGCCCTTCCGTCTGAAGAAAAACAAGCTCTTGCGCAAGGCCGCGGGGGGAGGAGGGGGAGCGGCCAATGGGGGAATCAGCGGCGGGGGGAGCCGGCTGACATCTCTCTCTGCCTTCCCTTCCAGGAACTGGCCAAGTACGAGGACATGGAGGATCAAGTGGTGCTGACTGAGAAAGGTATACAAGGGGCGGGGAAGCCGCTCGGCGGGTCGGCGGCGTCGGCGTCGGTGTCTGTAGCTCAGGCGCCGGTTTGTTCTGCTTTTCCAGAGCTGCTTGAGGATGGTTTTGGCGAGCACCCGTTCTACCACTGTCTGGTCGCGGAAGTGCCAAAAGAACAGTGGTCGCCTGAAGGTGAGACTTCCTGATACTTTATTTTTTGACGCTGAATACGCGAGAGGCATCGTATACTTAATGTTACCAATTATACATAAGGTTCCACCAATGAATTGGGGTAGGAGGAATAGGTTAACTGTTAAATGCAGTAACGTATAGTGATACTCCGCTGAAGTAGTTGCTAATCCTGGAGGCATGGGAAGATCAGGTATAACGTAATGTGCTTGACTCCAATTAATTAAATGGCTTTTCTTGTTTGACCCTGACTTACCTTTATGTAATCCTGTTGAATCACATTTTTTTCTTTAATTTGTCCCCAATCTTCAGGTTACAGTCTCTAGCTTCGCCATGTACATGGCCCTTCCGTGTACATGGATGGGCGGGGAGGTAACTAAAAGATCCGTTACACAATAAAGTAGATGAACATAATATGAGGTAAGGTCTACAGGGACAAGTGCTATTCCCAAACCTTTACCAAAGACACAGTAGATCAGAAATCTGTTTGCACGCTTCTCTTACAGTATGTGCAGAGTGTTATGGCAGATGTAGTTAAAGTACTCAAGGTTTAGGTTTGAGTGGGCTAGAAGAGTTGGTTTCTCTTCCCTGTGCAGCTTTACTTACTGTGACTTTATGGTGCTGAAGGTAAAGACAACAGCGTGATGCTCTCAGTGGAGGCAAAAGTTGAGGCGCTGGAAATGCTGCTGAAAAAGGTGGCCTGTGAGCATGCCATTCTTGCACGGTGTAGTTGCTGAGGAATATACATTGGAAGATCAGTGTTCTTTAGTGTTTGATAGACTGTTTTGGTTGCTAAGGAAGCAGAGCTGGAGCAATCATCTAGGCTATGAACTGCTGTGTAAAGTTTTTACTTGTATTCCAGGAGGGAAATACTGATAAATCAGTATGCAGTTTAAAAAAAAAAAAGCCTTGTGTTCAGCACTTACTATGACGGTGCTTTTGAGGATTTCAGGGTACAGCAAGGGCAATCTTTGTTCTGTTAAGTTAATACAAGTTTGTCAGAACTTGTCTTTTCAATTGTGTACCTAATTCTCACCTAATAGCAAATGTCTGCATGTTAAAGAAGGAGAATCTGTATGTTTAAACATGCATGTAAGACTTAATATTTTTGCCTTGTAAATTCAGACTACCTAAAGTCACACTCTTGTTTCAGGACACTGCGTTGTGGGCTTTGCCATGTATTACTTCACTTACGATCCATGGATTGGAAAACTTCTGTATCTTGAAGATTTTTATGTGATGGCTGAGTATAGAGGTATGTATTATAGAATTAGATTAGTTGCTTCCTATAGGGCTTCTTTAAAATTAAAACTTACTTTCTTCTTGTGGTTTCATTTTCCGTTTTTCTTTTGGTTTTTTTTTTTAGGACTTGGCATTGGGTCAGAAATTCTGAAGAACTTGAGTCAGGTATGTATAAGTGATAAGTGTCTACTAGCAGAACTGAGGGCATGTGGCTAGGCAATATTCTTGCTCTTATGCGAACTGCATGAGAGCTTCTCCTTCAGAATTAAATTCAAGGAGGTGACAGGACCCTAGGTGGCTTTAAGACATTGTCTAGAGTGACCAGTGCTGATGTAATGTATGGAATGAACTTGATGACTTCTGATGATACACAGTTGCTGAGTAGTCTCACCATTTGGGACTGTTGTTTGAAACCTGGTGTGTTTTGCGCTTTGGCAGGTTGCTGTGAAGTGCCGCTGCAGCAGTATGCACTTCCTCGTTGCGGAGTGGAATGAACCATCCATCAGGTTCTATAAGAGAAGGGGTGCCTCTGATCTGTCCACTGAGGAGGGGTGGAGGCTCTTCAAAATTGACAAAGAGTATCTCTTGAAGATGGCAACAGAAGAGTGAGAGATTATTCCAGCAAATAAATTCTTTCTGCGGATATGTATGCTCTCTGAATAAACTCTTTCTTGCTTTCTGTGTACAGTTTGTAGTGGAATAAAGTAGCCTGGATGCTAATAATGAAAAATGCTATGCAGGTGTGGTCCTAGAGTAATTGGCACTGTGATCTGGAGTTGAGGCATCTGTGAAGTTGAGTATGTGCTTGTGTGCATCCTTTACCAGTGTGGGCTTGTAATCTTTGTATATGGAAACTTCATTCTTGTAAGTGTCATTCAAATGTGTACAATGTACACACTGGTAGGGTTTGTTTTAATTATTGCCTTTTATAAAAATAAAATAGTGTTTTCACTTCATGGCAGTAGTTCTGACTTTAATTCTCGCATAGACTTTTCAGTTAGATAATGTGCAAATTAATAAAAGTCCTTTGAATCCACCCAACTGTTTCGCCAGCGAAGCCTGATTTACCGCAGCCCTGAGCGATGAAGGGTACGCTTGGGTGCCTGCAGGACCTGTGGGAAGGTTCTGTGCACATCTGAAGCCGAGTGTCTGGAGGGCTTTGAGATCAGTCCCTACTTCCTGCGTGGTGCAGAGCATCCTCTCCAGTGAGCACTCTGTGCAAGTGAGCTACATTTGGGTTGCAGTTGGTTCATTTGGAGTCCTTCAATTAGGCTGCTGGTCCCAGCAGCTCCAAGAAAACATTGGAGCTTGTGGTGTTGCCTCCTTGGGACTTACAATGCACTGGAGGGCACCTCAGTTGGGAGGGTGTGAAAGTAAAGAGGGATCCAGTTGTAGCTTCAAAGCCTAAATCACAAAAATGGGTTGGACTGGTCAGAAATAGGAGGAAGTATTTTTACAAACTGCAAAAAAAAACCCCTCCTTTATGCGAGTCCTAAAACATCAGAATTGACTGTTTGTGGTCAGTAGGGTTTATGTGAGTGGTTTCAGATGCTGAACAGTTTTTCACCTGCTTCAGTGCTGTGGTCTGTGGCAGCGGTGGGCTCCCTGAAAAACTCAGGTAACACCTGTTTTGTACACCTTTGTACTGTGTACTCTAGCAAATGAAAAATAAGTCTGGTCATCAACTTGCAAACAAACTTACCAGCTCTGCAGTGCCGTGTCTGCTGTTATCACGAATCCATGGGGAAAGCAGGTACCTGCAAATTTGGTGCCAGTCTCCTCTTGCTCTGTGGTTGCCCCACAATGAAAGGCTGCTTTTGGCCACTGCTGCTGTCACTTAAAAGGAAGGGAAGGGACCTAGCTGTATTTTTTTAAATTAAACAAGCTTTTAAACTGAGATGCTGGCAGATGCGTAAATCGCGCGTTGCCTGGAAGATGCCACCTCATCCCAGAGAGCGGTGGGCAGCGACCATGAAGAACGCTAATTTTAAGAACAAGGTGTCCCTCAGCCTGGTTGACAATAGCTGGCCTGTGCAGGGCCTTCGGCATGAAACTATTCTTGTTTTCTGCTCTGGTTTCTGGCTCTGCCCGGGTGCGAGATAAGGCTGCGGGCAGTTGCTTCAGGAACCAGAAGGCAGATAAGGGACACGGGAGCTCCTGGGAGGCAGCAGAAGGCAGCGCTCGCCCGAGTGGTGGTGTGGACAAACACGGGCTGGGCTTAGCCCGGAATCTGCCGTGTGCATTACCCTGGTTTGCCAGGTCAGGTTCATCCCAGGAAAGAATAGTTTCCAGAGGCTCCCTGTGTCGGTGGGGTGAGCACGTTGGTTCCCTGTGCAGGGTCCTGAGGCTCAGATCCCTCCTCTGCCCCAGGGGAACAGAGATCCCTCTTCCTGGCATGACAGCAGGCCAACTACCAGCCCCGAACTTGCAGAGGTGTCTCCTACCAGCCCTGGCCTTCTGCGGTTCAGGAGCCCACAGGAGATGGGAGTAAGCCCAAGCAGTGAACTGGACTGGTATCTGGTGGGAAGGAGAGGATGGTCTCCAGCAGCTCTTGCTGGGACTCAGGGTGTTGTGTCTTCTCACCAGCAACGCTGCAGTGACCATACTGGTAATCCAGTGAGCTACAGTCACATAGTTGTGCGCATCAGTCCCAGTAGAATCTGTTTTGAAGCTATTTTAATCCGGTCCTTTTGGGCTCCGTGTATCAGTCCAGGTGGTGATTACCAGTAGAGCAGTTTAAGAATGTTTTTATTTTCAAATTAACAGTTCATTAGATATCTAGGACAGACCTGCTTAAACCTCAGACTGCCCCAGACTTCTGGAGCACAATAAGGCTATCAAAGCTGCACAACTGAATGGAACAAGCTAAGTAATTAGGCATTCTAATTAAGAAAGTAAGCAGCTTAGTCAACTTCTCCATCAATTCATAAGCTGTTTATCGTATCTTGCTCATCACCTGCTGGCAATGCACTTTACCATTGTGTTTTCTTCTGGGAGTCACAGAAAACATGCGAGGCAGTGCTGAATGAGAACACCTTCTCCAGCCAGCTGTGATCATTTTAAACATTCCCAGGTGAAAGTGAAGACATTGACTAACCCATTGACGTGCCTTTCACTGAGATCCTACTAACAGCTATCCAGCAGAAATATTCTCACAGATATGGTAGCAGAGCCTCCAGCGGTGGTGATGCCACAGCTCAAGAAAAGAGCAATTTTAAGTTCTCTCAATAACTTTTTCTCGAGCTACCGGGGGACCAAATTGACTCTGTAACTACAATTGAGACGTACAGCTGAGTATCTTCTGAGGGTTTAGACACAGGGTGCAAACCTCACCCGGCTTGGTTCTCTTCGTTTCCAGGGTGGTAACCCACCACCAAGCTGCAGCCCAAGCACATGGCTGATCAGTACCGGTAGGCTTCGAGCTGGTCACTGGTCTCACACCAGTGGGAATTCATCACGCCACGGGCCCGGGGCTCGCATGGGGCCCGCAGGTATGGCAGCCTTCTGCCTTGACCCTATTTCCTGGCCACAGTGTGCCTGCCTCTGGGGAAGAGCTAGGGAGCGGGTGTCACCACAGCACCGATAACATCTCTGGGGAGGCGAGGTGCAAACATCCTCCTCACTCTCTCTCCCTCAACCTCATGACCCGGGAAGTTCTCCCCACGCTGAGCCAGCCAGGATGAGACTTCAAAACTGCAGCATTTCCACCTTTCCGTTGGGAGGGACGGTGGAAAGGTGGCCTTTGGGCAAACTTGTGGCCTCCAGATGAAAGAGAGGGCTGTCCCCACCCGGCTGCAAGAAGAAGGAGCTCTGGGCTCGCCACCCCCTCTCTGCTTGGCAATTTCCTGCTCTCACAGGCTCCCACACAATGATCCGAGTCGTAGCCATAGCGACGGCATGGAAGGAGGCTGTTTTGTCTACATAATTTGAGCTAAAATGTAATATATGCGAGAAAAACAACCCTTCCCCCTCCTCTCTCCTTTTAAAGGGCCTTTGCTCTCAACGCAATTCGAAAAGCCAGTGCAAACTTTTCCTCCAAAGAGCATACGAAGAGCTCCTGAAGACAGTGCTTTCTCTGGGAAGATGCACCACCCTGGAGCCTGGCTGGCCGAAAGCGGAGGTCTCCCCGACGCAGGGAAAGCACCAGCTACGCCTGGAACAGGCACTTGGGAAGCCACCATGTAATTCGGCACTACCTCAGGCTGGAGGCCAGCCTGGAGAGGCCCTTCACGCTTCTCCTTCTGCCAGTGGACCAGAAGGTTTATTTCCTTCAGCTGGCTCCCCTGGACTCTCCCTCCAACGCTCCTCAGGGGAGGCAAACCTGAGCTGCAGGAGCGCGGTCACAGCAGCCGGGCCCACCAGCACAGGCCAAGTGATGGCAGTGCCCATGCAACCCGCAGCAGGCAGCTGGTTGCCCTGGTTTCACTAATTCACCTCACGTAACAGACTCTGCTTTGCCCAGTTGTTTTGCCTGACTGGGCAGGATGGCTTAAATGCTGCTTTTTTTTTTTTTTCTTTTTTTTCTTGGAACTCAGATTTCAGAGAAGTGGCCGCAACTTAAACAAAGACATACATGGTTCAGCTGCTATCTGAAACAAACCAACACATGGCTAGTGTGGCTGCAACTCATGTTTAGAGTCATAGAATCATAAAATCCTCTAGGTTGGAAGGATCATGAAGTCCAACCATTTACCTAACACTGCCAAAACCACCACTAAACCATGTCCCGAAGACCACTTCTACATGGTTTTTAAATAACTCCAGGGATGGAGATTCCACCACTTCCCTGGACAGCCTGTCCCAATGCTTAATAACCCCTTCTGTGAGTAAATTTTTCCTAATGTCCAACCTAAACCTCCCCTGGTGCAACTTGAGGCTCTTTTCTTTCATCCCATCACTTGTTACTTAGGAGAAGAGACCGCCCCCCATCTTGGTACCACCTCCTTTCAGGTAGTTGTAGAGAGCATTAAGGTCTCCCCTCAGCCTCCTGTTCTCCAGGCTGAATAACCCCAGCTCCCTCAGCCTCTCCTCATAAGACTTATTCTCTGGACCCCTCGCCGCTTCATTGTCCTTCTCTGGACCTGCTCCAGCACCTTGATGTCTTTCTTGTAGTGAGGTGCCCAAAACGGGACACAGTACTCAAGGTGGGGCCTCACCAGTGCCGAGTACAGGGATACGATCACAGCCCTAGTCCGGCTGGCCTGTTCCTGATACAAGCCAGGATGCTGTTGGCCTTCTTGGCCACCTGGGAACACTGCTGGCTCATGTACAGCCAATAACTGACCAACAACCCCAGGTCCTTTTTCACCAGGCATCTTTCCAGCCACTGGTCCCCAAGCCTGTAGCACTGCATGGGGCTTTTGTGACCCAGCATTTGCCCTAGTTGAACCTCATACCATTGGCCTTGGCCCATCGGTCCAGCTTAATCTCATCGCAAACTCGAAGCAGGCCATAACTCCTCCATCCACACATAACTCCCCACCAGGACTCTCCTCTGTCTGCACCGACCCCTCTGCCCCACCAAGACCAGGCTGTCTTTTTTAATGATGTCGAGCAGCTTTTTGCTAAGCGCAACCTTGATGGAGGGCTTTGGAGCCCATGAGGAGGTCAGATTAGTCTCCATAGGGAGCTCATGGAGGAGAGGGTGTAAGGCTGAAGGTGGTGAACACGGTGTCTGGGGTAGGAGCCCACCCCAACACCAGCACAGCACTGCTGGGTGCACATCTCCTGTTCCCTGGCCCTCTCCCTACCGTAGTCTGACTTATTTTTTATTGCAATCAGCAATGCTTGCTGTGGTTGATAACAGAACAAAGCACAGGTACA
>JAOQGH010000001.1:123594906-123625718 GCA_025769975.1 Gallinago jamesoni | reverse complement strand
GTATTTCTGTTGTTCACAGAGCAGGTGTGAGCTGGGCACCTCAAAGGGAAAAGGCATCTCCTTTTTCTTTTCTGTTTCTGTTTCCCTTCTTCACCAAAACAAGTCAAAAAGACCACGCTTTGGGAAGACAAACCCCAGTGTCTGCCCGCCCAGAATGTTTGCTGTACAGCATGATGAGCTGGCTTCACGTCTTCCAAATCACCTCCCAGGAGCCCCCATTTGTGGGCAAGGGACATGAACCCCTGAAATTCCTACTAGACACCTTCCTCCACCTGGGGAAAAAAGCATGAGAGAAACTGTAACTTTTCACATGAAAGCCCATCGGTCTTTCTCAGTAACCTGGACATTGCAGTGGTGTTTTCAAAACACACCAGTAAAAGTGCAGGCTGAGATTTTTCATCGCTGGTTGCTATAATTAGGCACCCAGACACCACTGCAAAGATACCTTTGAACACCCTTCCTCTAATTGCTCTCATGATGAGCAAACTCCAGTCTGGGCTCTTCACGATCTCCCTGAACTTTCACATTTGACCTGTTTCAGTCACTCAGGCAGGAACACCACCGCATAGTTTTGGTCTATAGACTTGTGCCTTTTGTAATTGGTTCCTATGGTAGAATTTTGGGGTTTTCCCCAGCCAAATTCCTACCATGGGCTGGCCCGGATGTACAAGAACATTTCCCACCAAACACCCTTAGCTACAGTTGCAGGCACATAGATTATTTTTTTTTTCCCCCTGTTTTTTCAGAGCCGATAAGAAGGGAAGGATGAAAATCTGTGTTCGTCACTCCTAGAGGCAATAACCTCTGTATTGTGGCTGTAGCATTGCCGTTGGGGTAGAAAATGTAAAGAAAAAAAGGGGCAGGAGGGAGATGTCTGCAGCAGTGAACGGGTGCCAGGTACAGGGGCTGACCACATAGACTGCCACGAGAGCCAAGGAGGCAGTGGCACCAAGGGAAATGGTTTAGGCTTCAGTCTTTCCAGGTAAATATAATAAAAAGAAACTAGAAGACTCTTATTTTGAAAAATTGGAAGTCTCAGGAGTAAATTCCTGGGATACATTAATACTTTCTGGATTATTTTTACCTCCCATTAATCTCATAAACCATAACTCCATGGACTAACAAGCATTGGATTTAGTGGTGCAAGAGTGGGAATTACTTGTTCCTGAAGAGCAACAGGCAGAACTGGCAGATAGAGGCAGCAATAAGCATTAGCATCAAAGCCATAAATAAATACTATGTTAATCGAGTTTTAAGCAAAACTAGCTGAGAACTCAAGAGATAATGGCAGTCAGTTTACGCTGTTCCTTATCCAGGCAAGGAAGCACACCCATTTCATGTACCCGCATATCTCTGAAAGTTGGCGGACTATAAATAAGGCTGATATAACAAAATCCACCTCTGGTCAAAATGACGGTGAACTGAGGACAAAGTTAAAGAATCCCAGAGGAAAAAAAACAACCTTTTCATAAGCAAATACTGAGGATTTATAGGCATCAGTTGACTACCTTCGTAGCACAGGGAAGCAATAAAACAATCCTGTGTTTCCATGCTGAGTTTGACGTCACCAAGATTTGACTGAAATTTGATTACAGAAGTCCTGCAGGGAGTCAAGCCCAGGGGAAACCTTGTGTGTGTGAGGAATGTGTGCAATGGCCAGAACCCTAGAGTGCCTTTTCTTGTCATTTAGGCTCGGTGTCAGCCAGCTATGATTTTTCTGCTGTTGAAAGCCAAAGCTCTTTTCACCCCTGCAGTTCAACATACTCAGGCATCCCTGCTTCACTCCCAGGCAGGACCTGGTCTGCCCCTACACACCCATAGCCACGTGCCTCTCCACCACCGTTCAGGCAGGCAGGGCTTCCCTCGCATGCCCTTATGTCTGGTTTCTCAGCTAGGGCATTTTCTGGAGTAAGCACAGTACCACCAAAGCCAAAGGTCCTCCTAACACAGGTCTAAAGGCAAGAAGGGTTTGTGAGGTGCAGAGGAGGACACGACATCATTGTCTCCTGTTCTTAGAGAAACTGTTGAGCCTCTAGGATCCAAGAACTGATGGTCCTTTCATTTAAAATATAAAGCCTCAGGTGCTCGTGTTTGTGGGAGTAAAGAATATAGAACAAATATAATCCACCTAAAAGTGCATGAAGCTTGCAGCAAAAGGGTTAGAAACACAAGTGTGCCCTGGGCTGCACTGGGCCCACCCTTGCCACTTGCTGGGGTGCAGCCCTAGCCCCTCAGCCAGCTGGGCTGCCCCATGAGCTTCATAACCCCAGCATTGTGGGGTCAGTGGCACCTGCAGCTGGTCCTTCTCTTTCATGGTCTTCTCTAAGCTCAGCTACGATGGTTTTACTCCACACAGCTCCAAAATCCCTCTCCCCAACCTATCAATCACAGACGCTGTGGTGTTTTGGAGGAGCTTCTGTGGGAGCTGGCACAGGATGGAGGTGGCCCTGAGGAGCTGGAAGCCCTCAGCCCCGTGCTGAAGGTTCCACTGAGCACTCCAGTGGAGAGCCAGGGGAAATAATCACAGGCAACTCCCAAGTGTCAAAGTCTCATTGTATTGTCCCTGGTGCTACTGCAGCCAGCCAAACCTACCTGGCTGCAGCATGGCAGGTTGAAACAGGATGATCTTCAAGGTCCCTTCCAACCCAAAGCATTCCATGATAATTCTGTGACCTTTTGCAGGCTCAGCATCTGATGATACCAGTCAAAGCCAAAATAAGGTCCCTTTCCAGGGAGGGAGGCTGAGCCCCAGCAACCCCATGACATGGCAAATGGTATTTGGGAAGTGTCTGGTTCCATCCGAGACATGAGTTTCTCTGCATTGGGGCTGAGCTGTGGTGGATGAGATTTAGCACCTGCTGGGATGTGGAAGCCAGATGGATGTGTCACCACTGTGGGCTCACCCTGGTCCGTGGTGGGAACTTGATGGAGGAGAAACCCATGAAAGACATAAAACCAGAGAGATATGAGGAGCAGACGTGGGTTTGTCCCTCCTCAGGTGGTTGGCCACCTGAGCATGCAGCAGGGAGGCCCAGGCATGCCAAGGGAAGGGGAGAGCCAGCAATACATCCCTCGGTAGCCATTGTATACCACGGGACTGAGTAACCTCATACTTCTGCTCCTCTTTCAGAAAAGGAAGTGTCTTGCCTGAAGAGACTTTCGGACTTGAACGTGTTATGGGGACCATGGACACGCACTTGGGTACCTGTCTCACAGGCTGCTGCCTGGCACGCTGGGCAAACCATACACCGAGCTTCATAAAAGCAAAGTAACACAGCTCCCTGCAGCAAAGCAGCAGGCGTTCCCGAAAACAGCTTTCTGCAACACAGCTGGCACGGAATATTCCAGAGAGCCTCTTTTACCAAAACCCTGCAAACTCGGCCGCCGCCGCCTTGGCCAGGCAGCTGCCAGCGGCCAGGGCCTGCACACCCATGAACGTTCTGGGCAAGTGTGGCTGGGAGGATGTTGAGGGCTGCCCCTGAATCAGACCTCGCTGTGACACCCAGCAATGACCCCCATGGACAGCCAGCAGAGCTGCCACCATCGACTAAACCCCCGCTTCTTCAATGTGGATTATTAAACCACAGAGCCTCACTGCTACTTGTGACTCCTGTAACATGTGAGCAAGCACATGTACGTCAGTTCCTCTTCTTTTGCTCCGTTAAAGCTGTGGTTAAAAGACTTTTCCCATGAAATGTGGTGGAACCCCCAGCAAATACAGTTCCTGAGTGATAACACACATAAATAGTTAGGCAAAAGGTGCACCTGGTCGTGATGCATTTTCACGTTATTTCCGTGAAAAGAGTAACAGTGAACTTTTCATGACCATACTGTAAGGAAGCCTACAGAAAATGTGTTGAAGACACTAAACACTGCTTTTATGTGTAGAGCAATTTACTCTTAAGTGTTTTATTCTTGAGACAAGCAACTGTACTATTAAAGCACTAAATTAAAGGCTTTTACAAGCACCAGTAACAAGTGCATACAATAACCACTGGTTTGGGAATGGCTGCCCACTGCAACCAAGGTGCCATGTTTTGTGTGGCCTTTGCCCGGCCAAGAGAGACACGGTCCACCCAGCAGCCCTGATGAGTCCCTGCAGTGAGGACCAGCAGCCCCAGAGCACCCTGGCCATGGCCAGTGCCTGCCAGCTGCCTCCCTGGGGATGTTACAGGGTTTTTTAGCACGGGAGGAGAGCCCACATCCCCCTGAGCCCCACTCAGGGTGACTAATGGCAGAGCCACATCTCTGGTGCTTGTTTTCCTGGAGGGCATAGGATGGCAGGGTGCCATATGGGCTTCTTTTCTTGCCTTTTGTTTCAGAGAAAAGCCAGGGGTCCCTGTGGCAAGACCCTGGGCCACCCGTGTTGCCCTGACGTGGAGCGCGGGGTGTCAGCATCACCTCCGGACCACCTTCCTTGGGCCATCACCTCACCAGAGACCCCAGCACAGCCTGACAGACCCTCGATACTGACACTGTGGGTTCACACCAGAGATACTGACAGGTTGAGGGAGCTTGGGTTGTTCAGCCTGGAGAAGAGAAGGCTCTGGGGAGACCTTATACCATCCTTCCAGTATCTGGAGGGAGCCTACAGCAGAGCTGGCAAGGGACTCTTTGTCTGGGAGTGTAGTGACAGGACAAGACGTTACAGTTTTAAATTGGAAGAGGAGAGATTTAGATTAGATATCAGGAAGAAATTCTTTCCTGTGAGGGTGGTGAGACACTGGAACAGGTTGCCCAGAGAAGCTGTGGATGCCCCATCCCTGGAGGTGTTCAAGGCCAGGTTGGATGGGGCTTTGAGCAACCTGCTCTAGCAGGAGGTGTCCCTGCCCATGGCAGGTGGGTTGGAACTAGATGATCTTTAAGGTCCCTTCCAACTCTAACCATTCTATGATTCTGTGATTCTATATCGGCAATACCAGCTTCCTGCAAAGCGAGCCCTAAAAATACCAGTTGGGCATCTAAAACCTGCCAGATCCTTTTTAGTCAGAGGCTCTGCAACAAGGTTTTATCTAACCTTTCCTGCCCTTCAACAGCCCTTCGTGTCACTGACTGGTCTGGAGTTGAGCAGTGCCCAGGCAGCTCAGCGCTCAGCAGGAAATCCTCGCCTCTGCTGGGGCTGCTAAAACATTACGAGATGCAGCTGGAACCTTCAAGCCTGCACCAGGAAAAACATCTGGCACACTTTTCAGCAGAGCGTTTAATAACATTTATTAATCCAAAACCACCATCGGACTGGGATTATCATATGATATATTACTTCAGGGCATCTACTTTTTTTTTTCCCCAGTAAATATGGATGTCTCAAACTTGTTAATAAGGGCACTGTAATTGCATACACATGCTTGGAGAGGCTCAGATAGTTTCTTCATTGTTGTAAGCACAATTTTGCTTATCTCTTCCTTTGTTCCTTTTTCTTTAGCACAAATGAAATAGATCAGATGAATAAATCAATGGCTAGATCTCCATTCAAGGAGAAACAAGCAGCTCTTCTGCATGCCTTACTACAAGTAAATTGTTCTCTATTAATTTTCCAAAGATCTCATATTCATTTCCTTCTTCTGAATTCAAAATATTTAAATGTCAAAATGCTTACAGAATATGTTATCCAGAGCAATAAAAAGAAAAGTCAGCATGAAATATGTCTTTGAGCAGTCCCTTTCAACAGTTAAAACTCGATCTAATTCTCATGCATGTTATCAACACACTGTTGAGGAATTGCTATTTCTAGTAAAAAAAAAAATCCCACCTGAAAAGGGAAGGAAAATTCTTCTAGATTTATTAGCAGGCAGGGTTTTCTCCTCTGCACACAAATTAGCACTCAGCCTCCGCTCTCCTTCTACCACAAAACAAATAACGTAAAGATCCCTTGCAACTACAAGGGTACATTAGGAAAAAGTGATTATCACAAGACTTACGGGGCTACTGTAGCACTGTGAGTGAAATCAGGGTTGTGAGGGCTGGGAGGGCTGTGTCGCTGGGTGCCTGTCCATCACCAGCCCGGCGCATCCGGAGAAATAAGTTTTTCTCTTGCGTGGTTGCAAATCACCCACCAAAATATCCCTTCAGCTGTAAGATGGGTAGGAGCATGGCCCACCTCCAACCGTACTGCTGAGCTGGGAATAGGAAAGGGGAGAAAGGAGTGGAAGGAAAGCAGTGTTTACTAGTGGGGGTAGAAAGCCAATAATAGAGAGCAGACATACAAAAACCTTACCGTAGTGTCTTTACATGCTCTCACTGTGTCATTTCTGATCACATCGCATACTTTTGCTCTCCCTTGCTCCAATATTTCTTTTTTTCTCTGGCTTGACACTGCCCTCATCCCTGCACGCAGCGCAGGGGGAAGGTCAGGTCCGAGGGCCTCACCTGCCCATGGGTACCACCTACGTCCCTGCCATTGGGCCAGCTGTCCCCAGTGACTGCCTTCACACGAGCAGGAAACCGAGCAGCAGAAAAACAAATGCAATGCCAATCTTCTCATAAATAAATACTCATGTTCTTCAAAGGCATGCCTATTATGCAAGGCATGCTGTAACACCCTTTCAGACAGTGTTGGCACCAGGGTGCCAAAAGCGCTGCAAGGCTGCCCTTGCCAGGTTTTTAGGGACAGCCACCCGGATCTGCAGCATGTCCCATAGAGCGGAGAGGCTGCAGCAGTGCCAGCGTGGGGACACAACCTGCAAGCACCCCTGTTGGCACCGGGCGACGTGCCATGGCCCCGCGCACCAAGCGTTCGTGAATAATTGCTATGGGGTCACCAGGAGTCCTCCAGACATGCCGGCCCGTACAGAGTTAGATGAGGCCATGGGACCAGCATAGCCACCATTGCTAAAAATTAACCTGGCTGAAACCCTTGATGTTTAAAATAAACATTAAAAAAAAACAAAAAAACCCCGAGCTTATTGTTCTCCAGTTCTCAAAATAATAATTGACCAGGTTTTAAGGAAACAAACTGAGAGAGCTGGGGTTGTTCAGCCTGGAGAAGGGTCTGGGGAGACCTCATAGCAGCCCTCCAATGTCTGAAGGGAGCCTACAGAAGAGGCGGAGAGGGACTCTCAGTCAGGAAGTGTAGTGACAGGACAAGGGGTAATGGTTTTAAATTGGAAGAGGGGAGATTTAGATACCAGAAAGAAATTCTTTACAGTGATGGTGGTGAGGCACTGGAACAGGTTGCTCAGAGAAGCTGTGGATGCCCCATCCCCGGAGGTGTTCAAGGCCAGGCTGGATGGGGCTTTGAGCAACCTGCTCTAGTGGGAGGTGTCCCTGCCCATGGCAGGGGGGTTGGAACTAGATGATCTTTAAGGTCCCTTCCAACCCAAACCATTCTATGATTCTATGAAACGCTACTTCAAAATCAGTAATAAAAGCTGCTAGCAGTAACCACACATGAGAAGGAGCGAGAGGAATCCATAAATGAAAAACCTTGAAAGCAGGTGCAATGAAGTGTCAGAATTCCTCAAGAGAATGACTGAGGCAAGAGAAAAATGCTGGGAAGACGTCAGCAGGGCCCTCGGGCCAGGGAGGCGCCTCAGGCAAAGCTGAGAAAGTCCAAAGGAGAGAGAGGTCACAAACACAGCGAAAGGAGAAAGGCGAGAGAAAACAAGTTTGTATAGAAACATTACAGGACATTCTGCCTTGGGAGCCCAGGGATGAGTTCCTGCAGGCGTGGGCAGAAAGGCCCCCTCTTTTCCAGTTGGGAGGGATGTTGTTGAGCTCTCCTGTGCTCGAGGAGCATCCCTCCGGGGCTGGCAAGAGAGCTGGGTGACTCACACTGTGCTCCTCAGCCTTCCTGCAGGCAGAGCAGTTTTTCAGCTGTGGGGGAAGAAGTGAGAACTTCTGCGCAAATAAAACCGTCCTCCTCCTGCCTTTCACTCCATTAGAAAAATACAAACAAGTGGGAAATCCTGCAGGATTAACAATTAAAATTACCACTTCACACCTCCTGAGCTGTTATGATTTTGTTTATGGCAGTTTACTTACAATTGATGGCTATGAGTTTATTCATGGTAATTAACCCTATAACCTTGCAGGGCAAAAACCGGGCTCTGAGCACGGCGTGTTCTAAACTCAGACTTCTGGCCTGAGGTACGTAACAAGTTCTGCCTGTCAATGTTTACACCTTAGTTTACCCACTCAGGATTGGATTTTTTGCTCCCATAGTTCTGTTACTTCTGGGTGTGAGTCACCAGCCCAGGGCTGAGGGTGTTCTTACACCACTGCTCCTCTAACATTCCTAACAAGAGTGTCTCCTTAGCAGGCTGACATAATCTACAAATAGGAAAATAGTGTAAAAACAATAATGCTAAAAGGCAGCTAGCAAATACTGGGCTTTTTAAAGAGGTTGAGAAGGGTCATGGTAGTAAAAGCGAATGTGCTCACGTTTATGTTGAGTTGCTGCTTTTTTCCAGAAGCTAAGACTCCTTCCCCTTTACTGTTTTCTTCTTGGTCAAAACACAGTTGCTGATTTTAGCATCTGTGTATTTTGCTCTCTTGCACAGGGATAGATCGTACTGATCTTACTCCATCAAGGCAAAAGTACAGCCAAAGGTTGTTTGGCCCCAGGGACATGACCTTGTACAGTTGGATGCTGTGCAAAAGCTGCTAAATGGCAGAGGACTCCCACATTGTGCATGAATTGGCTTGCCCTCTCTCTTGGCAGAGGTGGTGGCGGTGGGGGGAGCCGAGCAGATGCACGTTTCCTCCTCCCATCAGCCAGCAGCAGCTCCTCATCTTTTTCATCAACAGATGAACCTGGAGGCGAGCACAGAAAGAGATAAACACCACGGGCTGTGCCTCATTGACCTCGCCACCGAAAGGAAAATAAGAAGTCCTTTGCTGCTGCTGCTGCTGGTGGCAGCTGACTTCTTTTCTCCAGCGTCTGCACTGGCATTAGGGTGCCGGGGGCTGCGCCGAGCCCCGAGCCTGCCCAGGCTTGCCGGGGAGGCTGCTGCGTAAGCACCCTGCCTGGCACCGCGCCGGGGGCCCAGCCTGACTCACTGGCAGCTCCCCGTGCCATTCCCCAGCTCCGGCAGGATATGGAAAATGCGTCAAGCCTGGCACACCAGAGTAAAACATATTCATTACTTTGGGCTGGCTTCGAGTGCTTTTACCAGCCCGTTTTCGTTTGGGCTTTGTAAATGATGCTTTTAAGACAGAAGCTCAAAAACCCCGCTGGCGCGGCTCCCCACTAAAGGCAAAGATGACTCCAGGCTGCTGTGTTGAATAACAAAACTCTTTTTTTTTTTTTTTTTTTTTTTGTACAAGGCCAAAGTAGGGGAGCCGGAGCCCTGCTTTGAACTGAGGTTACCTTTATGATTCACGGCATGAATGAGCACTTCGTGGGCGCATACAAGAGCGCTGTACGAATCAGGAAATGGCTCTTTCAGGTCTCCTTACAAAAGGAAGTGAGTCTGAAACTTGCTAAATTTACAGAGAGGACGTTGGTTCAGGAACTTAAATCTAGGGCAGGACATGGGGGGAAGGGAAGGATCCCTTTTCTTTCCCTGTGGGATGATAGGCTAACTCTGCCTGTGTCTGTACACAACTTTTAACAACAACAACAACAAAAAAAACCAAAAACCAGAAAGTAAATGGGCTAAAACCGTGGTGGAGAGGGGTGCCTGCACAGCTGCCTGCCTGTGACGCGGGGCTGGTACGTGCGAACAGACACGAAGGCTCTTCTGGCCCCATGCTTCAGCGTCACCCCCCCGCACCCTCATTGCTGGGACAAATCAGAGAGCTTTCACCCCCGAGGTAAAGCCGTGAGTTGGCAGGGAGGGAGCATCACCACACACACCTCTGCTCCAGGCATCCTTCCTCCCTCCTCTGCCTCTCCAGCCCGTCTGCTGGCGGAGCAGGGGCACAGCGAGCTCACAGGGCGCCTTAGCATTCTGGGCCAAGCTCTGGATGTGGCTCATTTTCAGTTCAAAGAAAGTTGGTTGCTCCTTCAAAAGTGTGGGTGCTGCACCCTGGAGTTGAGTGAAGGTAATTCAGGTTAAGATTCAGCGTTGGGATCTTGGGATGCAGTGGGGGCCGGATTCTGAAAGATTTTGGTACAGGAGGTGGTATGGTTCTGTAGCCTTCACACCGTTAAAACGGCCCAAGAAGGAAGAAATGAAGTTCTCCTCTTCAGCTTACTTTTTCATCCGGGCATGTGGTTGCTGATCTCACCACTACCTTAAAATGCACACTGAGCAAGCCCCCGAGCGAGAGGAGGCATTCACACGCAGCCTCCCAGTGCTTGCCTGCACAGCAGTCTCAGGGCTGCAAACCACCTTCCTTGGGTAGAAGGACTGAAGAACCCAAATGGTATCAGATCAACAGCCTTCCTGACACAGCACCTGCCCTCCCTGCCAAAGAGCACACAGCCAAGCGACCCATCTTGTTCCTTCACAGGGACATGCTGGTGTTGCCAAACAAGATCTGGACGCTCAGAATCCATGTAAAGCATATCCTTTAGCTTTAGTCTCTATCAAATTAAATTCTTCAGGTCTTGGGCGGGTTTATATCCACCCTGTAAAAAAAGAGAAGTTCCCTGACCAAGCTCTCCCATTGGAGAAACTCCCATGGACTCCCATTGAAACTCCACAAAGACTCTGGGATGGTGAATCCCAGCCCATCTCAGGCTGCTGCACAGCTATTCCCAGGCAGTCAGTAGCAAGTCACCCAGGGTCTACCTTCCTCGCTCCAGAAGATCCAGCAAAGCTCGCCAATAGCAAGACCATGCCCCAGTAAGCGGGCCTGGTGATGGAGCATCGCATCCAGCTTACCTGCCACAGCTGGACGTGGCCCACATGACCGACTAGTTAGTTGGTAGATTTAGACTTTTAAATGCAAGCCTCCCCCCTCCCCCCCCCCCAAAAAAAAAAAAAGGTGTCAGGGAGCCTGACAGCTTAGCCTGGTGCAGGCACTGTAGCTCTATTTCCCCTGCAGAAAGGTATTTTTAGAGGAAGAAGACTGGTAACCAGCTGTGAAACAGCCTGAGCCCACCTTTGATTTCTCCGCCTTTCAACACCAACACAACGGCTACCAGTAACACCAGCCTGACGACCTGGCGGCAAGCACAACACTCTGCTGGAATCCATGAACTTCAAGGCAAGATAGGAAAGGCCAGATCAGGCTTTGGTCTTTAACCAGAGATGGCGAGTGATGAACTCCACTGATACGAAACAGGAGAAAACAACACAATTGCATCAATAAACCAACATTGCTTGCAGAGAGACCTTGAGAAAGCTGTCAGCACCAGTCCCATTAAGAAGTATAAACAATCAAAAAAACACCAGAATCAGCTAAAGGTCCAGACTTAAGAGGACAGGGCACTGTTACACAATTACAAAAATTTTTTTTGTTTTGGTTTGTTTTTCCTTCTAAAACATCTTCTGCTTTGTAGTTAAGATACCGTTATCAAAGGTTTTTCCTTGTAAACAGGAAGCTTTTGTACCTGTCAAAACCACCCCACAGTGGGGCTGACCCAGCCAGCTGCCCGGCCACCCAGGTGCAACAGCCGACCCTGCCCTCAGATGCTACATCCCAGGAAGGTCCCATGAAAAGTCGTGCTGGCCTCCCCTCAGCAGGCCTGAAGAGCCAAAACACTCTGTGTCAAGAGCAGTTTATTATGATAAAGTTGGCTTTCCAACAGAGCTTGGGATTTATGGGAAGGTACGGAAATAACCTCTAAAAAACAAGGAAGGGGGAAATCACATTTTAGACCTAGAGAAAAGAACGCCCTGGGAGTTGGTGGGGCTACCGCTCTCTTTATTAGACCTGGCAAAAGGATCTCCATGGAGCACATTTGCTTGGGACAGAGGTGAGCCCCTGCTGCAAATGTGCTCCATGGAGATCCTTTTGCCACCATACCAAATCTGGCCCTTTCCTGCACTGCAGTTAGTTATAGATAGCTCTCTCCAAAGGGGACGGATGCAACAAAGAAACGTTTCTGCTAGTAAGTCTGTGTGCGGGGCCTTCTGCACTCGGAGCACCGAGCCCAACCCACATTTTCACAATGACTGCTCGTGGCAAAATACTGTGATTTTATTCAAGGTTGCCAGATTGTGCATATTTTCCTGGGCTAACAGGACTATTCCAGGTTGGTGATGCTCTTTCTAGCAAAAGGAGCAGCTACACTGTCTTCTTTAGACAGCTAACACACTACCTCCAGGAACTGTCACCCCAGCACTGAGGGCTGTGTAGGCCAACCTGATGATCTCCAGTTCCCCAATTTCCACATGCTGCAGAGATCAAAGCTGGAGCACTGCAACCTGGCCCCAACATACCTGCTAACGGCCACTGCGGCTGAGGATGCTGAGATGAGAACAGTCTCCTCAGTTGCACAGACTCCTGTTACCAAGCCCAAAGGCTTTGGGTGGAAGGATGACCAAACTGTTGATGTGACATCTGGGTGGGAAATAAATATCCCGATTTTATTTAGCTTATGTTGTAATACCCACAGGCAAAGTCTGGCAAAAGATTACGCATTCATACACAAATTGCTTCCATGCATCTGTGTACATGTACAGTCATACATACATATATATACATGAACAGTGGTCGACTGCACTCCTGTTCCTCATTAGAAAAGTCTGTGCCAAGTGAGTTGAATGTTTACCATCTCTTGCACTCTTACCAGCATGAAACTTTTTTTTTTATATTTCCTGTACTTGTGAAAAGCAGAAGACATACGAAAAGGATTTCATTTAGGGCTATCTTGCTCACATTTTGGAACCATCTCCTCATCACGTGTGCGTGCAGGTGCTCCAAGACAGTAATTTCCTGCTAGATAAAAGTGTTCTGTTTTGGTGTCTATGGTTTGGGTCGTTTTTAAGCAGGGGTGTAAATATGCAGTATGAAGATGTGATCAAGTAAAAAGTGTCTAAGACAATTTAACCCAAATTTTTTTAAACACATACAGACATATATACGTAAACCAATAGAGATTAAGAGCTGTTGTGTTTGCATGAGGACTAGGCTAATGAAACAGGCTGGATGTGAAAAGGTTCGCTTTGCTCTCACAGGCAGTAGAAAGAAACAGAATGGCTAACCTCATCAAAAAGGAGATGAGGAAAGCACATCTTGGTGGAGGTCTAGGGGGGAAAATAGCCAAATTATCAAGTAATCATATTCTTAAATGCCTATGTGGCATATGCCAAATATTACTGAAAAAAATACAGGCATCTAAACCTGTGTTCCTAGCTCAATGGTAATCATTTTCTCTAGGATATGAGAATGCATAAGTGAAGGACTATCTTTAAGAGAAGAAACAAATGTATTCTTGTATTGCAAGAGTGGTGTAACAGAGCAGTTGGTTATGACTGATATTTCCCAATTTTCCTTCCCACTATTGACAAAAACACTACTTTGATCCTCCCAAGTCTGTCTGAACTATGTTGGTGAATTTAAAGTAGAAAACAAACACACACACTCACCCCAAGGCCCACGCAGGAACCCCACTCGCTCCCTTTACTAAATCAACATCCATCTCTACCAGCCTAAAACAATTACGAAAACATGCAATAAACACGTGGGGAGATGCTGTTTTTCTGCCTGAGGCAACCACACGCCTTATGCCTGTATTAAAAGAGTTGGCCTGTTTTATAATGCCCACACAGACTGGTACTCACATTGCCAAGGTCTGTTTTTTTTTCCCCAGAAGTCTGTGGAATACATTCAGCCAGAATACCTAACCAAGTCATAAGAGATGTTTAAAAGCATTTTGAATATTATTTACTTTGTATTTTCTCTGTCGAAAGTAAACATATCATGCAAGCACACACTTAATTCCATCCCTCCCCCCATCTTCATAGTCACTTATTAATTTAAGAACATTTTAAGACTCACCAATAGAGCTTTAAATGCTCTGAGCTACTTGGATTACAGTAACTCATGAAGCATCACGCCCCAAACGAAAGACTCATGGAAATGGCAACAAAAGATGAAAGGGTTTTATTGTGCAAAGATTTCAAAATGCTGGAAATCCTTTTGTATTTCCCTTTGCTTCACTTTCTCCTCCCCTTCCCTGGCTGGGAATAAGGAAGCAGCCAAGTTATTCTATAGCTGGTTCCCACCACCGTAACATTCTGGTTCCCATTGAGCTGTGCATTCAAGCAAAAACAAGAACAAACATCAACAGCTCCATTCCCATCCATCTACTAGACAAGAACTCACAGATGCTTCATTATATACCTCCTGCTGGCACTGATGAGGCAGAAGATTTCTATAGAAAGGAGGGGTAGACTCAGACAAAACACAAGAGTCATTGTAATTGTTCTCAATCGTAATTCTATTAGCTAATGTTAGCCAAAACATCATGCTACTTTAAGCTTTTCCTCACTGTTAAAAAATACAGGCATTGTCAACAGCATCTCAAGAACCTTTCACAGACTGTACAAATGTCACATGCATGAGTTTAAAGAGAATAGAAGAGGGGAAGAAAACAGGACCATTTTGTTTAAACGGAATTTTATTTTATATATTTTATATATAAATATTAACAAGAGACTGAGGAATTTTGAGACTTGCTACTTGCAATGCTGATCCTGCAATGAGACAAGCACGGGCAGACTCAAGTCCCACCACAGAATTGAGGACAAGATCTCAAGACTGACCCAAAATGCGTAGTGTCCTTTCACAGATTCTATACCAGAAGCTCAAGCAGCACACCGTCAGTCTTTCCTGAGGCAGAAGTCAGATCATTCACATTCAAAATCAAAATGGATTCAGATGGTCTTCCTCTTTTTCTTGGGAAATTGTTGCTCTTATCTATATTTTTTTGTTCACCTATAACCAAAGAAAGTGGGCAGAGGATAAGGGGAAGTGGGAGGGAGAAATCTGAATTAAGTATCATAGAACTTTTCTTTCCTTTGTCAGAGTGCAATTATGACTTTGTTTCTCAAATAGATTTTGACCAACTTGCCACAAAGAAATTTCTCAATCCCAATTCACTTCTAATAAAGAGATTTAACTCTTCATATTACTGATATCAGAGCACTAATGATTATGTCTGGTCTAGAGAACTTGATTCCTATAGTTGAACTGTATGGAAACATAAAAGAGAAGGAACACTTCCTAGTAACAAAACACCAACTGCAATCTTGTATAATCAACAAACTAACTTTCTCAAATAGAATTCTTTTTAATTCCCATCAGTCTCACGTACTGTCTTGTCAAGTCAGGGTAATTTAACTTGAAGAAATGGAATTACATAAATATAAAACCTGAAGAGAGTAAAAATGAGATCTGTTATTTTCATGAGAAACATAAAGCCATGTCACTTCCGTGCAACTCGTCAGCACAACAGCTGGATAAAATTAAAGCTTGCTTCTCCCACAATGGGCTGTGGTTTGAGCTGTAGTTTGCATATAATTATTGATGACAAACATACTATAATAAAGGAGGTGCAATACTGCTATTTTTTTGGAATGGAGAAATACGTTATGGTCTCCAACCCAAAGTGATTTTGTCCTTGGCTGACTATTTGCAATTCTGGGACACGCTGTGGCAAATCTTTATGAGGAAAATGAGATTGTATTTATTTTAGTAGTCAGATTCAACTAGGAATATGGCCAACAGTTGAAAATACAGTGAGACTTTCAGGGCTGATCTCATTTAGAATAAACAAATATGTCTTTTCAAAGATCACAGCAGCGTCCTCCAACTTTTGGGATGACCCAAAGCCAACAAAACATCTGTACTTGGGTATGGAGCTAAATAACAGGATTTGATTTCAACAGAAGTAACAAATCACCACCCCCGCGGAACAGCTGGAAATTGATACCGAATTGAACTTTCACCCTCTGGTTGCTCTAGGTCAAAAAATCTAGTAGTTCCCTCTACGTATTTCCTCCAGAAACAACATGTGGCAAAGCAAGTAGATTTCAAAGCCAGCAGCACCCGAACAACTATCTTCACTCTTTATAAAAAGAAAGGCACTAAAACATCCGAGACAGCAGCTGTTAGTGAGGTTTTCCTTAAAACTTACTTATACAGCATGAGTATATTTATGATTAAAATCCTGAAGACAAAAGGGGCTGGACACCAACTTCCAGTTGTATACCAACTTGTATTGTATTCCAGTTGTATACCAACTACCAGTATAAGTCTTCCTGACAGTTTTTGTTCCTTTCCTACCACCCATCCTTCCCTTAAAAAGAAAATGTACCTTCAGCAAAAAGCACTAACATTTCAAAAAGTGGATAAAGACCTAACAGAAACTACATTCACATAGTAAGAAATGCGAAAAGAAAATAAAAACTATTTACAGGTTTATGTTTGTAATGAACCTTGGTATTTGTAGAGTGTCCCACATATATGAACAAAAGTTCAGTTTTCCTGACTTTTTGTCATTTAGTAGCTCTGTCCTAGTTCAAAACGACCACAATATTTTAGTGAATTTTAGTGAAGATTTTCTTCCTCTTGGTTCTCCTGGCTATCTCTACTCAAAGCAAAAACTGTTCTTCCTTTTTTAAATTTTATTTTTATTTTATATGGCTATTTTGTAAAATACTTGGAAAATATGCATTCTTAAAGACTTTATATTCATATGACTGAAGGAAAAACTAATGTACTAAGTAAATCAGACAGTCAACATACACTTTTTTCCTTGTGAGAGTTAGCTATAGCAATTAAAAATACATTAAGGGAAATACAACATTTGAAACTAGTTTTGCTTTTAAAGTTGACTGTGTAATAGTGGAACACTGTTGCCCAGCAGACATGTGCATTCCTTCACATCTGCAAACACTTCTGACTGGTGATGATGCATGGAAGAAAAAATTGGTGCAGTTTCCTAAATCCAGACTCTGTCTACACAGTTGATGGTTAGGGAAAAAAAAAATGAATTTTACTGGTAAGTGGAACACTGCATGCAAAAAAAATGAGGAGTCCCTACAATGCTAGGATCACTTTCTGATGAAATATGTCTTTAACATATTAACATAATACATAATATTTGTACTAAATGATGCCCAGTTACATTATCATTAGTAATGATGAGCCTCAAATGTTGAGCAACTTTTGTGCCTTGAAATTGAACCATCTTAAGAAAGTTGAGAGGGTATTCTTGTTTTGCTTTTCTAGAAACTCTAATAATCATGGGACTTGTTTGACTTTAGAAAGCAAGCCTGCAGCCAAGTCAGAAACAGAACCGGTGTCTCAATTTGAGTTTTTGGCTTGGAGAACTGGGAAACACTGCCTCCGTTTCCTCCGGCATTTGTTCCCAACTGATTAAAGCATGTCTCATTAGGGAGATGCATCAACATGAAAGGTCAGGCACATCATGGACTGTTAGAGGCTATAAGATAGCACTACATCCTCGCACTGACAAATCTTTAGGGAAAACAGGAATGGGTTTCCTTACCTTCCTTCATACCTTCACAAGCCTGACAAAGAAGGCAAAGAGGTTTTTGGTACAGGAGGCAGAAATGGGAAGGGAAGAAGGAAAAAAAAAACCCACCCCAAAACCAACCAAACAACAATACGTTAACCAAGGCCTTGCTAAATTACCTCAGAACCATTGGAGGACACGTATGTTTACTTGCTATGCTCTAAAGATGAATTATTTAGTCAAGTTAAGTTAAAGAGTATTAAGAAGCATGCATATTCTTGACAAATGTTAAGATGCTTAAGTTTATTACCTCTCTTCCCCCCTTTCTTCATCAATATGAAGAAGAAAACTATGAGTCAAACTTGCAAATATTCAACTTTTCCAGGTTATTTTGCTGCTGTAGCCACATACTGTTAACAGCCTTTATCCTTTACCTGTCTGATGCCAAGTGATCATGTGTTCTACTTCTGGGCTCGCTCTTCTTTTGAAGCGGCATGGACTTCCAGGGGCTTGTCACCATCTGCATCACCCTTGAGGAGGGAAAATATGCACAAATTTTCAATTGAGGCAGTCCATGATTAATGCTTCTGCCAGAACAGAAACCTTCTTCAGAAGCTGAAACAAAAACTTCTTGCAAAATCAAGTGGTTGATGAGACTAATTCAGTATAATATAATCAAATATGATATTCTCCCAAACAGTTTCTAGATTTTAGTCTTCCTGTCGTCAGCTGAGCAATTAAAGGATTTGAAAGAACAAGTAGTTCAACAGAAATGTTTTAATTGACTCATTTTGCCTACGCTAATAATAGAGGATGAATTCTCACAGAGTAGTTGGTATTTTGCATTCTCTGAACTCTGCGTGGATTTATACAATAGGTCTCTTTTAGTACGTATCCTTTGAGAGAGTTTTCTCACACTTTCCACAAAATAAATGATAGAAATCAAAGAATGAAGAGAGGCTTGTTAGAGCATCTGGTCTGTCTCTTTGCCAAGTATTTTATAATGAACGGGCATTTGACTATAGTTTTAAATAGATATCAATATTATAAAAAAATACTTAAAGGGCCACACATACGGCTAGGGGACCACAGCACATGACACACAAAGACAGGCCGAGACATGTGAGTCTCTTCAGCCTGGAGTAGACCAGACAAAGGGGGAACCTAATTGCTACCCACAGTTCCTTAATGGGCATTTACATATTTGGAAGAGCAAGGCTCTTCACAGAGGCTCACACCAAAAGGACAAAGGAACACGGCAAATTTCTATTAGATCTAAAGCTGGGGGGAGGGGGAGGAAATGTGTCACACCACTAATCAGGCACTGAAACAGGTTTTCCAGAGAACTTTTTGAATTTCCATCCTTGGAAATAACCAGCATTTGACCACACAAGGCCTGTGCCACCAAATCTAAGTTTGAAGCTGCCTGTGCTTTGAAAGGGGATTGGATGCAATAATCAAGGCACCCAGCCTCAATTATTGTTAAATTTTACACATGAAAATTAAATGGCATTTTCTTTATTCTAAAAAGATATTTTACCAATATGACTTAAATGTGATGGCAAATCTAACAGGAAAAGCCAGAAGAGACTGGAAAACATATGCATGTCACGGGATGGGTCAAATTTATGTCCCAGCACAAATTGAGTACTATGGATAAGGCACTGAGTCTGTGAGACCCTGCATATGCTGTGCTGGAGATATGGACTCAATACATCAAGATTCAATCACCGAGATAATTCTTAAATTTCTGATTCAAAATGTGCCTGGCAAGAACTTTAAAAGCTAATTCTTTCTTTCAAAAACCCATTTTGTTTTGATTACTACCCGGATATTTCATACATTACAGGAAATCCCATCCACAATCCACACCCACTTCAAAATAATGATGTACTCCGTAATTCCCTTGTACAGGAACCTGTAAATTACGACATTTTACTACAATTTATAATGAATAATCTGACTCATGATGCCTCATCTTGGGCATTACTTAATCCTGAACAAATGAACTGAAAATAAACGGTTCAGAGAGAGTTCTATGGTTTTCCACTTGCTTGTTTTAACTTGTAAAAAGCAAATAACATCTAGGTAAGCTTTTTTTTTTTTTTCTTTTGTCCTGAAAGAGGAAAAGAACCCAAAGCAGCGCACACACACACACGTGCACACAAACAAAAGTACAGGAAAATAGGGGTCTTGCTCAGTTCCCTTGTTTCTGTGAGCTCAGTAGATCTCATCAGAGGGCTTGTCTTCACTAGATCTGTGAAGTCCGAGTTACTTAATTCAAGCCAATCCACTGCTAAACTGTCATTCCTCACACAAACTCATTTGCCAAATTAGCAATTACTAAATTCTTTTAACTCCATCCACTGTATGCACCCACATAAATAGTGAGCCTGAGTGAGACTGATCAAGCAGTAATATAGGTAGGGTGTTATTTGAGCTAGTACAGGACATAAACACACCTAATTTTACAACAAAGTGTCAAGATTCTCTAGTCGCACTCAAAACCAGATCAGCAGCAAAAAACGTGTTTAGATCAATGACCCAGAAGACAGGCCTTCTCTGTGCCATGATGCCTTCCCATAATTAGAAGCAGGCACATATTCAAGATGGTCTTTCTACTTTCTGGCTCAACACAACCAGATGAATTCACACATCAGAGCTCTAAGGGGAAATATTTTGCAGCATTCTTCACATCTGACAGTTTCAACTGAAAGATGTCTGTTAAGAAATCTCCATAAAATATTCATTAGTAAAATGTTCAATCCCAAGGATTCCATGGGATTAAAAAAATTTTTTAAGAACATCATTATTTGAAATAGAAAATAATATTGGAACTAAGTGGACTATACACAATGCTTTTTGTAAGGTTTTCAGTACGAGTGGTTAAAAGACACCCTGACTTAGCTCCCAGTATCTAACAGAGATACAT
This sequence comes from Gallinago jamesoni, assembly GCA_025769975.1. Taxonomy (NCBI): domain Eukaryota; kingdom Metazoa; phylum Chordata; class Aves; order Charadriiformes; family Scolopacidae; genus Gallinago; species Gallinago jamesoni. The sequence goes on along the minus strand of JAOQGH010000001.1, from coordinate 123,605,469 downwards.
TGAGACCTCAATTTGAAAAGACAAACTTAAAAAAAATGCAATTATTTTTGTGAAAATTTTCTCTCCAGGGACAAATGTCCAAAAGCAACCTAGCCTAATGTCAACAAACCACGTGTGGGGTGGCTTTATTCTCACATTACAGACTAGTCTGAGGCAGAAGTTAGTTTCTGTTGTTCCCTCTGAGAAAGTCTTGCAATGGCCAGGCCCTCTTACGCTGCACCTAACCTTTGAAATTCTAACTCCAAAGGCAGGTACCTATACATCTCTCTTACCCTCATGGAAAACTCTTGAAAAGTAAAGTCTGGCCACCAGGAAAAAAAACAACAGCTGCAAAAGAAGAACAAAAGCTTATCTGGGCCCTCAGATTAATAATTTACCTTTCCTTCTATCATCTTTTGTTTGCAATTTATTGCTGAGAATAAAGAGAATGTCACTGGTTTACCTTACTCATCCTCCTCCAGTCAATCAATAACTTATTTTCCATCTTTGATTTTCAGCTGAGCTTGAACTTAACTCTCTCAGAAATATGAAGCACTTTAAAAAACATTACTCGTTACCCTAAAAAGCTCAACTTTTTGTGGAGCAGATTCTGTCTTTCCTACCTCTAAGACATTTAAATTCACCACAGCCCAAACTAAGGGTCCAATCCAAAAGAAGTAATAATTTTTACGAGTTTTACTCTGTTGTTGTTCTTGCTACCAGACAACAAGAGGAGAGTGTATGACAGGGAACAGTATTTTCTGTCATAAGAAGAATTTTATCTTTTAGTTCAGATGACCAAACTTCTGCTTGTCTGTTCAGAAGCTACTGAAGACATATCTTACAAGCACTGACTGTAGAAAGAACCTCTCAACTGCTCATGTTCTGTTTTAAAAGATGCTTGAAACACACGTGACTTAAAAACTCTCCTCTTAAGACACAATTTAAGGTTTGCTACAATCCATGATGCTTATGGCAAAGCTCCCCAGTCAACACATTGACATCATGACTTCCACGAGAGCTTTCAGGGGAGGAAAATCTAGGTCCACAACTTCCTTGATGCTTGTCCTGAGCAAGTGCAGGAAACAAGTACCCAAAGCTGAGCAAACTTTGTACTTGGAAGCACTCTGTCACCAGCTAACAATTAATAAAATACCCAGCGATAGCTATATAGATATAGCTACATTTTCAGTATTTATATATTTTATATATGTAAGAAACGTATATTTAAATATATAATAGTATTGGTAAGTTGCAGATGGTTTCTATCAACAAACCAGGCAAATCCTAAAAACAAGCTGCAAGAGTTTCTCTCAATCTCTGAAGCTGTTTAAACAACCAAATAACAGACAGCAAGAAAAAAGAAAAATCAGTTTTCTGCAAGATCTTATTAGAGATTGGACCAGCATAAGAAAGAACAGACATACGAAGAAAGGAACAAGACCTGAAAAAGAGGCTGTGTTTACAGTTCTAGTGCTGTTCTGGTTTTTCACATTTTAGCCCCTTCAGTTTAAACAGTGGGTGCTCCTTTCAGTGTTGGGGGAACAGAAAGAACCCAGAACAGCTGAAAACACCACAAAAGTTTTTGAGTAAAGACTTTTACTCAAGACAGAGTGAGAACTAACTGCAGAAAACTGGATTTCTATGTGTTTTAGTACACATTAGCTTACTGGCTGGAACAAAACCTGGGTTTAAGTGACTTGGTGCCATAATGCACGCCCTTGTCACCTGAAGATGAAGTTATTATAGTATGAGAGCTAATAACCCTACAACACAATATAACAGTGCAAGTTATATAAGTATCAAAACCAGCAGGAGAACACGAAGGGCAAAAAGGCTGCATTTCATAAAAATAAACATAAAATGAGCTGAATGGCAATTACAACTAACTGTTAGAAACTTACAGGTGGTATGTATTGAACTACGGCTCTGAAATACTAATCTTCAAGCAGTTTTTTGTAAAGAAGTTATAATCCTTTATATAGAAAACCACAGTCCTTAAGCTTATTCTGTCGCAAAAAATCTTCAAGCTGCTATGGTCTGTCCATCCCTCTGACCTAAAGGCAGGTATCAAAGCTGATAAACTCATCCAGTATTAAATAGGAATTGCTATGGAAAAAGAAAAAAAAAGCAGCAACAATTCAGTGGCTTAATAGTTCAGCTACTTCAATACTTTTGTAGGCACTGGAAGGCAAAAAGGTAAAGAAGAAATGTAGGAAAAGATGATCTTGTGTGAACTATGGTATTATTGGGCGAAGTATAGCTACCAGTTACTCATGAAGACTAGCTGAAGGCAATGCAGGGTATCAGCCTTCGTAATTGAAAAACCCCAGTAATGAAAGTCTGATGTTGCCTAAGGCTACTCAAAAGGGTTTCAAACACATCATCTAAAAAAATGCATAAATGCATAAGTGGGCATGAATCCCTACAAATTTTGCACACTAAGTTTAAGACAAACAAGGTTTGAGGGACACATCTTCCATTTCACTATCACTTCCCCCTCACCAAAACACGAGGAGGAACTTTTTCACTTTGAGGGTGGCAGAGCCCTGGGATAGGCTGCTCAGAGAGGTCGTTGAGTCTCCTTCTCCGGAGACATTCAACACCCACCTGGACATGTTCCGGTGCAACCTGCTCTAGGTGGACCTGCTCTGGCAAGGGGGTTGGACTAAATGGTCTCCAGAGATCCCTTCCAACCCCATATCATTCTGTGATTTACAACCTGATAATCTAAATGCTAATACTAATTCCACTGATTTTTGTGGAATTACTTTTTACAAGCAAAATATTTTCAGAAGATAAAACCCTTAAGATATACCTGGCCTCCCAACAAGATGGCTACATTTCTCCTACCATCTCCTCTACCTGGGTGAAGAAGTAATAAAGTTGTGCACTTTGTATCGAGATAAAGTATACAGAAACTGAATAATTACTCCTGTTGTCCCTTCTTAGGAAAAATGTTTTATCCTTCTGGAAATAAAAATCACGAACACTGATTTTTACATAAGGTACGCTGACAGTTTTAGCAGAGGGCTTTTGTCCTGACATCCTGAAGAGCTGTCCCCTTCAATAAGGCAGCTTCAGGACACTAGAATGTTCTACTGTAAACTGCATATTCAAAACCTTATCAGACAGACTTGCTGTATCAAAGGGCTCCAGCCCCAGTGTTTTGAAATGTAGCAGCAGAAGGTCCTGGAATTCATCTTTCTTGGCAGAACTTAGAAATCAGTTGATATGACCTCAATTTGGCACAGCTTTTTGTTTCATAAAACCTTCAGAAAATTAACATACCATATCTATTTTAATGACATACTGCTGCACAAACATGAAGCTATTCACAGCTGTGGTACCTATGACTATAAAAAAAATTATGAGCAATGTAACAAATAAACACAAGCCAAGAAGAGCCACCCATATACTGCTTGACTATTTGCAAGAATCCTTTGTGTAGCAACAAGAAAATGCTAGAGTGAATGTCACAACAACAAAAAATAACATCTTTTGCTCTGGCGTGGTTTCATGAAATGGGTTACATCTGCTGTAACAAACAACTCAAGAATAAGATTTATACTTGCCTTAACTAGTTAAGGAATCGAGTAGCCTAGTATGACAATAAAAAATAAATAAACAAAACAACCTAATTCTTTCACAGGGCTGTCAAATTAGGACAGAAGTCCCAGAATCTATCATAGAATGCTTTGCCAATTCTAGTACATGATAGTTAGAAGTACTTATATTCTTCCATGACACTTCTGTATCAGTAAAAGCTCCAATAAAAACGTAACTAATAATTATAAATTCTTTTGCTGGAAAAGTTGCTACTGATTTGGTGGATCTAATCATCGGTACTTTTTTGCACCATTGTAACCACACAGCATCAGAGACAGACTGAAAAAGTTTTTCTAGGGTAAACTTCACTTCTCACATCTCACATTAGGAACACACCAGTACTTGTACGTATAAAAAAATGCAGAGGTTTTCATTATTAACTGTGACTGACCACTTCCTGATAAGAACATCATAACACTGTCTTAAAAAAAAAATCCAACACAAAACAACTAAACCATAAAACAAGAACAAACCCACCCCTACCCTCTCAATTTCTCAACTATTTATTTTATACTGCTTCACCAAAAAGAAGTTTCATAGCAGGCTTCTTCCACTAGAGAAACTTTTCAGTCCACATTCTAGTGACTTTGAAAGCATGTGACTTTTCACCACTGCTGTTCAGCTTCCCCCAGACATGCGGCGACAACACCCTCTCTTTAACTAACAACTTTGGAGGACAAAGGAACCATGAGGCTGTATACTCCAGTGGTAAGAGATCACCAAAATGCAGGCAATTTCATCAAATGCACAGTGCTTCTTCATTTGAGTCACAGGATTTTTATAACTTGCCTAATCCATGAAATTCAATGGCAGCAGTTAACACTAACAATATCTGATCAATCAGATGAACTTTAAGAGGAAACCATCCAATGGCATTTCACTCCCTTGTGCAAATAACATATTTTGGCAACTAAAGGGTGTGATTTAAAGATTCCGCAAGGAGGAAGAGAAAGAAATGTGTTTACTTAGTGACCTCTGCAATTTTGCATGTCATTTGTTTTTCTGCTGAGGTAGCAAGTGCTTGAATAAGCTTTATAATAAGATGAAAGCTTCAAAAGTTTTTGCCTTCCAATAACAACCACATGTTTCCCTTTGAAAGCCTGGAACACAATAAAATAAAAAGCTCCGCTAATTTTTACTGATGCTGTCAGTTTGTCTTTCTGAAATATTTTAATGTTGCCTATTTTTTGAGATACTGTTTGGCAGCCTAGGTTTTAGGAAAGGTACTGTAGGATTAGCTAACCTTTGTTTATTCAAACACCTATACAAGTGCATTTACAGAAGAGCCTATGGTCAAGTATCCACTGGGTAAAGTCTCTACTCACTGATGAAAGTCTCCACTCTCCTAAGACTCAGCAACTGACAAGACACATGAGGAATTCTCCAACCCAGCTTGTTTGGAACTAGTCCCACACCTAGACCTATGCAGGGAACTCAGTCCCATACCTGCAGGGCAATTGCCTCTCCAAAACATGTCTCTCAGTGGTTATCCCCCTTAGGTCTCAGGCCTCTGGGTTGAAAATACCATGCTCTGGTCGGATAGGACTTCTTGTTTACAGCAACCCAGAAGCCATTCATCCTTGTCAACCCTTGTCATCCTTGTCAACCCTCGTCATCCTTGTCAACTCATGGTTGTGAGCTATGGCTCAATCAGGAGGTCCACAGTGAAAGATCAAGACATTCTGCTGGTTCAAAATTGTTTTCAAATCACCTGTTAGTTTTGTCAAGGCTACATTAAACAACTAAGATAAGTGATGGTAAGCAGCCTGCAGCTGGGGCAGCAGTTTGTATCAACAGACCAAGCACAGGTGCTTAGAAATCAGGGATTAAAGATGCAGTGAGTTTAGAAGTGAATTTAAAACCACAGAAGCTCTATGTCACACACCTGAACTTTTATTTTTTTTTAAGTAGCAGTTAAAAAAAAATCCCTAAAAACCTTACAGGCTCTCCCTGGCACACATTTAATCAACACACAGTTCTCCAGGCTCTTACATTCTGCTTCACTAAGCCATCTACATGTATTTCCTAGAAGTCAGTTTGCTTATCTGTACCAGAGAGGTACACCTACAAAGACAACTTTGCTCCTGTAGGGTAACAGAAATGTCTAGAACATAAAAAACAAAATTTAAGTATCATTAAGATACTTAACTCCAGAAGCTTCAGGCAGGTCCTAAATCATGACCAAGACACTACATAACATAATGACTCGTTAAAGAAATGGGAACTTGTTTTAATGAGTCAGTTCTAGTCTTCTAATTAATATCATTAATCAATCACACTGCACTTATTTTGCAACTTGCTACATTTTGTAGAATGCAAAATGCATTTGAAGCAGCAAAACAGAATCTTATTTTAGACTTTTCTGAAGTGAGTGTTCAGGAATATTTGCTCTAACATAATGATGTCACTGTGTACTGCTCTATTGGACATTACCATCCACTCAAAAGTATCTAGCAATTTGTAGAAGCAAACAATTACAGGTATAAAAACCTAAAACCCTACAATTTACTACAGTTGTGTATCGTGTTTGACCAACTCTACAGATAAAATTTAAAGTACTGTGTCCAGTTCTGGGTTCTCCAGTATAAAATATATATATGTACCAGACAGAATCCAGTGAAGCACTACTGAGATGATTAAGAGATTGAATTATGCCCTATGAGAAAAGGCTGAGAGAGCTGAGACTAATCACCCTGGAGAAGAGAAGGCTCAGAGGGGATCTCAACAATGTATGTAAACACCTGGAGGGAAGGTGCAAAGGGGACAGAGACAGGCTCATTTCAACAGTGCCCAGTGACAGCACCAGAGGTAATGGGACAAACTGAAACACAGGAAGTTCCCTCTGAACATCAGGAAACACTTTTTCACTGTGAAGGTGACCAAGCCCTGGCACAGGCTGCCCAGAGAGAGTGTGGAGTCTGCATCCTTGTCTGTTCCAGGCAACCAGCTGTAGGTGGCCCTGCTTTAGTAGGGTGGCTGAAGCAGATGACCTCCAGAGGGCCTTTCCAACCACAACCGGTCTGTGAATTTATACAGAAATATAATATACATTTTATATTTATATATATACATAAAAAATAATATAAAGCCTTAATATACACCGCTTTAACGCACACAAACCTATAAGCAAAGTTAGATACCAATACAAACACTAAAACCAAGGATAAATTAATTCATGACTGAATAATAAGACTTAAATATAGTGCAACTACTTTGATGACTGTAAATTAACCATGGAAGAGCACATTTGCTGATATGTTGAGATTTAAACGTACAAATGCCTTAAAATGGTTGTATTGTATAAGCATGGACCAGAGGAGTGCTGGAAAAAAAGGCTTCCCTTCTCTGGTGAAGTACACAAGGAAATCATACTGTATCACTGATGCTCTGCTGGGGGATTAGGAAAAGCTGCTCTATAGGGGCAATAAGGAAAGCTGCTCCATTCTGAAGCCGAAAATAAGTATGAAGACATTCACTTAGTTGTATTAGCAATGTTAATTCAAAAATGCTGTTTTAAAGAAAACTCAGTGCTTGCCAAACTCTGGAAAACAAAGCCATTATGTTAGCTTTTGTTCTGTCATCTGCCTCAGAGATGCTGCAGGAATCTCTGAGGCAAGACATCAGTCTGCTTAGTGTAACACAGAACAGCAGTACAAGATAAAAAAAGAAAAGTGACTTGTAGAACAGAAAATAAAGACGAATGTTATTTTGACTAAAAAAAAAAGTAATCATGTATGTTAATGTTAGTCTGACCCCTCTTACAGTATTTAACAATTAAAAATCTAGAAAACAGAAACTTTCCGTAATGACTACGCTTGGCATCTCACCAGGATGCTTAGTTCAAAGCAGATTCAAAAGAAACTGAGATTTATTGGTAGTCTTCTTGGTAAGAACTGATTAAATGAAAGTTTCCTACAACAGGGCTATAAAGTATTCAACCACACAGCTAGTTATCTATGACTAAATCCCCAAGAATTTTGTATCCCTATAAACTGCTGCTTTTATGATTAGATAGTAAAGATTAATAGAGCAGTACACAATGACATCATCATGCTAGAGCAAATATTCATGAACATCCAAAGGAAAAGGGAATAAATTGGAAACAAGATTCTATTTTTCTCTCTTTCAAAGAGGAGGTATGCAGTGAAAAGTAAGTTATTTTAGATTTTTAAGATAAAGTTTTTTTAATTAAATTACTTTTTTTTAAAAAACAATCCATTTTTAAATAATCAAGACTGTAAAAGCCTTGATCCCCAGCATTCCAATCACACTACTAGCAAATTTCATATTAAAGCCTTGGTAGATTATATACTAAAGCATTTCTGAAAGTTTAACTTGAAGTAAGCTCAGTATTTTTCCGCAGCTTAGAAAGACAGAATGAAAACTTTGTCTTCAGAAATAAAAGCTGAGTCAGAGTGGAAAAAACCCACTACTGTTCACATATTCTTTGTCTGAAAACGCAGGGGTAAATTCAGAAATCAAGTTCCTCAGACGTCTTACCTTATCACCTTTTTTCCCAGATTTCTTCTTAGGATTATCCTTCCAAAGAGATTCTACAGCAATATATCCCTGAAGACTCCAGTCATACACCTGCGTACCAGCAACCTTTGAAACAAAAGATATTAGAAAGCATGAACTTAATAATATGTGAAATATTATTTTGCTTCTTGTTTTAAGTGAACAAAGTCTCAAAACACAAGAACTTTGACATCTTCCTGTTCAAGCTCATGTGTACAGCATTAATAAATATCTTGGGAAAAAAAAAAAAGACACATGCACTTGTTGCACTTCCCCTTGAGCCCCATGGAAATTTTTAGCATCCACAATGTCCTGTGCCAAGGAACTATACTACTGGGTACACTCAATTCAAACATGACAGGTATAGAGAGCTATCTTTTTTTCAGTATCAGGTGTGTTCATTTTCAAGTACTTAACAAACTAGTTCTTAAAATCAGAGGAGCCTGCATCTCATGTGGAAAGATAGTGTCATCACTTGTGCAAGCAGTACAAACCTACCAGGACTGAAAAAAGAACCACAATAAACGAAAAACCAAAGGTTTGGGTTTTTTCCTGCAATGTTACTGAGAACACAGCTAACAACAAAAAATGAGAAACAGCAACTATGCATAAGCCATTTCTTGTTCCTGCTTAGAAATACTCCATTAAAATACTTAAAAACACTCTAAATACCTAAGAGTAGAAACTTAAAAATATTCTTATAGGAGTCATACCATCAAGCAAATTATGAATTGTGCTAAATGAGAAACTGGTCATTCACATGGCTGAAGAAAAGTAGTTACATCACAAGGTACAGCAACCCGTATAGTTTATGTCTGTCAGACTTAACCAATGTTTCAACACTATACATACTTCTCAAGAGCTGGGACCCATGCACATGTTCACAATTCCCATGGGTTGAAAAATACAAGTCTAGGTAGACTGTAAGCTGCAAGTTACAGGGTCAACAGGAACATAGCCAAGAAATTCTCATAACCACCCAAAGCATCTCTCATGAAGACAACACCAGAGTCATATGTTAGGCTTGTGCTTTATACCTCCCTCTCTCGTGGAGCAGTTGAAGAGGAAGCAGGTGAGTACTGCAGTTGCCACCACTATTTTTGGGAGTGGCCGTTCCAGCCAGGAATAGCAAAAGGAACAATCATCATACAAACAGTTCATTCAATTATTTCAAGTGTTCATTCCAATGTTCACGCAAAGAGTTCCTTTCAAAGGAGGACAAGTTTTTCCATTCAGTCATCTGGAATTCTTAATCTCCAGAAGATAACACTTTCCAGCTTGTTTGTGTTAAATTACAACATGCTAAAATACCATCTATGTTCAACGGAACACTGTAAGTTTGTATGTTAAAATTTGAACAAACAAGTTGAAAAGTCAGATTGAGTGGTTCTCAACAGGGACTCTGAAATAGCTCAAAAATGACCGTGGGCCACAAACCTGTACTAGAGATAATGGGGTAGCATCATCAGCCTCTAAGGCCTAATGTGCATGTAAACAAACTCCCATATTTTAATTCCACACAAGACCATAAGAATATAATATTGACTATGTCCTATATGTGAAGATTATCAAGCAGAATTATGGTTAGCAAATCTTTATCTACGTTGCATACTGAGAAACTAAGCCGAGAATCTGCTGGCTTTTCTACATTTATATTGTTAACAAAAGTAGTCATAGTGCAATTTCACGAGCATTTCACTCTGCAGCAAACACGGCTCAAGTGACCCCAACTCCTTCCTTTCAATCCACAGTTCCTCCAGCTGTGTCATGCTCTCAGCTGTGACAGTACAACTGTTCATGCTTTATGGATTGAGCTGGGCAAGGGACAAGGTACAGTTTCAAAAGACATAGAAATAATTTAGTTTGTTGTCAAAGAAACAAATTAATATACGAAGAAGCTTTTCTTTCTTTCAAGAAGGTAAGCATAACACACAATACTTCAGGAAATTAGAGAAGTTCTAAAGGGCAACAAGAAAACCTTCTATGTCAGTGATAAATGGAAGACTAGGGAAAATGTGGGCCCTCTCCAGAGGAAAACAGGAGACCCAATCACCTGTGATATGGAGAAGGCTGAGGTACCCAACAACTTTTTTGCCTCTGTCTTCACCGGCGAGGGCTTTAACCACACCAGCCAACTCACAGAAGGCAAAGACAGGGGCTATGAGAATGAAGAACCACCCACTGCAGGTGAAGATCAAGTACGAGACCATCTGAGGAACCTGAAGGTACACAAGTCCATGGGACCTGATGAAATCCATCCATGGGTCCTAAAGGAAGTGGCGGATGAACTTGCTAAGCCACTTTCCTTATATCTGAAAAGTTATGGAAGTCTGGTGAAGTTCCTGCTGACTGGAAAAGGGGAAACATAACTCCCATTTACAAAAAGGAAAACCCAGGGAACCACATGTCGGTCAGTCTCACATCTGTGCCGGGCAAGATCATGGAGCAGATCCTCCT
>JAOQGH010000001.1:123570723-123581488 GCA_025769975.1 Gallinago jamesoni | reverse complement strand
CCCCCCCCCCCCCCCCCCCCCCCCCCCCCCCCCCCCACCAGACCTACAGTTGAAAGCATCAGAACATAATCACTGCTTTCTAATAATTTTAGGAATGTCTCCTACTTTTCTGTGAGAGTCCAGCATAGGGCAACAAAGATGATTAAGGGATTGTAGCACCTCCCTTAAGAGGAAAGGCTCAAGGTAGCTGGGACTCTTTAGCCTGGACAAGAGAAGGCTGAGGGGAGACCTTATTTATAAGTATCTAAAGTGTGGGTTGAAGGATGTTGGACCTGGACTCTTTTCAGTGGTTTCCAGCAATAAGACAAGGGGCAACAGGCTCAAGCTGGAACATAGGAAGTTCCATTCAAATATGAGGAAAAACTTCTTTACGGTGAGGGTGACAGAGCACTGGAACCGGCTGCCCAGGGAGGTTGTGGAGTCCCCTTCTCTGGAGATCTTCAAGACCTCCTGGATACAGTCCTGAGTGATGTGCTCTAGGCGTTCCTGCTTTAGCAGGGGAGTTGGACTAGATGATCTCTAGAGGTCTCTTCCAACTATGACAATTCCATGATTCCATGAAATATGAATTACAGTGCATCGTGACAGATACTTGACTGATTTTGAGTACTTCATAATCAATCCAGTCACACAACACAACCACCATGAGTAAGGCGAATATAATTCTTCCTATATTCAAGACCTACACTAAATTGTATTTCTTAACAGGAGACACTGCTTTAACTTAAAAAACAGAAGATAAAAATCTTAGCTGTGTAGCGAATCAAGAATGCAGAGAAAGCATTTTCCAGCAAATGTAAATCCTTGTTAACAGCAACGTTTCGCTCAAGAAATGGCAGCTCCAATGGGAAACCTTTCAGAGTCTCATATTCATGTTGCTGCTCAGACAAACGTGAGGAGTTACAACAGTCCGTGGTTTGTTCTATCAGGTTACAGCATGAGCGAGTCTAACAGCCTGCAGCCACCAAACTGGAGTGGTCTGGTTCTGCTCCTGGCATCCGTTCCCAGAAGTCCTGGTACTCACCTTGCCCTAGCTTTGGTGACCGGACGCTTCCATCACAAGACAACTGACCTCACCAATTTGGCAAAAGATTAATTCCTGAAAAAGAAGCGGAGAGCTTGGGGCCGGGAGGGGGTGGTGTTAGTAAATTGATCCCATCCATGAAACAGTCCGACAAGCACCAGAGGAACTGTGTGGCCAGGGAAGAGGGGGTGAAAAGGAGAAGGCAGCAAGCCCTCTTCCTTTTCAGAAATAGTAAGGGTACATTACATTGACCTAGCTGCTTGTGAAACTGAAGCCTTGGTCAAACCAATACATCCTTCATGCTGTTGTGATGATAACTGACCTAGCATCAGGAACAATTACTCTGAAACTTTGTTTCTGCCCATTGCAGAACTGTTAGAAAATAGCTTTAAAATTATCCAGGTTACATGCTTATTGCAGACAGATCAGTATTTGCAGCTTAAATTTCTTCCACTGCTTTTCAGGTGGAATTTTTATTAAATGTAACCAATGTAACTCAAAACTAGACTATATAGTTATCAAATTTCCTGAAAATGTTTATTTACATGTAAAGAAACAGCACACAAGAACTAGGTCATAAGATTTCTGATGAATCAAAAGGTATAGAAAAGCTTGCTCAAAATGGAAGTTTTTCCTTATTTGTATCTATGGACTTGTTATTACAGCACTATAATGAAACACCACAATGACCAGATCAGCTGTTGCACAGCCAAGGAAAGACATGAACAATCTTTAATAATGTTTGCTTAAACAAAGACTTTTCACATATTTTTATTATCTGAGATAAATATGTGAATGGCACTAACCATTAATAACTGTAGAATATATTTCCTCATTCTTTCCTTTTTTCAATGCAAAACTGTTCTGTCACTGAAAAGGCAAAAATCAGAAATGCACTTTCATTCTGAAAAATATGCCTTCAGTAAAATATTACTTCCTGTGAACTTTGAAACATTTAAGAATGAAACACATCGCCAGAAAAGGCATCAAGACATTCACAGCTCCATTCACTTTTCTCAAAGCAGTTTCAAATTTATTTAAACTACAGCTACCAGTTACCTGAACAGCCATATTCAGTATAAATATTTAATGTGTCCCTAAATTTCAAACAAGTTTAAAACCACAAATAGCTTTGTTTGGGCAACTACTAAATCAATGGCATATACTACACTCAGAAGAGGTTAGCAGCAGAGGTGGCTTTTGAAATAAGGCTTGAAAAACAACTTCAGAGAGCGCCACTCAGAGACAAGCATCTAAAACTTAATTTTTTAATGTGGCAAAAGTTTGCTACATGAACACACATACAGAGTTTTTACAACTCCTACTTAACATTTCTAAAAAAAACAACCAACCAACCAAAAAAAACCCCAAACCCAACAGCAACATAAAAAAATTAAAGTACAACTCATTATTGACAACCTCTGTTTAGGAAAAATAAATCTATTCTGCTGTATTAAATAGCAGGGTTGGGTTTTGCTGCTATACACCATCATTTATATTGTTTGAAAATTATCTGAATGTCACCAGCAGAAACAGTAAATCCAAGTGTTTTAAATTTGAGATTTGTATATGAAGACGCACACAGACAGCAGAGCCTAAGAATGGAACTACCTTAGCCAGCAGGTCGAGGGATGTCATCCTGCCCCTCTACTCTGCCCTGGTGAGATGGGGCCTCCTCAGGCCACATCTGGAGTCCTGTCCAGTTCTGAGCTCCCTAGTTCAAGAAAGATGGGGTACTACTGGAAAGAGTCCAGGAGGGCTATGAAGATGCTCAAAGGAACAGAGCACCTCTTATGAAGAAAGACTAAGAGACCTGGGTCTGTTTAGCCTGAAAATAAGAAGACTGAGAGGGGAGCCTCATCAATGCTTATAAATACCTAAAGAGTGGGTGTTTAAAGGATGAGGTCAGGCTCTTCTTAGTGGGTCCGGTGACAGGGCGAGGGGCAACGGATACAAGCTGGAACACAGGAAGTTCCATCTGAACATGCAGGAAAACTTTATTTTGAGGGTGACAGAGCACTGGAACAGGCTGCCCAGAGAGGCTGTGGAGTCTCCTTCTCTGGAGGTATTCAAAACCTGTCTTGATGCGTTCCTTTCCAGCCTGCTCTAGGCAAGGGCATTGGACTACGTGATCTCTGAACGTCCCTTCCAACCCTATAATTCTGTGATTCTCTGATTGGTTTCACAAACAAGTATCAGTCATGACAGAACTACTCATACTGAAGACACCATATTAGCCAAATACTTAAGCGCAGACATTTCCCAAAGGTTTCATATTTACATTTTAAGCAAAACAAAATTAACCAGTAAAAGTGCAAGAAGAATCTCTCCTTAAATGCCCTGTTCGAGCTTTACTGCAGTGGTCTCCTACATCAACTAAATTTATGGGACAGATACGAACAGTACTAAATTATCATATATGCAGACACATAAACACAAAAGGTTTATTTGGCAGCATGAAAGAAAACATTCTGTTTCCAAAATTCACTTTAGGATCTCATTTCTTAATTTCATATTAACCACGTAAACACTTTGATTAAGCTGTGCCTTTACTCTGCCTGTCCTACAGCAATTCAGTTGATATAAAAAAGCAGAGCTGACATTCTTCCCTCTCAGCAGTGCTCTGCATTTACTTTAAGTAAAAAATGATACTAAGCTTATTTCTTTCTCTAGCTGAAGAGCTCATCTTTATCTGTAGACAGCAGATTACTCATAAGCAAATTCCATCTGAAAGTTGCAGGGAAAAAGAGATTTCATCTTCCATTGTCTTGCTTTACTGTCTTTCTCAAAGTTCTTAACTAAAAAATGCCTCTGGGAAGACTAAATCCCACATTAGTTCTTAAATAAATAGGGGGATCAGAGAGAAGAGCTAGAGATTAACTAAACTTTAGTCTTTTTTTTTCCTCTTGTCTATGGTTTCTCAGTTCACTTGTTGTGACGAGAGTAAAGAAAACACAGGCTGCTCAGCGTAACAATATGTATCAATATATTGATATGTTATCAATACCTGACAAACAAATAAGGTAGAATTAATTTCAAAAATCAAGTTTCACCAGGTTTTAAAAAAAACCTCCAGCACGAGTAGTCATGACAATTTGATTGAAACATACAACTTGCTTTTAGCCTGAAGGGATCTGGGGCTCTTCTCAGAGGCAAAGACCTTTAAGCCAATTATCTGATTTAAGCCCAGATCATGAACGTTCCCTCCTTTTCACAGATTTCGCTGACAACCTACATGCAATAAGGGGAGAGTTCCAAGACAAGGACAGTCTTGATCATACAGATACAAACTCTGTAAGAACAGTAACTCACAGCTCCACACTGCCATATCTAAGAAGTAACTTTAAGTAACGCTTACACTGATTGTGTGGGTTTCTTTATGCAACACGGATAGGGCGCGTAGTTTTGAAATATCAGAAAGAGAGATTATGCAGCTGCAACAAGAGTAAAACTAAAGGCTTGTGAGATATCTCACAAAATGGGTCTAGATGATCTCTAGAGGTCCCTTCCAACTCTGACTATTCCATGATATGCCCCGGGTACAGCTGCCGCCAGATAACACAGATTTTAGAATAGTGTTAATTCGAACGTAAGAAAAAAAAATCATTCGCTGGTAACAACGCCAGGGCCTTCACTACCGCCTCTACTCAACCCAGTAACTAAAACTGGCTTTAAAAGGGGAAAGCGGGAGAAACGCGGGCCTTCCCGGCCCAGAACACACGCCCGGAGGCCGCCTCAGTGCCGGGACCCTCCGGCCGCGCTCCGGGGCCGCCCCCTGCCGGCCTCTCCAGACACGGGCGCCCACAGGATCGACGACCCGGCGAAACCGCGGCCACCCCGCCGCCTCAGCGGGAGCGGAGGGCCGCGGAAAGGCCGGGCGGGGCGGGCGCGGACGCGGCAGGGTGGGGGGTGAAACAGCAACAGCGGCGATTTCCTCACCTTCAACATGGCGGCGCCGGGCGGGGGGGAAGCAGCGGAGGCGGCGGCCCTGCGCTCTGACGTCAGGAAGGCCAGCCCGCCGGGGGAGGCGGGACCGCTGGTAACCTGGCAACGCCGGGGAGAGGCGGAGCTTCCCAGCGAGGCCACGCCCCCTAGCGCCCCAGCGGCGGAATAAATCACCCAATTCACCCCGAATTTAGGCACTAAAACCCCCAAGAAAATAACGCGGATCCTCCCTTTATAGTTTTCTCTCGTCGTGAGTGTCCCTCCCCCCCCCGCAGATTGCAGTGATTTCAAACGGTTAATATTGCTTTTAGCGCATGAGGAATAGCACTGTATTCCCCAGGGAAAATTCCCATCAAAAATATATTTTTGCATAAAAAGCGCTTGAAAAACACAGCAGCGAGCCGTGCATCGGGCAGGGTATCATGGGAAGGCAGGGGAGGTGCGCACCCTCTTATAATGTTATATTTTCTTTGCAATGGTCATTTTTATTGTTCCCTCTTAGGAGAAAATTCCTACAGTTCTTTATCGCTGCCTCTTTACAGACCCGATTAGAAGCAGCTGTAAGAGGAACAATGATTTTCCGGACTAGTAGTGATGTAGAATTGGGTGATGCTTCCCAAGAAGCCGCCTGTAAAATCAGCAGACAGTCCTTGTTGGACTGGTGGATTATTTTCAATTTGAGAGGAAAGAAAACTTCAGGTTTGTGCCTTTTCTTTTTAAAGCTTGATTGCGATTTTTTATTTTTTTTCAGCCGTGTTTCACAGGCAGCAGCTGATGCTTGCGAGTGAGGGGGAAGTCAGAAATCACAGAATCACAGAATCTTCATGGCTGGAAGGGACCTTTGAGATACTAGAGTCCAACCATTAAAAAAAAACAAAACAAAACCAACCAAAAAACCCCCACCACATAACACCAAAACAAAAAAACAACACCCCATCAACACAACAATCACCACACCCAACAATCTCAGGCACTATACCATGTCCTGAAGTGCCACGACTACACATTTCTTAAATACCTCCAAGGATGGTGACTCCACCACCTCCCTGAGCAGGCTGTTCCAGAGCCTGACCACTCTCTCAGTGAAGTAATTCTTCCTAATATCTGATCTAAATCTCCCCTGCCACAACTGCAGACCATTTCCTCTGGTCCTGTCATTATTCCCTTGGTGGAAGAGGCCAACACTCACCTCTCTACAACCTACTTTCAGGTAGTTGTAGAGGGCAATGAGGTCTCCCCTCAGCCTCCTCTTGTCCAGACTAAACATGCCCAGAATGCAGGAGCAAACAGTACACAATGAGCTTCAGTACCCAAACCACAGGACGACAGATGATAACGAGATTTTATTACAGATTTGGTTATGAAGATTCCTTCTTGAGCGAGGAAGAGTTATATCTGAATCGTACGTAAGTGACCGATGGGTGAAGAAATGCAGCAAATGTGGAAAACTGTTTTGTCAGTGCTTTATGGCAGCTTTGTGAGAGCACGGAGAGCGACTGGGTAGCTTGACAAGAAAAGCTAGAAAAGCAGTCGCATTTCTTGACGCATCTCATTTGTCCTCAAGCTGTTAGAGAACGTTCCAAGCTCAAAAGGACAGGCGAGGCCACCAGAGGAGTGACAATGGTGTTGGGGTGAACGGAGGTGCCCGCGCTGGCAAGTGCTCAACCAGAGCTCAGTCCCAGGCTGTGATGGGGACCGGCTCTTTCCCAATTTTACAGAGGACAGACATAAGTATACTTCAAGTGCGTTCTCCCTTTAAGTTTGGTACGTGGACAGTAAAGAGAATTCCAATTGCTTCTGGCTGTACGATGGTGTATATGTTACAAATACATCTTCTTCTGCTCAATTTATATTCAGTGACTACATAGCAATTATTGATACAATTATGTAACACAAATATCTGAAGAACAGATAAATGCTTTATAATTTTTTTTAAACCAAACAGTTTTATCAGCTCCAGCATCTTCAGTGTATTTTTTTTCTTTAATGAGCATTGTATGGAAGTTAATCTTTAAAGTGATTGATATGACTGATTAAAAAGAATAGGAAATTTTTTATAGAGAAGAACAATACAAATATATTCGCTTTCAAGTAGGTGTATTGTTCTCCTACAGTCTACCAGTAATCTGGGTGAAAGCCTTGCGTACTTTGGTGGCAGGAATAATTGCTGGAGAAGGTTGTCTCTGCAAAATTTCCCTAGGACAACGATAAAATATGCCACAGCAGATTATGCACAGTCCAAAACGTTGTCAGAGAGACTTAAAAAAGAGCTGAAGTTTCTGCTGCTCAGGCCACAGAATAAAGAGCTTTGGCACAATCAACTCCTGGCTGTTTCTAATATGAGAACCTATACCAAGTTTCAGTTTTATTTTGTATACCAGTATTTCTCCCTTTCCCTGGTAATTGGCTTTTCTAAATACTTGAGAGAGAAATATTTCCTTTAGAAAGCTGCAGCTCAGAGAAGCTTGAAAATGTTGCCACAGTTCAAAAACTATACCGGTCCAGGCAGAAATACAACATAAAAAAAATTGATCTATAATCCTTTGCTGTAGCCATTACAGTCTAAACTTTTATAATGTTGTATTAGATTGCTTATTTACAGTTTAAATTTTTGTCAGGAAAATAAGAACAGTCCTTTACTAGCACTACAGTGACAGTTATTTGCCACACATAGGTACAGTAGAAAAAAAAATTGATTTGTTGCACATTCCTGTTAAAATGTGAGTTTGTAACATCTGCCCATTAAATATCAGTGCAATTACCTGCTGACTCTGATCACTGGGAAACATAATTCTGACAAGCTGGGTTATTTTATGTGCTTCTTCATGATAAAATGTTGTATATTTATAAACAAAACAACCAAACATTTTTCCATGCACCTTTTCTTACTAATTTAAAATGTTTAAATTTCGTGAGACTTGCCACTACAGTTTTTGCCAGCCTGTTTAGAACTAAGTTTTAAAACCTTTATAAAATAAACTGCTTTTCTGCCTCTTACAGCTTTTGTGTGTGCTTTGAGTTAAAGGAATGCCCTTTGGCAGACTTCTTTTCCTTTCGAGTTCTTTTTGAAATGTGTAGTTAATAGAAAATACACAACCACAAGGGCTCCAATAAACTGAAATGTCAGTTGTTGGGCAGCTTCACCTCACGCCGTGAGCCTGCCTCTCTGAATGCTCCGCAGAAAGCGGAGTGGATTGTGCTGTGCCAGCTACACCGCTTCTCTAGCTCTGCTTGGTCTCCAAAGCACACGCTCCATTTCTCACGTCCCCGTCGCTTTAAGCACCTATTTGTTAAACAGCTAATTGAACTGGCTTTTACAGGAGTGTGGGCTGACGGACTTTTCCCAATGTCTGTATGGAGTGCAGTTTGCACATTCATACGAATACTATTTCATTCTACTTTATTAATTTCCAAACTTGAAAAGACCAGAAGGCATTGAACAGATGTTTATATTTAACAATGATGTTTTATTTGGAGTGAAACTTACCTTGTGCTTTGGCTTTTCATACTTAAGGTGGGTCATTTTTAGAGCATTTATCAGAGCTGCTATTTTGGCAGCTATGAGGTTTGAAGTCATACCTTCAGAAAGTAAGTTCTTTTCAGGACAGATGCCACTGCAGAGCTCTTTGTCCTTTCCTGCTCACCTACCTTTAGTTGCAGCAGAGGCATTAACTGCATTCACACCTGGGGTAAAGCAGTACTTGGATTTCAGTGAGTCCTGTCTCATCAGCTTTGTCACGTTCTGACAGCATCTCAAATATACTCCGTACTTTCCAAATAAAAAAAAAACCTGTATTCTAAGATAGGGGACAGGTAGAAAAGAGAAACGCATCATGCAAAAAAATCCCAGTGTAATTCAGCTTCTCACTGCAGTCATCAGTAGCTCTAGTTCCAAATTTTTCAATTACTCCCTGCCGGCACCAATGAATAATTGTGTTAACAAGTTGTTGATACTACCCACAGTGAAGTCAGCTAATGTGTGGTGTAGCCGTTGTCTTCTAAAGCAGAGATATATGCTAAGGTAGCAGCAAGAACACACCTTTTTGATGCTCCTAAGCACCCATCACAACAAAGCCCAACTCCTTCCAAAATTAAAATGCATCTTGGGTTTCAGCTGAGCCGGATACATTTTGGAAATTAACTGAGGCTAAGGTCTTCCACCTCTTGCCAGTCTCTTTAGATATTTAGCGCATCAAATCTTTTTACCTTAAAAATTATCTTCAAAGTAGACCTTAATTTCTTAGCAAGGTGATGTGAATATCTTCTCATTTGCCTACAAGTGTATTGACATCAGTATCTTCATAAATGTGTTTATTAAATGTAGTACCTTATTTACCTGAGTGACACTTTCTAGGTTTACCAAATAATTTTCAATTAAAGGCATGCATTCCTTCATTTGCTGTGCTGCCTCTAATAATTAACAGTGACACGCTGAGCTTGCTTTACTTTAACTGACTTTCAGGATGATCATTTTTGAAGAGATTTAATTTCTATTTTACATTCTACTAGGGCACGTGATGCAGCTCTCCCATGAATGAGAAGCAGAATGTATTATATGCTTACTACATATACATACACCATTACACGATTATTCCAGTGTATTACTGGAAGTGTCCTCGTGTCTTTCTTTTTTGCTGACAGGAAACTCCATTTTCATGTTTCTAACAGTATCCCCACACACTTGTAAGAATAGGACCATGGGACTTAGGCACACACAGACCACCTGGAGGACATAGCACGTACCCCTGCGTGCTGTGCATCGTCTTGCATGATGAAAGTTACTGAGAAATAGGAAGAGATTTCTGTATTTGAGTAGCGAAGCCTATACTTACATCGTCAGTTAACGCTCGGCTTGAGCTCTAACTTGCCTCCCCATTAAGCCCCTAGGTTGGGGTTTGAAGCCTTACAGGATCCCAGGGACCAGAACACCATTCTGCAGGGGTTTGTTGCACAGCTGGAGCAAGAAGGGAGACGGAGCCGAGCAGCACACGAAGAATCATCCACATTTCTTCTTCAGTGATGCTGCCACCGTCATTTGATGTAACAGGAGAAGAACACAAGGGAAAACATTTAGTATTCTATTTCTAGAAGGCAGAATTTGGATTTATGGCTTTATTTGTTCAATCCAGAGTAATACCCTTTTTGAGAGGAAAAAGCCTGTATTTGTTATGTAAATGGTTTTTGTATTTTCTAGATTTTCATTCCTGTACAACTCATCAGTCCCCTCTTTATTTTACTCTTACTGGCACACTACAGTGTCCATGCAGCCAACATGTTGCTCTTTTCAAACTCAGGGGAAGCTAGCAAAAGTGAAGAGGGTGTATTTGATTGAGAGAGCACGAGAGGTATGAAGCAAAACTAGGAGCAAGATGCCGTTTTCAGGACATAATCCTGTGTTCCTATAGAGACTATTCACTACCCAGAAAGTCCTAGCGTAGTTCCTTGCTCTTTGGTACCATGGCAGTTGTTCAGGCTGGTTTTCCACTGTTTCACTCCTTTGCCTCACAGTCATCATCAAAAACCATCACCTCTGGGACCTCAAACTCTGCTTCCACTCTGGGAACATTTTCCACAAAGGAGTAACACCCAACCTTACATATGTTTAATCCTGAAGTGCATTTAGTAAACCCTAAGGTATGTTTGAGGGTTTCTTTCACAATCACTGATTAAAACTGTCATATACATCATAGAATCATAGAATGGTTTGAGTTGGAAGGGGCCTTAAAGATCATCTAGTTCCAACCCCCCTGCCATGGGCAGGGACACCTCCCACTAGAGCAGGTTGCTCAAAGCCCC
>JAOQGH010000001.1:123512444-123570623 GCA_025769975.1 Gallinago jamesoni | reverse complement strand
GGAGGTGTCCCTGTGACTGCAGGGGGGCCGGACTAGATGACCTTTGAAGGTCCCTTCCAGCCCAGATGATTCTATGAATAGGCTACAGCAAGATGATTTCATGGGGAACTACAGGCAGTAGTACAGTCTGGTAAACCAGTCATAGATCTGTTTGCATGCTTGAAAGCAACCATGAAATATTAATACTGTCTTTCCTGATATACAAAATAACCTAATTTAGGAGCAAGAGAGAAACAAAGTTAGGGTCCAAGACCCCCTATCCTGACAGCAAAGTATACATGCCCAGAATGTATATAATACTTAAAGTAGATGTGGCTTAACCTAGGTGTCTAAAGTAGGTGGTGTGACTAACTCCATGGTGCCTGTAGCAGATAATTCTTACATATCAGCTCTGTATCAGTGAATTGATACATAGCAATCCTACAGAAGCCAGCTAATAAGGAAGTCTGTGGGAAATTTATGATGTATGAATTTCAACTGGTTTCTTCTTTTGCAGGTGGAAAAGCAAAAAGAAGAAGGCTGGTTTGCACTGTCAATGCACATTATGTAAAGGAAGCTGCGCTCGAGTCCTGTTTTTTTTTTTTAATGAACCACAATTAAATCACAATAGTCACCCTCTCCAGATGTATAGTTTAACTCCGAAGTGCTTTCATGTCAGTGCCATCAGTATAAAAAGGTCTATATGCTTTGTGCCATACAAAGCACTATAGGAAGTCCAGGGAATGAGATTCTGAACTGGATACGCTGCTGTGACATCATTCCATTTCACTAAATGAATCTTTCACAAGATTGTAAACTGAGGCTGCTGTAGCAATTTATTATCTGTGTTAGATATGCTGAAGACAGGAGGTTTTAGAAAATGCATGTGAAACTTTCTGGAGCATGTATTTGCACAAGATAAGAGAATGAAAAAAAAATCAAGAAAAACAGAGAGGGGAATGTACCTACGTTCCAAAACAAACTGGAGATCAGGAAGCCAGTCTGTTCCTGGATAAGAATTTGCATCAGAAACAATTTGTTCCTTCTGTGGCTTACAGTTGCTCCCAGAAGTTGTGTTTTCTGTGCAGTCACCATATTGGGGATTGCATCTGGACTTGAGGATTGCTTTTTAAAAATTCCATTTAATATTTTTATACTAAATATAAGGTGTCTATTTGAAGTTAAAATCAGAATCTATTTGCTGCGTATGCTCTCTTTGATACAATAGAGAACTGTGATATGAGTACAGCTGTATTAAGCTGTTTTGTTATGTGTATATATAATATTCTAATGATCGTGGTTTTATATTGTTTTTATTTGACTTTTTAAAGTAGCCATCATTTTATTATTAACAATTAACAGCAAAATCTAGGACTCTGAGGAAATGCTTATATATCTGTTCCTTACATTGTAGTAAACCTGGACAAAAGCCTTTATAATGGAAATAAAAAATAGAAAACAATCTACAAGTCTGGGGAAGAAAATATGTGGAAGTCTCACAAACAGATTTTGAGTAAAGTTGTTTTAATTTTTTCTTTTTTTTTTAACTGTTAATTTTGCCCCTAAAGATACTCATGGGGTGGGGCATTAAAAGGGGCCATCCTATATCCTTTCAATCAGTTCAATTCTAGGAGAATGAAGAAAATAGGCTTTTTTTATCTTTTCCCTTTTTTTTTTTTTTAAGAACAGGTTTTCTTTTAAACAGATGCAGAAAATCTAAATGTGGGATTTAAAAGAGGACCTGTCCAAACATTCATTGACACTTCTGCAGGTTATTTTTCTGGCATTAACTTTGGGAAGTGAAATAGTCCTGTATTTCGTGAAATAAAGGTTAAAATTGCTTGGAAGAAGGCCCCTAACTCATGCAGAGGCAGGAACGCCATGGTGAGGAGGGATTACATAACCATAGTGCCCACACATTAGTACTGTTGCTTCTGACTTCTTCAAGCTCATGGTTGCTACACATGCTCCATTTAGTCCGAGACTTCTTTTTGGAATACTCGATGGGAATTAATCTTTTGAGCCATCCTCTGGTTTCTTTAGCTTGGACACTGCTCTATCAAGTAACTATTTGTTTGGAAGTTGGATCATCTAGCTGTATTCCAGTCCAAAAACACTTGGTGAGGTGAGAAATACTGCTAGTTTTGCTTCGCGTTGTCTCCTTGAGATCACAGAACTAGTTTAGGAGGACTGCAGGTCCCGCTTTGGAGTCAGGACTAGTGAGGGACATGTTGCCCCATAAAACAGAGTCTGTGGTGCAGAGCACCCAGCTTGTGGCCATTTGAAGCAGTAGGACCACACAGAGCTCCAGCCTGGCTTCTGAAAGCCACATTAAAGGAGCAGTGCATTCAAACTACTAACTTGCCTCTCGGCACAGCGAACTAGCCCAGGTGCCACCTTCCACGGATGAGGGTAGTCTGGGGCCAGAGCTCGCTTTTAGCCCTAAGGGCTGAGTGCTCTGTGCTCATCACGGAGGCAGGAACGTTTTACTGGGTGTCTCCAGTCACCCTCACACCAACTCCTCCTCATCCTGTGACGGGGTGGGCAGCCTTCTGTGGCTCGGGTGGGGGTCACACGGTGCTTCGTGGCTAAAAACGATCCGCAGCTGAGATGTAGCAGGAGCGTGCTTGCTGGAGTAGGCTCTAAGTGCAAAGCTGAAGGCAGTTACTGAGAAACTGTGTCTCTGCTTGGGGTTGTTTGGTTTTTTGGCCAGTTCTAGACCAAGCAACAAACTGCAGCTGTCAGCAGCAGTAACACACCTGATTTCTCATATCCAATGAAGGAGGAAGTTTTAGGGCTTAATTTGATCTTTATTTTTCAGTTACGTTAAATCATAAAAAAGCTGGTATGGTCTCGTCCCAGTGCTGTGTCAGTGCAATGTCTTTTATTGCCAATGACTTTCTGATTTTGCACGATGAGCATTTTGCTGCCTTGCTTTCTTTGTTTCTGGGCCTTTTGTGTTCTTTTTTGTCTGAAATGTCAGCAGAAGGATATTTGTTAAGGAGCAGATACAGAAGAGACCTGCAGACTTTGTTTTCTCTTGTCCTCCTTTTTTATCAGGCATACCACATAGGAATTAGTTTCCCCTTGAAAACGTTTCTCTTAAAAAGCATGGGAAAGTTTCCTATGCATGTTTTGATTACAGAATTCTAAACTAAAACTTCATTGCAAATAGTGGTTTCATTTTTCTTATTGGAAATGGGAAAACTCGGGGTTTTTCTTGGGTTTTAAATTGCTTCCTCTTTCATAGTCATTACTATGAAAGTTACGTGAGGAGACTGTACAATGTGTTGCCTTTGGGTTTTATTTTGGTTTTGATAAATAGCTGAGGGTGAGGAGCAGAGAGATGCAGTTCAGAAACAGATTTTGCTTTCTGTTTCTAAGCTTCCCCCCACCTTGTTCCAGTTTCTAGGGCAAACCTGAAAATTTTATTTGTCTGAATTTTAATTTTTGTTTTACGTTAGGCTTTGGGAGAACATATGAAGTCCATAAGGTCTTTTTAAACAGAAAAATCTCAGATGAGAGCATTTCCCTCTGAAACCTTTTAGCTATTCAGAATTGCCAGCTCTGTTAGGAAGGCAATCTGTTGAATCACGTTGATCCATGTTGTCTAGGGAGCTGTTGAGATGATTGCCATGTGGCCCTACACGTCTGAGGTGACAGGGACTGGTGCTGAGGTGCCTTAACCTATTTAACTGTGGAAACAAAAAGGTCTCTTACAGCTTGAAGAACCTCTGTGACGACAGCACAGAGAGGGGAAGGCTACTGTGACAAAGTAAGGTCTAAGTTAAGGATGCATTTAGAATCATGCTTACAGCAAAAGGGAGAGGAAAGTGCAGAGCTCTGTAGGTCCAGAATATAGGAATATTTTAGTGCTGTGAGATGCTTAATCAGCTTCATGCTTTAATAAAAATTTGCTGGTTTATTTCTGTTAGCTTTTTTCAGTACTTTTTCTAAGGCTGAAATTTTTGTATAGTGCAATAAATTTAAATTTAAATGCCCGTGGCTAATTAAACCCCATGGTATCTGAATGCCTTGTTTCTGCCAAAGTGGAAATTTTTATGTGACTTCTTTCACTAAGAAGGAGTTTTATGTAATAAGGGAAACTTGAGGCACGCAGTTTTAGAGATGCGCCTCCTGAGAGCTGAAATACAGTGTCTGGGTACTCAGATCAGCTGTGACATACCTCTGTTGCTTTGCAGTGTCTATTCCATTGTAATACCTGCGTATGGTCATACTGAGGACTAAGAAGCTTCTGTTTCAGAGGTTTATTCACACAACTTGTTTTGTGCCTTCGAATGGACACAGTGCAGAGAGGTGGGGGTTGGCCTGTTCTCCCAAGGGAATAACCACAGGACCAGAGGAAATGGTCTGAAGTTTCGGCAGAGGAGGTTTAGCTTAGATATTAGGAAGAATTACTTTATTGAGAGTGGTCAGGCACTGGAACAGCCTGCCCAGGGAGGTGGTGGAGTCACCATCCCTGGAGGTATTCACGAAGCTCATAGACGTGGCACTTCAGGGCATGCTCTAGTGCTCAAGATTGTTGGTTTTTGTCTGTCTGTGGATGGGTGTGGTGTGGGGGTGTGTTGGTTTGGTGGTTATTTTGTGTGGGTGGGTATGGTTTTTCTGTTGTTGTTGTTTGGTTGGTTGTTGTTGGGTTTTTTTGTGGTTGGACTTGATGATCTCAAAGGTCCCTTCCAACCATGAATATTCTGTGATTCTGTGGTTCTGTCAAGGCTAGATGAGGAATTTCGTCTTGCACAGCAACACAACTCCTGCGTGTCTCTAAACCTACTCCCTGCACAACCTTTATTGAACCCAGTGTTCTATGAACAAGATTTTCTCTTCACGTGTTCAGGCTTGCACTCTGAGGCTGCTACACAGATAAAGCTATGTCTCCAGGGACAGCGGCAGAGGGATAGATGAAGTTTAAAAAAAAACAAACCAATCATCTACTGGATGGAAAAAGATTTGTCATAATGTATTCACATAACAATTAACCTGAGCAAAGCCAAGCCTGTGCTGGGCTGTGGTGCACGTGCAGCATGGCCTTCAGGCTGTGTCGTGTTGCACGTACCCCCTCGCCCTGGTCTAACAGAGGAGGCTGCAGGCAGCTCCCCCTCGGCACTGGTGATTCCACCATCTGTGCGGCCTTGCCTTCTTTTATCTAAAAGTGCAACAAGAAGTTCCTACACAAACTTCTCTTCTGTAGAAATGATTAATAGATTTTTATTTTTTTTCTTGAAGGAAAACTACATAAACCTTCAATGACCAAAAAGGAATGTCTCTCCATGGGTGGGACCTGTGGAGAAATCCATCCAGGGTCCATCTGATGCTGCATGAACATGGGGTTCCCAGCATCTCTTTTCATGAGGAAGGCGAAAGCGCAGACCCAAGTGTGACTGCCCACTCCGTGGGGCCTTTCTGGGTCTGCAAAACCCTAAACATGGGATGAGATAAACAGAACAAATCTGGATACGGATTTTTTTGGTACAAGGAAGGAAAAAAATCCCGGCACCTTAGAGAAAACAAGGGTGCGCAGGGTGGTTGGGAGGCACACAGCTCCCACAGTCCCAGCTTTGCTGTTTTGGAATTGCAGTCAACGTGCCAGGACAGTCTCTCTGGGAAGAAGCATGAGAATAATTTTTCACATATTAAAGATGTCCCATTATGTGATCCATGTTAGCATTTTACATAGTGTTTGTTATCTAAAGAACCTGAGAAATCCACAAGGGCTTTCTTATCCAATTGTTTTAGCTGGGGAAACTGAGGCATGGAGCAAGCTGTGGGAAATTCCCTGTTTCCTGGTCCTGGCACAATACTGTTTCACCCATGGGCTGGTCTGAGGGATACAGTGCCCCAGCACTGTGAAAGATGTCCATCTGCATGGATGAAGGACTGAGTAGTCCTGGGTCATCTCTGCTCTTTAGAAGCACAAGTTTTGATCAAGGAAATCCTCATGATATTTATGTTTCTGCTGTTTAGGTGAGCACACCCCATCCTGACAGCTGTCCTGTACATGGTCCTGTGCCATGGCAGGGTTCATAAGCCTCCTGTTCTTTTGTCTTCCTTTCTGTGGACCTTAAATGCAGGGGTACTAATTTGGGGGGAGTGTGGGGTGGTATAATCCAGAAGAGGAAACCAGAAGTTTCTGAAGAGAATCTCTTTCCCATGCTTATAATGGACAGATAGAAGTATTAATGTATGTTAATATTCCTTGTATTTCAGCTCTTAGACATCTACGTAAGTGCATTGCCTCAGGAGCGTTTCTTCTGAGCACAGAAAGCACAGGTGATTCTCACTCTTTCCTTCAAACCCACCAGTTCCCCGGGTGAGGAGCATGAAGGCGTGGGACAGGCAGGAAAAGGCAGCACACTGAAACAGTGTCTGGCTCCTGATTACAGCCCAGGTGCTTCTAACTTTCCATAGCATCCGTTTGCTGTGGAGAAGGGGACCTCCATCTCTGGGTGGGGTGGAGCTGAACTGAAGATCTGCCGGTGCCTAGGGCTTGCTCCGCTCCCTCCAGGCTGAGGAGTACAGTTACTTCACCATGAAGAATAATTAGTCACAATCTCCAGTCTGACCCCATCTTCTCGAGAACTGCTGGATGCAGCTGAGATGGCACGTCTTTTCAGCCTGGTGAGCTTGTCAGGCATAGTTTCAGCAGCAGCTTAAAAAAAAAGCAAAATACCCTTGTCTTTGCAAATGCCTCTCTGTGGCTCCTCTGTAATCCCCCACACAGCACCTGGGTGAGGTTCTGAGGAGGAATAGGGAGCAAGGTGCTTAGGAAGAACCACCTCGGAGTAGAGAGATGATCCAAAATAGCTGAAATTCTAGCAGGGATACTTGAGTAAAAACCTTAATAATCATCTTTCTTTCTCTGTCTTTTATTTTTCTTTTCAGCAGAAGGTTTCAGTAGCAACAAAGTGAAGCAGACAGAGTTTGGGTTGCCCCTGCCCTGAAGCAGTTCTGCTTTCTGGCCAACAAACTGAAGAGGATGGAGTGCAGTGCTGTAGGCACAGGAGATAGGTGAATGAGGGAAGAGGAGCCTGGGGCAAGTCAAGCCGATAAGGAAGCAGGAGAGGGGTGCCGAAAGCAGATGTGTGCGTGCCAGCTCGAGCTTTCCTGCCTGGAAAGGAATGTGATAAGCCGGCTGGGCTGCTACGCATTGCTGTGGCTGGCCTGTACCTGTCTGAAAGAAAATGCTGACTCTCATTAGACTGACATCTGCTCCTGCAGAGAGCTAGTTCTCCTGCAAGCCTGTTGCAGTTTCCTACAGCCAGTCAGATTATTATTTTTTTAAAAAAATATTTATAGAATCATAGAATGGTTAGAGTTGGAAGGGACCTTAGAGATCATCCGGTTCCAATCCCCCTGCCATGGGCAGGGACACCTCCACTAGAGCAGGTTGCTCAAAGCCCCATCCAGCCTGGCCTTGAACACCTCTAGGGATGGGGCACCCACAGCTTCCCTGGGCAACCTGTTCCAGTGTCTCACTACCCTCACTGTAAATAATTTCTTCCTGATATCTAATCTAAATCTCCCGTCTTGCAATTTAAAACCATTACCCCTTGTCCTGTCCCTTACACTTCCTGACAAAGAGTCCCTCCCCAGCTCTCCTGTAGGCTCCCTTCAGATATTGATAGGCTGCTATGAGGTCTCCCCAGAGCCTTCTCTTCTCCAGGCTGAACAACCCCAGATCTCTCAGCCTGTCCTCATAGGAAAGGTGCTCCATCCCTCTGACCATCTTCGTTAGATAGCTTCCCCAGTGATCACTGGCACCCTTATATCTTTACCATATGTTATCACCTTCTGCTTTGTATAAGGTGAAGCCATTTATGTTTCTGCCCTACGGAGGAGGGCTATGGCTGGCATAGTTGCAGCTTATGGCATAGGAATGGAAGGGCAGAGGGTCGTGGCGCACACAGTGACATTGTCTTTACTTTTAACTGTTTCTCTCTAGCACAGCATTTGAAACTACCTCTTCAGTCTCAAATTAGTACAATATGGTGCTGGTACAGGTAAAAACAATGCTTTAGGTTGCTGTGCCAGTTTTATAGTTGAAAAAAATATTACATTTCTCAAGTGTAATTCAATAGGTTCTCACTCCTGTATATGCGTGTAACAACGCATGGTATTATACGGGTACAGAAACTGGACGTTACAAATAGGAGTGACTTCATTGAACATCAAGGATCAGTAGTTTCACAAACTGAAAAAAGCCTGAGGATCAATCTATCATCACAGAAGAATAGGAATACGAAGCAAGTAAACTGCATGCCTGGTCCCAGGCAATATCTTCGGAGGATGCTGGATGATTCCCATCCATAGCACGTGCATAAATCTTCAGCAGTTAAGGCACTGGGAAATTGCTAACCCTTCCAGTTCACTTAAATACATCCTGTCTTGCTTTGAACAAGGCTGCAAATGTGAAAACATGGCTTCCCACACCAGTTTAACAAGCTTAGCAAAATGTACCTTCTTGTATTTAACTTTTACCATGGAAAAAATAAAAATCTCTGCACTACAAAGGTAGGCCAAATGAGCATCTGTGCTCATTTCGTAAAGTTTGTAACTTCTGCGAAGTACGCAGCTGGTCATTTATTTGGGTGTTAACAATTTTGTACCAAGATTTCTTTGGCTGGAGTATTTAGTTTATTTAACTCATGTAGAGGTCAGCCTCACTCCCCTTGTTTTCAGAGAACAGTACTAAGCCAAAATTAAACACTTCCAATAAGGTTGTTAATTGAATCAGCTCCCAACTTTAAGACCATGAAAAGTCACTAAATTAAAAGCTACAGTTTAGTTAATTATCATCACCTCTTGTTTTTCTGGGCTTTGTTTTTTTTTCTGACTACATCATTCTTTTCATCTTTTTGGATAATCTGTCAGGAGAAACAGTGAAGGAAAAACTATTATTTGACAGTAACTATTCCTGATTGCAATAAATGAACTGAGAATCGGGAGGAGACAACTACCTTGGAGGAAGGAGTGAAAGCACATGTTACATGAGGCAAAACCCCTGGAACATTCACAGCCAACCAAGGATACCGAAGTG
This sequence comes from Gallinago jamesoni, assembly GCA_025769975.1. Taxonomy (NCBI): domain Eukaryota; kingdom Metazoa; phylum Chordata; class Aves; order Charadriiformes; family Scolopacidae; genus Gallinago; species Gallinago jamesoni. The sequence goes on along the minus strand of JAOQGH010000001.1, from coordinate 123,561,586 downwards.
ACCAGGCTTCTATCCTCGGAATGAATTAGCCAACAGAGCTTTCTGAGAGCTGCAAGACAGCAATTTCTTGCTTTCCAGGAGTCAAAATGAAGGCCATCACTACACCAACACACAGGAAAGTGCTTAGGGCATGCCTTGCATTGGTGCCAGTGTAACCACCCATGCATTTTGTATGTCTTCAGCAATCTGGGAAGGCAAACACAAGAGGAATACACTCACCACCTTGGAAATTCTCCCCTCAGACTATGGAAGTTAAACACGAGGGAAATACTTGTTTTCTGTTAGCATTATGCGATTCTTTTGACAAAGAAGGGTTGGTCAAGTCAGAAAGTCTCATCAGTAGTACTCAAATACATATAAACAAACTCCACAACATGTACAGTTCGGCACAGGAAATAAAGATTCTCACATAGAATTATATGGTTGGTGTAACTCAAACTTGTGAGATGAGCCACATGACACCAAAATTAAAAAAAGAAAAGGCAAATAAGCCAATGCTTAGAACATGCCCGTGGATACACTGAAATGGGTGTGGGAAAGGAAAGACATAGCTGTCCGGTAAAATTACACAGTGCAATAAAAGGGTTAACCTGTGAAGCCACTTGCCTCATTAGAAAACAAGTATTTTTTTTCAGCAGCACTTTTTGAGCAACAATTATCCGTAATACAGGAGAACTGCTACCAAGGGCGACATCGCCAGGAGACACATTTGACAGACATCAGATAAATGGCAAAAAGTTTTTTGTTTTTTTTTTTTAGTTCCTTAAGTAATACATATAAATCTAGAAGGCTCGGCGGTCAGCATGAGATGCTCAATGCTGGCATTCATTCCAACGGGCAGGTGATTGAAGAGACACCAGGTTCTCAAACAGTGAGGTGTATTTTTTACCTGTACATCGCCGAAAGCAGCTGTCAGTGCAAGAACAGCACTGCACGTAAAAGTGGAAAGTGTTAATGAAAGTGAGAAATGAAAGCTGCCCTTGACATACATCCCCTACCCTTTCCCTTGACAGATGGAAAATTTTGCACATGAAGAAAGCAGCCTTGCACAAAAAGGCACTCGTATGAAAAGATGACACTGAGACGTGGGTAGACTTGGCAGGCTGGAGGTCAGGCACGGGACCACGCGTCAATGAGTACGTTGTGAACTCCAAAGGTACAGAACCAATACAGAATCTGTGGAACACCCAAAGCAACAGTTCTCCTTTCTGTATTATGAAATTTACAAAATCAGAAAAGATCAAAAAAACCCAAACAAACAACAACCAAACAAACAGAAAAGCAAACCCCAAATCTCTAACAAAGGGGGAATATCAGTTGAAATTAAGAATTTCAAGTCAATAAGGGTAGATAACTTACACCAAAGAATCTGGAAGGAGTTAACTGGAAAAACCCTTTGCCAAGCTAACATTATTTTCATATCACACAAAGCAAGTGAGCACAGATGACTGAACTACTGACAAAAAGCAAGGCCACATATTCTTAAAAAGTGAAGAATTTGGTATGAGCAACCAGTTAAAATGTGAGAGATCTCCTTACCTTAATGAAATATCGGAGCCATCATTTGAGAATCCTAATCAACTACAGTGCTAATAAGTAATTCAAGTCAGCCAGTGTAGCATCATGGATGAAAGATATTGCCAAAAATACACCCTGGCTCACAGAAGGGAAATTAAAACAGTGAACAAAAACAATTATAAATAACATTTACAGTGTGAAGACACTGCTGTCATCTTCACTTCCACTGTATCAGTCTAAAACATTTGATCTCCTCTTGAACCAAAAAGTGGAGACACACCACAATTAAAAAGAGGCCCCTCCTCCCATGACTCATCCCACTGGGATCCGCACAAATTCATCCATAGCATTTTCCCATTAAACAGTGGACAATGATGTCAAGTCACCAAAGAGGGAGGGGGAAAAAAGTTACTTCATGCAGATGAAGTTTTAAGCCATTCTAAGTATTAAAATTAAACTAAAATGCTATTTTAGAACTCAATATAAAAAAGGAAAAAGACCACAGTTATTTTCGAATATTCTTGATTGATAGGTTTTTAAACCAAGGGCTTTGATCTGTCAGCAGAAAGAGTTGTTTGGCAAAGAATTGCCGAAAAACAGAGGCAAAGAAAAGAAAAACTGTGGCAAGGGACAGACAAGGAAGGCTTTCATCAGGCTGCTTGAGAAAATAAGAGCATAATCTCGTTTTACCTCCCTCCCTGCCCATTGGTACTGACTGTTGTTCTAATCTGACACTTTAATCCTGAAGTGAAGTTTCCCCTTCCTGTTATGGGAAACGTTAGGCAGTATGACTTGGGACTTCTGGCACTTAGAGGTCCAAATGTGTAACAAACACGTGTTGTCTCAATTCCATGTATTTGATAGCAGGGAACAGCCTCTTTTCCTGGCTGCTGACTAACAACAAAGGCTGGCTTTGGTTTTCACTCTTAACAGTTTAAATTTATGCCTCGACATGAAGTCGACTCCAAACATTATTTCAATCTTGAAATGCAGGGTAGACACATGAATGCACTGCAGCAATTAAAATTGGCAAGACTGTAAAATACAGCTAAAGATACGAGCTTGATACTATATAAGGACATTCAGCTTCTCTTGCTGGGATAACTTTAAGGCAACATTATGAATTACAGCAACACTTAATATTTTTGAAGAGTTGCTTAACCAAGTAAACCCTGAAGTCCTGTAGAAAGTAATCCAAGCCCACTACACTTGCAATTATCACAAAGTTTACTCAGGAGTGTTTAAAGATTAAAAATATTTTATTTACACTTTTCTTTATACACATTTTATACATTTTTTCAGTTTAAAAACTGAACAGAGAGCATATGCAAGTCTGAGCATACTGCATCCATAGCTAGGGAAAATTATCTTCTGCCAAAAAAAGACAAGAAAAAAGGCTTTAAAACAGTTAAAAAGAGGCAATTCTTAAATTATTCAGAGAAGTTTATAGCAGCCCTGGAGTAGCCATTAGACAGTTAATCCAAATGTACATATGAGGTTGTATATATATAATTTTCATTTTTTATAGGAAAAGTATTTCCAGTTGCTAGCACAAACACAGCAGAGTTTGAAAATAACCTTTCCTGTTAACTTATCAAATACATTCTTTTCAATACAAACAACCCATACACTGGAATCAAGTGGGATACTATAGTGGAATTGCAATCTCCAGCATATAATAATTTATTTTTAAAAGATCTACAAAAATAATGATATATAGGGAAAATATTTAAAATAAAAACATAGCTCACTCTTCCCTTCACCTATTACCAGAATTGACATAAAAGTTAGGTGGGTCCCACTGAGGTAATAAAAGCCCCCTAAGTACAGCTAACTTTACTGTCCTACATAACACTGTATTTTCTAGACTTACGCCAATGTTTTCTACCAGAGCCATAAATAAAAACTACTGTCTGCAAATAGAGGTGGTTTTCCCCCAGCTACCAACTTAATATTAATCCAAAGGTATTTGAAATTGATCTTTGAAAGTTATTTTTAGAAGATTATATAAACATTAATTGAAATTCAGGAAGTCAAAAAAAAATTAGTAGAGGGAAACCCAGGAAAGCTGTGCTCAAAACAAGTCCATTTTTCTGCCACATACAACTAGGTTTATGAAGTTTACTCACACAAATGGAAATCTTAAAGTTACGCACCAGCTTTCAAAAATAGAATACAGATGCAAAAGTAGTCATTAGTATTTGTTTCAAGCAGCTTCATGTTGTTTTACAAACATTAAAATCTCAAAATGTTAGATATAGGACACTGGCAAGCTTTGTTTTAAATAGAGTACACGTGCTTTCCCGTTATGGTCCTTCCCACTCTGCCACGTGTGACGAACCACGCTTATTCAAGTAGCTTCACCAGCTGTATTTTTATTGATGGAAGGAAAGCAGGATGGTTGTTTTCTGTGACACCCCCTTAAGCACAGGTTTAATAACATTTGCGTTTTTATGTTTTAAGTACCGTACAGGTTTCTGTTTTCTTTATATTAGACTGTTCACATATGTGAAATACATGTTGGAAGTGTTAAAAGAAACAGAGGCCCAATTCACTACCTATTTTTTTTATAAGCAAAAATGTTAAAAAGGCAAAATACCTCTACAAACGTGACTAAGAAGACTTTTGTCATACAAACGCTGACACAAACTTGGAGTTTAAAGAGCCATTAGCATCTCTCCATACTGCTTACCCTCCTTTTGCAAAAGAATGGACATAATGAGTTAAGCAATTTTTTCCCCCCTTTTAAACAGATTTGAATTTGCATCTGCTGAATATTATCCTTTGCTTCCTGAGTGTCAAGTGAAGCTTTGTCCCTGATGCAAGTAGTTATCATATTATCAGCATGAAAAAATGCAGCACTTGGGTTTGTAAGGCAGGAGGTCCCCATGAAGAAAAAAAAAAAGGCTGTAAATCTCAGAAACCCGAGAAATATTAAAGTCACAAACCGTTAGAGCTAGTTATAACAGGACTGCTATAATACCACAGAAAGTAGGGCATTCACACTTTTCAAAAGAAAGTAACATAAAAGCAGGTTGCCAGGTAGCTCATATGCTGCCACTAGCCCCTCTTGCTAGCAGCGCCTTCTGAAATAGCATAACCTTTGTAAAATCAAGTACTGCCTTCCTCCATCTGAATCAATGGCAGGGGGAAATTCAAAAGGTTTTTCACCACCTAATATCTCCCACTACAAAACTACTCCCAACACTTTTGGCTCATTTGAAAACAAAATTTCCCCCTGCAGCTAGTTGCTAAATAAACATGAAGCTGATACATTTTTGCTATAAAATATGGAGAAAAAAAAAACCCACCCTAAACTGTAACTCACTATGTCCACTTTTTTAAGAAAAGGCCAGTATCTTTGTTATTTAAAAGCAGGTAATGTGTTTATTTTAAATATATGGGTAAGATCAGATTTGCTGGTATTTCATTATGGTTGTGGTGGAATAGAAGTAGAAACCCTCTCAAACTTGCTAATCAAAAATCATAACTTACCTTTTACTTGACAAAGGAGAGGCATTTAAATTTTTTTTTTTTTAAATCATATGGATCCGGTCACAATGCTGAAAAATTGATATTAATAGGCTTATTAGCCGGTTTAGTTATGTTTTTCCTTTAAACTATCTGGAGCTAAATACTAAAAGCAAACACAAGCAGAAATTTTCAAATAAAGAAAAACCCCTCTGATATATGAAATAACAGAAATAACAGCCTCAAAAGTTCCACTGGAATGGAAAAGAGAATGTAAGTTAATTTTATATTTCATGTTTCAAACAATAAAAGCACAGTAGAAATGTAAATTAACAAAACATTCTCACATACCCCCACATGTTCTAAACCCATGCAACTTCTGATAATTCCTAATGCTTGAAAGGTTATAGCCAGCTTCTCAATGGAGACACAACTTCAGGGAAGCTGAAACCAACAGTTCAAGTTAGAATTTCACAGAATAATTACTGTTACAATCCTGAAAAAGATCTTTCAGAACTGAGTGCCTGAAAATAAACACAAACTTAAAAGCAGAGCACCTAAAAATGATCTGGTTCTTCATGTTTCAAGTGTGAATACTCACCAATGACTTTAGTGGCAGTTGCTTAGCACAGAGAACTTCAGAGGGTGCTTAAATGCAAACTCAAAAATGTAACTTAAGACACCCTCATCCTTATCATTCTTTTTAAAGAAGTCTTGGCTATGTCTCTTTACTACACCTGAACCATGGAAGACCAGATATCCAGAACCACCTCCCATCCCCAGACTGGCCCTAGATAAAAGTGAAGTACTCCATACTACACGTAACATGCCCACAAAAGCCTTAAGCGGGATTAGTTTTTGCTGCCCCATAAACATATTGAGCAATGAACTGGTGACAAAAAAGATTTAAAAAAATATTGCCCTGATATTCTATGAACTGTGTACAGTAGAACCTTTTTACTTGCACACAGCCAGAACCTACTGGAGTCCCATGCAGGGTAATGTACACGCAAATCTCAGTGAAACTGGGGTTGTAGTGTAAGCTACCCTGGCTTTAAGTTAATTAGATTTCTAATTAACTGAATTTTGATTAAAAAAAAAGGACAACTTTAACTGCAAACTAGTCTGCACGAGAAGGCTGAATCAATATTTAGCCCAGTTACTACTGGTGTAAATAGCTTATCACTACAGCTATGATGGCATGCATTATCTCTTTCTGTTATAACATATGGAAAGAAAATGCTCTATCAGTAAATCATTTCTAAAAAAAGAATAAAATAAAATAAAATATCTGATGACTTGCCATATAGCTCCAAATCCTCCTATTTCAACTCAGAACATAATTACTACAAAAATATCAAAATCCAAGTATAAGGAGTTTTACATGTTGTTTTAACTTCTATCAATTATTTCAAAGTTGGTTTAGGCAAGCAGGTATTATTTTTTAACATAGGAAATTTAGGGTGATTTTGGTCCCTTTGTAAGTGCATTCTTTTGAACTCCCTGAGTACTGTACATTCCTTTTCTACAGTGATTTCTGACTGGAAGATGCTGAATAAAGTGGTTTTGCATTACTGCATATAAAGTAAAGTCTATTGCTTCAAGTGAAACAGAGCAGCATAAGATTTTACAAAATATGCAGGTGAATGTTTCAGCATTTTGCCCCTAAATATCTGAACTAAGTGTGAGCCCTCAGCTTCCCCAAATCTCTCCTTTAGATTCTAGAAGTGGCTAATTTCACATCATTATATATAATCAGAATGTAGTTATTGTTACTATTTATGTCTTGGCAGATAATTCTTACCAATATACTATCAGTAATATCTGCAAGTTAACACGATGGAGCCCTCTTGGACCACACATCTCAATTCAGGCACTCCAAAGTCAGTAGCTAGAGTTGTGTAGGGTTTTTTCTTTGTAAAAGAAACATAAATGATACTAACCATCCAACCACCTAACTCCACATTTTCAAAACACAGTAGTTCATACCAGTTGATAATTAAATTAATAATAAAAAAGACTGTAACACTTCAAAACAAGCACAAACAATATACTCGTATTGAAGTACAAGCAAAGTACTGAGAATAAACTGTAGTTTATCCAGTTCGAAAAACAACTGTAAAGTCAAAGCAGCGCTGAACATTTGCTTACTGACATTTTCCATTTTCATAAAAAAGAAAACTGGGCAGCACAATGAAACATGAAAGAAACTTAGGTAAGATGTGTTTACTTTTTAAAAAATAATTTATAAAATAACAAATTATCAACAGTTCATCATGTAGCATCGATATAAAGAGTTTAAAGTTACTGAATCAATCAGTATATACTACAGATAAGATACTTCGATACCAAACGAGGCCTCCAGTTACTTAAGAACTTTGAATTATTTAGCTCATTAAAGGATAGTATTATACCCTAAATTCAACAGATATGGCTGAATCTGTGTACTAGTTAAAATATAATATTGTAACTGCACACACAAAAAAAATGTATTTATATATAGTTTTTACAGTGTATGCATGTGCGTGTATATTTTTTACTCACCAACAAACACAATGCAGACAATAGAAGGCAGCATAGAAATAGTGTTTTGAATATAAAATGTTTTGTTTTCAATTCAGTAGAAAATGTGTAATTTGCATTTTGGCAGACTTACTGGTACTACTGTACAAACCAGGAAAAAGGTCATGCAAAGGGTTAAGATAATTCTTCAACATATATAAGGGAAAACAAAAACTACTAGCAGATTTGAGAATACTTTGCAGTTAATGGAAAAACCATCCAAAAGACATAAAATACAGAAATGGTTTAGTTTTGTTCTTTTAAACCTGGTTGTACCCTAGTACAGATGATGGATTTTATTTTGATGGTCAAAAAAAAAAAAAGAGAATAAAATCCTTCTTTCCACAAATAATTTGTTAAACTCAAGAGATTTCAGAAGCATAGTGGCATAATGGCCATTAGAAAAAAAAAAGAGAGGAGAAAGTATTATGGACACAAAATGTTACCAAAATAATAACCACACTCAAAAATATATTTTCTTTCCCCTACTTACAATTATGTTTGTTTAAAAAAAAAACAACCAACAAACAAAGCTTTTACAATATCAAACCAACTGTTGGCTTTTCTAATAAACTTGATAAGTACTCTCCCTGTACATCCCATTTCTCTTAAGTGTTGAGCAGTTTTTATTACACACAAGGTAATGTCTCTGAAGGAATTCAACAGGTTTGTATTCTTTGAAAAATTAGGTATAGCTTTTTGTATTTCATTGAGTCATTCATTCTGTTTCAGCTGCAACGTCTAACATGCTCCAAAACATATTCAGGGAAGTGCAAGCTGCAGACTTGTAAGCCATCCAGCTTGCATGGCATCCTTGGATATTCATCTTCTTTCCATTTGTTTTCCTCTGGATCAAAGGTGAGAATCGAATCACTGTAATGACCATTGTAACAAAGGCCTCCAAGAACCATTATCTGTTTGTCCAGAACAGCTACACCATGGCCACTCCTACCGATTGGCATAGAAGCCAATATAGTCCATTGATCAGTATCTGGGTCATAAACCTCTGTAGAAGGACATCCTTGAGATTCAAAGGAGGCCCTTAGGATCACACAGACACCACCAAAGACATAAAGCTTACCATTATAAGAAATCATTTTGTGAAAGCATCTTGCATAATTCATTTTGCATTTGTTCTCCCAACAGTTAGTGACCACTTGAGTTCTCCTTGTTCGCTGCTCTACTGTCCCTTCTTTACTGGGATCAAACACGCACACTTGCTTAGAAGTTGAAGATGATGTAATTCCACCAGTGATATACAACTTGTTACCAAGCACAGTCCCTTCATGTCCATATTTATTGACTGGATAGGGATCCACAAATTCCCACTTATCTTCAGTAATATCATACCGTTCAGTTGAGTAAAACGTTTCATCCCTGGTTCTCCCAGCCACTGCATAAACATACCTCCCAATAACTCCAACAGCAAACTCAGAACGTGGAACAGACATGTCTGCCATTCGTAACCAAGTGTTCTGTCTTGGGTCATATCTGAACACTTTGGATGAAGCATGAAACTCACCGTCTGGCCCCAGTTCTTCCCCACCTAATAGGAACACAAAATTATTCACAATGGCAAGGCAGTCTGGTCGTAAAGGTACTTGAGGACCCTCTAGTTCCCACCAGACCCTTGGTTTGTGCAAGAGAAGAATTTTACTGTTTACCATACTGTGTCCTATCATTCCTCTAAACACTGCAGTCTGGGGTTTGGCAGAACGAATTTTGTTCGATTTCATTTCCATCAAAGGCTGTTGGTGAACGCTATGAAAGTAATTCATGGCTTGGTCAACCTCATGTCGCAGCTGCCGGGAGTATCGATAAAACTCTGATGTTTTTACCTATGAATACATTTAAAAGATATTAAAATTCTCACCAAGAGAAACAATCCAGAAAACCTAAATGACTATGTGTCATTAGGAGATTATTTTACTTAGTTTCATTCAGGCGATCTTGAGAGCAATTGCATTTGTGCACGGAGGGTTAAACCAATGTACTTTATCCAAAATCCACAAGGCAATTTAGTGATTAACAGCAGTGACTAACATTTTTCAGCAGAATACTCACATGCAGAATGTAAGCCAGAATTAGGCACAATTGAAATTCCCAAGTCTAAAAATCATATTCCTCCCCTCCCCCAAAAAAACCCCTCTGTTCATCCTCTACTTAATCCATGAAGTGCCTAAATTAAAAATGTGCTGTTTTCCTTGTTTTGAAAAACACTGTATGCACCCATTCTGTGTTTACTAAGGTCTACCCTACTCTAATTTATGCTGAATTCTCACAACCAAGCCCAGGCAGGTATTCCTAAATGCTAGGCTCTGCTCACAGGGCTATTTAATTGGGGTAGGGTGGGAAGGGCAGGTACCAAACCCCTTCCTTCAAAACTTGCGATTACACTAACCATTCATCATGATGGTTACCTTATGGTTTCCCCTCTGTGAGTCTCCATATGTTAACAAATTCCTTTAACACAGGAGAACATCTCAACCTATAATTCTTTGGGTGCGCATTCATTTAGTTAATTGCAGAGGTGAGTTGGAACTTCCACGTCCCTGGTGAGAGTTACAATCTTTGGATAACCACATAGTAGTGAAGCGCTCCTTCCCAGTGCTATCTCAATTTGAAAAGAGCTATCCCTGCTCATTTTTACTGGAGTTGGGGATGGGGTGGGGGGAAGATTGTAAAAATTTACCTTTCCAAGACCCTTCCTACTCTCCAAGCCAATTTAAGTCCCTGAGACAATTCCAAAACACATCCCTGTCTTGAACATTTTAATTCATCTAGCTTTGGGCATCCCTCAGGTCATCATATGATTCTCTTCAAAGAGGCTTCACTTTTCCTGTAGAGTCTGGTCTAAGACATCATTCTGAATTACACTTCAAAAACAAATAAAAAGCCGCGAGATGCTGCCAAATCCACAAATCCTCTATCAGATTTGATCCTAAGGCCCAATTTCTTTCACACAAAACTGGATTGCTTTCAAACACTCTGAATGCCTTCAGTTCCCACCAGCTCTGAAAAAAAGTCTGAAATTTTGAAGATAACACCAGAAGCTACTATTTTTCAATATCTGTGCCCCCACCTCCTCCTATATACACTTACCTAAGGGAAGGTGGTGTGAGATTTCATGTGTATGAAAAACAATTTGGAAATTAATGTTCTTTAGACCTTGTGAATAAAGTAGCTGTTGTTCCATAAACTTGTACTATTCAAATTTTGTTAGCTTTCTGTTAATAATTTATCTTCCTTATATAGTAGGGAAGACATGCTGTCAGATAAACATTTTTTAAATCTTTTCAACTGTTATTAACAGACATGATATGCACAGATTTTAAGATTGTTTACACACCAGATTTTAAAAAAACCCTGAATCCTAACCTATCATTGTAAAGCACCATATAGCTCAAGAGTTATTACAATGTGACGTTTTTATTTACTTCTTTTCTTTCCCCCACTTTATTTTGACAAGTCCAACTTATCTTGCTTGGAGAAAGAGGATGGTCACATGCAGACTACATATTTTATTCCAAGGCAATATACAACTTCTTTCTACTGTTTTTGACCAGGGCCAATGACGGAGCAAAAAGGTTTACTTAGGTATAGTGCTTATGAAATACCCACTGTAAGCCCAACTCTTTCCAGGGATTAATAGATCTATTTTCTTATTGCAAGTAAAGAATATACCATACAAACACAGGAAATTTGCTCATATGGCATCTGTTAGAATAAACCATATTCCTTGCCTGACTGTAAAGGCTGAACATAAATTCCAGAAAACATGCTGGGGGGATTGGGGAAAACCACAGCACACAAAAAAATGATAAAATATAGAAAGCCTTACGGTTACAAAAAAATGAAACAGGAAGTTCAAATGACCAATTATAACGGGTGGGTTACTTTATGCTTAGACGTAGCTTTCAAATTCTAAAACAGCACAACTATTTCACACACTCCCACACTGGAGCTATCATTTCTGGAATTAAACAAAAAGATAAACAATTTTTGTTCCACCTATATGCATTTCAAGTTTTCTAGGATGATTATGGAAAACAAGAGGATCAACATGCTTACAATGTGAAGCACACCAGCAAAGCCTGGCAGAGATGGAAAACATTTTTGCTTTCCCTCTCAACATTTACAGCTCTCTCTTTAGATCTGGAAATTGAAATGCCAGCCAGAAAGTGGAATTAAAACAAGCCTCATATATTCTCATCACTCTACTCCTTCACATAGCCTAAATTTCACCCCATGAGAGCATGCAAAAGGAAACAAGAAATATCTCTAATTCCAGAGACAGAATCTCAAGTCCAGGGAATCAATTTATTAGTATTTTACTACTACTGATCTTGACAGAGGCACTAACATCAAAGCAAAGCCTCAATCCCTTACCTCAAACCAGAAAGACACCAAGAAGCAAATGCAACTACAGCTCATAAACAACTCTCTCAGACTGAAGTTTGTGGGAAGCTATCTACAAGCACAATCTTGATGAGATGAAAATAAAAATATATAAGCACTAGGATTTTTTACAATATTCAGGACAAAAAACCCACAACAAAACAGAGTGTTAGACTATGTAAATTCTGGCAAGCAGTAATTTAAGGCTTTCTAGACTTTGCTGTTGAGGAAAATATCAGTGTTTCTAGCCTCCCACCTTTCACCAGCATAACCTCTGCCACATAGGAGAGGTACTTCTATCTGAGGCTCAAATGATGGTCTAATACGAGTGTTAGGATATGCCTACTTCAAAGTACAGACTGCTTGTGCTTGCTTGATGCAAATGAAGACAAAGCAAATGTAGGTCAGTTTTCCCACTTTCACATTCACACTGCCTGCGTGAAATCTTCCAGAATTATTGCCAAGTCCTATTCAACCCATAGTAAGGAAACCCTCTGAACACCTACACTTCTGAATAATTTTACAATACTTTTAATATTTGTGTGTATAATCAAAATAGAGAAGCAGTAAAATTCAGGTGTTTAGGTATTAAAATACAACTGCAAATTGTGCGCATATTTTAGTTTTAGTAGATTGAAGAACACGGCCTTCAGCATGCCTTTTGTGGGAATTGCTGTCTGATACCTGAAATATGCTGGAGGAAATCCCTCAGTGTTCAAAAGCAGGTTTCTGCCATTACCCGTAAGTAGCAACAAGTTGTTGATCAACAAATAACAAAGAGCTTACTAACAGACTGATTTTGCTGTTAAGGTCAAATGGAGAAGTTCTATGAGGAACACGCATCTAATTACCAACATACTCAGAACACTCACAAGTTTCTGCAAAGCACCAAAACCAGATGGAAATGTACACTAACCATGAAGTAAAACAAATGCAGATTCTTAAAGAGTACATCATCAACTCAAAAATGATTTAAAAATATATATATAAATGTTTCACTGCATTTCCAAAATTTAAAGAAAGACTATCGTGTTATCTTGCTGAAGGGTCTCAAAGAAAAGTTTGAATTGGAATTCCTTACCAACTCCAGGCTTGTCATAAAAATTAATCCAAGTGCTAAAGCTTTGCTCATGTGAATTTTTACATTCTTTCCAATTCTTTCTCTTCAGTTTTCTAGACAAAATCTTACAGAGGTTCTGCTGGAACATAGTGCTAATATAAGAGCCCCTCAAAGACCCTTATGAGAACTACCTCACTGCACCATCTACCAGTTAGAGTGGTTAACAGTTGGACTTTTAGCTACACAGACAGGGAACAGTATAAACAAAATCAAATGTGTCATTCAAGAAAAAAAAAATGAAGAGAATAATTCAAAACATCCACCTTTTTTACTCACCCCTTAGATAGTCAATACCAAAAACATCAAAACTTTGCCAAAATCACCACCATCCCTCCTGACATAGTAAATTGGAGCTTGAATGCGTTTTCTTTTCGTCATTTTGAAACAGTTAAACACTCAGCAAAAAACACTGGCTTTCCAAAGTAATGCAGCTATTAAGAATTGCCTATTTTTGTGCTCTATTGTAATGCATGTTTTTCTAGCTGGAGTAACTATGCAAGTTTGAGAAATTTCTATCTATATTCTATGAAAAAGTAAAGCCAAAAATGCAAGCCATTAGTTTTTAATTTGAAAAGTGAACCCCATAAAAGACCAGATGTATCTTATCTTAAGTTCATCATCTGTTCATCTGAAGCCTGTAAACAAACATTATCAAGACTTACTCCAAATCAAAATTCAGTCAAATAGAAAAAGCCACAGGTATGTCTCTAAAACAGCAGCAACCAAAATTACTTTGGAACCAAACAGTAGTATACATAGCACTGCAGAAGCTGTTGTACTTAACTTTCCCTTTTTCAAGCTTGGGTCATTACTTAGTTACATCCCATGGCCAGTACCAGCATAGGGCTTTGAAGGGCTATTCTGCAAGCACTACCGATCACTTACTGTTTTTCAGCCTAACCACAGAAAGACAAGACGACATAGCCTCTGTGCAGCACGGACAATGCCCTCAAATTGATAAAATTCCTTTTTATAAGCTGGCAAGAGAAATTATCTTGATCAAGCTGGAATCTAATTCAAATCTAATCTCTCAAATTGAACTGGAGCCAAGAATCTATACGCCAGGACTGAGATGCTCAGCACATAATAAACATGCTAGTAAATCTATCCTAGTCCGCAATAATCTTTAGACATAAAAACATCAAGAGCAGCACCTACTTAAGGTAAGAGGGGCCCACTAACCTCATCCACTAGACACTTCTTATAAGCTTCAGCATACGAAGTTGTAGAAGTAGATATATATATGAATTACTAAACATAGAGGTAAATGAGAAAAAAAAAAAGAGAGAAATTCAGCACATTTATCAAAGGTAAAGTCACAATGACATAAAATTTACAATGACACCTCAAAAGTTACTATTTTCTAAGCACAGGAAAGCACATACTCAAAGATAATGTGCTATTCATCCTACTCTAAAGCATAAGCTGATTCACCTAGTGATTAGTAAGCTTCTGCTTTAAGCTGGGAATTTATAAATCAGTATGGGCTAGTCACAGCATACCCTACAGACTGGACAACAAAATAAAAACATTTTGATTTTGAGGACAGATGTTTAGAAACAACATTTCAATCTGAGTAGTACACAGAAAGTAAACAGAGCTTAAACAGTGTATGAAGGAAAATCATGACACGGTTGCCTCCAATAACACAGATATGAACTCAATCATCTAGGAGAAACACCCTCTAACTTTTAACTCAAATTTTTCTCAATACTTATAGAGCCAGGGATATTCCAAATAAAGAAAAGCATTAACATGGATAATGGAACTTGTGCTTCTCCCTGTATGCTGTTCCTTTATTTTATAACTGTTCCCCAAAACCTTACTTCATTTATCTTTCCATTCTCCCTGACACATCTACATCTATTTTAAGGGCTGAGGAACTAAAGGAGTATCTATTCGTACTTCAGAAGCAGTTCTTCCAGGACAGCTTAGAGTAAGGAAACAGGCTAAACCTTCACTCTAAATGCACATCAGCCTTAAGGTATAACTCTAGAGTCACTCATCAATTCCTACTGAAAAGGACAAGCTATCCCACTCAAAACGTAAAACTCGTCCAGAAGAATGATGTAAGAAACAGAATGGCTTAAGAGGCCAAAAGTATCCTTACTGTGATTTGCAACATTAAGTTATATAAGTTATTTATATACTACAATGACAGGCATCTTAGAAATGCATATTAGCAAGATTACATAAGAGTACGTATGACAAGCCAGCCAGTGCACAGTGAATACAGAGCTTGCTGAACCGTAAGAATCAACCTCAGATTGGTACATTCACGCAGGCATTTTGTATATATTGGCTTCAGGAAAAGGGTGAATTCTGTTTGTGGATCTCCAAAAAGAGCAGTTTTTCCAATATTTTCCTTCTTCTACACACAGAAGAGAGTTGTCCTCAGGTTACTTCTAGAACAGTTAACAAACTCTTTTATTAAAAAAAAAACCACAACAGTGTGGTCTATATTTTGATGTTAGCTCCAACTGGAGCTATCCTTTGTCACTTATGCTGGATTACTCAACACTCTTCTCTCTAGCCAGGGCAAACCACAAATACATTCCTAGCTGCAGCAACAAACGACAGACTTATTTAGCTGTGCTTCCCTCTGCTGAGTTGTCCCATTCCAAAATCTCCACCGGCTTCTCTCTACTCCCAAATATAATTCATGGAAAGCGTATCCACAGATAAAGCTTTTATATGTGGGTATATAAAACGGGATGCTGAAAATTACTTCTCTCCTTAAGTTGTACCTAACTGGCCATTTGGTAGCTGTCAAGATAAAACACGAGAAGCACTGTATGCAGTGGATTTATACCACTGATAACAAAACCAGCTCCGGAAGTTATACCTAAGTATAATGCTGAAAGACCAACATATACTTTTCACTTACAGAAATTTAACTGAAGACATCTTGATGCTTGAACTTCTATCCCAAAACCTCAAAGAGTTGAAGCAGAGTCTCTCAGATGACTCTCACCCTATTAGATTGACCTTAAGAATACTCTGTGAATCCTATTAGTTTTTCTACTGAAAGGCTTATATGACTTAACAATAAGACAAAAGCATTATTAAAAACAAGACACTCCACAGCTTCTTGCAGAGTTCAGCTCTTACTAGCTGGAAATGTTTTAAGCCAATATAAACATTACATTATTGTTCTAAAATATGTCTAGGTATTTATTTTGTTTATGTCTATAGGCTAATATAGGATCATAAATATATGTTATGTATTATTACGCCCTCTACTCAATTCACATACACACAAAAATTCCAAAATATAAAAACTCACTAGTCTCTGAAGTAATTAACAGCTTTTATAATTTAAAATACAAATAAGTGTAAGCATTACTGCTTAAATGATGCAGTAGCCCTTAAAACCACCAAGAACAAAACAACTTTACCTGTATATTCACTAGATACTAAAGTAAAAATACACAGAAAAATAATCTGTAAGAAGCCCCACAAAAACACAGGGTCTTAAATCCTATTAATTCACTGACAGGTGAAAAATACACAAATTAAAGTTGAATCTCATCACACAAAATTAACATTGTCAAAGCAAACCAGCACAGTTTAAGTAGCTCCTAACCTAAATACTCTACTGTTACTAGCTTGAGAGAGTGCTGCTTACAAAGTTTTGTAATTCTCTACTGTTGACAAATACTCAGAGGTTCCCAGGAACTATAAACCAACATTATTTGTCTATTCTTCAACAGAACAGTAGAAAAAGCACATTCTCTTTTAACCTCTTAATACATACAATAATCAGTTGAATTTTAGATCACCTGTTACAAAGATTCCTCTGATATTTAAAGTTAATCATTACATTTCACATTGTCAATAACTTCTGATAGTATTATGTGCCTTGTGTAGAACCAAATGAATGCGTAACTTTGCAGGATCAGGGCTTACTTCCAACTGCTGTGTAACAGCACAAGAACTAAAGATACAACAATAACAAAACCACCCTGCAGATTTAACAGCAGATGTTAATTTTCACTTGTAAATAAAAAAAAACATACTTAAGAGACATAAAATCTACAGTCACTATGTTTCGATTATATCAATAACAATTATCATGACACATGCCCTACATGCTGTATGCACCTCTAAATCCCTGGAAAGCAAGAAGCAACTTGTGGAAAACAGTAAGAATGACTGAAATAAAACTTGACACAAGTGACCTTGTTTTAAAATGTCCTTTCCATATGAAGTCACTTAGAAACATGTATTGTAAACCTACCTGTTCTCCGGTCACCATAGATACTATTGTCTAATAATCAGATGACAATACTTTTAGATGTTTGGTTTTTATGGATTTATTAGAAAAATAAATGCTACCTTTTTGTTCCTCCTAATAGGTTTGGGAATCTTACCTATTTAATGACATGCTGCCCTAGCTAAATGATGAATCCTGTCTATTGGTTTTCAAATGCACCAACCTTCTCAAAAACACTGGATGGTGTCATCAAACAAAACCTGATGTTCTGAATGATGGTGTCCGTATGCCTCCAGCGTCTTCTATCATGGCGTAGCCAGGCCTGAACAGCTTCATACAGCTCTATCTCTGGAAACCTGCTCAGATGATCATTATCCAAGTAAGACATGAGCTTCTCAAAGCTCAGATATGAAAGAAAGTCAGGTCTGGACATGAGTGGCACAAAATTCTCTAGTAGAAAGGAGTCCAATTTTTCCCTGACTCCTTCGATGTTTACACCAAAATCATCCAGGAGTCTCATGATTTCTGCACAGTTTTCTAAGCAGATTTTAGCTAAAAGAAAAGAGCAGCAAAATTTTACCACCTCTATAAGCTGGACATACATGGCAGCCTGAAGGATTTCATGAACAGTGTTCATACTCAGTTCAATAGTTCCATAGTACATGAATTGGAGGACATGACTGAAGCCTGTAGCTGTCAGACCTTTCAAATGGATTTTGTCCTGATCTCGTTCTCGCATATCAGCTGTGAACATAATCCTGAAGTAATCACTCTGGGTGGCAAGCAGTGCTTTATGGGCCTGAAATTGGTGGTCTTCAATGACAAGTGTGACATCAAGAAGCAATCCCTCCTCATACAGTGCTCTGAATCCAGCAGAGACACTGGTGTCATGGATGGAGGAGCTAAACCCTTCCACGTCCCCTGCCATGAATCACCTGGGGGGAAGAAAACATAAATAAATAAAAATAAAAATAATTTATTATTTCTAATAACATATCACAAGCCCTTCCTGACCAGATAAATCCTGAGATTGCTTTTATTAATACTTAAAAGTCTGCACCATCCTTTTTGTTTTCTCTTCAGCTGAAAAATCAACTTAAAACACAAACTTTAAATATTTCTCCCCCCAAAATATTCTCATTTTAAAGAAAGGGTAATGAACAAGAATAACTATGCAATACTGTCAAAGTGATTCCTCACTCCAAGCCACTTACTGGTCAGATAATGAATATGCAAAGTTAAAAAGGTTGCCATGGTTTTCTTCCTATCCCCCTTCAATCTTTCTAAAGATTTTATCTCAGGGGGGCAATAAACACCCACTCTCGAATATCAAAGGTTTCAGAAAGGAAGCCAAACTTCCTTAACTTCAGAAACAAGCTCCAGTAGATTTGTACAAGGTATAACGTAAAAAAAAATTTAGTCTCTTTAAAAATATGTGTCATTTTACT
Source organism: Gallinago jamesoni (assembly GCA_025769975.1). Lineage (NCBI taxonomy): Eukaryota > Metazoa > Chordata > Aves > Charadriiformes > Scolopacidae > Gallinago > Gallinago jamesoni. The sequence continues at coordinate 123,542,853 of JAOQGH010000001.1, read as the reverse complement.
CAAAAGTTATTTCTAGGAAACGGAACATTTTCAGAAATGCTATTTAAGTTTGTGTGTCTCATTTCTCCTGTAGCAACTTAGTCCATTTTTCCCCCTTGTTTCTTACTATGGGAAATAATTAGGTGATGAGATTACAAAAGGCAATATACTAAGGAAAGAAGCAGCACTGACAAGATTAGGCCACAATAAATATATTCTCTATATTGGGTTTAGTGAAGCATTCAAATGCTTAATAAGCATTTGAACATTTGCAGATGCATAGTGTTACTTACATGTAAGCTAAAGTCAAACTGTGAATAAGCCAAAAATAAATTAAAGCCTAGCAGGATCTTACCCTGTTAAAGTTAAGGAAGAAAAATACTAAATAAAAATCTCTGTCAAAACCTATTCAAAAGGCAGGAATTTGTCACAATCTTGCTCAACTGCCTTGGGTTCAGGCATGGTGAAGTCGCATGAGTCAGCTTGAATCAATCTAATAATTTATAACTAATCAAAGGGAAATGGTGCACTCCATTGTCCCTGTGTCATTCTGGGGTCTGAGCTCCTGCTCCCTACTTTAAGCCATGTCTGAGGCTCATTAGACTTCTCTAGAAAACCAAATCAACTCATAAACCCTACAGAAAACTAAATCAAGGAAGGAAACGGGATACATACAATGACACCAACACCCCAGCACACATAAAACCTCAGAACCAGAGAGCTTTCTGCTTATCAGCGAGCTGTCTTCTACCTTGACACAGCAGAGGGTATGGTACAAGAACCAACCTGATGCAGAGGGCCAGGACATCTCACACGAGCAGGAACAGGGAAGGAGAGTCACATCTTCCCATTTTGGCATTAATCAGCTACCAGAATTGGTTCACCCATTTTTGTTTCACTTTATCCCACCTTAAATTACACTGCAGCATTCACTCAGTTATTTGTGCGTTTAACCCTGAACTTCCTATAACAATTAAAAGTTAATAATGTTCTGGTAACCTACAAGAAAAGCTAAATAACACCAACATCAAGACATTTAAAAAAACTGCGAATTGTTCTAATTGTCAAGGTTATAGGAACTTTACAGCAGTATATGGACTCACAACTTCCAAAAGCAGTTATCATGCTACTCCCACTTCCTTAAGCACCACATCCTGACTGCTGCCATTTTATTAGACTGCATCAACAGATAATCATCTCCTCTCCTTAATTCATCAGCACACATCCTGGAAAACAAAACTGGAGATACTCTTTGTCTATGCAAAACTAAAGTGGTGAGTGGGTGTTTGTAGCCACACCTCATGACATTAGCACTGCTCCCACACTGCTAAATCCTGCTGACAGGTTCTGTGCACAATAGAGTTAATGCTGGGAATGTTCCTGAAAATTAAGGTTTTATGACAAAATTCAAATTTTTGAAAGTAAGAGCAACAGCAAGAGAACAAAGCTGACAGTTCAATCACTTTATCGACAGCATCCATGATAGCACATTCCACTCAATGTCACTAGAGAGAAAATGCAAACTGCTCTGAAGCTTGATATTGTAAGTCCCTTAATTCTGAACACAGCACATGCCTACCAGAAAGAAAAATTACTATTAAATATTTTTCTTAGCTGTTGCTAAATCTTGCATAAAAACAGACAATGAAAGAATTACTTTACTCAGCACCAAAAAAGAAAGAACAAATTGAACAAGAAGCCTAAAGACTCACTCTTCAGGATTTTGCTTTCTGATTGGATTTCTGATATCAAATACACGGTAAACACTAATATTAGCTTATTTCCTTCTCTAGAGCACTTGTAACACCTCCCTCCCCCAGCCCCAGTTTGCTGCTGCTTAATAACAGTTGAGGTCATACTTCAGTCTTTCCTGTTTAAGAGATTTAATGGTCACTTGCCTTTAAATGGGCCACCAATTTCTATAAACTATACAGCAACTTGAAACCACTACTGTTTGAAATCGGCAAAGAGGTCCAAATGTTACCAGGATTCTCAGACAGTACAACTCTGTAAGTTGCATTTCTTTAGGAGACCAACTAAAACACATGGCTCAGTTTCAACTCCAAGATCGATGGAAAAGACTGGACAGGTTACAAATGTAAGACATAAACATTGTCTTACAATAAACAGAGTAACAAAACAATGTATTTGGAAGAAAAAAAACAAAAAACCCCAAACAAGTCAGAAATGAGGTAACATTCCCCAGGTGACTGAAGCAACATATATTAATCCGAAAATAATAGGATCTCATATCACACAGGCTCATGCAGGCAACTATCTCACAGAAGGGATTTCTTCAAAACAGTACATACGCTACTGCGTACGTGAACAGCATAGAAGAACCATACCAGTGAGCTCCAAACACATAATAAGGTCTTCCCCCTTAACTTGAGAAAGATAATTACATTATAGGCACTCTGCAATTAAAAGGAGAGAAAAACCTTTTACATAGGACGTCTTACGAAGGCCTCTTTCAAAGGAGCAAAAAGGAAAAGTTGGAAAGTGAAGACAAGCAGAGACAAATGGTAGAGGGAGAACGCACAAAATCCAGAGAAGCACCTCCACTGTTCTTTTTCAGGATCAAAACAAATAAATAATACACAAAACCAAGAAACCAGCATCAGAGAGAGTGCTGGGCAACTGGCTTTAGCTGATCCTGCTGAGCAGGGGGCATGGGCCAGGTGACCTCCAGAGGTTCTTTCCAACCTCAACCAGACTGTAGTTCTGGCATCATTTTGCTTTTCAATAGAGACTGCAGTGATTTTTATTTTTTTATGGCCATCCTTTTAATTCTGGTTAAATAGCAATAAGACATTCACACACACAAATCAGATATAAGCTACTACCCTTCTAATTTTAATTCTATCAAAAAATCAAGTGTTAGGAATCACCAAAATACATTTTATAATCCCCTGCATTTAGGGAACAACTTTAAGGGTTCTAATTTTCACATATCCCTAAAACTGGCTATTCTGTAAAAACATATTAAAACCAGAAGTCAGCTGCAAAACTCTGTAAAGGTAACAAAGTGGTCAACACTCTGAAAATATTATTTCTGAATATTTAAAAAACGTGGGGGTTTAAGTCACTTAATCCTTCCTTTCACATCCTTGCTTATATTACTTTTAGTAAATCTACAGTTTTCAGTCTCACAATATTCTTCCTCTCAACCATCAGACAGCATTTAATGGTTTATTTAAGTAGAGACAAAACCAGTAAGACTTCTTCATAACAGCAACTAAAGAAGCTTCAGAATGCTTCAAGTGAAAAGCAAGACTACTCGTCTTCCTGCCTTAAATAAAAGGAGTAAATATCCTTTTGTGGCATAAAGCCATACAAAGCATCAACGGATATATTTTTCTTTACAACACAAAATGTATTGGCCAGTGCAAATACACAGGGGATTAAAATAGCACAGAGACTGGGAAACTAGATAGTTAAGTGCATATTATGATCAACTGGTAAAAATCTTCATTTCTACAGCTAGTATCCATAGCCAAAAGCAAACAGCAATGTGGTAGTTCAAATATTAAAAAAGCAATACAAAATACTCTCAAATTAAGTCATTTTTCTTAAGCATAGCTATGCCGTTCCTCCCACACACAGACTTGCAATCTTAAATGAAATTCTATGCACTATTCGAATGCTGCAGCTTATTTCCCAGAGGACAATAACATAATTATTTTTTTTCACGTTTTCAATAAAAATGCAAAATTTAAAGTTAGATTTTCTTCATCCATGCAAATCACAATAGCAGACTCAATCCTAAGGAAGATGTGCAGCCTACAGTGATCTATAAGAAAACTGAAACAAAAAATTCCAGTGTATAAACAATAAAGGGGAAAAATATATAAAAAAATATCTAAGTTGATGTTCTGCATTGTTCTGCGCATACTAGAGCTGATCAGTATAATGCAGCACAGGAAGTAAGATTCTCTGCTGAAAATCCAAAAGATAAATATGCTTAACCTTACTAGCTTTCCCTGACATTTCTTCCTCTTTTAGCACATAATGCATTACAGAGTCTACTCTGCCATGATTGTAAAAGCACTTACTTGGAACACTGATTTCTCATCTTTATTCCGCAGCTGTAATAAAAGTCTGAAAACGCTGTTCCAGACTGCTTTTTCTTGCTAAACAAGGAGGACCTTCTTTCCTCTGGGTGTCTGAGGCTCTTAGTCACAAACAGAAGAAATGGAGTCTAAACGCACAGGCTATTTAGAAGGAAGTTATGGAATACCCAGTTTTGGCTCATGTCCTGCTTCATTTAAAAATCTATCCAAAAGCAGTACTTACTGATAAAGTGCCCTTTAAATAAGCATGTTTATGTAATATGTAAGCTTATATGCACTTTCTAGGAATAGAAATGTATTGTTCTAGGAAAGTAATTGACAATACCAGCTCTAGCACAACAGCTGACGGGCAGATTTCTGCTTTCCTTTACTGCTGTTCCTTAATAACTCATTTGAGATCCTGAGACAGAACTACCAAGTTCCTTTGTTTAGAGATTTTTGAAGTACTTGTTTGTTCTACCTACCTCATAGAAATTCTGAGAAAGGACCTATGTGAACACAGCTGAACAACAAATTTTCACACAATAGAACACTGTCTAAGAGTTACGAGAAAAGATGTCACCAGACATACAGAACCATACTTTGGTTACACAAAGAACTAAAATAGAGCTTAAAATCCAAAAATCTGTTCCATCTATCCCATTCCTTTTATCCATCAAACACGTGCACTTAAATGCAAATTTCAAAGCCCTTATACATATGCTTTATTTAGTGAGATGCGTAGCAGACTGCTTTGAGCAGAACTCTTTGACCTGAATTTTGCTAAAGCAAACACTTTCCTGAACAAATAGGACATTTCTCCATAGTCGAATGTTATACACACGTATGAAAATACAGTATGCACAGGCATTTGCACAAACAAACAAAACATTCTCAACTGCACATATTCATCACTAAAAACTGGGCCTTTAAATGCAGCATACTGCAATGAGCGAGAATGCAATGAGTGTATAAACATACACTTACACAGTGTAAGTAACTTATCCCCCAAATTAAAACTTTGTTTACACAGTTTGACACTAAAACCATTAAACCTTGTCTGAACTGCCAGTTCTTATCATAATTCCCCACTAACAGCAACAGAAGGAATGATGTAAAAGTGATCAATAACCAGTGGGTATTGAAACATTCCATCACTACAGTTACAAATGTAGAAAACAAAGAAACACAGTAAGGTCATATGTGTTTTATCTAAAATCCTTTATAATTAGTATGCTAAGCTGGGAAAACAATTTATCTTAAAGACATTGGTAGGTTCACACAAAAGACTTCACCCAATCCTTGCTGAGAATTCCAAAACCATTGGATTACTTTAGAAACAAGAAGTTAGGAGTTTACCAGTCGCTGTCAGTCAGAGGAACCAGACTGCCAGAACTCTAGAAATTAAAACCTGGATACTCCTGAGAACTGTCCACAGCGCATGAAGAATTTCTTTGGGGCATGCATCTGACCCTGGCAGATCCTCTTACAATCTCTACCCACGTTGCTATCTCTGAGCGACCTGCATCAGTTCGTAACAACAGCAGCACTTTTATAACACATCAATTGTCTCCGAGGTCATTATGGTTATTCTAGAAGCATTATCAGAACTCGTTAGAACCAAACATATGAAAACTCAGTGTAGATTGTGTCTCAGCTCAGTATGGTTATACGTGATGCTACATACAGTAGAACCCCGAGTAGTCTTTATAGACAGTGTATTAGGAGAGAATGTTTAGTGCCATTTTCTTTTTGAGAAACGTCTAACTCAGGTAGATGCTCTCACATACGTGTATTTATAATGGGTAGGGTTCTCAACTCATATTACTCTTTTTTCCTAAAAGCTGGATTATAATCAAATTCAGTCTTTCTGCAGAAAATTACCCAAATGTTACATTCACATACAGACACAAAAGATCAGAACCATTTTGTTTCAAAATACTGTTAAAGAGTATATTTTTCACCTATGTTGAATTTAGATGAATACTAATTGATTACATCAGCAACTTCCCACTGTACAACACCAGTCACCAGAGGATAAAATATGTTCCCCAAATCAGCCCTTAAATAATCTAAAGGATTCTGATGAAAAGTACATGCCTGACAAACGTTGTAAGACTACTAGACATTCATCAGCTGTAGTTACTTGACCAGTTTAATTTCAACTCAGCTTCTGTCTCATGAATTAACATCAATGAGATACACATTAGTTTCTCATCATACTTTATGTGGATGATGGAACTGCACTCCAGATATTAAGGTATTTTAAACCATTTGGCTAAAAGGTCATTGCATCATTACACCTGTAGAAAAAAACATGCTCCTGAACATAGAGCAAGCTCAGCTCAATGTTCTTCCAGTTACATTTACTGCTACCGGAACAGGTACCCAGTATAAAAAATTTTTAAGTCTTTAACTAGAAAAACTTGTATCACTAATACTTAAGAGTTAAATAATGGCAGTGTGGAAAATTACAAATTTGCCACTGCTCTCAAAGCAGACAGAACTGCTCTATCCTTTACTTGTTTACATCAAAGTGCTTAGACTCTTAGCACATAAACATTTAGCATAATAAAAGGGTAATGAGATACAAGTAGTACTTAAACTATATTAGTAAAAATAATTTTAATTTAAATTAAGATCACTGAACTACCCCTTACTTTTTATTATCTGTATATTTTTTGCTTAGTTAATACTTTCAATATCTTCTGAGAAAATGAGATTGAAATTTTGCCTTTTGTTCAAGAAATACAGCTTTTGATCTCAATGCCAAATGCCAACCTCATTTGTCAGAAAGACAGAAATCTCAAACACATCAAATTCCTAAAAATTTCCCTCAATTTGGCAGCGAGATAAATGAAAAAGACCCAGCATCTCCAGTGTGAGCTCAACAGTTATCTGTTCTGCTTTGCTTGCTGAAAAGCAAATCAACACATGTGTAAATCCAAACCAGCCACAGGGTATAATTAAGGAAAGTGAAAGGAGATGAGTGACATGGGGAAGTTTATAGGCCATGTGGTAGAAATTAAACAGGTTGGCTAGGTGTCGGGAGGAAAAAGAAAGGATGTTGGCACATGGTGGTATGCTGAGGGGATCCGGGTGTGAACTGGGGCAACGGTGGTGAAAGAGCTGGGCTATTATCTTAGGGACGAGTACACACAAAGAAGTTAAGAGAAAGCCAGACTTCGGTAGTTCTGCCCTTTTATCCAGTAACAGCTTTATAGTTCCCCCTATTCTTCTTCTGGAGGAGGAAATAAAAAAATTTATAAGCCTTTAATTTTTTAAGCGACGTTTAACTATTTATCAAATAGGCCAGAGCTCTGGTACCACTCCGGAGCGGCACCCAGCTCGTTCTGTTCACAGACCCTTTTTCTCCCACAGCGTCGCCGACCGCCCAAGAGTCATTTTAGGGGCAGGCGCTTGAGGTGACCTACTTCAAGCTCTTCTACTCGCCGCGCTCAGCGCCAAACCTCCTTTCCCGGAGTCAGAGCCCCGCACGCCGCAGCGGCCGCCCTTCAGAGCCGTCCCGCCATCCCCCGCCCCGCGGCCGCGCCAGGCTCTAACGGCGCCCGCGCGTCCCCGCCATGCCCGCCGCCCCCCTACCGCCTGCCCTTCCGCCGCCGTCGCCCACACGTCCCCGCTCGTCCCACCGCTCCTCCCCGCTTCGGCCGGCGGAGACTGCGGGAAGAGGGTCCCTAAAGGCCAGGAAAGGGGCCCGGGTCGCCCTCGGCGGGAGGACCCGGGGGACCCCAGCGGCGGCTTCACCTACCTCTCGGCAGCGGCGGCGCTGAAGACGCGGCTCCTCCCCGCTGGACCGGCAAAGAGGGGGGGCCCCTGTGTAACATAAAGCCGGGGGCGGCGGCGGAGGGAGGCGCCGGGGGGCTGAAGAGAGGGGCAATGGCTGAGGCAAAGCAGGGAGGAGGAGGCGGAGGAGGAGGAAGGGGGGGTCCTGGGCTCCCTCCTCCCCGCAGTCCGCGCTCGGGGGGAGGGGGGGAGGGGGGGAGCCGGGGAGCCGCCCCCCCCCCGCCGCCGCGCCGTGCCTGTGCCGCGCCGTCCGGGCACCGGCGCTCCCGGCCCTGCCTGGCCTGGCCTAGTCTCCTCGCCGGGGTCCCTGCCGCTCCCGCCCGCCCCCCGCCGCTCACACTTGTTTACCTTCTGCGCTGCTTAGCGCGGCCGCAGGCGCCATCTTCCCCCGCCACCGGCACCCCGCGCCGGCCGTCACTTCCGCCGCCACCTGCGGGTCCAGCGGAGGGATGGGGGGGCTGAAGGGGGAGCGGCTGCCCAGGACGGCAAAGCCATCGCCGCGCCCCCGCCTCGGGGCAGCCCGGCCCCGCTCCGCTCGTCATCCCGCGCCCGGCGGCCTGCCCCGTCCCACTGGCACCTCCCCGTGTCAGCCGGGTACCGGGACGGTACTAGGCCGGCCCCGGTCCCGCCAGCCCGCGCTGGCAGCCGCGGGGAGGAGGAGCCCTTACCGGAGCCTAGCGGAGGCTGCACACGGCCGGGCCTCGGGGACGCGGCATCAAGAAGCACCACCGGCTGCATCTGCTCCGCTTTCGGTGGCTCCAGGGCGTGCTGTTCCCCTGCCACCCCTCTGCCTCCGGGCCGGGTCCCGCTGCAAACCACGACCCCCTTCCTCAATGCTCCTGCAACAGCCCCGGGGCGGGGGGGGGGAGGAGGGAGGGGGCACTGAGGTGCAGCCCACCCCGGGCAATAACCACCCCCGCTGGGAGCTGGCTGAACTCCTCCCCGGACACCTAGCCAGCCAGCGTGGGAACCAGGTCACCAGAGCCCCGGCGGGCTGGACCATGGCCACGGCCACTGGTGCTGGGCACAGCCACAAGCTGCAGGCAGCTCGGGGTGGGGGGGCAGACGGCAGCCCAGCGTGGGACAAACAGGGCTTTGCGTTACTACAGACATCAGCTCCTTGCTCTCTCTATCTCGCTTTCACCTGGCAAATTCCGACTTTATGGTAAGCGGTGAGCTAAACTGTGTGGACTTCTGGTTTGCCACTGCCACCCGCGACGTACCTCCCTGTCACCTCTATCACTCACTGCTTTAAATAGCAGGCCACGCGCTGACATCCTCTCCCTGTTTATTGTCATTCCCATCCCCTTCATTTCCTATTTTCAGTCTCTCATTACCACCCCCACCCCATTCTTCATTTATACAACAGGAGCCGTTACCTCCTCTATAGCTGCCACCCCCAAGCTGAATGTCCTTCCCACCTTTCCCAGCTTCGCACAATGAACCAGCGATTCCACGCACCGCTCCCCACAAAAGACTTCCCACTGCTATTCCCACTCCCTTTGGCAGCCCCCCTACCGCTCCCTCACAGCCCGCTTTTGCCACACTACAACCAGCCTGCTGCTGCCCTTCCCTCCTTCATCCCGACCGCCCAGCTTGGCAAACTTCACACTCTGCCACTGCATCCGCTTACTCGCGCAGGATGTTTGCCCCGTCTCCCCGGTCACTGTTTGAGAACCTGTCACTGCTGCACTTACAGTGAAGCGACCGACCTTTTCGTACCGACTCCGCCAAGGCAGCCCCCCTTCCTGCCACCTAAGTCCCAAAGAAAAGAAGTTCCTTCACTTACTCATTGGCCACCTCTTCTGCTGCACCAAGCACATACTCACTCACATCTCATGCTTCGGCAAAGAAAAACCTGGAGTAGAAAGTAAGGTTTTCCTACACAGAAGTGACACAACCAAAACTTCATGCATCCTTCTACCTTCTTTGGACTTTTGACCTTCTGTAGGTCAGCGAGCCTGGAAAAAGCTAAGCAGGACTGTTTTGATTTACCTGACTGTCATTTTGCTGATCGCAGTTTGTGGCAAGCCGAGGCGTAAGATGATCTTCAGGTCTCTCCTACAGGCTGCCACAGAAGACGACCTCAAACCTAGCCAACAAAAATAACAAAAAGCCCAGCAGCTTTGACATACTTATTCCCAACATTCACAAGCAAAAAAACCCAAACTTCACCCTGCTCTCCTTAACACTGAACAATTTGCCTCTACTGAAAAATCAAAATATGTTAATAACACCTCAATTGTAATCTCCTAAATAAAAGTGTGAGACTGTCAAATTTGGGCCCTCAAAAGTGACCAATGGTGTCAACATTGCTTTGGTTAATATTAATTTACACAGAGATTTCAGCTGATGCCTCTGATTTAGGCACCTGCACAAAGTCAGTTACTAAGTATTTCCCACACACTTAAATAAGACTACTGCAATAAATAAAATTCTGGACATACGTTTTTGCACTATATGTATTTACCATTTAATCTGAGTAATTTTAAACATTATATAATTTAGACATATCTGCATAATATATTTGACAACTCCTAGAAATGTTTTTACCTACTTTAATTAGACATCTTGAGTCTTTAGACTTTTCTGGTTTTTCTTCATGCCACAAATATTCCCAAATACAGTCAAAGTAACGTAACATGACTATCTCAGAATATGTAAAATGTATAATCTCATTGTTAAAATAGCAGCAACAGTTGTTTGGGGTTGTTGTTTTTGGTGTTTTTTTCAGATTCCTGACAGGGTTCTTGGCAAGGATTAAATCCTTTCTAAAGGCTGCTGCAAATGTGACAAAAACTGTTTCCATAATTTTACAGTGCACTGCATTATTGCATAATTTAAATGTCTAAGTAACTACAGAGCCTAGTATTTTCAGTTCATTTTCATAAAAGAGTGATTATACATGCCTGGACGTCAAGGCAACTACAACCAAGTATTGCATCATGTTCCCACTATACTTTGTGTATCTCAGTCAGAAGCATCTATTATTTTTCCCAGAAGTGAGATATTTTATATAGAATTGAAAACACCATGTGGCTTGATAAGAAATTAGATATGAAAATTTATTTTCCAGACCAATGTGCAAAAGTATTGGGTTCCAAGACAAAATGCATTTTGTCATTGGCAACAGCATTATACATACTGTAAAGTTTCTTACCACGTTTTTCTTCAAAACAAGAACACTGGCAATGTATCTGCTCTAAGTATATCCAGCAGACTCACTACCAACTCTTTTATCAGGAAAGAATGCAAACAGTTGTATTTGCAAAAGTGGGAGGTTACAAGCATTGTTAAACCAGGCATACCAGTTTCACACACATTTCCATCATCACTTTTCAATCACACGGGTGTCTGCTCCAAACCTGGTTTTGTGACCCAAGCAGTCAGCCAGGCAAAAATCTGAGAACCATCACATTTTCCAGTAAGCAAAGCCACTGTTGCTGAACGTGCACGTAGTTGATGTAATTGGTTACTTACACTGAAACCTGTTTCTCTGATCATCGAAGAAATCCTATTAGTAGCAACGATCTCTTTGCCTTTCAGAAGTTTCCATGAAGGAGAACTCAATTCAATTTCCCACGGGGGAACATTGTGAATTTGGCCTTCAGTCTCTGTTGAATCTCTAAGCTGGCTCTGATCACTGGATCAGGGATTTTATTAGATTTTTAAAGCATTTAAGTCATACCCAACTCTGAACACAGCACATATTTGGTGGGGTTTTTAGCTGTTTGGTGCAAAAGACTCAAGCTGTTCATATCTTGGGGCAGGGCCTTATATCCATATGGTCTCCCCTAACACTAAGCACTCCATCTACTACAGACATTTTCAAGGAAAAGGTTGAAATTCAAAATCTTATTGGGCTCATGGCCAGCAGAGATTACTAACATATGCAGAGTGACATTTTGCTGTTCAAGCGGATAAACTGATCAGACACCAAATTAGATATGCTCATTGCCGGTACAGGCATATCTCTGCTTTCATTTTACCCCCCATCTTCCTTTCTCCATGACACCCACCCCACTACCCCAACTAAACCTAACATTGCCGTGCTGTGAGACATGCATCAACAAAAGCTGATGCACAAACCGCAAACATGGGATAATTATTTATTTTTTTGGTGTACCATTCAGCCAAACTACGTCCCCATCCTGGCCACCCTACCGAAGCGATGACGGTATTTCATGTATGTAGGCACACAGCGCCAGCAGAGGGTAACCGCGGCCCTGCCGCGGAGACAAAAGCCGACCCTCCCTCCCCACAGGAACAACGCTCAGAAGCGCGGATTCCCCGGACTCTTGTTCCGACAGGGCTGCGTGTTAAACCACCCGCACGGACTCCATAGCGCTGCCTTCCAGCCCCCCTCCCCGTTTCCCTCCCGTTGCCCGCCCCGGGGCCTCCCTCAACAGCCCCGCGTCTCCCCTCAGCCCACGACCATTACCCGGAGGCAGGCGCGGCGCCCCGCCCCGCGCCTGCGCGAGCGCACGCGGAGCGGCCCTTGCGGCAAGCCCGGTTGCATCACCCGGCGCGAGGGCGACGGTGTGGGGTGGAGGGGGGTCCTTCCCGGGGCTGCCCCGCGGCGCGCCTGAGCTGCTGTCGACTCTCGGAAAGGCCGGCGGCGGCCCCGCGCCCCATAGCGCGGCGGGTCAGCTACTCGAGTGTCTGCCTCCCGGTGGGAAGGTGGCGGGCCGGCGGAGGGGGCGACGGCGAGCGGCGGCGGGGGTCAGGCGGCTGCGCGAGCCTCCTCGCTTCCTCTTCGGGCCAAGATGGCGGGGGACGAGGCTGGAGTGACTCTGGGGCAGCCGCACCTCAGCCGGCAGGACCTCGCCACCTTGGTGAGGCCGGCCCGCCGGGCGCTCGGGGGACGAGGGGCAGGTGGCCGTGGGCGGGGACGCCAAGAATCAGCGGATGCGGGCGACGGGGCCGGGGTTGGGAAGGCCGGGGCGGCCGGGCGCGCCGTTGTGAGGAGGGGACGGTGGTCGGAGGCTGAGGGGATCCGGGCCTCTCTCCAGGCCCCGCCAAGGCCGTTGAGGTCTGAGGGGGCGCGGAAGGCGGCGGCGGTGCTTGGGGGAGGGGGGGAGCGAACTGCAGCACGCCGGGGCTGGGGGAAGGGGTAGGTGGAGGTAGTCGCGGGGAGCAGGTTAGGCTGGTCGCAGCGGATTTGGGTTGGCGGGATGAGGCGTTCGGCTTGCTGCTGAGGTGAGTCCGAAGTTCGGCGGGTTGGCGTCCCGGTTTTGCGACCGAAGTCATCTTTGTGCGAGATGGGCGGTTTCCCCCTCCTGAGGGCTGTCCTGATTTAGCGCTGTTAAAGGTTCTTCTGTCTCCCAGGCAGAACCATACATTGGTGTTCTGTTTCCCTGGTGGGATAGGTAGATTGATTGCCAGCCCTGTCGTGGTTGGTCCACCAAGAAAATTTTCTTGACTACCAAGAAAATCGGTTGTAGGGGTCTCTTGCTGTGGTAGCTTACCTATTAAATGTCCTACCTGGGCTGTCTCAGTACAGTTGTATGCAGGCAAAAGCAGTCGAAAGTCATGGTGCTGCCTCCCTGTAGTTCAACATGCTAGAGGGGCTCGTTTGTCTCTACAGTAATAATGTTTGATATTCTTGAGGTTTGAGCACAGGAATTCTTTTTGTGTAATAGCTAAGCAGGTTACTAATTTCAAAAAGTTTCTTTGCTTTCATTTTTGACCATGGCATTTGCCAGTCAGAAAGAGCATAGATGAGCCTAGTTTGGAGGTTGGTAGGATTACCTTTAAGGCCTATACTGTACTTTTTCAGTTGGCCCTTGAATGCTTACAGTTGACTGGAACTTGTAGCTGAATTTGGCCTTATACCAGCGTCGAAGAAAATTACAGGCGTGCATAATTGTGTGCACCAGGAACATTTCTCTTGATGACAGGGTTTGCATCATGCTTATGTGCCTGTCACCTTGCTAAATGGTGCCATCTGCAGGTCCTGTTCCCATCACTGACTTCAAGGCATGTACTCGTTTCAAGTTAGATACACAAATAATATAAACTAAATTGCCTATGTTAGGTGGGCAAAACTTGTTTTGTATTGAACATGAGCATTTTATTCATGTAATATTCAAGAACAGAGTAAGTAAGCTTACACTTTCACACAGATGCATTCGATTGTTATACACAGAACCTGCATATAACAGTGTAAACAATGTATGCTTTAATGTAAATTAACATATGTGTGTTATTTGTATCTCAGAAAAATATTTATATCCTGTCCTGCTCTGAGGACTCTCTTGGCATCCTGAGTCTTTGCTTGAACTGAGCAGCTTATCCATATGAATTCAGTGCAGGATGGAAATTAACTGTAAACAGTTTCAAAAACAGTACAGAGGAACATTTCAGTGGATTTCAACGTTAGTCCAATATTTGAACAAACAGCTTTAAAAAAAAAAACCAAAACAACTCTTTCAGAGTTGTCTTTTTAACGATAGGGAATGTATTTATAAGTATTTTGATTTGCCAGGTGCTACTAGGAGGTTCACGCAACAGGCTATTTAGGACAGCAGAATTTTTGTCTGTAACCTGAAGTAGCAATAACAGGATTTGAGGAAAAAGTAACCATTAAAAAAACCCCAAACTAAATCCATGATGCTAATGAAATCTCTGGACCTACTGACTCTAAAGCATACGTTGTAATTAAATATTGACTGTAATGGAACCTTATACCAATTAAACAACTGTTTATTGACAAACCTTTTTTTAAAAAAACACATGTGCAGTTCATCATGTAGCCCGTGGAAAGTTAATTTGAATTTGCTTGTTATGTGTAATTTAAGTTTGAGGATGGGTAAGGTATTTTGTGTGTGAGAGCTTTTGAGTTTTTATTGGTTTGTTTACTTCCGTCTTTCTTTAGCACCTTGTAGCCAGTACTGATTTACAGGCAGTGCTTTGATTTGCAACATATACTAATTTACAATCAGGATTTTGTTACTTTTGGTCCTATTTCACATATGGAATGCAAATCTAGAATTATTTCAATTAGCTTGGTTGGATTTTGCTGAATAGAACTACTGGATATTTTTTAAGAAATTACATGTAGTACTCTCTAAACATTTAGATGTAGCATGAGTAAATTCTAAAATCTCTCTCATACAGGATGTTACCAAGCTGACGCCTCTTTCACCGGAAGTCATCAGCAGACAAGCAACAATTAATATAGGTAAAACCAAATTTCTAAAAAAGAGGGGTGCATTAATGTAACTCTTTCTGGTGCTTATGTAGTAGCATATGGTACCGATGTGAGAACATCTTATAGAAATTCTTACTGAAACAGACAGTAATATAGATAAAATGTTTTTATTATAAATTTTGTCAGGGCTCAGGACAAGACTTGTCAAATAGCACCAATTTTACTTCAAGAACACTCTTGAATGAAGTAGGGAATGGTTGCTAAAGTAAAGTTTATTTTACATTAACATTAAGCATGTGCAAATGTCTCGTGAAAATGCAAAGATCTGTCCATTGGGAGCTTAATTTAGGATCTTGTTTGTTTAAACAAAAATGATTACGAAACCCATACGTGCTTCTGATGGGAGCTCTGGATTTACTGTCTACAGAGAGTTTGGGGTAATTTTGTGTTGATTGTAATGGAACATTGCACAAAATTAAACAATATTTTGACAAACATTTGCTTTTAAAACATAGGTACAATTGGCCATGTAGCCCATGGAAAGTCTACAGTAGTCAAAGCTATATCTGGAGTTCATACTGTCAGATTTAAAAATGAACTGGAAAGAAATATCACAATCAAGCTGGGCTATGCTAATGCAAAGGTGAGTCATTACTGTAAATCTACCAGATATGTTGCTAATATATTGCAGGGTGGATGTAAGCTAATAAGTAAATAACCCTTGATGAATTAAACTTTCCTCATTTTTTTTAAAAAAATTACTTATAGATTTACAAGCTGGATGACCCAAGCTGTTCCCGGCCAGAGTGTTACCGATCCTGTGGAAGTAGCACCCCAGATGAGTTCCCTACAGACATTCCTGGCACCAAAGGGAACTTTAAACTAGTCAGGTAACTGTGGTAAAACAACTGGTATAAATTATGTTTACTTCCTTTTACGTAGCGAAAAATACTCGGGACTAAGCTGCAAGCTGAGCTTATTGTTATGGCAGACCACATGTTCTTACCTGCCGGGTACCCCTGATCTAAGGTATTGTCTAAACTGCCTTGCTTTTATTAGTCGTGATGCATAGTCCATGGGAGAGCACAGCTGTGTCTTCTGTCCTTGGGTATTTGCAGGACTCTGAAATTAAATTTTCCTGCTATTAATTTAAATAAATTTTAAAGCCTCTAGAATGAGAACTAACATGGACCTCACAAACATGCTTTTTGTAGTCTTTGTGTTCTTACGAAAATATTTTAAAGCTGTTACTTTTCAGCATCTGTCTTGAAATGTTTATTTATCTATCTATTTTAAGGGTGTTCCTAACCTTTATGTCTGTCTAGTCATTCACATGAATCAGTTAGAGAAATTGTTAATTAACTTTTGGACTTATTTTTAACCTTCTTCTACAATAGGCATGTCTCTTTTGTGGATTGTCCTGGCCATGATATTCTGATGGCTACTATGTTGAACGGTGCAGCAGTAATGGATGCAGCTTTGCTGTTGATAGGTAATGTTTGCTACACAAAAACAGAGCTCTTTTTTAATATCATGAAGCAATTTTATAGGCATTTTAAAATTTAGTGAAGCGGGGTGAGCAATGGACAAAAAACAAAGTACCATAACGAGCTGTTTTTTTTAAACATAGCTGTACATACTCATTAGTCTGGTAGCTGGCCCAGTTGAGAGAAGATTAGTTAGGTAAGATGAAACCTTGTAGTGGTATAGTACTGTAAAATTTATATCATTTTATGGAAATGCATTGGCTTACAGGTACATTTCAAATTTCTCTGAAGCTTCAGTTTGCTTTAAATATGTAGTCGTAGCCGTACAGGAGAGTCCACAAATGTCAGTACAAACAAGAAACCCAATGAATATGGACAAAATCAAGGTACAGGAGATTTACTTTGATTTAGACACTTTTTGATCTGATTTGCAAACAACAGGAAGTGAATAAAACTTATTTTTATATGTCTATAGAAGAATTTAGTGCTCTCTGGTGATAGTTATTATGATACCTGGATATGACAGGTCAACAAACAAGAACAGCAGCTTGTGACACTGTAGTTTAAATAGTCTGAGATAGCTGTCATTCCTCCTGCCTGTTTAGATCTAGAAAATGTGATAGGCCAAATTTCAGGTGGCATTAACCGCCACAGTGGTACATCAGGCCAAAGCATGCTGATAAATGTCCTATTCGTATGCTTGATATATTTATTGTGTTACAGAATTTGGGGATCTTGGCATTTTTATGGATTTGATGATAGGTAAAAACCACAGAATTTTAAGGTACTACTTGGAAGGTGAATTGCATGTTATGGTAGTCAGTACTGAGATGTCTGAAGACCTAAAGGATGGAATAAGTCAAGTAAACAGAAGTTATCTGACAGTATCTTTTATTTTAAATGTGTGTTTCTATTGGGAACAAGTATAACGGGAGTCTCAGGCAACCTCTCTATATGATATTGTGTGGAAGCTAAAGCCAGCAGTTCTGGGGAAGTGTAGGTGCTTATTAACTTGGATGCTTCACGTATACCTTACCGAGAGCTGACTGTCTTTTAAAGTAAAGATAAAATGGTTACTAGATGTCCTAATTGTAGGAGTTTTATCTATCCTGATAGTTTCTATATTGCAGTCACTTTTCTTCTTTCAGCTGGTAATGAGTCATGCCCTCAACCCCAGACCTCAGAACATCTAGCTGCTATAGAAATCATGAAGCTGAAACACATTTTGATTCTACAGAATAAGATTGATTTGGTGAAGGAGAGCCAGGCTAAAGAACAGTATGAACAAATTCTTGCATTTGTACAAGGTAAGTTTTCAACAGCAGAAATCTTGTTTGTGGTGGGAATTCTTCAGTATTGGGACAAAACATAGTGGTTTTCTGTATCTTTATAGAAAAGCTTCTCTTATGTAGATGATGCTGGTGTACATAGTTTGTTAAGCTGAAAAACAGACCTTTGGAGTTGTGCTTCTTAATTGTTTCATACTGCTTATGTACAATAGTGTTACAGCTCTTAGTCAGAGCTTTTGATGTAAAACTAATAGCAGTAGCTCTTGTCTAGTAGCTTTCCCTGAGTTTATGGTTTCTTCTTGGTATTGTTGCCTCTTGGATTTTTCTTTGCTGAAGATTGTACTGTGCGTTTACTGCAGTGCAGGAGAGAATGAAGCAGTACTTTCTAAGGGCACCCTGGAGGTATAAATATGTTAGTTACTTTTATCTAATCACAAAAGATTTGTCTTTCATCTCTCTCTCTGTAAGTCCAGTTTAGACAGGGTTATCCTACTCCATCCATAATGTTCTGCTCAACTGTAATCTAGGGCTTTGAATTTCATCTTTCCCAGGAGCTTTCGCTGGTTTAGCTGCTTATCTGCTTTAGCTGGGGTATGAAAAGCTGCAGAGCTAGATTGTCGCTATCAAAAGTAGCCAATGTGTCTCTTTTTTTCTTTTTTTTTTTTTTTTTTTTAGCTCAGAATTGTGGCCCTGTGTAAGCTGTTCTTAACAGCTATGTTGTCCGAGTGGCTTGATAAGTAAATTTGGAGTTCTTTGTGACAACTTGAGTTCTCACAAGAAACATGGATATAATTACAACTAATTATATTTAACAAGCCTTGATAACTAAATAAATTGTTCCACAAAGTTAGGATTTTTCAAAAATATGTATTTGCATTGCAAAGCTTAGGAAAAAGATTATTAAATTGATAGGAATTTTAGTTCATCAGAATGAAATCTTACTGTAAAATTGATACTGATATATCAAATACTGAGATCTCTCTGAGGAAACTATCTTAAAAATATTTCTGATCACAATGAAAGAAGTGAATTCTGCCTTAGAGCAGAAGATTATCTTGCAGTGTTTAGAGGGCAACTGTAAAGCTATTCAGTACACAATTATCCAGAGGCAACACGACTGCCTCAAAGTAGGTCTGGCTGGGTTGAGCTAAAATGTTGAAGGGAAGGGTAAATGCTCTGATACTGCTTTGGGAAATACATATAAGATGTACCTTGAAATTCATGAATATTTTTAACAATGACAGACGCTTGGTCATGTGGCTTTAAATACTGTGTTGATACTTCATGTTGAACTTGATTTTTGTTTAGGTACAGTTGCAGAAGGAGCTCCAATAATTCCAATCTCAGCACAGTTGAAATACAACATTGAGGTAGTTTGTGAGTATATAGTGAAGAAAATCCCTGTCCCTTTGCGAGACTTCACATCTGAACCAAGGCTTATTGGTAAGTAAATGCTTGTATCGGAGCGTTTGTGGCTAACAATTTATTGCAGATATCAACACTTGGAATAGCATGTTGTTGAATGCTCTTAAGAGGTAGGTTTTAAAGGAGCGTTTAGTACGCTCTTAGTTTTAAACTTGTTTGTTCATAGTTAATTGCTATAGTTAATTCTCTTTGAGGTAATTGCTGGGTTTTATGTATGGTCTGTGTGTATGATAGCACTAAAATGCAATAAAGATGAGAAAGTTACCCGTGTCTTAAAACTTTCCTTTAGGTACTATGAGTTTAAATTCGATTTAACAAGTACTGACAAATAGTTGGATTTGAAAATTAAATTATTTCTACCAAAATCTTATAGGTAGCTGGGTTAGATTTTCTGTGTTAGAGTTCTACTGTTTCCTGGAAGCCTGAAATTCAGTTCCATTACAAGGAATTGGTTTGTTTGCTTTTTTACCCAGACAAAACAATGGAAATCTACAACACCACATGTTCAGAATGCATAAAAATTGACTGTGTTAAAATTGACTGTGTTAAAATAATCGACATTGTGAATATTGAATGAGTCTTTTAACATAGTTGATCGTTGCTTTCTTTTTCAGATACTGATATTTAACATAATTTTTTAATGCAGAAACAGTTGAAAAAGCTGGTTTTGATATGAGCAGCTTAATGGTTTTGAGAAAAAAATCAGCTCTACACTTAAAAATTCAGAATATTCATCATATTTTAGTGTTTTTAAATATTGTGGTTTTAAATATTATATAAATACGTGTATACCTTAAGAAGAATAGGGAAGCAAAGCAGCTAAAGAAAGACAGTAATTCTTTTAAAAACTGATTTTAAATATAAACTTGGTTACGGTTTATTCTTTTCAGTAATTAGATCTTTTGATGTCAACAAGCCTGGCTGTGAAGTTGATGACCTTAAGGGGGGCGTAGCTGGTGGCAGTATTCTAAAGGGTGTTTTAAAGGTAACTTTTTCCCTCTATTGTCTGAAGACTTGCAATTATA
Source organism: Gallinago jamesoni (assembly GCA_025769975.1). Taxonomy (NCBI): domain Eukaryota; kingdom Metazoa; phylum Chordata; class Aves; order Charadriiformes; family Scolopacidae; genus Gallinago; species Gallinago jamesoni. Next base: position 123,522,639 of record JAOQGH010000001.1, on the reverse strand, counting down.
AAAATGAGTAGAGTTTTTGCATGCTTAGTACAAAATGAATCTTTATAATTGAATGTTTTTTAAACTAGAACACAGCCAGATGGCACCTATGCTTTCTGTCTGTGCTTCGTTTTCACTTCCCTATTTTAAAATACCAGAACAAGAAACATGTATTTTTGTTACTGTAGTCTTAACTTTTGCTAATAATCATACTGATTTCATTGCTTACAGAAATTAAAGCAACTAATTTTTTTTGCATCCTACCACTTAACTTGCCGAATTTTGGGGGGAAAAGAGGGGAGCATAAAAACTTAAAAGGTACTTATGAAGTGTGTATAGGTTCCCACAGGTTCCACTTCCCCATTTAAGTATTCTATGAATTTCAATTTTTTTATTTTGCTTGTTGATAAATAGAAACCTTAAAAGTTGCTCTGTTAGACTGGCAAGCAAACTACATCTTTGGACATTGATACAACTTAGGATTTTCTTTGTCTTGTGGTTTGTTGATGCTGATCAGTTGCACTGATTGAATTAACTTTTCTCAGTGCAGACATTTCTAAATGAAATGTCACTTAAAAAAACCCTAAAGTTTAAATACTGGAATTATTGCTGATAAATATCTTTTGCTAAAGCAGTTTTGTTAATTGTTTTGAAGAGAAAATCAATTGCTTATTTGGCTGCAAAATACAGAGCTTTCAATATTGTTCGATTTGCAGTAAACAGTGAAACAGAGGTCCTAGAAGTTCTACAGTAGACCAGAACCAAGGACTTGTATAAATAGATCCTGAGATAAGTAGGTCTTATCTGTGACTAGTAGTTAGCTCTATGTTCCTGTGAAACAACCAGTTAATCACTTTTTCACTTTTGTAATTAGGTGGGCCAGGAAATTGAGGTCCGGCCTGGTATTGTGTCCAAGGACAGTGAAGGAAAACTCATGTGCAAGCCGATCTTTTCCAAAATTGTGTCACTCTTTGCTGAACACAATGATCTACAATATGCTGCTCCAGGAGGTCTTATAGGTAAGAATATTCTCTTATTAAAAGATGCATTTCTTCATGGTTATTGAAAACACTTGGTTTCACTTAATGAATTTCAGTGTAGTGAACAAAAAGGCTTTGAGCAATTTTAAATAATACATATATGTAGAAAGATACAGAGAGACAACATGGGTGTGAGAATTAGATGTTCAATAAATAAATAATTTTGCTGAATGTCAGTGGCCAACTCAGATTAACTTGCATTGTTAATTGTATTGGCTTTAACGGTAGAATGTTTCTTCATCTGTCTTGCTGACATTCTGAAAGTCCTGTCAGGTAATAGAAAATTCTTAGTTTGTTAGGTTTAGGTCTCCTTCAAATATTTTAATATGTAAATATGACAGCTACCTTGCAATTACTCCTTGTGACTTTCCTTGTTTTGTGGTAGGTGTTGGAACTAAAATTGATCCGACTTTGTGTCGGGCTGACCGAATGGTAGGCCAAGTTCTTGGTGCAGTTGGAGCACTGCCGGAAATATTTACAGAGCTAGAAATTTCCTATTTCTTGTTGAGACGACTACTAGGTGTGCGCACTGAAGGAGACAAGAAAGCTGCAAAGGTTTGTACCCCTTTTTTAAGAAAGATAACACTATGGGATTTATTTTTTCCAATTTCTTTTATTAACTTGTGCTAAATTTTAGTAGTATGTAGATTTTTTAATTCATGAAGTAGTTTTCTCATTCATATATGCTTGTCACAAAACTTACCTGTTTGTTTAATATTACAGAAGAATACTTTTTAGAGGAGTAGAAATTCCTATCAGAGTAGTTTGAAGTACCATAAAGTATGTGTCTTTTGAAGTTAGGTATTCTTCTGAACATGTTGGTAGTTGTTTTCCTTTGCTATCAGCCTATTTGTGCAATAATTAGTTTTGCACACATACTGATCTTCTTCCAACTTATATGCTTTTTATAGATTTTTTTTCTCTGAAGAACTTCTTAAAGCTAAATATTTTTGAAACACTGTAGTTGAAAAGAAACTGAATGTGAAGCACAGTGATATTTTCCATTGTCCATTTTACGCAAATCAAACTAGAAGATTATAGTTTTCTCTGTTAGCAGTAAAATCTATTAACTGGTTTCATGCAACAGTAAATTGCTTCAGTTGTCTCTTTAGCCTGTGAAATGAATTATTTTTTGAGAAATCATTTTGATGTAGGGAGGCATAAGGGAAATTACCGTTCTGTTATATAATCTGGATATTCTATAACATTTCAATTTGTAGCAATTTCTGAGACTGCACATACTGAATTAAAAGCAAAACCAGTCTTCAGGATGTTTTGGCATGATGTACTTTCTTGTGATTTCTCTACAGTAGGAACCTGCAGTACTACATAACCAACATTTAAATATTTGTACTTTCTCAAGAGTTAAAATATAAACTTTATCTATTGACACTTCTGTGCATGGTTTATGTGTGTGTATTTAAAATAAGGTTTTTTTGTTTCTCAACTCTATCTTTTCTTTGTGGCATCTAGTTAACAGGACATACTTAATATTGCTTGTAGTATGTTATTTATTGGGTTTTTTTAATACTAAAGCTTATGTTTCAAAGTTTTGTATGTTTTACTTCAGGTGCAAAAATTATCAAAGAATGAAGTTTTAATGGTAAACATAGGATCCCTATCTACTGGAGGGAGAGTCAGTGCAGTAAAGGCTGATTTGGGGAAGATTGTGCTAACTAACCCAGTATGCACAGAAGTGGGAGAAAAAATTGCCCTGAGTCGAAGAGTTGAGAAACACTGGCGGTAAGTTGGTGCTAAATTGGTAGAGTATCCAGTTGTTTTAATGTTAGAAAAAAACCGCAAACAACAAAAAAAATATCAAAACAACAAAAACCCCACAGATCTGATTTTGCTCTAGATACATGTCTGGTTTTAAAATTCTTCTGGATTCTCCTAACACATTGACACTACTGTTGTGGGATGCTTCTTTTCATTTCTAGCCTCTTCTAAAAGAAGCTTTGTAATGGGTATGTATCTATTACCTAACAGACAGGGAAACATCTGTGGTTTGTTGCCAGATTACAGCCATGCTCTAACTGAGCCAACAGCAGGCTATCTTGGCAGCGCGCTTTGAAAATTCTAGTTATGCTAAGGCAAAGCCCATCTTTATATACACCCAAGTCAGTGATGTGTAACCTGTGGAGCTGTATGTGACTTCTAGTGCCACTTTGAGGTAATAGCAGGGAAATGGAGGAGGGATGTTCTGAGGTTCGAGTACTTTGAAAAGAATGAAAAAAGCATCATCTGGATTGACCAATTCAAATTCCAATTATAAAAATGGCTGACTGGACAGAAGCATCTGAGACTGAAAAAGATGAGCAGAACTGGTTGATGATTCATGTTAAGCATGGTGCCATACTTCTCATTAGATGGTTATGTATACTATGTCTATTATGTGCTCCATAAGACTGTCTGAATATCATAAGAACATCAAGGATATTTACATTCGTTGACCCTGCGCAGCCCTTGTAGTCCAAGGGGAAAGCATAAGGGAATGTAACCATTCATACAAGCAGTCCCTGCCGTATGAAAAAGATACAAGCTTTAAATATCCATGGGTGTGAGTTTCTTTTCCACATCAACAGGAAAGCATAGATGAGGATTCAGTGCTTGCTGTCTTAGAGCTAGCTCACAAATTAAGGAAGAGATTATTCCCTGAAAAAAACCCAATTATAATATAACATCTTTTGAAGGGGGGTGGGAACAAAAAAAGACAGGATGTGAATTAAGTCAGGGGAAGCAGAAGGAAGAGGAGAAAATATTTATATTGGAAATGATGCTTTCTTTGAGGTATAGACTGACAGCCTGTGTAAATTTTAATGTGAGTTTTGTGGCTTCTGTAGATTACTTCCCACTTGAAAACCGTGACCATGTTTTGCCAAAAAGCCCACTTGTCTCTTGGTCATGGGGTGAACAAGTAGTCGCAGCCCACTCCGAAGATCCTGTTGTTAAAAAGTTGCCTTCTGTGCTGAATGAAAGGTCAAAGGGACAACATAAGGAAACATAGTTGAGAAAAAGGGAAGGAGGCAAACTGGGAAAAGCAGCAAAATAAAATTTAATTGGAGTAAAGACAATATACAGTTGGTACTTTGAAAATGAACTTGTAGCCTGAAGTAATGGAGCACTGAAAAAATGGATTAAAGTGAGAAAGCAAGAGATGAACAGGAGGTATAAAATAGAAAGTAAATATATAGAAGCATAGAGGTTTTAACAGCAAATGGCCAAGGAAACAGGATACAGTAGTGATTCCAAGGAACAGTGAATTTGGATGTGGAGTAGTTATGACCTATGGATATGGTCCTAAAAAGTGGCAAGTGAGGAAATAATATACTTCAGTTCCTTTTCTGATGTCCAGAGACAGGCTCTACTGCTCAGCAAATTAAATAGAGATGCACATGTTGTTTCTGTGTATCTGCATGCCAGAATTCAGAAATGTTTTAAAGACAGTTGTCTTAATAACGTGGACTGCCTGCTGGTTGTGGAAATGGACATAATCTTAATTTTGTTTTACAAGCGTATTTTTCTAAGGCAACAGTGGCCTATAAAAGGGGCCTTAATATTACTGTATATAAATAGCACAACTTACCTGAGAGTTACCTTTTATAGGTTAAATGTTCATTGAGAGTTACAGCTCTATTTATAATCTTACTGTCATCTTGTCTGAATTTTAACATTCATATTTCTATTTGAAAGTAACGCAGCACTGCAGGAATAGGTGAGAGATCAAGCTGTGAGTAGATTTACAGTCCACCAGTACAACATAAGTTAAAACATTTTCAGAATTTTAGTCTACTGCTCAAAGAGACATCCTTAACTTACTACAAGCATGAAAATGTTCCCTGTCCCTCGCTTTTTTAATCTGTATTTCCACTAGCCAGTCTTTACGTTTTGTAGGATATTTTGGGTGGGAGAAAAGTGGAGAAATGCAAAATGTGACAACTGAAGGCGTAAGAATGACAGGAGGATGTTGATTTATCCTGGATGTTTCTGACTACTATTAAAAGTAATACAAACTGTTTTTCTTTTTGCAGTTTAATTGGTTGGGGTCAAATCAGAAGAGGAGTGACAATCAAGCCAACTGTTGATGATGACTGAAGAACAAAAGAGTGCTTCATTTTTTAAAGATGAAGTGCCTATTTCTATTTCGCAGGGGGTATATTTTCACAGTGGAATTGGAAGCTGTGCAAACATCATCTTTGAGTTGTGTGGCTGTCCTCATACATTTTATTAAATTTTACCCTCTTACTAAAATAGTAGTTACTATCACCATTAAAAGTGTAAAAGAATTGGAATAGAAGTGGGTTTAATTGTCCACATCTTAGAAATTAATTGTACATGTCCCATGGCATGTCTAATTTATGTTACTTTGTTTCAGACATATCTGTTTAATATCAGTCAAGCCAGCCCCAGTGTAACACACAAACTATAAATCTGATACTGAAATAAAATATTGCTTATTTTCATTAATTCATACAACTTTTCTGAGTAACAAAAAACTGCAGTGATTGTTCAACCAGTGGAAGAATTAAAAGGAAAGAAAAAAACCCAACAAACTCCCCTTGAAGACTATTATATTTTCCGCATAACATTTTATTTTGTTTAGACAGGTGTTTACAGCAAAAACTTTCTTTCTTGGTTTGTATGGTTCTGACTTTAGGTTTCTACCTGTATTACACTTTGTAATTAGGATGGCAATGTTGACTGACTTAAATTTGTCACTTCCAATATTATGAGGAATTTTGGTTATACCCCCAAAGGAAAACTACAAGTAAACTGGATCTGAACTAGCAGTACTGGTTTTTACTTTATTTTAGAATGGATTTACAAAAAGAATGTGATTAATTTGGAATGTAGGTGTTTGTCATCATGGAACTCTGTGAGTAACCTGAGAGCTCTTTATAGAGTAGGAGTAAACTGCTTATTTCAAAGTTATATTGAGCAAATATTAGATATGATCTTGAACTATAGGGTTTGGAAAAGGCAGTAGAAAGGAATGATTGTGGGTGGGGGCTGAGGGGGAGGTGGAATTCAGAATGAGATGAGGAAAAAGGTGTAAAACCACTTTTTCTTACCTAGCCTGAATCACACTCCTTAGGAGAAAACATTGTGTAATAAATTTACTGTAGGGTGCTAATACTTTAATCCATTTAGATTTAACTTCTTCATTTATACTAATGTACATAGTTCTAGGTATTTTATAGACTAGACTATTTAGTAAGTCATGCTACTTCTCATATTTTTTACAAAGTACTGTGTTCATTTTCAAAGCCTGGTTTCAGTATTTAAAATCTCCAAGGGCATCCTAAAGGTAAATACCGTTTCACCCATCAAAAGGGACTTCAGTGAAGCAGCTTGAGTTTTGTTTCTTGTTTTGTATTGTGTTTGTTTTGCCTTATTCCATCTACATTCCTGTACTCAGTTGCTGCGTTTGTAAAGTACTTCTACCTCGCATGGTGTTGAGACTAAATCGTTACCTCTTAAATCTTTGTTTCAGAGACTTCAGCTTCCATGCTTTGGAAGCTCATTTTTGTAACACTTGAGTTCTGAGAATTTGGATAAACTTATGTCTTGCCTAGTTTGGGAGCATGAGGGTGAGCACACAAAAAAGTAAGCTACTGCAGAGTGCTAGGATGATGCCACCACCAGGATGAAATTGAGTCCAAGGAGTTCTTTCTAGATGCACAGAATGTGTGGGTCTATGATACAGAAATGCTGAGATGCTTCTGACAAATTGGTTAAGCAATTTTAGGCGTCCAGATATTTTGGAGGTTGGGCCTTAATCTTGTAATCTGCAATTCAAAAAAAAATTGAGAGGGCCATAATCTTTCCAAAGCGCTCAATGTACTCCTGCGCTTGGGTAGGTAATAAATGCAAAGTACTAGGACTGTCCTAGTGCTAGGATTAGTAGCCAGCCTTATGTCCTCCCAGCTAAATAGCTGTAGGTCATTACTTAATTTAGGTCTAAACCATGATTTGACACTGCTGTAGTTGATAGTAGATTTACTAGGTACACGTTATCACTAATGGTAAGGAATGCTTTATTGAAAGTGTCTTGTTCTCTCTGAAATGTTAAGTAATTTTTTTTTTTTTTTTGTCTGATGGCATGCACAGGAACTTGTGGAAACTGGAGAGAATAGAAGCAATGAAGTGCCAGGGCAGTGAATTTTGCATCTGACCCATTCTTGCATCAGCCTGCTTTCGTGATGGCTCTTCCAGGCTGGGCTACATTTGGGTTTTGTTTTTTTTTTAGCAGCTGCAGCCCCCTCCCCCCAAGGCAGTTGCTTAGATTTTGAGCTGTTCTTCGCTTCCTTCTGATGGTAGGCTTAGGTTTGTTATTTGTGCTGTGCCACGCAGAAAAGAGTTGGCTGAGAACGGGATGGTTGTTGCAGGGATGGCCCTGTTTCTGATCCTTCCCGAGAGAAGAAGGGAAGTTAGGAGCATGTATAGGTAGTCTGAGAGGTCAGCTGTGACTTATATAACACACTGTTTATGTCATATGTATTCCATCGCATTGTGACAGTAGGGAGGAAGGTGTAAAGCGCAATATTCTTTCTTGCCACCAAAATGTTACGGTTCCTGTAACTAGAAAGCTTTGACTCTGCTGGCCTGAGCAGAGAACAGTGGGAACATTTTGAGACTTCGATGAATACACGAAGCACGTGACTCTGCAGGATCGGAGAGCTGAGTGTGACCAGTGTCAAGTGTAAATGTGTTACGTGCTGGTGTGTCTGTGTCCACCCACTCTGCGTTCGCTGAGCTGTGATGCCGAGATTTAGATGAATGAAAGGAGAGGAAGAGATACCATGTAAAACTATAGATTTCCTTGGCCAGGATGAAAATAATAACAGATTACTTGTAAGCTCCCTCATTTCACCAAGGATTTGTTTTAGAATGATAATTTTCTCTTATTTTTAATTTTTACCCTTTATAGGTCAGATTTAGCTCCCTGAATGTGGGTGTGCAGTTGCCTTTCAGATGGGCTGGCTAGCCAGGGCACAGGAGTGGAATTGGCAGCTATTGCACTTGCCCATTCTGGTGCTGGAGTATAGCAGGGCATCCGAGGTGGCACCAGTACCTACACTTGGGTCTGCCAGAACTTGGTAGCTGGTTTTAGGAGGGTGGTACCAGCATAGTGGTACCTCTTCACTAGGGGGAGGAAAGTATATCACCTCGATAAATATTTTGTGAAAGACTGATGGTGTCTGTGAAACCTACCAGGCCAGTGGAAGTTAATTGAACTACTACCTGGTTTGGTTTGGTTTTTAAAGCAGAACCAATCACAGGTTGATGAAACCTAGTGAGATACTGCCTGGGTGTCATTCCAAGGAGTTCTTGCTGGTTGGCTCAAAGTAAACAAATTACTTAAGAAATCAAGTTCTTCACCGTGTTTATCAGTATCACAAATACCGTACTGCCCCGCAAACCACTCACAGTTAAACTTCAGGCTGGTTACCTAGTTTAAGAAAGATTTTTAAGGAAGCAAAAGTGTACAAAACTTGAAGTAGTTCTTCACTGTAACTTTTTGTAAATGCCAATGGTGTGGCTGCTGCTTCACTTGATTTTATGGAAATTACGTTATTCTTAATAAAAGTGGTTATTAGTTTCCTCTTGTTTCTGATGGGACTGAAGGCAAGTTTAAAACTGAGAAGAAACTCTGGAAAGAAAAAGTGGTTGCTCTCCAAGGGCTGTGTGCAATCCCTGCCCTAGAGTACTAGTACTTGTGGCTAGAGATTGTCCAGAAGCGGGGGGGGGTTGTGGGAGACAGTCCTTGGGTTGGTTTGTGGGTTTTTTTTAATGTTTCTTCTTCCCATCCAGATGAGTGTGAAAACCTTATTAATGGAGCAAAATACCTTTTAAGAGAGCAGAAACATGCTATTTGGTATATCAAGGTCACATCTCTCCTTCACAGCGAGGTCTTGCGTCTCTCTTCCACATCAGTGTAGAATGTTGAAGTCCTCATCACTCTGGGTACCACAGATGGATTTTAATTCTCTGTATGTACGCTCTTCGTGGCACGGGACTTACAACAGCTGTTGGGACACTACAGGGATTTGGAGGACCAGTGTTCAGAACTGGGATTCTGATTAACTCCAGGTGGAAACAACTTACTCCGAAATGGAATAAACACCCACGGGAGAGCTGCTTCAGTTTATTCCTCTTCTTTTCCCCCTTTCCTTTCTCTAACCAGTCCTCTCTGTGAAAACAAGAGGCGAAAGTGATCCCTGTTGTTGGTACAGAAGGTCTCACTGTCCCGTAGACTAACATCTAGTTACTAACAGTGACAAAAGACATAGAAGAGTCTTCCCAGTGCCTTGTTCCAAGTTCTCTTCCATTCAGATATTGCTGCATAACAGACAAGAGAATCACCCCCTACCTTAAATTTGCCATAAAGAAAAATTATATCACCTTAGTAACTTCTGTAGAAACACACCTGCTAAAATAGGGAAATGTCAGGTTAATGACAACTGTGGTTGTACAGCTAATTTACAGGAGCAGAAGTCTGGGTTGCTGTTGAAGCTTGGACCTCTCGTGCTCCTGGATGCTTGTTGTCCACACCTGTTGTATCAGCTCCAGTGCTTGTCCAAATGTGTGATGTGAACCAGATGAGGGAATGGTTTTGAAAACCTGTTGGGTTTTTTTTTTTTCTTTTTAGAAATGAGTCAGTCTCTGCTGTTGGCAGCCAGGATTTAAAATTAAGTTTGTCATTAGATTTCAGGTGATAGGGAATGTGGGAAATTCTATCTTGCTTCCCCCAGGTAGAACATAACCTTTATGTTGCCTCGGATACCAAACGTAACTGAAGACTTCATATGTATGGCTTTGCACTCTGTCTCCTTTAAAGTAATACTATATCCCAGCCTGTATGCGTGTTCTATAGACCTGTTAAGTCACACTGATAATGCAGTTTGAGCTGGGATTTTATAACTGTAATATTGTAATTCCAAGTGGTAAAAATGCAAGTGAATGATGGACAAAATAAACCCAAAACATCTCTGGTTTTGCTTTCCCCAAATTCTGGCAGTTTCCCCTGCTTTATTATTTTCAGGAATCATTCTGGTGAGCTGATTAAAGACAGGAGGCACGTCAGAGAGAGTCTGTGAGCATTTCCCAGAGCTCCAGTGGTGCTGTTAATAGCTTTGGTTGGTTTTCAAAGCCCTGGTTTCACGAAAATGCAG
>JAOQGH010000001.1:123465795-123512344 GCA_025769975.1 Gallinago jamesoni | reverse complement strand
TTCCCCTGCTTTATTATTTTCAGGAATCATTCTGGTGAGCTGATTAAAGACAGGAGGCACGTCAGAGAGAGTCTGTGGAATCCTGGTGGGTTGTCTAACAAGGTTACAGGAAGAGAGCATTTCCCAGAGCTCCAGTGGTGCTGTTAATAGCTTTGGTTGGTTTTCAAAGCCCTGGTTTCACGAAAATGCAGGGAGAAAAAGTCATTAGCTTAATTTCATATTGAAATTTTCTCTAATTGGCATATATACATGTATACTTATGTTACTTATTGCAAGTAAGTAACACTAGCTTACTAGAAAAAGATGGGTGAATAGCTGTGCAGAAACTAAATAGGGTAATTCTGTGATGCACAAAAGAGATAAAGCTAAGAGCTGATGCTCCTGCGTGATGCTTACTGAGGTTGGTTCTTTGAAGAAACAGCTATAAAACACTGAGAAAGATACAAAATTCTAAGAATGGGTAGGCTTAGGCTCAACAAAGATGAAGGATGATGCTTTATTTTCTTGCATTGTATACCTTAAAAAGAAAGGTTTTTAGAAAAAGTTGATTTCTAATCATACCTGTAAAGGCAAAAAGACATTTCTGCTTTGACCGCCATGGCTCTAACGTGCAGGACCTCTTCCTAAAAGTAAAACTTTAAGCTCTATGTAATCATCACCAAAACCCTGTGGTTATATACTGTTGTATAAAGTCTGTTGTTGTAGGAGTTAGATGTACCTAATGTTGGGGCAGGCAGCTATTCGGGCCAGAAGACAGTTTTGTAGTCCGTTTTTCAAGCAAGAGTCCTCTTCCAGTGTCTTACAGGAGACATTGTCCTTCAAACTAGCCCAAATAACATGTGGTGGGGTAAAAAATCCGGGTGCAGAGCGGTACTGCTGGTTTCAGAGTCGTTACGTTAGCTTCTGTCTCACCCTGGTTTCCCAGTTGAGGCACCGAGTGGTTTTGATCAGCGTAACGGGGAAGGAGGTTTGACCTGTCCTACAGTATTTTGGATTGGCTCAAGCTGAACTAAAGCATCGTGAAAGGACGCAGTGCTGGCAGGAGACGTCGCTGTGCCCAGGCTGCGTTACCTCAGTATCCAAGAAGGCAGCAGGAGGTCATACCTCGCGCTGCGTTAATAAAAATAAGTGGGAACTTTGTGCAACGGTGCAAAGTTAAGGCGTTGTGTCAGCAATTGTTTCTGAGACTCCAGCATGTATTTAGGAAATGCCATTTCCAGCCCAACCTCAGATTTTGTTCTCAAGGGGTGAAGCATGAGTTTTCAATTAAAATCTTTGCTGATTTTGTTCTGGTAAATACAAAACCCGAAAGCATTTTAAAAATATGTTTTTGCTGCGTTAGTTTTGTAGCACTTCCGAAAGCTCCTTCTAGCTCACTGCTGGTAAAGGAGTTTCTCCTGTTTTTCCGTGCTGAGTCATCTTGCCGATAGCCTCGGCGCTGCTTACATGAAAGATTAAAACTTCTGCCCCCCTGTCCTTTTGCGTCCTGGTTTCCCACCAGCGCTTCCCCCAGCCTAACGCCCCGGCTCTGCGTGTCCCGGCTGCTCGGGGTCTTGCTGTAAGGCCAGGGCTAAACATTTGCAAAGCTTCGAACAGCTCCCCTCCCTTAATACTACTACTACCAAAACCAACGGAGCACAAAGGGCTGGTTTCCAGACCCTGTCACCTCCTGACCATACGATGGCGCCTGTGCACGCATGATTCCATTCAGTTGCCTTTTCACTGCAGTCCCCGGTCCCTGCCATTCATCAGTTCTTCCCCAGCCACAGCTGCTTTGGCACAGCTGGCTTAATTGCTGAATGTTCCCTTACCACGATGCTAAAATTACAAATGTGCCCAGGCTTCCTGTTTCTGCTCTCGTTTCTGTATCTATCCAGATACAGCTATATCATAGAGTAGTTTTTGTTGGGGGGGACCACGAAGGTCATCTGGTCCAACCCCCCTGCGATGAGCAAGGGCATCTTCAACTAGATCAGGCTGCTCAGAGCCCTGTCCAACCCGACCTTGAATGTTTCCAGGGATGGGGCATCTTCCAGCTCTCTGGGCAACCTGTGCCAGTGTTTCACCACCCTCAGCGTAAAAAATTTCTTCATCTAGTCTAAATCTACCCTCTTTCAGCTTTAAACCACTACCCCTTGTCCTATCACAGCAGGCCCTGCTAAAAAGTCTGTCCCCAGCTTACTTATTAAGCCCCCTTTAAGTACTGAAAGGCCGTATGTGCACACCTAATTTTCTATACGCCTCCAGTCCATCCTACTGGCATAGTAAAAGTATTTTTTTTGACATCCTAGGTAGAATAAACATTTTTAGAGAGTTTTTGGTATGCAGCAGTATTTCAACTGTGACAGTCAAAAACTGTGATGTAAGTATGTAAGTTCTCCTCCTTTCTTACCTTGAGAAGATTACAACCCAAACAAGCAAGTATCCTAACGGGGCAGTGTGCAATGAAGAAGGAATAGGCAGGAGAATTTTGGTGCCAAGGAACAGGCATCTTGTCAAAGGAATTTCCTCAAATACTTAAATAAACACATGTTCTTCAATGTTTCTTAAAATACAAGGAACTAAATCACTGTGCTCAGGCATGGATGAAAACTGTTGACACGTTTTAGTTGAAGTAACGTTAATATATATGATACGTACTTGTAGTGGTGAAGGCTCCATTAAGAAATTGCAGGGTATGCATTTAGAAAACACCAACTTTCCAGTTCAAGCAGTTGCTTTATAAAGCCTAGTACACTGTTTTAATATCATGGTTCATTTGCAAAATAAGTAAGATGCACAAATTACATTTAATGTTCAACAGTCATAAGGTTTCAAATGAATCAGGGCACCAGCTCTCCTTTATTGCCTCTCTGTGGACATTTGTAAAGAAATCTAACACACTAGACAGGATTCATTATGTTACTTAGAAAGCCTCTTCCCCTGCCAAACATTACACAATTCTATTTTTAGTTATTTCAGTTTATTTAGTTTACAATGAAGACCTGAAAAGCATTTTCTCCCGCAAGTGTGCCTTAAGGTTCTCTGATTCATTTGTCTTCTTGTTTTTGCTTAATCATCTATTCAACTATGTAATCTATCAAGAATCTCAAAATATTTGCATTGTAGTCCCAACTACTACACATACAGAATTAAGTCACAGGTTTTGCAAGTTTTCATTAAAGAAGCTTTTTTTTTTTTACCTCAGTGAGTAGCATTGGGCATACAGCATACTTTTTATTTTGTACTTCTACCTGGCTACAGCCAAAATGCTGTTCACAATGTAAAGTTTAGCAAAAAAATCTTTTTTTAAAAAAAATTGTTTCCCGTTTATTCCTTTGGCAATGATTGCATACAACTTAATCCTTTATAAATCTAAAATGGAGCCATACTTTTCAGAAAAAGGGAAAAAAAAAAGGTACGAGGGCATAATTAGTCCTTCCATGGCAATCACAATCATTCATGTATTCCCCATATGGTTTTGGCTTCTTGCCTAGATGTCTGACAATACGTGTGTTAAACATGCTGGGGCAGGGGCCGCCGGCACAGCCCTGCAAGCCACGGACCTCTTTAGGCACACAAATGGTCCTGTTAATACCAGAGAGACCATTATGCGCTTAAGGGTAAGCTTGTGCTTTTAAGTGTTTTGGAAACTGTGATCTTAAATGACTTCCATTTTTCTGAAGGGCTAATTCTTCCTTTACGTTATGCTCGCTGCTTCACGCTGTTGCTATTCTGCCGATTCGTAGGCTCACGCTGGGAATTTATTTTCACAGTGAAAACTTCATATCTCTCTTCGAAAGGATTTGGAGCTTTATGGGAAGGTGTCTGTTTTGACACTTAATGACCCAGAAAAGTGGGCTCCTGGTACTTACCAGTGCAACCTGGCACCTTACAGGCTGCTGAAAAGCTGCTGTGTGCATTAAACAGATCATGAGCTCCTATCAGTTTAAGCAGAACACAGAGTCCACATCTCAAGTCAGGTGAGGACAGCAAGAGATGAGGGGCTTCTTCAGAGAAGCCTTTCCTTACTGCAGTTTAGATTGAATTTGTGTTTTGCTTCTTACTCCTGCTACATTCTTAATTTGAGTCACGTCAGTCCAATTGTATGACAGTCTCGAGTAACAACATGTATTTTTATGTAGCCATTAGAAAAGAGATTGCTCATATCTGCGCCAGAGGAACTCAGTTCTCAGTTTTACGTAGGATCTTTGACCTGAGGGTTTCGAAGTACCCTTGTGGCTCACCCAGAGCACAGTTAATGTAGCTACAGAACAGTTTCGCTAGAAAGAGAGCAAATAACACAGCTTTCAACTGACAAATACAACCCTAAAAATTGGTGTTGTCTTTACTGCTACTCTAGCAGCAAATTTTGCTAAAGTCTCGCTGAAAGGGGGGTTTGTCTCTCAATGTAACGGCTTGTTTTGTAATGCTCTGCTGTCTTGTTAAACTATTTATAAGAGAAACAGGGAGGGGCTGGCACAGTCCTACTTCAAAATACAATGCTTATGTACTCACTGAAGCAGATAGCCCTCAGGGCCATCTGCAAGATTTTTTAGCCAAGAAAACAGAAATACCTTTCAACTGTCTGAATCTTCTCTCGCCTTTCTTTTTCAAGATCTATCAGTGCTGACTTCCACCAACATACCGGGTTGAATATTTACTAGTCCTTTCACCTTTATTACATGTACTTGCCAACAACGTTGGAGGCGAACTCTTTGATTCCTGGACAAATAAGGCAAATGAAATGTGAGCTTACAGAATTAGAGGGTAAATCTTGGATATTTTTATTTTTTTTACCTTCCCCCCCTAGAACAATGAGAGTTTCAATCAAGAGGATGTTATTTGGAATTCTAGAATAAATAACTAACCTCCCTACCTAATTAAAAATTCCTGTAAGCTTGCACAGCACTTAATAAGGAAGTGCTAGAAATAAAATTGCCCATGGAACCCTACCTTTAACAACTAAGTAATGGGGTCTACTGGATATTTGTAAACCAAGATATTTTAAAGATTTTAATACAGCCAAATAACTTGTCAGTTCTCCAGAGGTTACCAGAGACCTCTGCTCAACATAAGGACCACCCCACTGTTTAAATGTAAGATCTTCTTTCTTTTTTTTTCTGTAATTTTTAATTTAAAAAAAAATTTTTTTTTTTCTATTTTCTTTCTTTTTATTTTTTTAAAAAAGGCGGGGGGGTGGGGGGAGGAAATCTTCATTTTGATCTCAGGCAGCTAAAAAAAACGTGTCTGGAATCTTCCCAAAAAATTCAGTTTGAGGCCAACACCCTTTATGGAAAATTTCAGACTTGTGAAAGCTGGCAAAGTTTTATGAACAACTGAAAACCTGTTTAATACAAAATGTCAGTCAGTTTCAAAATAAGTGACGTTATGCTGCACACTGCTAATATTTTTAAACAGAGAAGTTATCTGAGATGATAGATAAACATCATCGGTAGAGATTTCATATTGGCCTTTTAAGATTTTCATGGATTTAAACCTATTAAGTCAGTTCAAACTTAATGATTGTAACACCACCACCACAGGAAAGACTGCAAGTATCTGGACCCTCTTCTGATCTTTCCCTACAATTATCAAAGTGCAGGATCCTGCACTTGGGTCAGCACAAACCCTGGTATCAATACAGGCTGGGGAACAAAGGGAATGAGAGCACTCCTGGCGAGAAGGACTCAAGGGTGTTGGTGGATGAGCAGCTCAACATGAGACAGAAATCACAGAATCACAGAATCACATGCTGGCAGCCCAGAAAGCCAACTGTATCCTGGTTTACATCAAAAGAACTGTGGCCAGTAGGGCAAGGAAGGTGATTCTGCTCTCGTGAGACCTCACCTGTACTACTGTGTCCAGCTCTGGAGTCCTCAGAGGAGGAAAGACACAAACCTGCTGGAGCAGGTCCAGAGGAGGGCAACAAAAGGGATCAGAGGGCTGGTGCACCCCTGCTATGAAGACAGGCTGAAAGAGCTAAGGTTGTTCATCCTGGAGAAGAGAAGGCTCCAAGAAGACCTTATTGTGGCCTTTCACTACTTAAAGGGGGACTACAGGAAAGATGACAAACTTTTTGGCGGGGCCTCTTACAATAGAACAAAGGGTAATGGTTTTAAGCCAAAAGAGGGTAGATTTAGACTAGATATAAGGAAGAAATTCTTTACAGTGACGGTGTTGAAACACTGGGACAGGTTTTCTGGAGAGGTGGTAGATGCCCCATTCCTGGGAACACTCAACGTCAGGTTGGACAGGGCTCTGAGCAGCCTGATCTAGTTGCAGATGTCCCTGCTCATTGGAGGAGGGTTGGACCAGATGACCTTTAAAGGTCCCTTCCAACCCAAACTGTTCTGTGATTCTGATTCTTGTATAGCACAGCACAGGCAGACTGAACATGAACCTTTTGCATTCTTCTTCTGGATTCAAACACAGCCAGTCTTTCCACCAGGATGTTCTTTACATGGGATACAGTTCTTTAAAATGCACAATAATATCTGAATAAAAAACATGTCAGTTGGCAGCCTGGTAATTTTGAACACATTTTAAATCACTCTTTTTTTATAAGTAGGAAACATTAGAATCTCTGTCCAAATCCAAGTCCATTTTTCAGGTCGCAATACTGACAATAGGATATTCTCAGATCACACTCCACTGTTCAGCCTCTGTATTTCCCACTCCTTTACTACGCAATATCCCAGCCTTATCATGATGAATTTCCTCCAGATGGAAGATCCCAGCAATGTCTACAGTGGGACTTGGGAAGATTATACCTTATAATGCCATGAAAACCTTTGAATGACTTTCGGTTATTTGATGAGCATTTTAATGGCAATTTCTTCAAAAGAATTTTGTGTACTAATACATGATTATTCAGGTCAATCTCTGTTTCATTACTTCATTCATGGCAACAAGTTTTCTCATCCAAAGAAAATATTTTCTCTTACAACTTCATTCATCTCCCTTTGCGCTCAAGCCTTTGGCTCCCAAGCGCTTTGGCTGCCTGTACACATAAGGTGGTTCAATCAGCACCACAACTTTGGTTGTCTGAATTCATCCTAGGTTTGGAGACTGATAGACACAGTCAAACTCAACCATGCTGCTGAATAAAACAGGAGGGCACTTCCGTTCTTAGAGGCGATTGTTGAGCCATACCACAGTGGCCCAGTATTCCCTTTGGCACTTTTTCCCCAAAGGTCCACAGGTGAAGCGAGTTGGTGGCTTTGTGCTGCATGTGTTTCTATAGGTGTCATGTGTCAGTCTCAGTGGCCCGGCCATTTGTGCTGACAAACATCAGGCCAGATGCTACCCCCAGCCCAGGCACTCTGACAGCCTGGGCACCTGTCCAGCCCAGGTTGTGCTTTCCAAGCCTCATTTACCAAAAGCTATGTGAAGCTTCCCACTAACGCCAAGCTAGAGGGAGAAGCCTGAAGACCAATGGTGATTGCAATATCCAGATGAATAGGTGAAAGCCATTTCACAGCCTCCCAGGGGAGGGTGACAGGCAGCACACCAAGCTTCAGCATGCAGCTGGTGCTCCAGCTCCATAGTGAGAACACTGCCTGGTGGAAGCAGGTTGTGCAGCACACACAGGACCTAGCTGCTTAAGCTAGAGGATATGACAAGTGACTGTCCTAGAGTTCTGTACTGATTTTATCCATCTTTAATGAGTCAGATAACTAACGTGTCACCTGCAGGACAGGGAAACCTCTACTTGTGAGCAGCCTGTGACCAATTTCATAGAACTATAGGATGGTTTGGGTTGGAAGGGACCTTATAGATCGAGTTCCAATCCCCCTTCCACTAGACCAGGTTGCTCAAACCCCATCCAGCCTGATCTTAAAAACTTCCAAGGAAGGGGCATCCACAACTTCTCTGGGCAACCTCTTCCAGTTTCTCACCACCCTCACATAAAGAATTTCTTCCTGATATTTAATCTTAAATCTACCCTCTTCCAGTCTAAAACCATTCCCCCTCCTCCTACTGCTACACTCCCTGATAAAGAATCCCTCCACATCTCTCCTGTAGGCCCACTTTAGGTACCGAAAGGCTGCAATAAGGTCTCCCCACAGCCTTCTCTTCTCCAGGCAGAACAACCCCAACTCTCTCAGCCTGTCTTCATAGGAGAGGTGCTCCAGCCCTCTGATCATCTTTGTGACCCTTCTCTGAACCCACTCCAATAGGCCCATGCCTTTCCTCTGCTGAGGGCTCCAGAGCTGAATGCAGTACTCCACGTGGAGTCTCATAAGAGTGGAGTAGAGGGGTAGAATCACCTCCCTCAATCTTCTGGCCATGCTTCTTTTGATGCAGCCCAGGATGCAGTTGGCTTTCTGGGCTGCCAGCACACATTGCTAACTCATGTTGAGCTTCTCACCCACCAACACCCCCAAGTCCTTCTCCTCAGGGCTGCTCTCAATCCATTCTCCACCCAGCTTGTATTTGTCCTTGGGATTGCCCCAGCTCACATAGGATCTTGCACTTGGTCTTGTTGAACTTCATGAAGTTTGCATGGGCCCACCTCTCCAGCCTGTCCAGGTCACTCTGGGTGGCATTCCATTCCTCCAGTGTGTCAACCACACCACACAGCTTGGTGTCATCAGCAAACTTGCTGAGGGTGCACTCCATACCCCTGCCCATGTCACTGACAACGATGTTAAACAGCAACAGTCCCAGTACCAACCTCTGAGGAATGCCACTCGTCACTGTTCACCATTTGGACATTGAGCCATTGACCGCATCTCTTTGAGTGTGGCCATCCAGCCAACTCTTTATCCACATAGTCGTTCATCTGTCAAATCCATGTCTCTCCAATTTTGACATCAGGATATCATGCAGGACAGTGTCAAATGCTTTGCACAAGTCCAGGTAGATATGTCTGTTGCTCTCCCCTTATCCACCAATGCTGTAACCCCATTGTAGAAAGCCACATTTGTCAGGCATGATTTGCCCTTGGTGAAGCCACGTTGGCTGTCACAAATCACCTCCTTATTTTCCATGCGCCTTACAAGAGGTTCCAGGAGGATCTGCTCCATGAACTTGCCAGGCACACAGGTGAGACTGACTGGCATATAGTTCCGCAGGTCTCCATTTTTTCCCATTTAAAAAAAATGGGTGTTATGTTTCCCATTTTCAACTGTGGGAACTTCATTGGACTGCCACAACTTCTCAAATATGATGATTAGTGGCTTAGCAACTTCATCTGCCAGTTCCCTCAGGACCCACAGATGCATCTCATCAGGTCCCATGGACTTGTGTGCCTTCAGGTTCCTTAGATGGTCTCGGACCTGGTCTTGTCCTACAGTGAGCAGTTCCTCTTTCTTCCAGTCCCTGGCTTTGCTTTCTGTAACTTGGGCAGTGTGGCTAGAGCACTCGCTGGTGAAGACTGAGGCAAAAATGTCATTGAGTACCTCAGCCTTCTGCATATCCCAAGTGACCAGGTCTCCCATTTCCTTCCAGAGAGGGCCCACGTTTTCCCTAGTCTTCCTTGAATTACTGACATACCTGTACAAGCTTTTCTTGTTGCCCAAGCTGGCCTTGTTGCCCTGGCCAGATTTAATTCTATCTGAGCTTTAGCTTTCCCAACTTGACCCCTGGCTGCTCAGACTATTTCTCTGTATTTCTCCCAGGTTCCCTGTCCTTGCTCCTAGCCTCTGTAGGCTTCCTTTTTGAGTGTAAGTTTGTCAAGGAGCTCCTTGTTCATCTAAGCAGACTTCCTGGCATTTTTGCCCAACTTCTTCCATCACTCCTGAGCTTGGAGGAGGTGATCCTTGTATATTAAGCAACTTTCTTGGGTCTGTCTTCCCTCAATAGCTTTATCCTGCAGTACTCTACCAAGCAGATCTCTAAAGAGACCAAAGCCTGCTCTCCTGCAGTCCAGGATAGTGAGCTTCCTGTGTGCCCTTGTCACTGACATAAGGATGTTGAAGTCTTCCCTCTCATGGTGGTCACTGCAGCCAAGGCTGCCCTTGAGCTTGACATTCTCCACCAGCCCCTCCTTGTTGGTAAGGTCCAAGATCCAACATAGCACTTCTCTCCTTGCTGGCTCTTCTATCGCTTTGAGGAGGAAGTTATCAATACATTCAAGGAACCTCCTGGATTGCTTGTGCCCTACTGTGTTGCCCCTCCACCACATACCAGGGTGGCTGAAGTTCCCCGTGAGGACCAGGACTTCTGAACATGAGGCTGCTCCCACCTGTCTACAGAGGGCCGCATCTGCTTGGTCTTCCTGGTCAGGTGGCCTGTAGCAGACACACACTGTAACATCACCTGTCCCTGCCCTCCATTTAATCCTGACCCATGCGCTCTCAGTTGGCTCCTCATCCATGCCCCGGCAGAGCTCCATGCACTCCTGCTGGTCATTGACATAGAGGGAGAAACCCCCCCCCTTGTCTTCTTGAAGAGTCTGTATCCTTCTATTCCAACACTCCAGTCATAGAAGCCATCCCACTGTATCTTCATGATGCCAGTTAAGATCATAGTCCTGCAGGTATGCTCATGCCTGTAGCTCCAAAT
Source organism: Gallinago jamesoni (assembly GCA_025769975.1). Taxonomy (NCBI): domain Eukaryota; kingdom Metazoa; phylum Chordata; class Aves; order Charadriiformes; family Scolopacidae; genus Gallinago; species Gallinago jamesoni. Next base: position 123,501,853 of record JAOQGH010000001.1, on the reverse strand, counting down.
TTGTTCCCCACGCTACGTGCCTTTGCATAGAGGCATTTTAAGTTGGGCCCTCGATGAAGCTTCCTGAATTTAGTGCCACACAAGGCCAAACCATTTGAACCATGCTTTCGGAGAGGAATGCAAGGTTGTAAGCACTTGCCCTTTGGTGCCCATGGATCACATACACATAATAACACCTGAGCAGTCTTAGAGGCTTGTGATCCCACCTGGAAGAAAGATTAATCATATAAACCTCTCATTCCTCTGTCCACCAGGAATACCAAGCCCTGACTCCACATTGCCTCACACCTTAAGAGTATGCTTTTTGTTGTGTCCTTTTTGCATCTGTCCTGTGGTGTGATTTCTTGAATTTGATGATGCTGGTTGCTTGGCCATAATATGATTCGACACTTCATACTGTGGACAAAACATCCTGCCAATTCCACATGACTTGAGCATCTTCTGTAGGCAGTTTCAAAGGACTTTGCTTCATCCATTGAGATTTTGTGCATAGACATATACCTATGTCACAGCAGACAGCAATAACCATTGCTGCTTTGGGAGGTTCCACTAATCATTTTCTAGGCAGGACTGTTGCCCCAAGTGACAGGACTAAAGAACCTCTTCTTCAGACCCTTTTTGGGCACGGTGGCTGAGATCAAATAATCCTGATGCACCTCCTTCTGTGGGTCTTGGCCCATTCTTCAATGGATGTTTCCAGGTCCTGCATCAAAAAACCCTTGAGACATCAGCCTGTGATATTTTTGATGAAGGACCAAGTGGTTGCCAGGAGATACTGAAAGGCTTCTGATTGCAACCTGGTGGCAATATTCTCTTGTGGTGGCCACAGAAAGATATATATCGAAAGAAATATCGACTGTAGTATCTGAGACTGGAGAGAGGGGACAAACAGGCACTGTTGGCCAAGTGCAAGAACCAGAGCACAGACACTAGAGGACTCTACAGAATTAAATGTCTCCACGTTTGTATTAGTTAAGTACATTAGTTTAACTTACAAGCTCAAATTAACACACAGACAATTCCTCAGAAATTTTGAACAGCCCTATGGAGACTACAAAAAGCGACAAGAATATTTTACTGTCTGATACACAGCAAATAGGCCTGGGCATGTCTTGACAGAGCAAAAGAAATGATTTGAAACGATTCGTATATAAAAAAACATCAGAATACTAAAAAAATACACCTTCAAAAAGTTATATTCTTTGAGATACCTGTACTTCCTTCCACTTCTCAAAGGGCAGGGGAGAATCACCACAGATGGCCAAATATGAATCTCTCTACAGTGTTAGCCATTAAATTTCACTCACTCCTTTGTGAACCAAAGGACTTTGACTCAGGCAAAAATGCCAGAAAGGCATCCAGTCTTGAGCTGAAGGCATCACAGGGAGGAGAACCCACTCAACCTGTCCCTTGTGTTTTGCTCATGGTTGATCACCTTTTACCATTTAGAAAGACAAGTCTAAGTTTTTTAATTGAATCCATCTTGTTTAAACTTCCAGCTATCAATTTCAGTTGTGTCTTGATTTGGTTGTAGATCAAGAAGTAAACAGACTTTTATGTAAAGGCCTTCAAACTAGTCAACACAAAGCTAAGGACCCTCAACTTATCATTTTATAACCTAAGGCAGTTAGCAACAAACAAGCAAGAGCTTGAGTAATCTGGAAGTCTTACTTGGCACACTGCTGTTTGCTAAACATGTTGCCAATATCTGGAAAGGTATCTAAATAAGACACCAAAAAAAAAAAAAAAAAGGAAGAATGGCTCTTTACTAATTTTTACAATTTATTCATGTGTAAATTATCAGTGAGATGGATGCAAACATTATCAGCCATACTGACTGACAGCGGTACCAATTTTTCATGGCTTGACACACTTACTCTTTTTAAGAAAATCTAAACGGAACCTGATCATAACATCATATAATCAATGTGACAATTAAGTGTCCAAGTAAGAAATTACTAACACATATCTTCAGAACTCAATGACTGTTAAGTACTAGTATCATTTTAAGAGGGCGTTCAGCAAAAGCTTAACTTGCCTTTGAGAGGGCAAATTCAGATACATCATGGTACCCACTGCTGAGTAACACTAAAACAAGCTCTAGAGAAAAACAGAAAGAAACACTGGATCATAGGTAAAATTGGAGTCAGAAGGTACGGACTCTGGTCAGGGGACTACAAACAACTGAGCTATAAACTTTTATATACAAGCTATATTTTGTCTCTGGTGTATCAAATCTGACCCAACTGAATGACTAATTATGGTCGGGAGTCCTATTGCTTATAATGTATTTTTACCATTTGCCTACTCCACTCCAAAACCTGCAAGTTACAAAAACATTTGTGCAAGTAAGTTAACCTGTGATGTTACACAGGTGGTGCAAGCATACCTATCCTATCTGCAGCTTTCAAGTGCGTTCTGCCCTTGGACTCCTCCACCAGCTGTGAGAGCAGAAAGAGTTGCGAATAGCAGTTGTAAACATGGCTTCCTTGCTGGCAGCTCCACCGATGGGAGTTGCCGTGTTCCTGATCATACCAGGGTGGCTTTGGCCTACTGGAAACCACAGTAGCTGGGGACAACACTTAGGTGATGGCTGCATCAGGACAAAATATCTCTCTAATGACTCAAAAGCTGCCGGTATCCAGCTCCTGAGTAGTAAAGAACAAGAGGATAAAGGTGATACAGTTATATTCAGACAGGGTGAACAGCCAACCAGTCAAGAAGCTAAGATTTAGGTCTTCACAAAACATCTAGCCATTTGCCTTTCAATAGAATCAAAGCTTTTCCGAGGTCTTCCTCTGCAATGACATAACATTTGGATATGCTGAATCTTTAACGGTAACCTACCCTGTATGATGGACTCTCATTCCTTATGTCGATGACAGACTGATTAAAATGGCCTTGGAACCAAAGACCTTATAGGATAACCTGTGGTTCATTATAATTTTTTATGTACTTTATGTTTGTTGGAATAAATGGCTTAAAAATTGTAGAAGCATTCAAGTTGGATCTCTATAGATCTCCTAGTCTGACCCTCCTGCAGGTTGCTCAAGGCTGTGGCCAGCTGTGTTTTGAGTATCTCCAAAGATGGGGATCTCTCTTGGAAACCTGTCCCACTGTTTGAACAAATTCAGTCTTTTTCTTGTGTCTTGTGTTTAAAATGAATTTCCTGTGTTTGTGCTATCACCTCTTTCACCTCTTGTCCTTTCATTCAACACCACTGAGAAGGTTCTGGCTCTATCATCTTTACTTCCTCCATCCAGTATTAATACACATGGATAAACCCCCCCGAGCCTTCTCTTCTCCAGGCTGAGCCTCCACTCCAGTCCCTTAACTATTCTAATGACTTAGCTTCTATGAAAGCACTAATACAAGCTATTACAGACATGTTCCAAGCAAGGATCTTATGAATGCACAAATAAAAACAATGAATAGTTTGACCATTTTTTACTTTTTTTTTTTTTTAATACCAGATCTACCTTGCTGTTGATTATGAATTTACAATCATCTTTCTCTGCTCTAGTTTCTTTGGCCTCTTATGTCCTGACAAGGCTATTTACTTAAGACTATTTTAGATTAATATCACATGTATGGCCAAGCTCAGCAATCCTTTGCTGAAGTAACTATTTTAGGGCCCTCTCCTGCAATACAGGTCTGGGCTGATTCTACGGAAGTTTAACTACAACCTCCACAGAATTAAATAATTATTTTTTCCAAGTATTATGGTTCCTCTTCCGTTCTCAGTATCATGGTTAAAATTTGCACAGTGCGGGGAACACGTTTACCATATGTTACAGTGAAATAAACTACAAGCATCACCCAAAATACTTTTTAAGCCTGTGTGTTAAGATAGAAGACATTAGTGCATAAAATTGAAGCCGAGTCAAAGCTGATCCCAAAGGTTCATCTGCAACATAAACAGTGCACATACACTGTTCATAGCCAGATAAGTCACATTTGCACCATTTGATAAGTGCAACAGCCAATTTCCTTCCAGTTTACTTAAATGGCAAGAACGGCATACAAAGTAGCCCTCTCAAGCCCTGACCCCACACTTACGCAAGAACTCTGACCCAATTGAATGTACGTCCTCATCTCCATGAGGTTACTCGTGGTATGTAATTCCTGATGCCTCGAAAACTTTAGGATCCATAGAGCGATTATTTCCTTAATAAATAAATAAATAAAAGTAAAAATTTTGATTAACTTTCAGGACAAGGAGGAGAAAACACTGCTAACCCAGACTTTGTTTTTGACGGCACATTATGTCTAATTTTCTATCGCCCACAAAAGACGATCACACACACCCACCCCACACACCCGGTACTGCTCTTCCCGGGGGACGCAGCGCAGGCCGCGCCGTCCCGTCACGCGTGGAGGAGCCGCCTTCCGCCTGGAAGCCCGGGGCTCCGGCTGGGCCCTCCGCCGCAGCCCGGCACTGATCCCCGCTGGTGGTTGTTGTTGTTATTCGCAATAATTCCCACTGATGGCCGCCCCCCGCGGCCGGGGTGACCCGAGGCCACGCAAGCCCCGGTCCCAGGCCCCCGTCCTTTCCCAGCGCGGGGTTTCCGCACCCCAAAAATCCAACCCCCCGGTTCGCCGACACGACTAAAACACGCTGGCCTGGAGCGCGGAGCCCGCCGGCCCGCACCAGGGGCCGGGCCGGGCCGCAGGCCTGGCGGCCGGCGCCGCGGAATGGCGGCCGACGGGAGGCGGAGGGCGGGGGAGGCTCGCCCGGGCGGCGCCAGCATGGAGGGGCCGGGAGGGGATATGGGGAGGGGGGTGTGGGGTCCCCAAGGCAGCCGATCCGCTTCGGAGGCGCACGCCGAGCCCCGAGCGGCGCTTCACGGCCGGGCTGCGGCGGAGGCGGCGGCAGGAGGAGCCGCAGGGAGCCGAGCGCGGCCGCGCCGCCTACCCCCCCCCCCGCGCCGCGCCGCGCCGCCGCCACTACCACCACCCCTACCCGCGCCGGCTCGCCTCGCCCGGCAGCGCCCCCCGGCCCGCCCGGCGGCCCCGGCCCCGGCGGGCGGCTAGCCCGAGGCGGCGGGCAGCGGCGGCGGCGCGCTCCCTTCCGCCTTTTCCTGGGTCTCTCTCGGGCAGTGACGTGACGTGCTGACGGCGGGCCCGGCCCGGGGAGCTTGGCCGCTTCCACTCAGCTCCGAGCTCGGCCCCTCCCTCCCCTCCCGCCCGCCCGCCCCGCCGCCGCAGCCGCCGCCGCCGCCGCCGCGCTCGGCCCAGTCGCGCTGAGAGAGGCCGCGCCGAGGCGAGCGCCGCCGCCCGCCACCCGCACGGTAAGCAACCCTGGGGCTGGGCCCTGCCGCCCGGCCCGGCTCGGGCCTTCCCCTGCCCGCACCAGGCCGCAGCGCAGGCCCCGAGGAGGCCGCAGCTAGGCCGCGCCAGGGCTCCGGCAAAAGAGCGGGCCGCAGGGCCCCGGACGGTAGGTTCCGCACGCCCAGAGCGGCCCTGGGCAGCGGGGACGGCGGCGTGAGGGGAGCGGAAGCGGAGGGGGGTGGTTGTGGGCCCGGGGGTAGGGGGGTGAGGTCGGTGCCAGGCCCCGGGCCCGGCCAAGGGGGGTTCGGAGAGTGTCTGGAGGAGGAGACAAAATGGCGGCGCGCGGGGGGGGGAGGCGGAGGGCGCCGGGCGCCATCTTGAATTAATCGCTCGCCATAGCCCGTGCCTCCGCGCAGGCTGGGCCAGGCCGGAGGGGGGAGCCCCTGGCCCCGCTCGTCGCAGCGCCGGGCCGCAGGCTCCGGAGAGGGAGAGCCCGTAGACCTCCCCCACCCCCGCTTCTCCCCCGCCTCTCCCTCCTCCCCGGCTCGGCGCCTGCCAGCCAGCGAGTCGCAGGGGAGCTCGGCGCTTTCCGGCCCGTGGCGGCTTCCTGTGCGGCCGCGCCAGGGCTACCAGCCGTGCCCTCCCCAGCTGGGCGCGATCTCCTCTCCTCCCTCTTTCCTGGCCGGCCGGGAATGGGGACAGCGCTGGGAGTTTCGCCCGCAGCCTCCTTCGCCCGGTCGCCCCGCCAGGGGCTCGGTTCGGAGGCGTGAGGTCCCCCCCAAACCTCCTTGTCCCCCCCCCCCTTCCCCTTGCTGCTGGCTTCTGCTCCCCTCTATCCCCTCTCCTGCAGAGGCCCCCGCCTGGGTGGAAAGTAGTTTCAAAGGGGCGCCCGGGAGTGGTTATTTCCATAATTTAGGGTTTGTTAAGAATTAGCTTTGGTGCTGTCTGACGCACAATACCTCTCTGAAATCTGGAGAAACCCCGGGTATTTTTTAACCAGTTTCTGCAGATACACCAGTGAACTACAACAAAGAGGAAAAGAGCTTGAGATTTTTTTACAAAATCACAATGAAAACAGCAGTGCAGATTCTGCCAAAACTGAGGGAGGTGCATCAGGAATTAAACAGCTAAATGATTACATCGTCGCATTTGTAACACTGGTTTTGTTCTTCCAGCTATTCGCCTAATAATCGTGGGGCTTATTTCTAAGATAAGAGTTAGATTCTATAGGAGTATAATTTTTGTACCTTTCGTGTGTGTGTGATTGAGAGAGTGTGCGTGCATCGCATTCTCTATAAGTGGGTCACGTAGGGAGAGTTGTGACACTGCAGCAAGTACTGGAGAGTGGACCCACGGTCGTCTCATAACCACAGTGAAGCTTTGGGTAGCTCGGGGCTCTAACCCAATTGGGACATGTAAGGCGTGCTGCAATTTTTAATGTGATGTAGCAAGGCATGATGGGAACTTGGTTATGGTTGTGCACTCAGTCATCTCAGTGTAGGTAGGGGCTGAGGCTTGGATGTGAGGAATTTCGCTTTTTGTGCCTTTATATTTTGAAGAAGGGTCAGAGTTTTGCTGCGTGAGTATTTGGTTTATGCCCCTGACCCCAGATAAACAGATGTACTGTTCTTTCCTTAGAAGTAGACAAAGGACTATCTTTTTCTGAAGAACTATCAATTTCTTTTTCACAAGGATGGATTTTCTGAGATTTCCTCTTTGTTTTCAATTTCTTTTTTTTTTTTTTTGTGAGAGCAGAGAAACTGTCAGTTTCTGTGGCATATTAAAGCTCTTTCTTCTAAGGAACTATTTTTAAAGTTGTTCTCTCTTTAAAACATGACAGCTCGTCTATTTCTTTTTATTTCATCTTGATTACTTTGCTAGGCCTATTGAGTCAAGGATTTGTAATAGGGCAAGACTAGTGCAGTGCCTGTGTTGTTCCTCTTGACTGTTGTACTCCAGATCATATTTATGGAAAATATCTGTTTTAGGTTTTAGGAGGTTATTTTATGTCTAATAGCTTAATACCGTTTCTTCCATGAATATATATATATATATATCTTTCCTGCTACTTGGAAATATTGCCTTGACTTTCATAAAACCAAAACCAGCCAACACTGAATAAATAAGTAAAAATCAATTTGTAAGAACTACCTTTCCAGGCAAAATTGGGTGCATTTCAGAATTTTATTAATTCTCGATCCATGTGAAGCTGGTATAGACCCAAGTCAAGTAAAAGATGTAGATATTTAGTTCTGTTCAGCATTATAATACCTGATTTTAGGTGCTTAGACGCTTCCTGTCATAGTGGTAGAAGAGCAGTTCCCAAATAATTGAGATTTGAATGAAGAGCTGCATAAATTTGGGCATTGAGAAGGACTAAGTGTAGGGACATGGTTGGGCATCTGCTTCTCTTTGAGAGTTTAGGTTACCAAACTGGAACTGAAAATTGACTGGGTGCCAGAACCTGCTTCTGAGGTGTCAGCTGGAATATTTTGAAAGAACTGAGAGGACTTTCTGCTTTTCTTGAAATCTTGCAAGAAAATGAACTGCTGGAATTACTTGCGGTATCACAGAGCCTAGGGCACTTGCCAAGGGATTTGAAGGTGTTTGGTGTGGTGCTCACAAGAAGCTCTGGTATTTCTTGTGTCACAGAGTAGTGACATGGAGCTGCATAACTTCATTTGTGTGGCTGAATCTTGGGCCCCTGTGCTGTCCCACTGCTCAAATGAAGAACAAGAAGGAAGAAACACAGTATTTTCTTATCTACTGCTTAGAATGTTCAAAACCTGAGGTGATTTCAGGAAATTTTAGGGAATTTTTTTTTTTTCTATCCATGGATAGAAAAATGATGTCTTGCTGCCTTTTTGGACTGCAGATTTTGATTTAGGTGCTTTTATAATTTTAGACAGTTTAATTAAATCCTGTTTTACACGTTTGCATACTCTTCTGGTCCTCTGTTCACAGCAAATTTCTGTGGAAGTGGGTTCTTTGCTCTAGTGGAGCATTTTTAAAGTCTCTGTGGTCCTGCACAGGGATAAGAATCTCTGTACATGAATTTGTTCACTGGGTCTGGGTATAAAAGCGCATTATGGAAAACCTTCTTTAGGAAGAAAGTCAGTCAAAAGGTTAGGTTCTTTTTTTCTTCTCCTTTGGAACCTGTACCAAAGTGTAAATCTATGTCCTTCCTTAGACTTGGTCTTGAGAAGCCATGTGCCTGGGAAACTTCTTCAGTTTGTGTAGAACCTGAGTCTTCATTTTGTAGCATATTATTCAGTACATAGCATATTATCCCCCTGTAGGTGGAAAGACCTCGCCAATACAGAAGAGGCCACATTGTTATGCAGAATATGCAGCTAAGGTCTGCTGGGCTGTCACTGCTGGTGTCTTCATGAAACTGCACCATTGTGAACACCACAGACTTGTTGGTTTTAGCATCCGTTGCCTGGAATCTGGGCAGCAGCAGTGAAGAAATGGCATCAACAGGCTGGTTCTGGAAGCCAAGAAGTAGTGGTGGCAGCCTCTTGTCTCATGGGTGAAAAGGATAGACAGAAGGACAATGAAGGAGAGCCTCGCTCATGGACACAAGAATTTAGGGAAAGGATAGAATCAAGAAAGTGCATGCATGCATGAATCATAAGAAGTAGGAATTTGTGGTGAAGTCGTGGTCAGGTGAGTGATGAAAGCAGGAAGCAGAGAAAACGAATGCCAGTTCTTCCAGTAGCTAGTGCTGAACTGGCGCTTCAAGCTGGATGGGTCCCAGCCGATCAGAGGCTAATATGTATGATAATACAGTTGTCAAAAGCACATGCAGAAATGGCGTCTTAACTTCTCCCAGAGAGCTGGACAGCAAGTGCTAGTGTCTTACAGGTGTGTTGCCCGAGGAGAAGCAATTTATTTCTGCCAACCTTTAATCCCCTCTGCCTCCTCCAAAAAAAAAAAATCTCTGAATTGCTGATACAATCTTTGCTACAAATTGATGAGTAGCATGGCTTTGTGTAGATGATGGGAGTGTGCTGTAGTTATAAGCTGGAGAGATAAAATGTGCAGGCGAGGAGGTAATAAACATAATATAGGTACAGGCACATGGGAAGTTGGAGAAGAAGCTACAGAAAACTAAACACTGGAGAAACTAAACACTGAAGACAACACAGAAAAGATGACAAGATGAATAAGAAAGACATTTGTAATAGACTGGCTAGGTGTATACTGAATAGATGGAAGTAAACCAATTTGAGTATGAATAATTCTTGCTTAAATGACTGTATGAAACCTTATGATTCTTTTCTTGTTTCTGTGGCATGTCAGAAGTTGATTGCCATCAGTCTAGTACGTGAGGCTGAGAAATGCTTTTCTTCTGCTCTTGATTCTGAAAAAAAAAAATTTATGTGATGAGCTGTTCCTCTTAATGGTGGATGCTTCTGACAGAAATGCTTGACAGTCAGAATAATTGTGAGGTTATTTATGTCCAGCTGGACACCACAATGATTTGTTAGCACAGCTGTCTTTAAAATATAGGGGCCTTCCAACTGAACATCATGTAAATATGAGGCCCCTTGGAAAATTATTAGGCTGTTGCTGCTTTTCCTCCAGTTCAATTTCTAGCTATATTTCTTCCTCAACTCGTAAAAATACATTTTCTCGTATATAAATTAGGTGGTTAGCTGCGAAGAGTTATGAAGAGCTGAGCTAGAAGAATGATGAAGTCTAGAAAATACTTGCTACATGTTATGGTTGTAGTCTTGTGGGTTTGGAGTAGTTGTTAATTTTTTCTTTTGTATAGCAGTTGCCCCCATGAAGACTTAGTCAATGTAAATGTTAGTTGACATAATTTGGAAAGGTTGTGATTCCTGTAGAAAGCTTGGACAGAGTCTTAATGTTTTCTCTAGGTCTTTTGTGAAAGTATCATGGGAATGGGGAGATTTCTGCCTGTTACTGTGAAGAATGTTTGGAGAAAGGAGAATCATGTCTTCTGCTTGTACAGAAACCAGAACAGAAATGTATAGCAACATTCTGTTGCCTTTTGCTGGTTCTGCACTTAAGGAGCTAGTTGGACCAAGTGTAAAGGAGTAGTACAAGTTCATGCTAGATCCCATTTAAAACTAGCTTTGCCTGATCCTAATTATAATGCACACATTTAGGCAGCAAAATTTAGATTGCAGTTTCAGATTTTAGTAAGCGTTTTAACTTTGTGGTCTTGTTTGGTTCTTTTGTGAAGAAAATTAAAATCTTAATTTGTTATTACATTGAACAACGTTCTTCTACGTTGAAGAAACATTGACATTCTGTTCAAAGAAACGTGGTATAATATGACCTCAGTAATTTTTGAGAACTGGTGATATTTTTTAATACAAAAGCAAATAGGTACTTTGTCTTGGGGCAGGAATTTTTAAAATATTCACACATCTGAGGTTTGAAAACATATGGTGTTATGTTCTGGAAGCAGTTTATGTTGATGATTTCAGTTCCTGGAATGATGTAAGAGTAACTTTCTCTTGACTGTCCAGGTATGAACACAGAGGAAATCAAAAGTGGAGTGCGTTCCAGATTAGTAGCTGCTTAATTTATCTTACTGAGCTCTATTGATACGACAGTGCTGTATTTCCCACCATCCAAAAAAGATTTGAGAGTGAAGTTGTCTAGGCTTTGTCTTTTTCTTTTCTTTTCTTTTTTTTTTAAATTTGTAAGATTATATGGAAACTGTATTTTCATATCCCTTAATCACCTGCTTCTGTGTGTGTGCCAAAAATTTCTGTTTTTTAGTGCAAAGGCAAAGGCAAACTTCCTTGGCGCAATAAGAGTTAAATAACCTTTCTTCTTTACCATCTACAGACGCTGTGACTGATGAAAGTTAAAGGCCATGGATGAAGATGGGCTTGAATTGCAGCCACATGAGCCAAATGCATTTTTTGATCCAACAGGTCTGTCAGGAGTTAATATGTAGATAAATGTTCACATTAGATGCTGTTGACTGTCTGTCATTGATTTTGTTTTAGTTTAAAAGCGCTGTGCTGCATCAATCCTTTTGTATAGAGTAGTCGCTTTTAATTTTCAGTGTTTTTATTACTCAGAGAAACATGAATGAACGACTGTTCTGCCAAGTAATAGTTGTTTGGATATTTGGGGAGAGTCTAAAAATCATTGTTCATCTTAGTTACGTTGGCACCTACTGAGGACTTGCCTTATCAGCTCTGCTTATATCTGCCTATCTAACTTACAGGCTATTACGCCTGCTTTACTAAATTGCAGCATAGTGCTAAAGTTGAGGTAAAATAGAAGTACTTTCAGTTATTAACCACTTCATCTGAGTTAGTTTTACAATTTAATTGCTACTCTAATTATGTTTTCCAGGAGCTGATGCAGGACATATGGATGGAGATCAGATTGTTGTGGAAGTACAGGAAACAGTATTTGTTTCAGATGTAGTCGACTCAGACATAACCGTGCATAATTTTGTTCCTGATGATCCAGATTCTGTAGTGATCCAAGATGTCATTGAGGATGTTGTTATCGAGGATGTTCAGTGCCCAGATATTATGGAGGAGCCAGATGTATCTGAAACTGTCATTATTCCTGAACAAGTGCTGGACACAGACGTAGCCGAAGAGGTTTCTTTGGCTCATTGCACTGTCCCAGATGATGTTTTAGCTTCTGACATAACAGCAGAAGCAATGTCTATACCAGAACATGTATTGACAACCGAGTCAATGCATGTACCTGAAGTTGGACATGTAGAACATGTAGTTCATGATAATGTTGAAGAAGCAGATATTGTCACTGATACTCTGGGAACAGATGTTGTTTCTGAAGAAGTCTTGGTGGCAGACTGTGCATCCGAGGCAGTGATCGATGCCAATGGAATCCCTGTGGAACATCAAGACGAGAAGGGCAACTGTGAAGATTACCTTATGATTTCCTGTAAGTATCTGGGTAAAGCCATCAAAATTCTTACGATATGGGCCCAAGTGATGCTTGAAATATCTGAGAGAGGGGTTTCAGCAATACCAAAACCAGATTTTCTGTGTTATTTATTGAAATACAGATCTCACAAAAGTACTCAAATGTGGGTATTTTTAGGAACGTGTACCAGCTAAAATTTCTGGTGAGGCTAATGGAGAGACATACTGGCAAATGCATGTCTGTGTATAAATTATTTTGGTCTCATATTATCGCACGTGAACAAAAAGTAAGAATTCCAGTAAACTAAATGGCATATACTTAGTAAGAACTGGAAGAAATGATGTTGCTTGAAAATACATGTATATGCAGGTTACTGATATTATTGCTGAGACATAAAGAAAACAAACAAAAAAAAGTCATGGGAAAGAGAAAGTAAAAAAACCTGTTTTATGGAAATCCAAGTGACAGTTTGTTATCCATCTTGTTTTTCGCTAAGTCCCCACCCCTTCCACCCCATATAAATGTTAGAGACCGGCAACAATATGGTTTTCTTTGCTGTTAGGATATGTTTTCTTCTCTTGATAAGCAAAGGATGGAGGTATGCTGCTAACAAAAAGAGTAGCTAGTGCTGCTCACAGCTGAGAAGCAACCGTGAATATCTTAATCTCCCTGAGGATCAGTGGCACAATCCATTTGAATCATATTTCAAAAGACCTAAAGTAGAGGGTGGAGAAAACCAGAGCATACCATCAATCCTTTTTCTACTGAGGATATCCATTCATGTGAACTAGAGCTTACTCTAAGTATGTTAGCTATTACAGTGCTTACTCATTGCAGCACCTAGGAACATCAGAGTGTCTCTGCTGAATGTTTGTTTGTTGTAGAAATAAAAAAGCTTTGTTAGGCTGATTTGTTTAATTGCCATTTCAGGCACTTCAGTTTTGTGTAGCATTAAATGACTCCATCGATGAGGCACACTTCATGCTCTGCTTCATTTACCTTTTCTCTTCTCTTCGGACACTTTTTTGAAATAACTTGTTTTAATTTTATATCATGTACTTATGGATTTTAATGTTGCTTCTCCTTACCTAGGGTCACTGCATTTCTTAATTTATCATCTCTTGAGTTCCTTGAGTAACCTTGTGCAGCCATGTTTTGAGTTATATATATGAGATACAGTTAATTCTCTATTATGTGGGAAAACAAATGGGATACTGCAAAGTATGAATAGCAAGAATATCGTAAAACTACGCTTCAAAATCATGCTGGTGTGAAATAGATCAGGGATGCTGCTCTCAGAAATAGTATTTATCCAAGCTAATAAATGCACTTTCTGATTCTGGACCTGACTTAGATCAGACGAAAGCAACTGAAATGCATCTGCACCTGCAGCATAGTTAGGCAACAAAGTGGATGATCTACCTATAGATAATTGAGGCCTGACTGTGTAAAGGCTCTGGTGGCGATCCTTAACCTGTTTCTTATCCCTGACGACTGTAGCTCTTTAAGATAGTGTTGCCCCTGACTCTGCCCATCCCCCTCCTTGCAGGTTGTCATCCTGCAGCTGGGGCAGCAGAGTGAGGCCTCTGTGAGGGCTGCTGTCATAGGAACATTCTGCAAACTGTGTAAATTCAAGTGAGAGGGGTGGGTAGATCCCATTCAGCTGGTACCAGTGGCTGAATGAGGACAGAATGTCTTGGTGGTGGCATATCGCAATGATCCCTAAAATACCCACCCAACTGGGAAGTTTTCTTAGATGTACTAGTTGTCAGCAGGTGGTAACTGGCAGAAAACACAGGAATTGTTCAGTTGTGCTAGAATAGTCTCCATTTTCAGTCACGTATTTCTGTAGTTTCATACTCTATTTAATATTAAATGCCTCTTGATAGTCTTGTGGTATAGTTTGGTTAGATTCAGAACCTTAAATAAGCCAGCATTTAAAACAATCGTTATGCTACAAAACACGCATCCTTTCTATTTGTGTTTAAAATGTTAAGTATGTTCTACAGTTCATTTTAAAGGGAAGTTCCCTGTTACCACCTACTGTGTTTAAAGCCTGCATAACAAGTTCTTCTGGTTGTGAAGTCAGAGTCTAGTGCTTTTCCGTCCAGTAAAGACTATCTTGCCAAATAATCTCTTCGTTTTATGGAAACATTACTTGAATTAATTTCCATATTTCTTTGCATTGGCAGTATTTGTTTTCATTGATCTGTTGACTGTCTCAGTTCTTCAGTTGAACTTAGTATTAGGAGTTTTTTAAAAGGAATGTAAGCCTGGTTTTTGATTTTTCATCCTAACCTGTAAATTCATGCTTGATTCTGGCAAACCTCCCTGAACTGCTAGGGCAGATGTTGGAATGTAATTTTGTCTGCTATTACAGTAGCCAAATGGAGCTGCTTCCCAGATCTGGGAGCTAGACTGTGTTCTTCAGGATGCCTTTGCCGTTCGAGCAGATGATGACACTTCATGTTCTTTCTGTTGTAGGTTTCTTAGTCTGTATCCTTCAATAGAAGTTATTGGCAAAATCTTTTTGCTGTCTTCTTCCTATCTTGTGGCTCTCTTTAGGTGTTACCACTTTTGTTCCTATTGAGCTGGATCTACATAGATTTTCTTAAGACCATTTTCTTGGCTGTTTTGAAATGACTAATCTATGTGTGCTTTTTTACTGTTGTGTTTCTACCTTCTTTCTTGATTTCAGACTGGTTTCTGGTTTGTCTTTTCAGAGTGCAATCCCTGTGGGTTTCATTCTGTGACTTTGCTTCAAGAAGCTCAGTGTTTCTAATATTTCTTTTCCCATTTAGATTTAATTCAGCCTCTACATTGATCACTGATACTTTTTTTTTTTTTCATTTTCATTTCCAAGATAATGTTTCTTGGCACAGCTTATATTATCACTATCTTGTGATGTACTCGCCTTTTTTCTTAGATAAGTCTTTGCCCTCAAGCTTCATTTTCGGTCCATGTTAGACTTGGGGCACTTACAGCAGAACAGAATCAGATACTCATTCAACGAAGAATGCAAACTGCTACTAGTTAGTAGCTCGAAAAGGATTCAAGGAGGTTTGCTAAATGGTGAGACACAAAGGAAGTGTGACAAGGGGAGTCTGGAGAGAGGGAAAGGTAGCCTCACAAAGTGGAAGCTGCAGTTTTATGAAGTTACACGATGCATGCAAATACAGGGGCTATGCTATGTCCATCGATAACCTTACTTTGCTCTGAGTTAGACACGTCTCTTGCTTGTTGTATCCGAATTAACACATTTCATTACAGAAGTCAGAACCCAGGGTACTCAGAGAGAATAACGATTGCATCTTTTCATTGGTTTATGTGAAACCCATCCATTGTCATCCTTGATGAATGTTTAAGTTGAAAACAATGGGTCTGATCAACAAAGCTGTAAAGTTCATGCCTTCATTAGGGCCATCCAGTAGACTTCTACTCAAGAAAACAAAAGGCTTTTTTTTTCCTAAGCATAAGCAAATACCTTCCTCTTTTTCCCTGGAGGTTCTTCAAGATGTAGGAAATCATGTTTTTCTTTATGTGAGATAGTACTTGCTACCATGGAGTTCCATACTGCTCAGGAGGTCACCATGAGAGGCTAGGGTGATGAGAGTTCCCTTGAGCTGAGTGATGCCTCAGAGCTTGGTCTGATTTGTGTGCCAGGGAGAGCAGGACAAGAAGGACAAGATACAAGCTTGGAGCTCAGGAAGTTCTCCTCTGCTAGATTGTTGCCCTTAGGGGAGCTTCAGATGCATAGGGTATACTGTTGCTCCTGTGGAATGGCAATGGCATTAAAATCAAAATAGAACAGATTTCTCTTTTCCCACAGATTAGGAAACCTGCTTTGCCATTTAAGAAGTAACTGGGCAGTAAAAATAACTTCTTCAGTGGACTAGGAATTCTCTGCTATCAAGTGAAGTACAAGTAGAATGTTACTGTCACAGATAACTGAACACAGTCTGTCTGGGGAATACAGCATGCTTTTAATCTATTTTAGAGAAAATAGAATAGTTAGCAGTGGCCTTTTTCATTAAGAATTGTTAAATAGGGTTGTTTATTTCGTAAGCAGGCAAATATCCCAAGATATGCATTTTTTTAGCAGCAAAGAAAATCATTTGGGAACATAAAAGCTGACAAAATATATTATTCTTGCCTAATTTCTCCGTAGACAGATTTTAAGATCTATTGAACTCATATAGATACAGACTTTTTTTAGAATGTTTGTAAGAATTATTTCAGTTTGTTATTTAGCAATGGGCATTGTGTACATGCAAAAGATGGAAGGTGTCTTACTGCTTAAGTGAATTTTAATGTAAAAGCTTGTGGAAACCATTAAAAAATGACAGTTATGGATATTTGGCATTTTTCTAGTTAGGAGTAAAAGACTGCAAGGTTCCAAAGTCTGTATCTGCAGTTCCATTAAATATTGGATATAAAAAACGAAAACCAACTTCTTAAGGAAAGTGTATGTGCCATGGTTTAACAAAAGATGTACCATTTAAATGAATGTAGGATCTTGGGGTAGCATTTATGTTCCTATATGGGGAAACTGGCCTCATCTGGGTTTTAAATACTGGTTTTACTATCAATGCACAAGGGTTTGTTTCTGTCCCAAGAATGCTAGAATTGACTTATTTTAATAGGAGGGTATAGATATAGGAGATCATTATTGGTTGGTCATTATAATTTATGACGTTATGTGATTTTTTTTTTTTAATTAGATGTAATGGTTTTTAGGAAACAAATGCTGTCATCATGATAGCACATGTTAAGCAACCTGTTGTTAATGTTGCCTACATCTTTTATTTCCTTGCTTTACTCTTTATTCCTCTTTTATCTGTTGATCTCTTTTTGTTGATACCCTTGTAATGTAAATGGTAACTAGACAGGCTTTAAATATGGTACATCTTTCATGTTGTGTGACACCTTTCTCACCTGTTTGTGCTTTTAATAAAAAATGAAGAATTTTCTCTATATGGAAGCAACTGCTGCAACATGCATACTTGTTTTGGTTGTTTCTTACAGCTCATAGCATGCAAAGAGCAGGCTCCTTTCCTCAGTGAAGTCTGATAAAAACATTAGCAAACCAGCCATAGAATGCATTCTTGCAATTTACGTAAAATAATGATGTGCCTAATAATTTTTATCTCTTTTTTTTTTTCTTTAACTTGGAGAATTATTCTGAATGCTTGTTTGCTGAAGTAAAGCTACCAGCTAGTAGAGGGAGGGGGGAAATACACTTAAAGTTTTTAGTGTTCAGTTAAAGGTCTAATTAAATGGAGGCACAGGGTATGACAGCATTGGAATAATGCTAGTTTGAATTTTTTTTCTAGCATGTGACTTGTGATTAGTTTAATAACTGCCTAGGGTCTCTACTTGAAAGGAAGTGATCTCTTACAAGCTTAACTAATACTTTTAAGTACTTTTGGGGTTTTGTTGTTTTGTGGGGTTTTTTAATTTCAAAGAGGAACAGTGTAAGAGAAGACCAGTCATGCACAGTATTTGTGGGATCCCTTGATGGGCTGTGAATTTGAATGAAAAATTTAAACATCATCAGAGTTCCAACTTTAAACATTGATCAGTCAAGTATTTGTGAATATCATTTTCTCTGATTGTGAGACTGAGATATGTGGAGAATGCAGAAACATAGGGGAAGTGTTAAATAGAAATCAAATTTCATAAATGCTGTCAGAGCATCAATGAATCAGTGAGATAAAAGCTTATGTAGCCATAGAACAAAATACCATGGAAATTGTGCTTTGTGTGATAGATGCCCATTCTCTTTTGCCTTGTTCGTCTCTTTTTCTGATTTTTATCTTTTTTTTTTTAACCTACCTTTTTCTTTCCACCCTGCTTTCCTTCTTGTTACCTGTTTGCTACTGTACTGCACATACTATTACTTTTAAAGCCCTTCAGGGGCTTTAGTTTTTCACCTATTGCCACCTGTCAAGAGTAAATTTTTTTCCTTTTGCATGAGAAGAGTTGGCCTAATATTCCTACATATGAATTTCCTTACAGTTTAATGGCACTGTTAAAAAAATACTTAAACCACTTGTTACATATTGAAAACACGAATATAGAGGAAAATCAGAGATGAACAAACTCTAAATTGTGTAATGAATTTTTTTAATCATGACTTTGAACCTTGGAGAACTTGTTTCAAAGAGTAAATGGAGCGTGTTTTTAAGATCTAGGATTCTTCTTTTGTGTAAATGTTATCAATGGATACTTACATGTATGTATAGAAGTAAGCTCTGTTTTGGTTAAAAGAAACCAGTGCATGTAGGTTTGTTTTCTCTTTGATTGCTTCAGCCATAATTTTCCTTCCTTGAATATGTTCCAGCATCAGTTGAGCTTAGTGGCAGGCTTCCCCTTTGGCTTCAGCAGTGTAAAGTCAGTCTACACTCATTTGAAAGCCTTCCAAGTACACGTGCGTGACACTGGAAACAGCCAAGTTAAAGGAGAACAACTACATAAATTTAGTGTAGGAATGAAAGCAAGTTTACTTGTCAGAGTTCCAGTGACGTTTTGTGTTTCATGCATATGCCAAAGAATTTATGAAAGTCTGCTCAATAACTGAGTATATGTACTGTGGAGCTACGTTAAGATGATTCAAAAGAATATCTTAAGGTTTTTACTTTTTAAAAGCTTTGAGGTTTCAACTACAAGGTGTTATGTTGTCTTGGGACACAAAATCACTTTTAAACATATTAGTGCTTGAAACATTCTGTATGGTGGCCACTGATTATGAACTTGGCGTAAGAGTATTGAATGTTTTTTCGGCTGCTCTTTCGGTGAGGAGATTTATTAACTTATTTTAGTGCTTCATAATTTAATGTTATTCATATTTCTTTGTGAATAATGATGCCTACTTGAGAAATTGTACTTAAATACAATTGTGGTTGATACATGAGACAAAACACGTGCTAGTTTACCTTATTTAACAGCTAATTTATTGACTTCATGGCAGGAAAATAATTATGATAGTGTTTTGAGGTGTTTTTTTAAAAGCAGATCTTAAAGTAAATGGAATAATTGCAGTTACTAAGTAGTTAACCGTGATTTAGTTAGGGTAGTTTAATGAGTGCCAGTAAAATGTACATACTATATTAAGTATTTTGTTTGTGGTAGGCATGGTGGTTAAAAATTCTGTAACATTTATGGGACAGTTCTTACACTTGCTTTAGCATAAATTTCATGTCTTGTTCTCATGAATGGAATTCATGCATGGATCTGAGGAGGCCATGTCAGCCTCCAAAAGGGACTTTATGAACAATAAAGTCACAAATTACAAACCTGTGCCATCATGTCAAGAATTCTTAAATGATCTGAACACTCAAGAAACTTGTGAGGCTTTTGAAATTGAGACATTCTCTGAAGGCCCTGAGATGCTAGATTTGATTTTTGTGCACGCATATTTAGTATTTATGTCTTGAAAACCCACGCATGGTAAAGTAAGATGGTGTGTGGGTGTACATGCTGATGCAGAGTGTGTCTTAAAAATCAGAAATGTGTTCCTCGTAAAGCTGGCTGTTAGCCCTGTTCATGTGGGAGGCCTAGGCAAGTTACGGCAATTCAAGCTCAAGTATGGTGTTGTGTCACTTCTGAAAGGAAGAGAGAAAAATTTGAGACGATAGTAAGGAGAGTGTATAGGGCTACAGCATAAAATCGAGCGCAAATCCCTTTCATTAAGGGCACCATGACCAATTAGTTGAATAGGTTCACCAGTGCTGTAGTGCTTTGACACTGTGCTTGATCCCTCAGCTGTTGAGTACATGAGAAAAGTGGAGGGGTTTCTTCCTGTAGTTTTCATTTAGGCTTCCTCTCTGGTGAGCTGAAGAAGCATCAGTGACACCACAATGCAAGGAACCAGGTCTGACTGGTAGAAATAGTTGAACAACAGATAATGCTTTGAGGTTGAGATAATGCTTTGAGGTTGAACAACAGATAATGCTTTTGAAAAAAACAGTAGCTTATTAGTTGTGAAGGAGAAAGCAATTAAAACTGAGAGTCAGTGAAATTATGCTACAGAGTAAGTACTAACATGCAGTTTCTTCCTGCCATCATCTTGCTGCAGATCACTCTTTTCCTATTGGCATTGCCTGGTGTGGTGGTCATGCTTCTAATCATATCACTGTAGCACTCTTCCCTCTTAAGTAGAAGATACGGCTTGAGTTTATTTCTGTTTATTGTCATTGTTTTCAAGGATATGAAAAAAGTATTTCTGGGTAGGTTCTTTATCACGACTTCATTTTAAACTGCTTCCAAATTTGAGTAATTACATAATAAAATATTTCATATATGTCTGTCTGTATATGACTGGATAATTGTAATAACTTGTTTTTGTAGTGGATGATGCTGGTAAGATAGAACACGAAGGTTCTGCTGAAATTACCATGGAAGCAGAGTCAGAAAGTGGCTCTTGTAAAGTGGATGGCATTTGTCCAGAAGTCATCAAGGTCTATATATTCAAAGCAGATCCTGGAGAAGATGATTTAGGTAAAATATGCTCATTTTAGTAGAATACTCCAATCTGACATTTGAAATTTTGCACAAATGAAGACTGTGGTTTCTCAGGTCATTTAGACTGCAGATCTAAATGTTAGAGAGTTATAAACTTTCAGTTTGCTGTGGTTTAGTATAGAATTTGAACAAAGTGTATTTAAAATATTTTGCTCTGGTCTTCCTAATTAGGCGGCACGGTAGACATTGTGGAGAGCGAGCCAGAGAATGACCACGCAGTTGGATTACTCGATCAAAATAGCAGTATTCGTATTCCAAGGGAGAAAATGGTTTACATGACTGTAAATGATTCTCAGCATGAAGACGAAGACCTAAGTAAGTAGGTGGCTTTCATTTGGGAACAGGGATTTTCACTTTCAACAGTGCAGTGTTCCTATTAATTTTTTCTTGACTATTTTTTCTCTTAGATGTTGCAGAAATAGCTGATGAGGTTTATATGGAAGTGATTGTAGGAGAGGAGGATGCAGCAGTGGCCCATGAACAGCAAATTGATGACACTGAAATTAAAACTTTCATGCCCATAGCTTGGGCAGCAGCTTATGGTAGGTAATTCTCAATTCTTCCTGATGACACTGTCTATAGCAAAATGTAGGGGGGTGTTTTTTGGAGGGTAGTGGAGCATTTACGCTTTTGTGTTTGTTTATAAAGTTTTAGTTTAAAAATGGTTTCTTGGCATAACAAGCCTTAAAATTAAGAAGAGAAAAGCTGTAAGTCAGGCTTCTTCTTACTCCTATTTTAATAAATATTTTCCTTCGTATTTTCATGTTGTAGAAGGGGAAGTACTTTCTTTCCGCTGAAAAATCGCATCTCAAGTGCACCTGTCCTTCACAGTTTTAGGACACAGTAAGAGCTGGCTTGGGAATAGAACTGAATATTTTTATTTGGTGGTTAAAAAAAAACAAACAAAAACAGATAGGTGGGAATATGTAAGAGTCAGTGTAACAGTGAAATGCAACACTGACCTCTAGCTTAGTTTAAATGCTTTCTAGAAGGAACATATAAACACATGATTTCACTAATGGAAATAATTAATTGATTAACAAAAAAGAAGCTGGGGGGTGACATCTTAAAATTATAGCAGAACCTCGAGAATATTTCCAGCATGCAAAATCATTTTTCTTGATCATTAGTATCTGCATACCAACTGGTATACAAACTGATTTCCAAGCCTTACGTAAGCTGGTAGATCAGAATCTCATCTTAGAAAGGTTTCTGTATTTCCACATTCTCCTTCTAAACATAATTTGAGTAAACAAAGCAGAAGAAATAGTAGAGTAGAGGACAAAACTTAGGTTAAATGTCTGTATGGTGTGGGCTGTGGTGATGGTGCCGGCAAAAAAAAAAAGGCAGGGAAGTGCTGAGAATGCAATGGGGGCTGGAATCACGGACATATGTCAAAGGAGGGCAAGATTTCAGGGAGCAGTGTGTGTTAAAAGTTGTTCAGCAGATGGATGGTAGCCCACCCAGAGCCTTATCTTTGGCTATATACTGGTGAGCATGATTTCAGTGGAGAGAAAAGGACAGAAGCCAGCATGAGTGGGAATTAAAAATGAAATCAAGTGAACTTGAAACAACAGTTGTAGACTGAACATTCAGTGATTTTTGGAGAAGGAGGAGAAAAATGAGCAGAGTGTATTAAGAACAGAGAGACGGAATTGAAAGAAGAACGTAAGAACATGGGAAACAGTGCAGTTACTGCATTGTCACTAGTAAGCAGCCTAACATGCAAGGTGAGAGGTGACAGGAAGGGAAGAAATAACGAAGCATGAAGATGGCAGAGGCTTGTCGTCTGCACTTCCCAGAACTCTTCTCCATTTAAGGAAGGTTTAAGAGCTGGTAACAATGGCATCTTGAAATGTTAAATTTGTTTTGGTGCTGTATTTTAGCAAAGCCCAGTCCCACTGTGCTTTACATTCCAGAAAGTTCTTACAATTTTATTCCAGTATTAGAAAATGTTTGGGGCCTGTTTTGGATTATACTCTAGAAGGACTCTGCACCTGTTGCAAACTTTCTATCTGTAAGATGTGAAATGAGTTTTTCTTTTCAGCGTTTGTCACTTGCCACGTTTACTGTTGAACATTTGAGCTAGCATATAGATCAGAATCTCCAGAATTTGCACATGCCTGTTCCTGGCTCTGAATCTTATATTAATCAGCACTCTACAAAGGGAACAGCTATTAAGCATCTTGCACTTTCTTCACTTCGGTCTTCCTGTCTTACTTGTGTGCTTTGCTTTCACTAGGAACTGTTGCCTTCTATTGATTTAAGTAAATACTTAATCACAAAATTTGTCATTAAAATTTACCTCTACCCTTAAATCACCAATGTTAAACTGATTGCTAATAAATACCTTCCCAAAGATATAGGTATATTTACTTGTAATTTGCATGTTTGTTTTACATCCAGTGATACCATTTGTGTATTAAACATGAAGCTCTGTGATTGTTTACTTCTTTCTATTGTACAATTCTGAGCATGCTCCTTGTTCCCAGTAGAAAGAATTTGCAAGTGTTAAAGCATCAGGTGTGCCAGTAGTAAGTAGTGTTCTTTGTGTGCAAGTTTATGGGCTGTTTAGAACGATTCTTTGATCACAGTTCCAGTTCTGAAACTTAGTGTGTGAGAAACTTCAGTCAGGTGAATTCAGATATCTGGAAATGAATGGAAGCTCACACATTAATGTATTTCAGGACTGAGAAGAAAATAAGGCACAGTAACTACTGTGACATGCTGTTGTTTACTGCTGTTAAACATTTGGGGCATAGTTAGCAACCAAAGAAATGCAAAAATGACTGCATTTAAAGGAGAACTGTTTGTGAAATGGAAAACCATTTGGTCTACTCCTGTAAAATCAGTTTAACAAAGCCAGCGCTTCCAGGTTCATAATACCTAAGTTAAATACAGAGAAGTTTTGCAGATCATCCTGTTACGGTTTAATTAAATGTCCAGATAATAGCTTACAATTTCTTATATTGTCATTGCAGAATTTGTTGCTCAAATAATCTGTAGAGTGATGATGGTAGGTAACATTTTTCCTTATCTTGTTAGGTAATAACAATGATGGCATCGAAAGCCGGAATGGCACTGCAAGTGCTCTTTTGCACATAGATGAGTCAGCTGGACTTGGGAGACTGGCTAAACAAAAACCAAAGAAGAAAAGGAGACCTGAGTCTAGGCAGTATCAAACAGGTGAGTATCTGGTGGCTGGTTATGCTCTCCTTCCTCTGGGCAGTTATTCATAAAGAGATGTACTTTGCTGATAGGGTGTGCAATGTCTCGTAAAAAAACGTGATTATTTTGGGAATTAGTTTGTTGACAACATTTCTACATCATAAATTAGTGCATATTTAATTTTAAAGTTCTTAAACACAGAGCTGGTTTGGGTTGGGGGAGGTGTTTTAAAGGAAGCCGTCTCTGGCAGAAAAAATCAGTATGATAGCAAAGGGTTAAAAACATATATATATATAAAATATATATATATAATATATATATATCTTGCCACACCAATTTTAATGCTTAATGTAACTTTTTTAAAGAAGAAGTTAGATAAACAGTGTTCTGTGATAGTACTTTTAAGGAGCCCTTTTTGACATTTATGAAAATACACAGAACAACACATTTCATTGTATCAGCTCAATAAGTAGCTGGAAAATCGTTATATGTTTACAGTAGGTAGTGTAACTTCTGCACCATTTTCTGTTTTAATTGTGAAATAAATTGCCTTGATGTTCACGGCAGTGTTCTTACTTGCATCTGTAAGAACAGATGCACTGTTTTGGTATTCTTTAGTTTCTGCTGTTACTGTATTGTGGTCCGAATGATCTATTTGGTCTGATGAATTTGAAAAAGCACGACTGTTTTCTTTAGTAGCCTTACCTTAAATGATACTAAAAGTTTCTTTCCAAATTGTGAGTTAACTGTAGGAGTGTTGGTTTTGTCTAGCACTGAATTAGTAAACCAGGCAAATTTTAATCTTAAAGTTTGCTTTTTCTATTTCCAGCTACCTAGGCAGTTCTCCTTCTAAAACATTTTTGGAAAAGAGAGCTTTTTAGCATGCCTAGACAAACTCAGGGTAAACAAATCAGGCTGAGGGATGAGTGCAAATAAGCTCCAAAGCTTTGAGGTGTCTGTATGTGAAATGTGTTCTCACTGATTTCTGCTTGCTACCTCTTCAGAGTGTAACTGTGACAGATGGCACAAGGAGGAGGTGTTAATTTGGGGACATATGAATTGTAGTCAGCAGTAGGTGATGAAGCTGCCAGATTAAGCTTTATCTATAGATTCGTGGAAAGTCAAAGCAGATCATGTGCTATGCTTACTATGTAATACTCCATTTAACAAGTTGGCTGCTGTTCTTCGCACCAGTGTTGGTTTCTGTGTGTATTTAATGTGTGAACTCGCTCAGAATTCTTCAAGGCAGAATTATTTGAGGTGAAGAACAACTGGGTGATGTTTTGGTTGTCTCCATCAAAAAACAGTACTTCCTTTCTCGTGATGATGAATGAAAGTAGTAATTCCTTCAGTTTCTTCTACCTAATCCACTAATGAATTGAAGTAGTAATTCCCTCAGCTTCTTTTACCTTACCCAGTAATGAGTTTGTTTATTATATAGTATGATGTATGTGTCTGACTCTGATCTTATTTAACAATTCAGCTGATTGTTAAGGTGGAATTACAACATTTATTGACATGTAATATCATAGCATAATATTGATGAAGGGTTTTCTGTTGTTTTTCAGCAATAATCATTGGCCCTGATGGTCATCCGTTAACAGTCTACCCCTGCATGATTTGTGGAAAGAAATTTAAATCTAGAGGTTTCTTGAAAAGGCATATGAAAAACCACCCGGAGCACCTTCTTACTAAGAAGAAATACAGATGCACAGACTGTGATTACACTACGAACAAAAAAATAAGTTTACATAACCACTTGGAGAGTCACAAGCTGACCAACAAAACAGAAAAGCTTATTGAGTGCGATGAGTGTGGGAAAAGCTTCTCTCACGCAGGAACTTTATTTACTCACAAGATGGTGCACAGGGACAAAGGAGTTAATAAAATGCACAAGTGCAAATTCTGCGACTATGAGACAGCAGAACAAGGATTACTGAGTCATCACCTTCTAGCTGTCCACAGCAAGAACTTTCCCCACATCTGCGTGGAGTGTGGCAAAGGATTTCGCCATCCGTCGGAGCTCAAGAAGCACATGCGAATCCACACTGGTGAGAAACCCTACCAGTGCCAATATTGCGAATACCGATCTGCCGACTCTTCTAACTTGAAAACTCACGTAAAGACTAAACACAGTAAGGAAACGCCGTTCAAGTGCGACATTTGTTTCCAGACTTTTTCAGATACCAAAGAGCTGCAGCAGCATACGCTTATGCATCAAGAAAGTAAAACACATCAGTGTTTGCATTGTGACCACAAGAGCTCAAACTCGAGTGATCTGAAACGACACATAATTTCGGTCCACACAAAAGACTATCCTCATAAGTGTGATATGTGTGATAAAGGCTTTCATCGGCCTTCGGAACTGAAAA
Source organism: Gallinago jamesoni (assembly GCA_025769975.1). Classification (NCBI taxonomy): domain Eukaryota; kingdom Metazoa; phylum Chordata; class Aves; order Charadriiformes; family Scolopacidae; genus Gallinago; species Gallinago jamesoni. The sequence goes on along the minus strand of JAOQGH010000001.1, from coordinate 123,475,622 downwards.
AACACGTGGCGGCTCACAAGGGTAAAAAATTGCACCAATGCAGACATTGTGACTTTAAGATTGCAGATCCCTTCATTCTGAGTCGCCACATACTCTCAGTTCACACAAAGGATCTTCCGTTCAGGTGCAAGAGATGTAGAAAAGGCTTTAGGCAACAAAACGAGCTGAAAAAACACATGAAAACACACAGTGGCAGGAAAGTTTATCAATGTGAGTACTGTGAGTATAGCACTACAGATGCCTCAGGCTTCAAGCGGCATGTTATTTCCATTCATACAAAAGACTACCCTCACCGTTGTGAGTATTGCAAGAAAGGTTTCCGAAGGCCTTCAGAGAAGAACCAGCACATTATGCGGCATCATAAAGATGTTGGGCTGCCTTAAAGTCTCTTTCACAGACTTACGGCTGGAATTATAAAGGAATTTTGCCTTTCAGGCACTTAGCTTATTTTAAAGCCAATCACTTGCGATCACACACACACACACACAAAAAAAAAAAAAAAACCAACAAAAAAACCCAACAACATACCGTGCATTTGATTTGTTGCTGTATAAAAATAGGATTATTGCTTCTAGTTGACTTTTATACCTTTTGTTCAATAGCGTGTTCTGAATTCTATTCAGTTTGTTTAATAAATGAAGACAAGATGGCAACAATAAAGTTGCATTTAATAAAGTAAACCCTGTCTCTTACTGAATTTTTCAACCGTAATAGTTTATTTAAGTATATTTATCTTACTGACCTCGTTGATACTCACAGTGTCCATGTTAATGCAGTTTTGTCGTGAATTTTAAAAATATGAAATTTCGTTTGATAAAATTGTCAGAGATGTGTATAAAATGGGGAATTGTAATGCTGGAGGTAAAGTCAGTAGGGCCCACCTGATTGTCTTGTTTTGACTATAGACTTTGTGGCAGGTTAACTGTTTTCCATTTGAGGAGTTGCACATCTGACTTTATTGCGGAAAACTATTCTGCGTTTTAATTCAGGTTTCAGAGATAAAAATATTTTCAAAGTGGTTTGGGGCATTTGTTACCTTTCTTTGGGGAATTTAAAAGTATGCTCAAATATTATGTTTATTGTTCTGTGCTTCTTTGTCTTTGAAAGGATTTGCCTGTTACAAAATGAGTTGGGGTTTGTTTTTTTTCCAGTTTACTGCTGTCTTAATGTTGGAAACATGAAATACTGTTGTTCCATTTGCAGAGTTAATAGATCACAACTGTCTGTACGTGCCGGTAAACGTACCTCAGACTTAATGCTTTTATGTGTATTGGTATTTCTTTGAAAGAACAGCTTGTGGTTCAGGTCGTGTTTTTATTGTTTTAGAATAAAATTTAAGACCAAGAGGTGCCTCGATTTTGGAAACCAGATATTTACAGTGGGAGCTTCAGAGGGGGATGTTGTGGAGCAGATGTGTTCATAAGGAGTAGAGATGTTTTAATGTAGATATCCTTAATAAGAAAAGTAACTTACGATAGTAACAGAACTGTTTCTAATTTGAATGTTTTTTTCCTGAGCCATTAGCAGCTCTGTTAAGCTGCTGTTTATTAATTAGTACAGTATCTAGAATTAACCCAGTTCTTTTAATCTGTTTATAAACAGCTGGGAGAACATTACAATTATTATATGCAATTTTGCCACCTGAAAACTATTATAAAATAGCACCATATCATTTGCTAATTGCAGCATAAATGTACCAAGCACTAAGTCAGGTACCTTAACAACAACTGTGGAGCAAAAAAAACCCAAACCATTTAATTACATGCCAGATTTTAGGACCTGGCCCCACGCCCCTTGCCTAAATTCCTGCCGAAACCACTGGTTGATGGTGGATTGCAGAACTGGGACCCAGCTGCCTGGCGGCTGGGGATAGGTTTGTCACCAGCAACTCATTAATGGGAAGGGTTCAGAACCTGGCCCAGCATTCTCTCTAGGCAGGCAAATTTCCTGTTGGACTCAGACAGGAGTTCTAGTGATGATTTCAGGTTTGGGGTGATAAAGGGACAAAGGTTTCCTTTCAGATCCGCATCTTCTGAGCCTTCTCTACTTTGTTTTGTTACCAAGCCCCGCTCCTACTGCCCAGCCCTTCTGTTTCCCTCTAAGCCGAAATACTCGTGGTTTTAATTTGCAGTTCAGGAGAGCCAAATGCCGTGTGGCTACCTTTATCGTATAATGTGTTTTGTGGGTTTTGTTTTTGGTTGGTGTTTTTTTTTTTTTATTTCGATGCCTGCTTGACAGTGCCCCCAGACTTGCCCGACGTGCTCTTGTTACAGTACTGCTACTAACGGGCTGCCAACCTTCAGCGGGTAACAAACGCCCGTCCGAGTGCTGCGCTGTGCCTTCCCTGAGATCCCCGGGGGGGTCAGTGGATCCTCCTGCCTGGCCGTAGCTCTCTGCCCCGTTTGCCAAAATCAGATGCAGTAAAGCCCAGCGAAGATTGGCCATTGGCGTCTTGCAGAGTACCCTCCTGTCACCCTTTCCCCCAACCTTTAACATTCAAGTGTTTTCGAACTGGAAACCTGAAAAGTGTACGGAGTCTGCATAAATTCCCCTAGCATTGCCGAGGATTTTAGCCATTTTGAACTTTATTTTTTTTAAATAAGCTGAAAGACAAAGAACACAATTTTACACGTTTTTCTTTCTCTTACGTAGCCTGGAATCATACACACTTTTTTTGGTTTTTTGTTTTGTTTTATTTTTTTAAAGCACAACATTGAAACTTTTTTTTTAATAAATAAGGGTTTGGTCAAGTGGATTTTGTAAAATGTATTTGTCTGTATAAAGAGAAAATGAAATTATAGTTATTGTTAATGTACTGACATTAGTTACAGGTTAGTTTTAATTCTTAAATAATTTGCTTAGCAAATGCTATAAAATGGATGTTTCAGTTTAATGTTTAAAAAAGGTACAGATTTTTACAAGGACATAATATAAATTATTGTTCTGTAGAAAATACCCTGTTAAATATTGTATACGTCCTTCCCTCTGTACACTTTGTAAAAAAGACAAAAGAAAAAAACAAAATACATAGAATCATATAGGGATGTGTGACATTATTGTAATTGTGTACTTGATAATAACGTGAAAAAAATAAAATTCAAAATATTTTCCTGTTAACGAACGTTTAGTCTATTTGATGCCAGTCCTGAGGTCGAGCCTTGTTCCGAGGGTCCCCTTGAGCCCTCATCCACTTTGGCTTATTTTTCTGCTCCCCGCTTTCCAGCTCCTTGTGTCTCACCGAGGGGTGCGGGTGATGCGATCCCTCCTTTGGTCGGAAACCTACCTTTAGGAGAAGGTCTGCAAAAGGGAAAGGCAGGGATGGCAGGTCTTCCATTTCAATGCCTGTTTTTCTTCTCGAGGATTCGTGCCTGTTAGATGCCATGATGTTTTTCAGCGAGGTGGTTGATAAGTACGTGCTACTACCCCGTCCCAAGGGGGAGTCCCCAGTGGAATGAGGCAGCCAACGCCAAAACTCGATGAATAAAATGTGTTTCCCCATGCCTCTTGCCTTCGGCACGTTGCCCCTGGGGTCCTGGCTCCCTTCCCCTCCTCCTGGATGTGTGGGTGTCCCTGGGGCAGGGGGATGCCCAGACTGGAGCTCTGCCCCATCCTTACCCCCTGCCCCAGTTTCTCCACCTGCTGCTCTCCAGTGGAGCTGGCCCAGCTCAGCGGGGGGGATGGAGAGGGCTTAGGGCTGTTCGTCCCAGCTGTTCTGTCAACGCTTCAGCCCTGTTAAATTTTAGCTTTTTTGGTAATGATTCCTCCGGCACAGGGCATCCCCTTTTAAGCTCATCGTGTTGGCCTCATGTCAACCCTCTGTCCCCACCAACCTCATGACAGAGGTGCTCCCCGGTGTCTCTGCCCTCTGTACCTGCCTGAGAAGGGAGGAGGCGAAACGTGGAGGTGGTGGTGCCTGCTGGCCCACGTCTCGTCAGGGTGTTTAGTCCCATGCGTTGACTCTTGCTGGATCCCCCAAGGAAACCCTGACTCCCTGTCTGGGCTCATCCCACAGCCAGGCTGGCGCTGGGCAACGCGTCGCAGCAAGGAGCTGTCAGCCTGAGCTGCCAGCGATCTGCTTTTGGTTTGATTTGTTTTCTTGTTTCCTCCATCCACCTGATGTTCCTCAGCCGCTCATCCTGCAACTCCACCTTGAGTACCAGAGACATTCAGGGCACTGGAGAAGAAACACACCCATTTCTGGCTGCTGTGGGCAAGAGACAGGAACAGTCACCGGTTCTTCCAGCTCATGCACCAGCAAATCCCACCCTCCCCTTGGATCTACCCGCCCCTCTCCTCTCCGATTTCCTCACCTGTGACAGCCCCACTCCTGCCCTGCCCTGCTCTGCTGAAGGTTGCCCAGCTCACCCAGGTCCCTGCAGTCTGTGCGGGTGATGTCCCCATCGCTGGGACACTCGGCAAAGGCTGAGTCCAGAGCCTGGACGCCAACCACATTGTCCTCTGACAGCCTGACTTGCAAGCCAAAAGGCTGTATCACTAATTAGGGAAAAAAGTATCTGGCCAACAGCTCACTGCGAGTCGCTGGCTTGTTGAAGGTAGTAATTAAAATTAAATAATATATCCTTAATAGGAAACACAATTAATATGTTAACAATTATGACAGCTAGAAAACTGGCAAAGGAGTGGCCGACTGGAGCCAATAAGCAGGTCAGCAGAGTGGTCAGGAGCAAAGAAATAGTTGTCTTGAACTCTTCCAGGGATGGGGCATCCACAACTCCTGCAGGCAACCTGTTCCAGCGCCTCACCACCCTCATAGTGAAACATTTCTTCCTAATATCTAATCTAAATCTACCCTATTCCAGTTTGAAGCCATTACCCCTCATCCTATCACTACATACCCTCTCCAGCTTTCTTGTAGGCCCCCTTCAGACACTGAAAAGCCACTGTAAGGTTTCTCCTGAGCATTTTCTTCTCCAGACTGAAGAACCCCAACTCTCTCAGCCTGTCTTCATAGGGCAGGGACTCCAGCCCCCTGAACATCTTCATGGCCCTCCTCTGGACCAGCAACTTCTGGACCTCACTCCAGTGAGTTCAGTTGCTCACATCTAGGCACCAAAACCCACCTGTGATTGTCTTGGGATTGCCAGGCACTCCACAGTCCCCAGGGGGGACCTGCACCCAGGCAGTGTGGTGGCCAGGAGCTGGAGTACCTCCCACGGTGCTTGGAGCCCATGGAGGGGTAGCAACATCCTCCAGGGTTTTTTTCCACCTGCATCCGATGGAGAAGATGAGTCCTTTGAAACACATACAGGTGAAAAGACACTTTATGTGCCACGCAAAAAAAGGACCTAACAGGTTTTTCTCTTGTACTGGCATGAACCAAGAGGCTGATACTGTAAAGGTAGCTTGAAGAAGTCTGGGACAGGTTTTGTCCGACGCAGCCAGGAAAACAAGGAATGCCAGGGTTGGATCTATCTGAAAGGATGAATCATAACTAACAAGCGCTCACAGGTACGGGAGCTGGGATGTTACAGCAGGTCAAACAGCTGGCAGAAGCAGAGAGAGCTGAGAATGAAGCGCTTGAAATGGAGAAAATACATGCTAATATTAACATATGCTAATATCAATACATTAATATATTTACTACATTTAAAAATGTAATTATGGTATCATTGATACCATTTTGCCTACCTGTCACAGACCTACTGAGAGAGTACTTTTGTCTCCCCCCTTGTTAGCCACCTGATGCAGCAGTTTTGCTAGGAAGGCCCTGCCGAGGAGCAGTGTGAGTTCTCTGTAGGCAATCAAAGCAATGCTGACACCACCAGCCCCGCTGGGGGCACCCAAAGCAGCACCTCACTGGACTGTTGACCGGTATCACAATAAACCTGGCATGGATGCAGGGAAAGAACCCTCCACAACCCTCTATTACCATGCCCCAGACCTTTCTGTAGTACAACACAGACCTTGCAAAAAACCACCAGCAAGCTGGGGTGGTGATACCACCTCATGGTAGCTACAAAGCAAGGAGAGCCCTGTCCCTCCCTCTTTTTGGAGCAGTTCTGGGGCTCAGGGCTGCCACCACAAATTCAGGTGCTTTACAGATGTGGGCACAGAGCCTGGGGAGCACCAGGAGAAGCTGGCCACCGCAGAAAGGCGAACAGCCTGCACTCCAAGTGCCTTGTGCTGGGATTTCTGTGTGAGAACCACTGGACGAGGGCAGGATCAGCTCCTGCCTGTGGCAGGAGGGACAAGGGAGCCGTACCACTAAGGTACTGACGCCAGGGAGCTCTTACCTGCAAAGGAGAACCAAAACCTGCCCTGTAAGGTGGGTGTGAAGTGCCGGCTCCAGCGCAGCTGGCAAGCAGGATCCCTGTTTGGCCACTTTCCCAAGGAGCCCAAATCAGTCATGCTGGGTCATGGGGCCCCCCAAGGGCTGCGTGGGGAAAGAACTACCCCCTCTCCTCCTCTGGCTCAGGCTGGAGGGAGGTAGGGATGGTCGCTAGGCTGGCAAGAGTGGCTGAGCAGCAACTCCTTTCCTCACTAGATGTCCCTTTTCGTAGTTGAGAGCTTTTGAAATATGCTGCCGGCAAACCAAATGCAACACAAGTACCTGCTTGGCCAGGGGGTGGTTACAGAAAGGACTGGCAAAAAAAAAAAAAAAAGAGATTTCCTTCCTGCTGCAGGGAGACAATGAGGCTGTGGAGGAACACCAGCAGTTAGGCTCCAGCTGCGTTGCGTTTCCCAATGCAGAAAACCCCATTCCCAACACAGAAAAATCACCTGTAGCTGAAGGAACATCCCTGGCTCCCCAGGGAGGGAAGGACTTGGTTTACCATCTCTGTTTAAATAAATACAAGTGGGATAAGGGAAGAGATCTTCCCCAGAATGTAAACCCGCCCATGAAATACAACAGTGCTTGAGGGGTAAAAATATTTGGCAAGTGGCCTTATTTGTCACAGGCCTTACTTAAAGGAAAACTAAACAAATGTGATCTTGACTCTGAAACTTGCAAAAAAAAATTCAGATTGCAGAGGAGCCTCTTAGAGTTGAGTTTCAAGTGCCTAAAAACAGCATTTCTCCCTCCTTTACTTATTTATAATTTTTGGAAGAATATACAATGAGCTGCAATGCAAACAGCAGGGAACATACAACTAGTCCCAAAGGCTCTGCCTACATTAACCAGCAGGCTGGACGGCTAGAAGAGGACCTGTAAAGGAAGAGGGTCAATGCTGAGGGTGCAATGTTTACCCTTTAGTCAACTCAGTGGGTTTTGTATGGTTTGGATGCCACTTCTGGGTTGCAGGATCACCCCTGTGGGGCTGGAGACATCAGCGATTTCAGCCCCCAAGCCGCACAATGCACCCTGTGCCAGCAACCCCCCACACAAGCACCTTGCTTCTCCACAGGTGACTGTTTCTTCCCCATCCCAGGATTAAGTAAATTCTTGTATCCAAAGCCTCATCAGCCCTGCCAGTGCTTAGCTCGTTAGCACTAAGAGGCTTAAATCAGTGATCCCATCAAGGGGACCAACGGTAGGAACCTGTAGGAGCTGTGCTCACTCTTAGGGCTGTCCAGTTCCAGGGGCAGAGAGAAACCACTGGGGGGTGTTTTCTTTTGTTTTTTAGTTGGTCTGGCCAAGATCAAGCTAAACCATAGAATTACAGAACAGTTTTGGTTGGAAGGCATCTTTGAAAGTCATCTGCTCCAATTCCCTGGCAATAAGCAGGGACATTTTCAACTAGATCAGGCTTCTCAGAGCCCTGACCAACCTGACCTTGAATGTTTCCAGGGATGGGGCACCCACAACTTCTCTGGGCTAGATTTTCACCTCCTTCAGAGTAAAAAAAGTCTTCCTTATATCTAATCTGAATCTACCCTCTTTCAATTTAAAACTGCTACCCCTCGTCTATCACTACGCTCCCTGATAAAGAGGCCCTCCTCAACTCTCCTGTAGGCCCCCTTCAGGTACTGGAAGGCTCCTATCAGGTTTCCCCAGAGCCTTCTCTTCTTCAGGCTGAACAACCCCAACTCTCTTAGCCTGTCCTCACAGGAGAGGTGTTACAGCCCTCTGGTCATCTTCATGGCCCTACTCTGGACTCACTCCAACAGGTCCACATCCTTCTTATGTTAGGGGCTCCAGAGCTGGACACAGTGCTCTAGGTAAGTTCTCAGAAAAGCAGAGCAGAGAGGCAGAATCACCTCCCTTGACCTGCTGGCCACGCTTCTTTTGACGCAGCCAGGATATGATTGGCCTTCTGGGCTGTGAGAGCACATCGTCAGCTCATGTCCAACTTTTCATCCACCAGTACCCCCAAATCCTTCTTGACAGTGCTGTTCTCAATCCCCAGCCTGTACTGACACCAGAAGTTGCCCCAACCCTGGTGCAGGATCTTGAATTTGGCCTTGTTGAACCTCATGAGGTTCACCTGGGTCTACTTGAACTTGTCCAGTCCCTCTGAAAGGCATCCTGTCAATCAAACAATGGCATGGTTCAGCTTCCTGAGGAGTGCATGACTTTCCCTCTGACCACAGAGGAGGCCTCATCAGTGTGTGAAACTCCTGGCTGCTGAGAGTGGGTTTGAACCCCAAAACCCACCCTAGTACTTTGAAATGTTTGGGAAGAGGTGGTGAGGGGTGTCTCCAAATCAGAAGACTCTGCAGAACTTCCGTGCCGATGCGCACTCGGAAAGCTTGTGGTGCTCCTGACCTGCTGGGAGCCTTTCTGTTTGGAGCTGTTACGTGCAAGAAGCAGAAGCTGCGAGAAATTGCTCTGGCGGAGGTGGGAAGCCCCCCCCTGCATGCAAAGCTGGCCCTAACCTCTCAACGACTTGCTGGCAGCAGCCCCTCCATGAGAGCACCATGCCTTTCCATGGCAAAAACCCCTTCCCCTCCCCAAGCCACCAGCTTGCCGACGTCAAAACGACCTGCCGAGGGACTTACTGCACCTGGGCAGGGTGAGTGGCCGTTTGTGTCCCCGGGGACAAGGGATGAGTCTTGAGGTCCTGATAATCTCCCCACCTCCGCCCCCAGCCTCCCGCCGCCCTCCCTTTGCGCCTCCCCCTCCAGCCGGGGGCTGCGGCTCGCCCGGGCGGGCAGCGGAGCCGCCGGACCCTCCTCGCCACCGCAGGGAGAGCCCCGCATCCCCGTCCCCGTCCCCACCGCCGCCGCCCCGGGGCCCGTGTCGCTAGGTGGCGGTGCCGGATAAGGCCGGCGGCCGCACGCCTCCTGCCCGCCGGCGGGGACCTCCCCCCGGCCCCGGGAGCATCCTCCCGAGCCCCCGTCCTCTCCCACAGAAAGGCTCTTCGCCCGCCCTGGCTCCCCCCGAGGTGGGGGGGGGGCGGGGGGGGGGAGGAGAGGGGACACACACGGGGACGGGGACAGGGCTGCAAGGGGTCGTTGTGAAACCCGCTTTCACCCAGTAGCTCGGGGGACCCTGTCGGCAAAGATGTTCCCTGCCCAAACCGGTGTCAGACCCGAGGGGGTCTCGGTGGATGAGACAGACCTCCCTGCAGAGTTGTCACCCCGCGGGGATCAGGGGTATCAGCCCCCCACAGGCACTAGCTGCCTTATTCCCAGGAAGAATTATAGAATCATTCAGGTTGGAAAAGAGCCTTGGGATCATTGAGTCCAACCATCAACCCCACTCTACAAAGTTCTACACCATATCCCCCAACACTACAGCTAAATGACTCTTAAACACGTCCAGGGATGGTGACTCAACCACCTCCCTGGGCAGCCTATTCCAGTGTCCGACCACTCTTTCTGTGAAAAATTCTTTCCTAATGTCCTGTCTAAACCTACCCTGTTGGAGCTTGAAGCCATTCCCTCTCGTTCTGTCACTAATTACCTGTGAGAAGAGACCAGCA
>JAOQGH010000001.1:123434121-123465695 GCA_025769975.1 Gallinago jamesoni | reverse complement strand
TCCCTACTTCTGCTGGCCACACTATTTTTAATACAAGCCAGGATGCCATTGGCTTTCTTGGCCACCTGGGCACACTGCTGGCTCATCTTCAGCTGTTTGTCAATTAGAACCCCCAAGTCCTTTTCCACCAGGCAGCTTTCCAGCCACACTTCCCCAGGCTTGGACTGATGCATGGGGTTGTTGTGCCCCAAGTGCAGGACTTGGCACTTGGCCTTGTTGAAGCTCATGCCATTAATGTTGGCCCATTGATCCACCCTATCTAAGTGTCTCTGTAGAGCCTCCCTATCCTCATGCAGATCAACACTACAGCTGAAGTTGAACCCATGTCTCCACACTGGCAATGAAGGGAGGTGGGCCTTACCCGAAACCTCTTGCTCCAGGCTCTGTGCGAGCCACTGCCCAGCTGAGCCCCCAAGAGCAGGACAAAACAAATGATGGCGACCCTATGGGCCGTGGCTGTGAGCGAGGAGACCAGGACCCCACCCCATGGGAAAGCAAGCTCAAATCAGTGCCCCAGATTCACCAGGGAGGGGTGTTGGTTAATGCAAAGCGAGGATGGGATTATACCTTGTCTCCATCGCACAGGCAAATACCTTCATCACAGCCAATGTTGTTACAGCGAGTACCAAAGGAATTAATGATTCACTGCTTAATTTCCTCTTCCCCTCCTACCTCCACCTTTTTCCTTTAATAAACTGGTCCAGAGCCAACTGCAGCATCAGGTTAGTAATGACTTTAAGCACCATTTATGCTGCTATCATGACAATTTAAATTGTCACTTTCTATTAAAAGGTCTAACTCCAAATGGTTTTAGCTGAAAGCATCGGCACTGACAGTGCAATTAAATAAAGAAACTCTTTTCTTGGAATGTCAGTGCAAACACATTTTAAATAAGGGTTCAGGAGCACCTTGCTAATTCAAACTACAGTATAGCTTTCTAGTGAAGAATAATACCTGATGCAGGGATTTTTTTTTCCATGTTGTGTGACAGTTTCCATTGTCATTGTAAGACACTTAAAGGAGTGATGTGCCAAAGGAGCCCAGCAGCCTTTGAAAACCTCTTCTCTTCAAAATAAATATGGGCAGGGCTAGATAAGCAAAAGCCATCATTTCAGACACCCAGGAAAAGATATTCTTCATATTCCCAGAGGACTCTGATTTACAGTCTTGCTTCCCTCCTGCTTGTAAGAACAAACCACTTTACTGAGCATCCATCTGATTCTTTGTCTCTAGCTGTACCCGTTACCCCTCAGAAACGTCCTAGGCATGGTGTGCTTCGTGTGTCTCATCTTGCTGTTACCTACAGCTCTTCAGTCATTTATAAACCAGACTGTTCTGCGGCAAAAGAGACTCCACCTGTGTTGTAGCTCACCTGTAAAAATCACATCCAGTTCCTCAGCTGGCCGCAAACCAAAAAAGCACTTTTTTTGCCAGCTCTGTGTGGCAGCTGCAGTGCCCGTGCCAGGCTGGCCAGCCAATTCCTCCTCCCCCACCTCCTCTAACACCACCTTCCCTCTAGCTCTGGCCCTTTCCCTCCGTGCTGGGCACAGGCCAGCCCTCCTTTAGCAAACACCTCTGGGCTCCTGATACTCAACTCTACCCCACATGTTATGCTGTTTATCTTTGGGTACCAAATAAAAATTGGTTTGCTGCAGGAGGGAAGAAAGCGCTACTGTTTCACACAGTAAAAGTGTTTAACACCCTAATTGAACCACCTAGCATGAATATTAGAAATCACAGCATCACAAAGATACGGTTGCTCAACTTGGGTTGATTTTCCTTATTCTTGTGGAAGAGGCAGCCTGACAGCACAGCCTTTTTAGTTTTTTAAAAGAGTTACTAGACATCAGACAGAATAACACAAGTGCAATCTTCAGTGTCTGTGCCTTAAATAAGAAGTTGAAAAATGCCTGAATAGCTTTAATGGTTTGTATTTCATTTTAATGGCTTTGAAAGTCTCTCCAGTACATGAGAGTGTCCCTTATGTTATGACCACTATGGTTTCTCTGAAGTGTATTACATCTGCTGGAAATAAATGAGTCATAACATTTAAGCTCCCCCTATCCCATTCTCAGTTGCTACAGTTATTGCTTTGAAGGACACAGAGACACATCTTGAGATAAGCATCCATAGGATGGTTATGGATATGATTTTTATGTCTACACAATTACATTTCTAGCTACAGAGCACTCCACATTTTACCACTTCATTGCAAAGAAAAAACATATCAAGAGAGATTGATTTATGGCTGACCCTTACAAAAAATAATATGCAAGGGAATAGGATCGAAAGTAATTTTCTTTACAGAATTATGAATATTATTCTGCCTCATTTCTTTTTAAGAAAGGGAGAAGAAGAAGAAAAGCATACTGGTATTCTGAGGAGAAATGAAAGAAAGGTGCTGCATAGTTGTAGAAGAGGGAATTGGGAGTATGTGTGGTTAGGACTTTTTACTTAATAATTTTGTCATCATAAAAGTGGCATACTTGTTAAAACTTTTCATGAGAACAACCCCATTTTCCAGTTTCAGTGGAGCTCTCACTTTATGCAAAGCCTGACCACTGCCTCTCCCCAACATGTGTCTTCTAGTTAGATTTTCTGTCTTCAGCCTTACTTTCAAAGACCTCCATTTTCCAAAGCTTAGAAAAACCTTTACCTTTGTGGGTTTTCTAATACCAAAATATTTTTATGAGACAGAAGAAATAATTTACTGTCTAGGTCTAATTTTGGAATAGAAAAGAAAGAGATCTGGGAAATGTGGTCAGACAGAAGCACTCTTCAAGGACAAATCATATGGGAACACGAAAAGCCAACGTGCTAGAATATTAGTCAAAGCAGATGAGGGAAAATGAATGAAATTTGCAAAAAAAATAAGCTACCCTCTTCATTGTGCAAATATCCACACAGGTCTGAAACTCAGAGGCAGAGTGTGATAATACTGTATGGTAAAGCTGGGTGCTACCTTTGATAGAACCTCAGTAGCACAAGGCGTTACCCCTTCACTGGGGGGTCACAGCTTCATCCAAGCCCTGGGCAGGGTGAAGGGTGCTCCTGTTTTCACAGAGGTGGTAGCAAACAAGAAAACTGGACCCGAATTTCCCAAGGAGATCTTCTGGCAACAAGTTCTGTGTAGCTGTCTCTTGGGTTTCGCTGTGGTTAGGTCGAGCAAGCACCTCCTGTCTCTCCATTTCTGCTCCTCAGAAGAGCCCCCAGGGCCTTCCCATTAGTGAAAAGTAAGTGAGGCCCCTGGTTGTGGGGCCCATGGATCTGGATGCTGGAAGCTAGGAGAGGGAGGAGAGAAGGAGAAGGGGCTTCCTGGCAGTTCGTGTGTGTACAAACTAGCCAGGAATGGCAGGGTGCCAATTCCCTGGCTCCATCCTTTCCCACCCCATTCCCGCTGCCAGTGGATGGTGATCATATGACAGATGATAATCACCATGATGAGGGTGAGGATCACCACGATGGATGCCCTGTGTGGGAGGCAGTCCAGCCTTGCCTGCATGCAGGTGGTGACCGCATGTTGTAAGGCCTGGGTGTGGAGGTGTTCCTGTGCTTCTTCTGCTATGACAGAAATGTACCTGTGGCATGGCCTGGGCCTCTTGGTGTAATGTCTTCTTCAGCTGAGGGGTCATGTCAGAGCCCTACAGCCTGGCTATGGGTGTGCATTGATGACATCAATGCTTATAAATATCTAAAGGGTGGGTGTCAAGAGGATGGGGCCAGACTCAGTGGTGCCCAGCAACAGGACAAGGGGCAACAGAATACAGGAAGTTCCATCTCAACATTAGGAGGAACTTCTTTACTTTGAGGGTGACAGAGCACTGGAACAGGCTGCCCAGAGAGGTTATGGAGTCCCCTTCTCTGGAGACATTCAAAACCTGCCTGGATGCGCTCCTGACCAGCCTGCTCTGGGTGAATCTGCTTTGGCAGTGGGATCGGGCTAGATGACCTTCAGAGATCCCTTCCAACCCTGACCATTCTGTGACTCTGTAGCTCCATCCCTGCTCAGCCAGGTTTACCCAGTGAGGTTTCCCCCTCTCCCAGTGTTAATCTCAGCGAGACAGGCGGAGGTACATGTATCGCTCTGGTTTTGAGCCTCTCTGCCCTTCACGGAGCACTGTTCATATTGGGACTTTACCCAGGTTACACAACTGAAAGGAAATGTTTCATGGGCCCTTAGTGTGGGGAAATAACACTCCCAAAGAAGTAGCTAGACAGGATTGTACAATTATTAATGGTTTTACAATGATTTTGTCAGAACAACGTTGACTGCAGGGAGTGGTTCTGTCCTGCGATACCCAAAGAACCTGCCAAAGTTAAACCAAGACAATAGCTGCAGATAGGCAATCTAAACGTACCTCTTTTTCCTGCCCAGCCCTTCTGTCAGGGCTTGACTGGGAGGATGAAGGACCATATTTAGATGGGGTCATTTGGCTCCCTTCCTTCACTTCTTATCGTCCCTAAGAAAATGACACCTAACCAACCTCATGCGCACAGGGAGTTCATTTTCCCAACTCATTCTTGGACATAAATCAATTGCCTTTACAATTGCCTTTATTTTAGCCCAGGATAAAAAAGAAAACATTTGCAAGGTAGGCATAAAGGACAACACATCTTATCTAAGTTTATCTATAGCTAAACTCTAGGCTATAGAGTTTATAAACTCACCCTCTTCTGTCCTCTGGTGGGGCAACCATCACCATGCCTTCCAGAGCAAAACTAGCCTGGGTGTTTGGGACCATTAGGTGTGATGGCTTAGGCTGGCACCCCAGCTGTGCCAAGGGACCTTCTCTCGACCCTTGTGTCATCAGCCACCTTCTGCCCCAACAGACAGGAAACCCCTTGTTTCTGCTCTCATTTTTTCAGATCAGAAGAAACAGCTCAAACAGGCATTTCCCACAAGTGGCAGGGGCACCCTGGGCTTCCTCAACTCCTTCTTCTTTGGGCCAGGTTGTACTGCTGTGCTCTGATGCTGGGGCTCTTCTTCCTGTACAGTTATTGCCAGGTATTTTGGCACCCTGTTGCCATTAAAAGCTCTGCTTCACTTTAAGGGATGACTCTTAACAGAAACTTCTCAGACCTAATGAAGCAGCATCAGCCACACTCACACACGTCAACCCCACTCATTGGTCTTTTCTTCCAGTCTCCCCTCTTTTCCACCAGGTATCAATAGGGTTTCCCTCCTTTTTTAGGTTTTTCTTCCCCTCTGAAATCCTGGCAGGGAGTGGTGAGGAGTGGGGGTTCAATTTTGCTTTAGAGCTTTACTACTGAGGTTGTATCAAATACATAAAATATAAGGTAGAGTCATTTTTCATGTCTTTTTCAGGTATATGGGAAGACCCTGCTAGTGTAGCTTATTTCGTGTTGACCAGTATGTACCTGCTGTAGATGTAGAAGTAAGAAGATTAAGGCATTTTAAAATTATTTGAGCATACAAAACATACACAGGCACATTCATAAACCAGAGAAGTGTCCACGTTCTATAAACAAGCATCTAGAACATCAGAATATTCCAGGGATGCAGCTGAGCATGTAAAATGGTTGGTACCTATACATTACAGCACATATACGAGGAGAGGCTGGGAGAGCTAGGACTGCCCAGCCTGGAGAAGACTCAGTGGGATCTTCTCCACGTGTAAAAATACCTGATAGTATTTATATATGGTGGTCGTGTGTATATATATAAAAATACCTGATGATATGATGAGGAGAGTAAATATTATGGAGTCAGACCCTTCTCAGAGTGACAGGATGGGAGCAAACTGAAATACAGGAGGTTCCACAAGATGTTTGTTTTTGTGAGGCTGATCCAAAGAGTCGTCCAAAGAGTTTGTGGAGTCTCCATCTATGGAGATAAGAAAAACCTGGCTGGATGTGGCCTGGAGCAACCTGCGCTTGCTGACCCTGACTATTGGGGTCGACTAGCTGAGGTGCTGTCCCCCCTCAGCTGGTCTATGATTCTGAGTAATCCAGCATGACACCACAGTGTTTCCCTGACATCACTCACTGTTTCTGAGGGTCCTGCACATGGGTGATAGGGGTGGATGGAGAACTGGTACTGGAACACATCTTGGATGGATGTTCTCCACCAGTGCACGAAGGCAATGAGTTGCTTAGGCACAGGCATATCTTTAATATCCTGATATGGTTACTGACTTTGCTGCATCATGGCTTTTCAGGGGCACTCTCAGCTCCACACAGTTTTATACAGGTCAGTAACTTTCCAGTTGGGCAGAAATGGCTTCCACAAAGGCCACTACGGGCAGTGGGAACTGCAGGCAGAAAGCAAGTAAAGGCAAGGAAGCATTCCTTCTTCCAGAACTGCAAAAACCAGAAGCACATGAATGCATTTGGGAACCATCCTGAGTATATAACAATGCTGTGCTTTATGTCTATCTATTTTTAAACACCAGAGGAATTATACCTGACTTTCAAAAAGGGAACAGGTTTGTCAAGTGTTGCAAAAATAGCCCAAGAATCATTAAAAGCAAGCTTTTGCTTTGAATACATTTTCTTCAGCATTCCACCTTATTGGACTAAGCTGTTACAAGCCTGGTTCACAGAATTATGAGATTTAAAGAGATATGTACCTTTTATTGTATTCTGTTGGAGGTTTTGTTGTTGTTCTGGTTTGGTGAGTTTTTTTAAGTCTTTAGGATATAGATCACATTTTCAATATTTTTTTTCTGGGAAAACGTCATTAAAAACAGACTTTCATTTTGAGCAAAAGCTGAGAATCTTGCAGAAAATGAGACTTCAAGAAAAATACCAAGTATTAATGAGTTTCCATTCTTTCTAGAGAGATAACAATGTGGCTTTTTGCAAGCATTTCACTGAATTAGTTTTACTGACGTGAATGTTTTCAGCCATAGTACATTCCAAGCAATTGTTGTCAAATGTTTATATAAATTACTTTCAGGCCATGCAAATGTTTGCACTGCAGAAATTGGACCCTAAGTATTACCTGTCAGTCAGACAAGGTAATAATTTTTTATTGTGAGACTTGAACACCCCCCCCCAAAAAGATACATAGCTCAACATTTGGGTGGAACTTATTCAGCTTCTTGCTTCCACTTACAAAGTCAGAATGAATTGCTGAGGAGTAAATATTGGAGAAACTGTAAACTGACTATGTAGAACTGAGGGACAGAGGTAAAAGAAACAAAGAAATTATTCTCAGAAAATTATTATGTGGGAACGACAGTTCTGAAACAGGACAGATACCGTATCATTCAGCTGTCAGCAAGGGCTGGAAGACATCGGGGGAGCTGTGATAGTTGCTATATGAAGGTGCTAGTCAACTTGTCAGACTCTAGGAAAGAAGAAATTGGTGGCAAGAGGGGGTAATAGAGGAGGCAAGTGGAAGTAAATCAGAATGATGTTAGACTAAAGGAGAGCTAACAGGTGCTGCCATGGGAACTGCCAAGCAAGAGTGGGAAAGCTTGCTTGGGTCTCAGATGGAGAACACACCTTGCAACTTAGACATTAACATGAACAACTTATCATAGAAAAGAAAAAAAGATATTCTAATAAAATAACAAAAAGATGAGGAAAGAGAGAAGGACGCCATTAGGAACATAAGGAGTATCTGAAAATATTTAGCGAATTCATCAAACCAAGAGAAAGCTGTACAGAAAAGGTGGCTGTATGGGCTAGCTCATAGTATGTTAAAATTGCTTCTGCCTTTTGAGCCCAGTTGCAGTTAAAACGCTGCTTAAGGTTACTGTATTTGAGCCAAAAATTTTCTTCAGGAAGCAAATATATCTATTTAAGTATCACTGACACACTGCTGTCTCTGATGGTTCCTCACATCTAAAACCTTTCCTGCTTTTTCCAGCTCACTCAAGTTGGCCTAATAAAATTAATTATCTCTTCCCACAAACTTGCCTTACTAGCATGCAAAACACCTGCTTTTCTTTCCTTTCTCTGATATTTTTATTTTTTTTTAACAATCTCTTTATAAGGGTGTTTGTCCCTCTGGAAAATAGCTATTGCATATCCTGAGACAAGATGAAATCTAAGAGAAATATGTAACAGCTAATTCAAAAGTGGTTCAAGAAATAAAAAGAAAGTAGGCAGCATTACAGTTCCTAGTTGCTCTAAAGCATCTCCTTCCTTCCTGAAACAGGTGCTGATGAAATTCACCTTGATAAAATGTGTGCATTTATATTGACAAGTTTGTCTGGGAGAATAGTGTCCTGGGACAGGCATTAAAAGAGGCTTTGCCAATACTAAAACAAGGTGGACATCTGGGATATGCTGCTGCAGCTATCCTCAGTCATGCAGAAATGCCATGGAAATCAGCTTGCTAACTTCAGAGTAGCCCAAAAGCAGGGAGCTTTTGGAGAGACATGGCTGGTTTTCTACTGAGTCTCAATGGATGACCTCTGGGTGAGAGCCCAAAGCAAGTCCTGTACTCCCAAGGACACAGCCCCCCCCCCAGCCTTCCTATCCTTCTCAAGTTTGCTGTGAAGGTGCCAGAATAACTGTTCATATAAATATAAGCACTGGGTACTGTGTTGCATGGGGGTGATGTCCCCCTCTCAGGTTACAAGCCTGCCTGTGGCCAGCTGATGCCACTTTGCTGCCATGTCTGCCACGCTTAGCACCAGCAGTTGGACCAGGATGGGCTGCCAGGCTGTGCCTGGGGCAGATCAGCCTACCTTTAGGCAAGTTGCAGAAGCAGAACGTACAAGGTGTACCCTACCCAAAGGTGAGCCACCTCAATGTACTTTTTTTGCCCCAGTCTCCCACCAGGTCAGATATGAACCTTCTGGAAATGCAGGAGTACCAAAACTCTGACATTTGGAGCAGGAATTTCTGTCCTAGCTTGAAAGATACAATGAGGAACTTCCAAAGTGTCTACTGGCAGATAGTACTTTTGTTTCCTTATGGAGAGGCTCTGAGTTTCACCTAATGAAAGAGCCTTTGCCAAAGAAAGCCCTCTGGAATTAAGCTGGATCCCATGTTCTGAAAGTCCTGTTTTGCAGTCTTCTGGCTCTGCAAACTGTAGGCCTAATTTATAATCAGGACTCCATGGCTCAGTTCATAGAATCACAGAATGTGTTGGGTTGGAAAGGACCTTTAAAGGTCATCTAGTTCAATGCCTCTGCAGTAAGCAGGGACATCTTTAACTAGATCAGATTGCTCAGAGCCTCATCAAGCCTGAGCTTGAATGTCTCTAGGGATGGGGCCGCCACCACCTTTCTGGGCAACCTGTTCCAGTGTCTCACCACTCTCATTGTAAAGAATTTCTTCCTAATGTCTAATCTAAAGCTACCCTGCTCTAGTTTAAAACCATTGCCCCTCATCCTATTGCTACCTACCTTTGCAAACAGTGCCTCCACAGCTTTCTTCCAGGCCCCCTTCAGCAGTACTGAAAGGCCACTGTAAGGTCTCCCCAGACCCTCCTCTTCTCCAGGTTGAACAACCCCAACTCTCTCAGCCTGTCTTCGTAGGAAAGGTGCTTCACCCCTCTGGTCATCCTCATGGCCCTCCTCTGGACCCATTCCAACAGGTCCATTATTCTGGGGGCTCCAGAGCTGGACACAGTACTCTCGGTGGGGTCTCACGAGAGTGGAGTAGACGGGGAGAATCACGTCTCTCAATCTGCTGTTCAGGATGACAACAGTGTGCTCCTGTGTCCTCTGTGTCTATTTACTCCAGATGGAAGAGGATGACAAATTAACACTTTGAACTAAGTGGGATGAATGTGTGTGAGGAGTGGAAGAAAACTGCATTCAGATAAAACCCAGATACATACACAGTAGGATGACAACACTCATTGCACCTATTCCACTTCAAATTGCTCTTCATTTCTGGCAGGTCTTTGCAAATTTGCTTAATGTGTAATTTTCCATATCAATGGATCACGAGAGCTAACGCTGTCAGGAGTATGTCAGTGCTGCTTAGGCAGAGCTGCAGAGAAGGCAGCGGCATTTTCGTCGCATACTTGTTTAAAGCTTCAGAAACGAAATCATGGCTATCATATTCCATTCAAAGGCTCGAGAAGGCAGCAGCACACCGAAAAGGAAACTTCTAAATATAAATGTGGTATGAATCTATTCTTTCAGTTATTTGGTGATGAATTTTTGTATTACTTCAGACTCCATTTTGCTCTTTTGACAATCACAGATTTCTGGCTGTACCTCCCGACAGCTACTAAGATGATGTGACAGCTGCTGATAGGATGTGAATATTTATAGTCATTTGTGGTACATCATGCTCAAGGAGTAAGCTGATCTGAGCCTGTCTTTGGGCCAATACAAATACCAGCTAGTACTATTATTCAGTGTCTCTCTCTCCCTCTACAAGTGAGGCCTTTAACGCTATCCTTTGGAATAAATCATAAGAGTTCTGCTCAGCAAAGTTAAACATTTTACTTCAGCAACTACAAGAAACGTTGAAAGATGATACATTTCTAAATATGAAAAGCACTTTAAGAATTGTCTACAAGAACTCGTGTACTTGTATGGTGATCAAGAAACATTTTAATGTTTCTCGTCCTTTTGCAGCCATCACCAGAGGGACCCTTCCAGTGCTCTGCTCTGCAGACCAGTACAGTTTTGTCATTGCACAGATGGAAAAGCTGAAACTCACACAGGTTGCCTGACTTCTACAACAGGATGAAAGAAATCCTTGCCAAAACTAAAAAGACACCACAGCTGGTGTGAATCTCTGTCATTGTATGCACATTTCTGCCCAAATGCAGAGAGAGTGGAAACAAAATATTGGACTTTTAAGAGAACAGTATCATAAAACCCAAGAATGGAACAGGTTATGCTAACACAATGTGAATATTTAGCTGTCATAAAATGGAAAACAAATGGCTATGCCCTTGGGAAGGACCCTGTAGCTTTCTCTGACACCCCTCTTTCCTCTGGCAGCCTGAGCTGGCCCCTAGCCATGTCTGTGGGCTAGGGCAGAGTTAGTGAAACCCCCCCTGGGTGACAGGGCAGGCACACCAAACACACCAACTCCCTAAGGTGAAACCCCTCCTGTACCACAACAAGTTGTCAAAGACTGGAAAAATGTCCGGGAATGCATACCAGAAAGCGACAGGGTCTTTTGCAGATTAGTGTTTGGGGTATTTTTTTGTCTTCTGCAGAACCACAAATGTTTTAGCTAGGTTTGTTAGTCCTGCAGGGGACCCCCCAACTTCAAGAGAAGAGCTGCTCCTGGCTTAGCAGTTTTATGTTTGGAGCATATTTGTCTCTGACCATACACCGGTCAGAGGGACAGACATCACTCACACAAAGGAAAGGAGGTGTGCTAGAGACAGTCTCTCAGTCCTGCCAACAGCTTCCTAAGTTATTTTTTCTGGTTTACTGTCACCTGTATATTATTTCATAACATCTCAGACCATCACAGTATTCCCGTCCAGTTTTGGTAGCTGTCTGAAGCCTAACTTCCAGTTTTCACCCGCAGACAGTTGATGTGGCTATTACAAACGCATGACTAATGTTTATTTGAAGGGGTTTGCTTTTCCTTTCCAGCCAAACTGTGCCCCAGACAATCTTGCTTCTCTACCAAAATCTCCTCCACTACTCCTGTTGGCTCAGGAACTGCAGGGAAAAAATTTGAAATAGAATGCCATTTGAAGGATGGTTGTGCTCTTCTTTCACCTTCACAGCTCAGTGCAAACTTGGACATTGCCTATGGGTTTTCAATATGCTTTTAAAACCATGAATTTCCCATGCATGTAGGGCCAGCTGTAGAACTGAAGTAGCTTTCAGATAACTCCAATCTGAAAATATTATTATTTTTTTTCTGACTGTAACTTTCTTAATCTAATTTATATTAATTACTTGCAGGGAAAATCTTTAGGAGTGCATGAGCAGCCAGAAATAAGGCTCATGTTGGATAAAGAAGAAACAGATAATTCAAACACACAACCTAACCCCCCAGCCTTTACTTGTAATATTACTTGCAAACTGAGCTTCAGAATTCCATGATCTGTGTTTATAAAAGGTAAAAAGTACAGTTTCAGACTGTAGGTAGACATTCCAGGCTTTTGTCTGTGCCAGGCTGCTGGCACAAGCAGCCTCGCTGCTATGATGACTAAAACCCATGCTGACAACCCTTTTTGTTCATACATGCGTGCTCTTTTTGCCTGGCTTGCTAGCACACGGTCTGCTTGCTACACAAACCAACACACCTCTAGTTTTGGAGAGCGTCATGGCCTGTTTTTTTTTTTATTTTATTTTTATATTACAGTTTTACTATTGTGTGTGCATATTCTGATTTTGGGTTTGATTCTTTTTCCACCCCCCTTCCAGTAATAGCAACACAGAAGGCACACAAAACATTTCTGTCATGTTATGACCTGTGGGGAGAAATGCATGATCTGTCTTGCCCAGCACCTGACTGCTGTGGAAAAAGCAGACCTAGTCATTAACGGCAGTGTGCCCAAGCTGCCGTCTTCCAGTCAGAATAACACCAGTAACTTCTAAAGAGACCCCTGCTTTCCCCTCCAAGAAACAGCTGTAAAATATGATGTCAAGCATAGCTGTCCTGACTCTACTCTTATTCCATAAAGAGGCCCTTAGCTTTTGTTTATCCTATTCCATAAAGAGGTCCTTAGCTTTTGTTAAGGTCTGCTGTCCTGAATTAAGCTGCAGAGCAGAAACTTCTATTAACAAAAAAACCAAATACCTCGATTTGTGTGCAATTTCCTCATTTTGAAACACTGCATTTTGATTTCCATCACTTTCATTTTTTATTTTAGTGTTTCAAAATGTTTCAGGTTTCAAAATTTGCTTTGAACAGCAGATGCAGAACAGTTCACATAGGAAATGTCAAATTGAAATGTTTCCACATAAACCAAAGTGAATAAATAGTGTCCTGTCCATAAATCTTTTAAAAATCACTCCTCTTACCAGAAGCTTCAGTTCAGATGAACTGGCATTTTTGACGCAAAAAAACTTCTCAAAATTCTTGACTCCGCTTGAAGTTGGGGATTATAAGTCAAGACTGGGAAGGAAAAATCTACCAAAATTTACCCTAGGGAAAGAGCTGCTTTATCCTAATCTATTCTTTTTGATGCTGAAGATCTGTGAGGTTTGTCTTTGCCCATCAGTGCCCTTGGACACATATGAGATGCTCACAAAGTGGCACTTACTTGGTCCTTAAGACATATTTGTCTTCCTGCTCATCAACACTCCTCTGGGGAAAAACTTCTTCCATTGCTGAAAAGCTCTGCAATCAAATATATGTACTTTATCACAGCAATGGCAGAGAAAATGCACTACCTGCCTCTATTCTCCCTCCGGATGCTGATTGTTGGCTACCCCCCTTACCACCAATTTGGGGTCCTAATTTTATAAGGTTCTTTCAGGTCTTTGTTCTACTATGAAGTACTGTGAATTTTCTTTCTGTTGTTCTACTGCCACAGCCAATTGCTCATAAATTACTTTAAAAAGCTAAGACAAGGCAAATAATTACTCATATCCGGATGAAAGTGTAACAATATATTACAAAAATAATAGTTTGATTCTGTCTCTTTATATTTCTCCCCTATATTGACTGCCAGAAACTGATTTGCTACTTTGGAAGTGAGATAAAATCAAACTTTTTATCTTCAGATTTAATGAAAGCCTCTCTCTTTCCTCTTTTATTGCTTCCCTACTGATAAGAGTCTTTGTCTAAGCTTTCCTCTTAGAAGCACAGATGTAAAGCTTCTGGCACACCTGATATTCTTCTTCATGTAGAAATTTGTCCATCTGAATAGGCATGAAAATTACAATTTAGTTTTGTTATCTTAATTTATTTCATTGTAGTCACTGTATTTCTTAATTTTTACAGTTGCTGCCAGGATCCAAGTAACAAGAAAATCCCATTATTAATTTATTTAACAGTGATACAGGTGTTCCTTCTCTTACATTAATGAGCCACATTTTCTGAAATGGGTAGTTTATTACTGGTAGTAGGTGAAAAGCCCATGGCTTTACAGTGGAAAAGGCCTAGATGCATCTAAGTTCAATAGATAATCATTAACAATCAGATAATACACTATATCTGAGAAACGGGATTGAATTTCATTATAAAACCTGTACATGCCTTTGGAAGCCAGACACTTTTAAGTGATGTTTCATAGCTGGTTGGGTATCCAAACTTGTGAGAAATCTCATGTACAGTCCTATGGCACTGAAAATTGTTGATTTATTTTTCTAATACAAATTTTTCTTGTTAGCTTAAACTCAGCTGAACATAATTTGCCCCCCAGAAAAGGTCTTTGGCTGTATCTCCCATCTGCGCTGATCATGATGATGTCTGCTAGAGCTCTCTAGAATCAAAGCATGTTAGCCTATCCTATATATCCTCTGTGGAGCTTAGAGTTGGTCCTGTGAGATAGCCTGCAGGATCTCCTGCTGTTCAGTTTCTGCGCCAGGGCTGACATCAGGATTTCTGTCTATAGGCTTGGCCCATCAATATGGAACAGAGGGGCTGTGTCACCTTCTGAAGGCCAGCATGCCTCCTTCAGGGAGAAACCACAGATGGCATCAGCTCCTCCGGACCACACAGCGTGGGGGCAATGATCACAACAAGCATCGTGTTCAATGAAGCTGAGAGGATCCAGTTATTGCTGCAGCAAGGCAGGTGAAAATGAAAGTCATCAGAAAAACAGAAGAAAGATAAACATCTGCCATGCTCTTTAAAAGAAGAGCAAACTGATAGAAGCAAAGGGGCATGTTCCTTGAGAAGAAACAAATCTGACAAGTATGGTGGTCTGGAAGGAGGCTGAACCACAAAGCACTTGAAAGCCCCTGGTAAACAGAGGCAAGGAACTGTGGTCACAGGTGGTTTTTCATTCTGAGGAACCATGAAAATCTCTTGATGTATCTAAACAGATAGGTGGACCATTTATAAATACTTTTCTACTGCTGAAGGTGGCTTTTGTGGCAAATCGCATGTATTAAACTAAAAGATTAAACCAAAAATTGGAATAATGAAGCTGGAAGGAAAATGTACTTAGGCTCCTGAGGATTTAAGGGATTTGCTTAGGTGTAGACATCCAGCACTTGGCTTAGAGGCCAGTGCAGAGCAGGCACTCCTGAAGAGCCTGGGCTAAGAAAGTGTGCACAGAACAGCCGACCTCCAGCTGTGGTAGCTGAGGGGTCACAGCATGTTCTTCAGCCTTATTTATTACATTTCAGGACTGCCAGGCAAACATTGTTGCCAAGAAATAGCCCAGAATGTGAGGAAGAGGTGCAGCCAAAACAATGACAGCAATGTCAAGGAGGACTCAAATAGTTTTGGTCTGCAACCAAGCCCTCCTGACAGTAACAGGCCAAGCTGTGTTGCTCCCAAACCCTGCCACACTGGCAGGGATCTGCTTTTACTCAGTCAAGTACCTGCTGGTGTTAGCCACTAAGCAGTTCAGTTCGCTTCTCCATCCCTGTGCTTTTGCTGGCCGTGTTTCGGTGTCTATCCTGTCCTTCCTGTAAAACCTCTAGGGATCCTATGAAAACTGCAAAATGGCAGGTTTTACCACAACGGCCCATGGTGTCTACGAACATTCCACAGTCCCTAAATTCCCCACCTTTCCTCAATTTGTTCAACTTCCTAGAATACCACCTTGATAGAGGCCTCCATATGTATTTTAGCTGTTTTCTGTCTTCCCTTCCTTATCCACTAATTCCTGGCATTCTTTTGCATTTTCGCCCATGTTGGATCCTCAGCTGTCATTTCTGAGGACTATCCACCATGGCCCCGAGATCTGTTTCCTGGGCAGCAATAGCTCCTCATTGCATAGGTAGTTAGGGCTGTCCTTCTCCCCCCTACCCGGACACTACTTTGTGTTTATTGATAGTGTCACCTGCTGTTTTGTCACCCAGAGCTGTAACCACCCCTCTTGCTGCTTCTTGCAGCCAGCTTGTGCATTCCTTCGGCCAGTGCAGACGATGGTGCAGCTTTTCACCTCATTGCAGCCAAGAGTAGCGGAAAGTCTTTGGTGAAGGGCTCTATGGAAAATGCGTTGCATGTGTGCTACATTTACCAAGCAGCTTTCTGCCTCCACAGGCCCCTGCAGAGTGCGCAGTGCCCTGAGCTGCTCTGACAGGCTGGAGTAAAGGCGGACCTGGCACTGGGGAATCCTGCCCGCTTCTCGGCTGATCTCCCATCCCTCTTCTTAGGGACCCGACTCCAGGTGTCCCGACACCCTGGGCCCGCGAAGGAAGGGGACAGGGGCGGGAATGGCTGGCTTCCTCAACGGCCCCTCCACGGAGGCCGAGCAGAGACACCGGGTACAGCCGGCACACAACTCCTGTCAGATGGAGCGGCGAGCGAGGTGGGGGCGTTCCGCCCCCCACCCTCCGGCCTCGGCACTGCCCACCCCGCCGGTGCCCGCGGCCGCTGGGCGCCAGGAGGCAGCCCTGAGGCCGGGCCCTGCGGGCTGCCGGCCCGGCCTCCGGCTCCGGGGCTAATCATTAACCGCCCCTCGGCGGCCCCGACCAGACGAGCTGCGCATCGCGGCTCCCCAGGGACGGAGCGGGCGGCCACTGCAGCCTTCCCAGCCGCTCGCGCCATCCCCCCACCCCTCCGGTCCCCCATCCCCTCGACGCTGCCAGGGCACTTTGGCGGGAGCCGGCCGGCGGCTGCGCCGCTATGGAAGGCGAGGCGAACGCGACCCTCCAACCATCCTGCGGCGCCAGCGAGCCGCCCTTCTCGGAGGAGCATCTCCAGAGTAAGTGCGGCGGGATGGGGCGGGAGGTGTGTGTGGGGTGGGGGTGTGTGGAAGGCGTGAGGGTGAGGGGACAGCCCGCTGCCGCCCGGCCGTTAACGGCGGCGCCGGGCGCGCTCCCCACAGCACCCCGCCGCGGCGGTTGGCGATGCGCGCCTCCGCCCGCCCCGCCGCCCTGCTTCCCCGGCGAGGAGAGCCCCCCGGGCGGACCTTGGCCTGACAGGGGAGGCTTGGCCTTCGGGGAAGGGAAGGGAAGGAGGGGAGCCGAGCTGCGGGCGGGGTGTGAGGGAAGGAGGGTGGTCGGCGGGGCCGGACGGTACCCGCCGAACCCAACAGGGGAAACCGACCTGTAGACCTGTCTCTGGGTCTCAGCGGTCCCCACGGCTCCCTCCTCCCCGAGGTGGGAGCCGTCGTGTGGAAGTGCCCGCTGAGATGTGGGGTGCTCCACCCGCAGCCAAGTCTAGAAGTACCAGGGGATTTTTTGAAGCAGGTTCCTTTAAAGAGGCTGGGGCAGCGGCTTCCCATTACAGGCACTGCTTGGTATCATTGTAGGTGGGCTACGGTCACAACAGGAGTTAGTAACAGTGATGACCATGAACTTCTCCTAAATTAAACGTGACACTGTTGCGGTGCTTTGTTCTGTCTCCGGAAGCACATTTCTTGGGAGAAAATCCACCTCAAACATCAGCCGTGGGTAAAAAGTTGATATCCATACCAAGCATCAAGGGAGAACTAAAACCATCAGCTCTGGGTAAATGTTGATACCTGCAGCCAGCATTAAAGGAGAAGTAAAAAAGAATCTGGTGAAGGCATCAAGTTTCGTCTCAGGCTAGATATATCAGGGGCGTACCCTTGCATAGTTCGTGTGCCCCACAAACTTTCACCGAGCCTCTAAAAATGTTTGCATACCTAAGGAAGTTCTGCACAAACATGCTTATGAACATACAATGGAAGCAAAGAACTAATTCCGAGTAAATACATTTTTGCTTGTAGTCTGCCTGGAAAAGTTCCCAGAATACGTATTTAATGCATTTATTTATATTATGTATTATGCATTTATTTATATTCTGTTATCTATTTACATTCATCTAAGGATATTTGTCCTGGACCTCCACCTTTCTGAATAATGTTTTCATTATTCTGCACAATGCTTTGAGAACCTGGAGGCATATTCTTCCCATATGCTGTCTGTGGATCCTGGAAAAGATTTAGTCATTAACTTAAGTTGAAGTATTTGAATTATCCTGTAGAGTCAATGGTCCTCCTATACAGCTAAGGATGAGTGCAAGTCTTTGCAGGAATAGGGCTAAAAAGCCCCTCAGAGATGGTGTCTTTACATTAAATGTTTGGAATGCTTATGAAATAAACCAGACCTTTCTGTTTTCTTTTCTCTCTCTGCAGGCCTTGACCTACCAGGGAGATTTCTCTTTGCAATCTTGACTCTGATGACGCTGATTGCCAATCTTGTGTTTATAGAGGAAGCAGTCTACATCTACAGAAAAATCCCCTCCTCCAAAAGATCAATCATAATTTGGGTTAATGCTGCAGCTCCAGTAGGTTATCATGGAAAAAAGATAAAATTGAATGTTGAAAATGGGGTTTTCCTGAAAATCCACATGAACCTGCTTTATCTCTGCCCTTCGTACAACCCTCCTCCCTTTCTCTGTAGGTGAGCGCTACTACTTCATGCATTGGCATGTGGATTCCTCGCTCAACGATGTTTACAGATTTCACAGCAGCAGTGTGAGTATCCTGCTTGTTTCCAGACGTTGCCCCAAACCCTGAATTTCTTTCCTTTAAACATCTGCTGCTCTTGGTAAACACAGTCATTTTGTAAATTTAACAATTTAGTAATTTTTGGTTTGAGTTGAAATCTCTTGGCAGCTCTTTTCTGGGAGGTGGAAAATGCTAAAGCAGTTCCCAGTGCTACAGCCCCTAGTGTGGGAACCTCAGTATGAAAGATCTGTGACTCGCATGTAATGGATCCCTCAGATTGACAGTTGCTTTGAAGCTGTACTCTTTCTTCCCTCTCTCTGCACGTCCTGTGGAATGAAACTCTGACCCGTGACTTCTCTACGCTTTTACTAATGATGAGCCATAGAGGTCTGTTATTAATGGTGGCAAGTGAACCTCTGATGAGTATATCAATGTAAAAATGTTCTGCAGTTGTCCTAATAAAAGCACTTTCTGTGCAAGCATGACAGTGCTGACACACACAGTGGAGGAGGGAGAAATGTGGTCCTTGCTTTCTGGTGGTGATGATGCAGCCCGGGTAGGCAGAGCCAGGTGGGAGTATGCTGTGGCCTTGGGCACTCTGCTGTTGATTTTGGGCTGATTTTGGAACCCACTGCAGGACAGGCTCTCATGAATAGCCTCACCCCTTGCCACATTGCATTTACTAAGAGAGTAGAGTTAAAAAGGAGGGAAAACACAGTAGTAGGGAACACTGTGAGCATGCAGAATTTGTGCAGGTAGTACAGATTGCCAGAAACTTCCAAGGATCCAGTCCTATGGCACTTTAAGCCTGTCTGAATTCCCCCTCCTCCCTTGCCCAAGCTGCTGGTTCCTGTACTCTCACTTGCAACCACCCACAGTCTCCAGCTGCACACAGCAAGCTCCTTCAAGGAGGCAGTGCAGCTGAAGAGGACCTCTTTTATTTGGCGGGTTTGGATTTCAGTAAATCAGTTCCCTAAATCAGTTTGGTTCTGGTAGAAAAGGGTGGTTGCACAATTTGTAGTACCTAGGAAGGGTTGAGAAAGTGCAGCTGGAGAAGGAGGGAGAGGTGGGATTGAAGCAGTCAGAGCTTGGATCAGCTTTGGCTGCAGAGGAACTGCACCCTGACTGGGTCAGCACACACAATGATAGCTATGTATATATGAAACTAGCAATCATAGAATCATAGAATCATCTGGGCTGGAAGGGACCTCCAAAGGTCATCTAGTCCGACCCTCCTGCAGTCACAGGGACACCCCCAACTAGACCAGGTTGCCCAGGGCCTCGTCGAGCCTCACCTTGAATGTCTCCAGGGAAGGGGCCTCAGCCACCTCCCTGGGCAACCTGTTCCAGCTCTCCCTCATAGTAAAGAACTTATTCCTAATATCCAATCTAAATCTGCTTTTCCTCAGTTTAAACCTATCGCCCCTCGTCCTGTCACTGCAGGCCTTTCTAAACAGGCTCTCCCCAGCCTTCCTCTAGGCCCCCCTCAGGTACTGGGAGGCCACTCTTAGGTGTCCCCGGAGCCTCCTCTTCTCCAGGCTGACCAACCCCAGCTCCCTCAGCCTGTCCTTGGAGCAGAGGTGCTCCAACATGCTGAGCATTTTGGTGGCCCTCCTCTGGACCCGCTCCATCAGCAGGTCCATGTCCTTCTTATATAGAGGGCTCCAGACCTGCACACTCCAGGTGAGGTCTCACCAGAGCAGAGTAAAGTGGGAGAATCACTTCTCTGGACCTGCTGGCAACACTTCTTTTGATGCAGCCCAGGATGCGATTGGCCTTCTGGGCTGCAAGTGCCCACTGCCTGCTCATGTCCAGTTTCTCGTCCATCAGCACCCCCAAGTCCCTTTCCTCAGGGCTGCTTTCTAATGCCTTGTCACCCAGTCTGTATTGATATCGAGGATTGTTCCGGCCCAGGTGCAGAACCCTGCACTTGCTCCCTCACTCACATTGAACTTCACATTGAATATTTATTGTTATTGGGTGGTTGGGTTTTGGGTTGGTTTGTTTTGGGTTTTTTTTGAGAGGAGAAATTGGGCTTGTTTGGACCAGTCAGGACTAGATTAACTGATGGAAAAATATGGCCGCAATGGCTTGGGCCAGAAAAGCCTGTGCTTTAATAGTGACTCTGCCACCAGGCACCAGTGTGGCTTTGGGAAATTCCACAGCTACTCTGTGCCTCAGTTTATTCCTCTTTCAGTCAGATTAGGGCAGTTCTGGTCCTCCAAGCTGATAGAAGCTAAAGGTTTTTCACAACTAGTGATAGAAATTTTCTTGACTGCGAAGCGCAAGCTGTTAGAACCCTGGGCAGAAGGCGACACTGGCCTGCACAGACACGCAAGAGACTTGCAGGCAAATTCAAGTTGGCATTTTCTTCCTCTCCTAGATTTTTTGCCATAGTTATCCACAAGTTCCTGATGATGATGATTAAAGAGTGCGGAGGTCAAAAGATGCTGCTCAGGCGGTTCGAAAATGGTCGCTTCAAGATCAGCACCGGTCCCTGCTGCTGCTGCTGCCTTTGCCTCCCTCGTGTGCGCATCACACGGTGAGTTGCCCTTTAAAATTTCCCAGCTGGAAGGCAGCTACTGGAATTCAGCCAACTTGGCAAGGCCAGGCTTTTAGGAAAGGGCCTCCCCGCTTCCCAAAAGTCAGTCTCAAACCGTCTCTTTTAAACAGTGCCATCACTTTGGGGCTGTACACCACCATTAATTTATTTCATTTTTATAATGCAGAATTTTGCATAAGAGTCGAGAGCGTGACCTCTCTCAGTTTAACCCGGTGCAGTGTTCCCACTTGGAGTAATGTTGAGCACTGTGGTATCTACCCAACTAATCACATTCTTTTCCAGGAAGTCGTTTATGTAGTAAGCAGTGGTGTGTGGGAGAAGGAATTTCTACTCTGGAAACCCTAATAATTGAGATTTCAATTTCTTTTCATTCCAGAAAGGAACAAATGTCTCCAAACTGGGTATTTTTCACAAGCAGAATTGTCAAATTGAGACTGTCTTGAAAGAAAATTTCTCTTACTTGGATGAAATTGAAATGTTTCATTCTGATTTTGACTTTAAAACTACTTAAGATTAAAATAATTTTTAGAACAAAAAATAGATGCAATTCCTGGAAAGCTTTGATCTCAACAAAATGGCATTGTCTGGTGAGGCAAAAGCAACTATTTTCTTCTACTAAGCTTAGTATTAATGCACCTTTGAGAAGTGGGGTGGAGATGCACCTACAGGAGTCAATATAATGTAACAGAAACCCTGCCTCCTTTGAGCACTGCCTGGTGGGGCTTCTCCTCTGGCTAGCATCACCCTGTCATTTACATGTCGCTCCACAGCCTGGAAGCTTCATGTATTTCCCAGGGCTTTCATTCTGGCACAGATTATGTTTCTTTCATTAAAAGCAAAAGCTGAAGGACTGAATGTGCAAGACAGAGACTTTTCTATGAGGCCCTGGTCATTAGTGTCAGAGGTACCTTAGGGACTTTGTGAATTGGTTAAGTGAAAGCTGCAAACAGAACACAAGATAGCAGTTTGTGATGCTTTTGCAAAAATTCTTATTTTGTTATTGTAATATTTTTTCCTTAAAAATGCAGTATTAGCATTTAAACTCTTCTTTCCATCATTTTATTTTAATGGAATAACAGTAATTATTTACGTGGAGGGAGGCACCAAAAAGAATTGGTAGTAAACCGACTGAAAAATATATCTCCAAAAATTGGTGTAATACAATGACGTAAAATCAGTAGCTACGGATATGGATCTAAATGACTCCTGCCAATTTCCATGGGCATTGGCTCAGGTGCATTTCAGCAGTCAGAGCTGAAAAAATGCCATGGGGCAGAGCTGTGCTATGGATCTAACATGTCACCAGTATATTTATTTCTCTTTCTGACTTCCAGCCTTTTCCCATTACAGAGTACAATTTTTTGAAATACAGGCAAACTATACCAGATAAAGGTCAGTCTCGTATTCCTCCCATAGGTATCTTCTGGAGAAACAGGGAGTTGCTCCAAGGAAGGGATTTATTCTTTTAAAAAGCCATATACTGTCAAGTAGTCCTGGGACAAGCCATACAGTGGGGAGAGATGTCTGATTGTTGAGAAAGATAGACCTGCATCAACAAGTAAGACAACTCCTGGCATTGCAGTGACTGCACTGTTTTGTCATATTATTCTTTCAAGCCCTTTGGGAATAATCAGTCTTTGAAAAGGCACACGCTCTAAATGGATGGCCGCTTGTAGGCCCTTCTACATGTATTTGTTCTTTGTGCTGTCCATAACCCTGTGCTTATTAGCTATATTAATTGAGCAATTCCTGTAATTCCTCTGCTGTACTCAATGGCAGCCTATTGCCTGCTGAGGCATCTCTGATGACAGTCTCAAGGGCCCAAAGAGCCACAGTGAAGACCACATTAACAGTATGGGAGATAGACTAAAATGTGAGCCAACTGTAGCAGCCACAGCTTGACCTGTGAGGGCTGAAGGAGAGTTCAGGTCAGTCAGCTTTCATGTCCTCTGTTAGGAAGTGCATCTTCCCCTTTCCTGGTGACCTTTAATGCGGGCTGGCCAGGTCACAGTGTATGGGCTATGTTCTGGACCCAGTTTATACTGACAGAAGTAAGGAAATCCTGACCTGACCTGCTGGCCTTGTGCAGTTTGCTGAGTGAAAAATAGTTCCTTTCTCCTGTTAAGAGTACCAAGGAGCAAACCCAGATGCTTACATTGTGGTATTCACGATGTACTGAAAAACTACCAGTCCTTTCACCTACATCTGTATGATTCCTTTTCTTGATCTACCACAGGACTAGGAAGTGTCTTTGGAGGCAGACTAAATTTCCCAATTTCATTGGAAAACTGAAATAGTAAGGCAACAAGGCAAGAGCAAGTGGCATTATTGCTCTGAAATGGTTATGCTGCTACTAGCTCTCTGGTTACCTTCAGAGCAGAGAAACATCACATTTTGCTCAGCTTTGGTTACAGAAAAGGAAAAGTACTATTTTTGTAGAGACTTTACTAAATAAACACTGGGCAATTCTTGGAACAATTTTCTAATCTTGAAGCTGTTCCTCACCATATTTTAGCCACATGCTACAAGAGTGGGAAAGTTTTGCAGTTTGTTATCAAAAGAACGTTATCAAGGTTGCTAATAAGACTTTGGCCTATGTGATTTTTATTTTTTTTTCTGGCCAGGCGAACTCTCTTTTGGATGAAGCTGGGCACCTTTCAGTTTGCTTTTTTTCGACCCATGTTCATGTTTTTATCAATAGTGCTTTGGACTAATGGCAATTACACCCCTTACAAAGTAAGTAAATATTTTAATCAGAGATGTTCCACAAAATCCATAGGTTTTAGGGCTGACACGTCTTAGTATCTTAGCATACAACTGTGAAATCTAGGAGCACTGCCAAGTGATTCTTACTGTATTCTTTTGAGACCCTGAAATATACAATTTCTGCCTTCCCCCAGACTCTCCATTTCCTGGCTTCTCTTGTAAAGAAACTGGGCATCAGGGTGGGTCATCAGATTATGCTCCAATATGTTCCTCAGCTTGCATGGTTAGAATGACAGGACTGCAAGTTGCCATGTGGGTTGTTCCTGACCTGTGTTTTATAAGGTACAGCCTTAAGAAACAAGTGTATGTACTGGCATGTAAACAGGAAGCATAATTCTATTTTTTTTTTCTGCAAGTCATGGTGATTTTTTTTACTAGAGAAGATAGTACTGTACTTCTACTCTGTACCATCTAAGCTGCAAGATGATGGAGAAACCTGTATCTGCTACTAATATTGCACCTCTTGGATAACTCAGACTAAAAGTAATATGTTTTTTGTTGTTGTTTCATGGTATAAAATCAATGGCCTCTCTGAGATGTCATGCTGAATACGCTCTAGTGAGGTGCTGGGTGTTCCCAGGTGCTGCTGGGGTCAGGTTGCCATACCTTCCCAGGCTGAGAAGATTTACATGTTCATGCCCGCTGGGTGAGGGCACTGGCCTAACACTCCAGTTGGTATTGTGTAGTTTCCCCAAGCAAACACCAGAAACTGCTGCTGCCACCAGCTTTCAGGGAGATAGAAACAAGCATTTTAATGTCTACATCATCCAGTTCACAACTTCTTCCTGGAAACAGTAAAATGCACTGTAAAGTTTTATAGGTATGCTTGTTTGATTTGCTTCTCAGTTATCTCCTAAAGAAGCTGCAATGTGGATTAACTGCTTCATTGGTGTCCTCACCATTCTTGCTCTGTGGCCAGTTGCAATCATGTTTCAACAAGTTAGGACTCTACTTACCTGTAAGAAGATCATCTCTAAGTTTGCTCTGTATCAGGTGAGAAGTTTAATATTTCGGATAAGAATTTTTCTTAATTCTTTATATAACACTGTCTTTCTGGTTCTTGATCCTTTGTTGAAAATTTATAGTATTTCCCCCCCCACCCCCTCCATTAAATGCACTGTGTATATTTTTACCTGATTAAAGCTGCATCCCTTTGAAGCACTGTCTTTGGCTGCTGTTCAGTTTCAGCTTCAGCCAATTTACTTCTAGTCTCTCAGGAGTGCTGGAGATCTGAGAGCCAGGTAAAATCCATTCATCTTTAGGCAACTGAAACCAAAACAATGCCTTCTGTGGGGCTTGAAGGAAGCTTTGTAGATGCAGGGTCCTGAAACACAATGTTAAAATGCTGGTGTCTACTTTTTAAAACTAGGAGAGAATGTGGAGCATTGTGTGTGTGGCTGTTATTTGAACTGTTTGAGCATCAGTGTTGCAGTATTCTGATTTGACAATATTTTTCTCAGCCATTCTGCACTTCAGAGTTAGTTAGATAATGGCTGGGAATCATTAAATCATAAGGAACAGAATTAGATTGAAAAAGCCCAGAGACTGGTCCACCCTCTTCCCCATCAGCCTAAAGAGAGTACAGCAGAATCCTTGGATATACATCCTTCTTGAACAGAACACATAGAAAGGCTAGTGCACTAAGATCTCTGTTAAATAAGTTATTAAACTTTTATAAATGCAATAAACAGGGTAGTCACAGCTGCAAAGCTGCATTAGGGTGAATCCAGGTTTAAGAAGGCAAACTCTACTGATGTGAGGGTTTGTACTCAGGCAGTTACACCAGCAGCTAGAAAGACACTTTGATATCTCCAAGGCAGTGAAGGCCTAGCTCAGTGAATAGCAGGTAATATGATGCATAAGTTGCTGAACCCAAGCTGCAGAGAGTCCTTCATCCCTTAGAGCAAAGAAGCGGGTTCCATATAACTTGGGGAGCACCACATCTCCCTGCTGTGACAAAAATAGGAGACAACAGAAAAAATGTTCGAGTCCTTCCTGCACTAAGGGAGAGCATAATCCCATAGGTCAGATTAACAGGAAATTTATAAAACATTGTTATCTATTATTCAGAGCTCAGTATTGTTTAAAATCCCAACTGGGAGGTCTGTGTATAATGCACCTCCCAAATGAAGGGCTGAGAAGAAATACTTTTCAAACAGAAGTTTGATTTAATACTCACATTTGGGGCGATACTATGCTGACCTAAAGATGAATTCTGCAGAGTGGCAGGCAGCCTGCTGCTAGATGGGAGGAGAGGGAGGGCAGGAAAGGAGGAATGAGGCAAACGAGGGCCTATTATGAAAGCAGAATTGTTGTGTGAACTATAATTCTTTTCCTGGTTTAAAACAGGCATCTCTTTTCTCTTTCTGGTGCAGTTTATCCTCATTCTGAACCACTTGCAGACATCTATTATCAACATCTTGGCCATGCAAAGAATTATTCCCTGTGCTCCACCACTCTCCTCTTCAGCAAGAGGAGCATGTAAGTTCTTCTGGGAAGGATATTGTTCATTTGATTATGAAGGTGACAGTTTGGTGTTGCTAAATGCAGTATCTGATGTTTTCCCAAAACAGTAGTTTCCTGGAATCATGTAGCTTTTGCAGAACCTCAGCTTTTACTTAAGAAAAAAAAAAAAGCAAAATTTTTATAGCTGTCATAGTCGCAGAGAAAAATTTGAGAAGAGTTGGAATCGGAAATGGGAGGACAAGAAAACAACATGCATAATTACCACTAAATCTCTTGCATTTTGGATGCATAACTTATTGCATGCTTATTGATGGGCAATACTGTAATTCTGCAACTCATTTCATTGCTGAGAGTGAGACACGTTGTTATGGGGAACAGGATGGTAAGGTTTCTTCCTTTTGCACAGATGAAAATTAATAAGTCAGGTGTTTATTTTGTGTCTCATAGTCATTTCCCCCTTTTGGGGGCTTTTCTTTGCCTTCCTTGTTTTTTTGGCAGATGTGACCCAGCAGCTCCTTATCATGGAAATGTTTCTGATAACCCTAATTTCAAGGGTGGTTTATCGGAGAAGATATGATGACCTAGAGCCTCCAGAGTGTATGGGTGAAGAGGTTGGAGACAACAAGCAGACACCTAAGATTATCATGAATGGTGCAGTTAGTGAAGATGGACTGCCAAGGGTTTAGAAGCCCTGGTGTTCCTATTCTGCAGGAACTGGAAGCTCAGCTTCAAGAGCTTGTATGTGCTTGCATCACAAATAGCCACTGTCCACATCAGAATAACTTCTAATATAGATGCCTGCGAGCTGAAGTACTGAAAGGACCACTAGTGGAAACATAAGCCCACTTATTCTCCAGTGATATACACATGGTGTGCATGTTTTCATACCACATAATTTAGTAAGATTTCATACCATGTACTTTTATCCTGTTATTGAGCACTTGATTGGTATCCAAACTGTCTCGCAATGTGATTTTATTTTATTATTTTTTTTAGCTATTAGAATGGCTATGATTTAGAGTTAATCCAGAGTCATTCATGTTCATCTCTTTTGACTGTTTTAAATCTTATTTCACCATGGATTGCTGCCATATATCCAACACAGCACTTTCCTATCTTTCCTCCATAAAAATTTATCAGCTCTCACTCTGTAACATGAGCTCACCATAGCTAATTCTGATCAGTGAATACATTTGCGTACATTTTCCCCAAACCTGTCTGGGCTCTCCACCTACATAAATGATGATCTCTTTAGGGCAAGACTTTACATTCCTTGGCAATTCAACTCCTAACTTGGTAACTACAGAGTTCCTGTTTGTAAATATGCCACTGGAAGATGTTCTTCCTAGGGGTGGCAGATTCTCTGTCACTGGCCTGGAAAAAGAAAGTAGGAGTTGAAGTCTGAGATATCTTCTGCCACTGCTCTGTGACATTATTTGGTGCTTTGGTTCTCTGCTTGGAAAATGGGAATAATGATACTCAGGATCCTTGTGTTAAAAGTGTCTGGGGATTAGAGGTCTTGAAAGGAATCTCTTTCAGCAAATTCTTCCCTTTCCAGCTTCTTCACTTCAAATCTGACTTGCCCAGGTGTCCAGTAGGACTTCAAGTATTACAGGATCTTTTCAATTTGCACCCATTGCTCTGTGTTTACATAAACCAGTTTTTACATTTTGCAAATGATCGCGATGTTCTTGGATGAACCTTACTGCTTTGGTTTAGCTCACTAAAATTTTAAAATAGTACTCTATTTAGTAAGAATTTGGGTGTTCTCTTTGTTGGGACAGGAGGTGCAGCACTACGTACTAGCACTTGTCTGGCCTCATCTCATCTGATCCCTAGAAGGAAACACCCAATCCACACAGGAAGAATGCTTATTCCATATGTAGGCAGGGAAAATGTTTCATGTTGGAAAATGTGTCAATGAGATTTTTAACCTATATTGTATCAAATAGAACTTATCATCAGAGGCTAGGCAGACAGTCAGGCTTTATTTTTAGTTTACAAGGAATTAAAAAAATACTTTCACTTTGGGAGTTGGTGGAAAATGAAATATTCTGAAAACAGCTAGTGAAGCATCTGAAAGTAGAAAAGGGGGTTAAATTAAACAATATTTTCTTTCTGACTGAGGTCAGAAATAATATTTTCTTTGACAATTGAAGGATTACGTTATAGTAGAAAAATTATTTTTGTTCTGAAGTGGTTGAAACAATTTCTATATTTAATTTTTTTCTAAGCAGTCAGTCTGGGAAATCAATACAGATTCTTGAACTCACGAATGCGAGAGAATTTGCACTTTTCCTTTGAAAAATAATTTTGGTGAAAATTTTCACTCTGTATGAGAGTATGTTAGTAGAATTGACTGGGATCAGCTAACATATTAACATGGGAAATCTTAATATTTTTTTCATATTATGTCTGTTAGCATATTCCTAATGTTGCTTTATACCAGTTTAGTCTAGGCCACGGTTACATTTGTACACTTGTAGAGCAGAACTTAATTTCATAACAGCGTTGGGAATGGTTGGCTGTAAGTTCAAGCAGCTTAAAAATTGGAAAATAAACTATTTTTAATTGGTAGGGTATCTTTGTGAATTGCTGTGGAAAAGACTAATTACTAGAGCAAATGAGACAAATGAGCATTACTAGAAAATAATTTCTCTAGCCTGGCTTGGTGGGCGGGATCTATGGTATGGAAGAGCAGATCCACCTGCTGTGTCATGGACAGTGCAGTGGAAAACATATGAAGTGTATGGAGAAGTGGTGGTCTCTGCAGGTCCAGCGAAGGAGCTGCTGGGGCGCAGCATTGTCTTCACCCATCACTGTTGGTCTGGTTTCTGTCATGTCTCTGAAGTGCCTGTTAAATTGATCCTGTAAAAATTACTGTGGGTCTGATTTAGCCACAGGTATCACAAGCTGTTACACTTTTGGGTAGGTATTTAATTTTTGTTGTGATCTTCAACTGACATATTTCAGTAATAAAATGTTCCATGTTGATTTCAAGTGGACTTGAGATTCGGCAGCAAAGACATTTCTTTTTACTATGTACAGTCACAGAGACCTTGTTCCAATAATTACTTGCTTACAGAACCCTTTTCAGAGCAAAATTGGACATACTTTATCTTAAAAATGTGCCTAAGAACTTTCCTGAGTTACAGCTTACATGAGTGCAGTAGAATGTATAGGTCTTCTTGTTACAAATTTCTTTTTTTGTTTTGGAACTTTTTAAATTAAGAATTTCTTCCCCAGCTCTGGTTCGGGCCAATAGCTGTAGCTTGCCAAATGTAGGTGGGGTGTCTAGGACAACTTTCTGGGAGCCAGAAGCCAGGACCGGCAGGTGGCCAGCATTGCAGTGCGTTCATTCAGATGCTCTTGACATTTAAACATCGCAAATCACAACCTCCAGGTTGGACCTTAGGTAGACTAGTGTGGAAAAACAAAACAGCAAGCCGGAAATTCCTCCAATCTCAGTCCTGATAAAGCCAGTGAAAAAAAAATTGCTTTCAATTATGCTTTTGTGATCAAAGCATTTGAAAAGAGTTAACAAAAGCTAGAAGATAAATTTCACGACTCATTTTATACAGCTGCTGTGAAGTAAGGAGTGTTAAGGTGAGCACATAACCTGTATGTTTTGTTTCCTTGGGATTATCACAAGAGGAAGGGTAATGGTAGTTTTATCGGTGTCTTTTGTGGTGATAAAAGGCACCGACTCGATTAAACAGAATGTTAAGCATTCACAGAGATGTGTGGTCGAAAGTTAAGAGAGTTTAGGCATTTGGAAGCAACTCGTGAGAAGACAGGGGAAAAGATGAGTTAGGTGGTTTGGGTGGCCATGGTCTAAAGAGGCAGGTGTCAAGACGAACAGCGACCAGGAAGCCCCCTGGAGTGTCACGCAGGGGGACACAGCGTGAACAGCATGTGCACAAGGAGTGAACCCCACAGGGCACCGTTTTAACATTGCAGGAGTGGGTTGGCAAAAAAAAAGTGCTCTTCTTTTCCATCTGCCATTCAAGCTATTATTTTTAAAACGACACGAACAGAATCCCTCCTGTTCCAGAAGACCGTGGTGGGGGCTCCTGCTGGCTGCAGCATGGGGCAGCGCTGGAACCTTGCAGAGGTCCCCCCAGCAGAGCTCCTTACACCAGCAAACTGGCATTCCCCAGGCAGGGCAGGGCTAGCTACGGGGACAGTGAAGAGTGTATTTAAGGGCATGCCTTTGCATCTCAGGTGTGCCAGCAGCAAAGGCCTCATGACTTACATACCCAAAGGATTTGGTTTGGGGTGTTAAGAGGGTGCTCTGCTGATTGTAGGCCTTTCTGTCCCTACCTCCCCCCTCCATTTGTCCTGTCCGTTCCCGCACCCTCACACTTGCCCCTGCCTTGTTCTCCCTGATCAAGATTAAAAAACCACGGAGCACTCCTCAGGGAGGAGGTGCAGGAGTGTCAGTTCCTGCCTGCAAGACCCAGGGCAGCCAGGTGACCACAAAGGGCAGCCAGGTGACCACAAAGGGCAGCCAGATGACCACAAAACAAGACCACAGGCATCCTTTCTGTGCTGAGCTGCTATCCCATGGGTCCTAGAGCCAGAGGAGGGGAAGAAGTTAGGGAACGCAATAAGGATACAAACAATGGTAAAATGAACAAGTTTGGGAATAGGTAGATTTAGTGTAAGGAATAGAGAAGCCAAATAGAAGATTCCTGGATAACTGAGAGAGGAGGAGATCAGACATTGGCTGCACAGCTAATGAAAATGCTAGAACGGGTGTCAGCTGCAAGAAGAGCTATTCAGTGCAGTGCCACTTGGCTTCTGTGCCCTTCTAAACGGGGTCTGACAGCTTGAACACCAGTGTTCTTGCTGGCAGCCATTCGTGTGGGGTGTTCCTTCAGGACAGCCCATGAACCTGCTTGCATCTCCCACACTCACCAGGGAAAACAGATCACTGTTTTTAAGACAAGAAGTTGTGGGTGAGGAGGGCTAGATAACATACTCTTAGTGCTTTAGATCCCTTTAAAAGTGTTAAGTAGGTAATTCTAACACTTGTCTGAACTCGGTGAGCATGGTCACCTTTGTTTTAGCAAAGGGGAACAGAGACAGAGAAATCTACTGAACTTGCCCAAAGCCGCGCAGGGGACTTTTCTCTCAGCTAGGACCAGGCTGCAGGAGTTACTCAGCCTCACCTCCCTGCTCTGAGAAATACTGCCCCTTAAATGTGGTGAGATTGCAATTAAGCTAAGCGTGTCTGAGTTAAGTAATGGTTGGGTGAGTCAGGTCGTGGTTAGATAAGGTGTTCACCAGAACAATAAAATGAGTTGCTCCCAGCTTTCATAACCTCATTCCAGTAAGAGCCACGGGTCAGAGCATTTCTTTGTCAGCTGTGGAACTGGC
>JAOQGH010000001.1:123407671-123428469 GCA_025769975.1 Gallinago jamesoni | reverse complement strand
CTCCCCAGAGCCTCCTCTTCTCCAGGCTGAACAACCCCAGCTCCCTCAGCCTGTCCTCATAGCAGAGGTGCTCCAACACCCTGAGCATTTTGGTGGCCCTCCTCTGGACCCGCTCCATCAAATGAAGTTTCTTAAGAGTTATTTATGTCCAATCACATATAAAAGATATTTGACTAAAATTTTTACACCAGTATTTCCAAATCACTATTGGGGCTATCAAGCCATTCTCTGTTTTTAATGTAAATCGACCTGTTGCTTAGCATTTGCCCAGCAGACAGCATCCCTTTGAAGACAGCAGGCAGATCCTCCAGCTCCTGAGCACCCAATGCAGCTCATCACGTTTCAAGGCAGCAGCCAGCAGCAGCCGGTTGGCGTCAGGAACCAGCTCTCAGGCTGGCCTGGCTTCTGCCATGTGGTGCTCTCGGCTACAGCTTCTTCAGTAAAACTTAAATTAATTTTTTTCTTGTAATGATTGTAATCAGCTTTTGAATTGCTTCTGTAATGTTAAAGAAGAGACAATGCTAGTATCGTACCAGTGCCCTAGTCATCATTTTTAGCCTCTCTTTCCCTCAAGAAAAAGAATGCTGATAAATGGAGAGAGATTAAAAAGGATTTAATTTGGATTTATCATTCTTAATTTTCTAGACTTAAACCCATGCTTTGAGGTGGCTCTTTTTGAGGAAGTGATCTGAATCCTTTGTTAATTTAATCGGATTTGGCTAATATTACTGACCGTATCACATCCTTAAGCTGGATTTCCACTGATTGATAGTCTAAACAGATTTGCTTGACACTAAGGCAAATCCTCTCTGTAAACAGTTGTAGCTGTCTGAGACGAGATTTCCTACCACTGCCTTCCCTCCACACAAGTAAGCAACCTCTGTTGAAACACTCTCTTAAGGAGAGGTGAGAAAAGTGTGACTAAGTGCCAGCTAGCTGTTCAGTTCTGCTTTAAAATAGTGCGATTAATTACTTCAAGATTTTCTTATGTTCTATCTGTATTCTTCTGCCGCCCAAAGCTGGGCGAAGGACCCCTCTAATTGTGTCACACTAAAATGTTTGCAGTGAGAGATGATTAGCAAAATTTGACCAGCCATCTTCCTCCTGTCTGAACTCCTGTACATTCCCAGAAAGCCCTGGTCTGACTGCTGGGAAATGTGCAACAGCTCTCCCCATCCCTGTGCCACCTGAAGATTTTTCTCTCTTTTCCAGTTACTGATAATAATTAAAAATGGCAAGCATGTGCCACGTGGTGTTCTCCCTGCCTCTTGCATCTCTTTCTGTTTGTCCTACATTGCAGGTGGAAGAACACCTGCATTTGTAGTCTATACTGTCCCATCTTTCAAATATTTTTTTAGCAGAGAACTGATACCTGTTTTGCTTTTCTAGGACACATCAAAGGACTTATTATGACAGATGTGATTTTTTTGAATTGTGAAAATAAATATCAGGAAAGTAAAATATTTCTCATGGGAAAAAAATCTTAAGCACCCCTCCATGATGCTCTCAATGAGTAAAATGCCTTGTTTTTTTCCCTGTTGCATAACATCTACACCATTCTCGCTGTGTGTGTCCCCCACGGAAAACCTCACTTTAGTGGTTCTATACATCAGTAAGAGCTAAATCAAGTTAACTTGATTATTTTCTGCAGCTAACACATTTAGCTTTTTTAATTTGCATATGCAGAAATGGATAACAGAGCAAGGGAAGGGGAGTTACCAGAGCAGCATGGGTGAAGCGGGGGCAGTTGCCAGGGATAATGGCAGTAATTCTCCAGCAGCCTCAGTCTCAGAGGTTCCAGCACACCCTCACTGGGACAGCAAAAGAGGCTGGAGTTCTTATCTGTGCCATGATGGGAAATACAGTTCATCTTCTTTTCATTTATTTGCATTCTACTATCACTCCGGGGGCCTTAATACTACTGTACCTTGAGAAGGAACATCATTCTGCTCATGAAGGCACAATTGCTGTATTTGAAATAATCCCTCACTCTGGTTAGAAAAGAAGGAAAAAAATAATAAAATAAAATAATTGTGTGTCACCCCCCTCCTCTCCCTCTTCTCTCCACATTTCTTCACAGTTGAGGAATTGAACGTAGCACCCATGGGGTAAAGCAGTTTATTTCGCATGATAGTTGATAGTGATAAGTTGCCCCTAAAGGCTGAACCCGCCCCCTCTGACCTTCTCCAGCAACCAGATCACCACCAACTGCGGCGGTACCAGCAGCCTGAAGCATCCAGGGCAACACCTGGGACATACAGATGTTCTGGAAAAACAGGAACGTGAGGCATTCCTCGGCGTAGGGTTTGCGAGTCGGGACTCGCCCCCAGGCTCTCCTCGGCGGCGCCTGTGGCAGTCACTAGATGGCACGCTTAAACAGCGCACCGCGCTCCGCGGGGGCTGGGCTGGAGCCGAGAGCTTTTCCCACGGGAGACGAGGGATTCTCGGAAGCGCAGTCCCCTCCTGCCTAGATCGCGTTTTTCTTGCCGCTTCCTGCCTTTATCGGTGAGCTTACAAGTCACCGTTAGCAGGCAGAGCTCAGCTTCCTTGCCCTCAGTCATAGTTGAATTAATCTTGCTGTCTTTAATTTGGGAGGAGGGCTCGTTCCGGCTGCTTTGAGGAGCGTCTGCGCAAAGGGATATGGAGCTGGCTTGTCGCTGCAGCAGCCATCACACAGCAGCAAGGTTAGGGGGATTTGGGGTTTGTTTTAGGAGAAAAAAAAATAATGCATGGCACAGCCCCTCTTGGATACTGTTTTGAATGAGCAAAGTATCCTTTCTGACATATTACTTAAACTCCCCAAACTATTTAGTAGGAGTCACTGTTATCACTGCTACCAATAGCATAAGTAGTAGGAATCAAAACTGGTTTACCTTCTAGGTAAAGGGAGGTCATTCTCCCCCTTTACGCTGCACTGGTGAGGCCACAACTGGAATACTCTGTCCAGTTCTCGGCTTCCCAGTTCAAGAGAGACAGGGAACTACTGGAGAGAGTCCAATGTAGGGCAACTAAGATGATTAAGGGATTGGAGAGGGATTGGAGCACCTCCCT
The DNA here is from genome assembly GCA_025769975.1 of Gallinago jamesoni. NCBI lineage: Eukaryota > Metazoa > Chordata > Aves > Charadriiformes > Scolopacidae > Gallinago > Gallinago jamesoni. Next base: position 123,425,418 of record JAOQGH010000001.1, on the reverse strand, counting down.
TGGAAAGGCTCAAAGAACTGGGGCTCTTTATCCTGCAGAAGAAAAGGCTGAGGGGAGACCTCATCTATGTTTACAAGTATCGAAAGGGTGGGCTGAAGGGTGATGGAGCTGGACTCTTCAGTGGTTTCCAGCAATAGGACAAGGGGCAACAGGCTCAAGCTGGAACATAGAAAGTTCCACTCAAACATGAGGAAAAACTTTACGGTGAGGGTGACAGAGCCCTGGCACAGGCTGCCCAGGGAGGTTGTGGAGTCTGCATCCTTGGAGATCTTCAAGACCCTCCTGGATGCAGTCCTGAGTGATGTGCTCTGGGTGTTCCTGCTTTAGCAGGGGAGTTGGACTAGATGATCTCTAGAATTCCCTTCCAACTCTGACAACTCCGTGATTCTAACCATCCCCATAAATAAAACCAGGTGATGGGTGGCAGTTTCAGTTATTCTTGCTCAGATCCTACTGGATTAGACCTGCCAGCTGGGCACTGCTACTCCTTTACCGCACAGCACACCCTTCTGTTGCAAAAATCACAAATACAGTGAAGTTATTCCTATGGGACATTTACAGAATCACAGAATCACAGAATCTTAGTGGTTGGAAGGGACCTTTGAGATCATCGAGTCCAACCACATTTAGCTCTAACTTTCAGCCTTGCCAATGCAAGACTTTTTATGGTCGTCCATGGAGCTGTATACACATATAGCTCTTGAACCCTGCCCTCCGAGTGGAGGCACTGGTGCCAAGACCTTGGTTCTCCATCTGGTGTCAAAGTCCACCCCCTGCCTGGCACAAAGCAAATATCTCCTCGGGGGATGCATGTATACCGCTCATCAGACTGCGTGTGTCTACGCTAATGCTTCAAATTGGATTAGCATTTGTGAAACAAATCTCCTAATCGTGTTTCTAATGATGCCTTGGACTGCCCAGGGGGCTGATCTCTGAGCGCTCTACCTGGATGCCTTCTGGGTGAAGCTCAAGTGAGAGACGTGCTCCAGGAGTGCACCCAGCACTCCTCAGCTGCCAGCAGGCTTTCAGCCCATGGGACCAGCCTAGAGCTAAGCCAAAATGTGAATAACGGAGATATCAAGTCCTCAAAACAAACCATTGCACTGCACAGATTTACCCCTTTGGTGCCACACTACCTGCCAAATGTACATGGAGATGCTGCTCCTGACATTTGATGTGCAATTTCCCTCAGTCTTCATTTGGGAGCAGTCCTTGAATTCCTTCCTCACTGATGTCTATGCTGTATGTTGTTTCCTTCAAATTAAAGCTTTTAGAGGATTTTGCCAAAGATAAGTGAGAATGTGCCTACTGTGCAATATTTTTCTTTCCTCCTTTTTCCTTGCCCTTGTATAAAGTACTAGTCATGACTGTCCCAGGGATTTGTTCTTCTGCAGCGTTGATGGATGTGGTTCCAGACTCAGGAAAAAATGTATTTCCTACAGAGAAGTGCCATAACACACTGCCCTATCCCATAGTCTCTGGTGCCTGGGCACTGGGGTGTTTTAAAGGTATGCTGCATATTGCCATCTAGGAGGATTCAGTCATGCAGGGTAGCTGTTTTCAACCTTGCTGTTTTTCACCTTACCATTCTGTTTTAGAATAAGATGTATAAAATCCAAGCTCAATGTGCCCTCTAGTGAGAGCTTATTCCTTCCTTCTTCTGGTTAAAGAAGCACTGTCAGAATTTAATGTCCTAATTTATTCTCCCTTTAAATATGGTTAGAGAGAGCGTGCCGATGCCACTTAGTGGAAAAAAATTCTTAACCCCTTCTGTTAGACAGAAACACTACACAGTGATGCATGTTACCCATCTCCATTTTAGTTGGTGGTAGGTTGCAATTTCAGGCCTTGAAATCTTGCTGCATGGCAAGAAGAAATGAAGCACGAGCAGAGGGAGAGGAGGCAGAGAGCCAGGAATAGAGCTCACACCTGCAACCTTTTCTCAATGTCTCATTTTTCCTTGGACATCTACTCTGCCAGAAGACTGCAAGGTCTAAAAACATACACAACTATTTGTATCAATTAACGCATGCAGTACATAGGTACAACTAATAGGCTACTCAGCTAAGTATTACTTGCGTATTAACTATCACATAACTACTTAAGTACAGGCTACTCAGTGAAGTATTACCAGTATTACAGGGCAGACAGGCAGCTGTTGGTCAGGAGGGGAAGCTTTCATTTCCATTTCCATGGCTCTTTGGAGAGGATTGTGATCCCTCATCTGGCCAAGTTCCTGTCTGCTGAGTCTCTGCCTTCCTTCTTAGGGTGTTGCATCTTTCTTCTTCCCCCAGGTATTTTCCAGCTAACTATTACTGCCTCTACAATTTCACTTCTGCCTATGTACTTACTTCCACATGGCTTTAGCTTTTCTTGCAGCTGGACAAAAACTTTCTAAGCAAAGAATGGGGCCCCCAACATAAGAAGGACATGAACCTCTTGAAGTGAGTCCAAGGAGGGCTACAGAGAATCTCAGAAGGCTGGAGCATCTCCCCTGAAAACAGGCTGAGAGACTTGGGGTTGTTCAGCCTGGAGAAGAGAAGGCTCCAGGGAGACCTTATAGCAGCCTTCCACGACCTAAAGGGGGCCTACAGGAAAGCTGGAGGGACTACAGGGAGTCTAGTGATAGCATGAGAGGGAACCATTTTAAACTGAAAGAGGGTAGATTTAGACTAGATATTAGGAAGAAATTCTTTCCTGGGAGGCACTGGAACAGGTTGCCCAGGGAAGCTGTGGATGCCCCATCCCTGGAGGTGTTCAAGGCCAGGCCAGATGGGCCTTTGAGCAACCTGCTCTAGCAGGAGGTGTCCCTGCCCATGGCAGGTGGGTTGGAACTAGATGATCTTTAATGTCCCTTCTAACCCAAACCATTCTGTGATTCTATCATTCTAAAACTCAGCCAGGGCATCACAGCTGTGCCCCTGCAAAAGCAAACCTTGAGTCACAGGCAGCTGAACATCTGGGCTGCTGTTTAGCTTTTGAAAGTTAGCTACACAATCCCATCAGAACAAAGATAAAGGCATAATATTGCTCTATGTTGTGAAAACTAGACATGTGTCATACTGATTGTTAACACTGGGGTTTTTTAATTATGATTGGGGCAGGTTAGACTACTAGGTCTTCACATATTTTGATGCCATCATGAAGTAGTTCAGGCTAGACAGCTCATAATAACATCAGCAATAGAGTCCTTGAACTAGGACAGAACCTCTTTTCAGATAAACATGCTGGTTTTGATTTCTGCAAAGATCTTCTAGTGACAGAAAATGTCCCACAGGCTCAGATAGGTCCCAGTGGTTGCTTTAACACGTTCAGAAGCACTAAGTGCACGAGAATGCTTTCAGCAAGATGTGCTGGTTTTGAAAAAGGCTGTAAAAGATCTGAACAACAAATTTTGTGGTGGAGTCTTTTGTAGAGAACAAAGGGAATATTAGAATCCACCTTTTGAAAGTTCAGACATACAGGAAGAAGACCAAGCTTTTTGGATAGTAGAGCAGAAAAGCCCCCAGGTATCTGATAATGAAAAGAAGCACTTACTTATCAGAAGCCACACATACAGAGAATGAAGAATGTGATCTTGGTGGGGCAGCTGGAAAAAAACTCTCTTTGATTTACCAGTTAATCAGAATGTACTGCAGAGAAATCAATATAAGGATAATCTCATTTGCTATTTATTTCTGGCTCATATTTTTACAGGCTTTGAAATGTGCATTTCATCAGTCATCTACTCTGGAGAGAAATGGCATGAATTTCAACAGTTCTGCTATTTTTGCCTGCAAAATATTCTAAATTGTTTCTGCAGAAGCTATGGGCAGCAGTGGGGGACATTTATTTAAAGAAATTTGGAACAATGGATTGCTAGTGATTAAAATAAAAATGGAAATTACATCTGGATGCAGGACGCAAATGAGTATTGCATTTACAATACTTTGGCATTTTGCATGTATGAACTGTTCCTGAGTAGTTGCATTTTGGAAATTTTGAAGCCTGGCTGTCTTTTGAAGCCTATGGAAAATGCAGATTCAAGCTCCTCATTTTATGCTAATGTAGAGGTGAAGGAGAATACCAGTTTGTTGAAACAAGGGAATTAGCATGTGAATGGGGAGTATTGGACTTCTCCCTCTTGAAAAGGCAGCTTTCAAAGTAGAAGCTAGGACTTAAATCTCACGCTGTGATTTTTCTCTTTTTATATTCCTAAATCATGTTACTTGTAGTGCATTAACAGCTTTTGAGCCTGTACCCCATCGGGCTACAGGTGCTGTCATTCTATGTAATAGCCATAATCTACAAATCTAACCATCAATGATCCAACTTGGTTTTTAATCCCCGCTTCCTAATTGTTCTTTTGGATCTCAGTTTCAGTTTTCAGGACTGATGGATAGGAAAATACTTACAAAGTAAGAATGTGACTGGGAAACCATCCTGGACTCCCTCCTTTCTCCTCAAATCCTTTTCTTTCAGAGGACTGCATTGTCGGCCTCACCAGAGAGGTTTGCCTTTGGTGCCAATATATTCCTTGCAAACAAAACAATCTTGCAGCAGTATGTTGCTGGGTAGCCAAATTGCAGTGACACGGGAGAATTAGTGCCTACTGAAGGGAAAAGACTTGTGGAGACAGTTTCAGGAATGTTTCCAGCACAAGCGGCCATCCACATGTCTAAAACCACACAACTCAAACAACCTAGTCACCTACTGTAACATGTCAAGCCACCTTCAGCAGAAAAGACAATATTCTTTGCTCACATGGGGTAAAAACTCAGGAATCATCTCTGCTGGGAATGCAATTCGTCAATGACAACCAATTTTTGCCTTCCAAGCTCCCCTCCTTCCTCTCCCCCACCTCCATTGCCCTGCGTTAGCCATGGTAACCTGCCTGGCATTTCAAACATCAGCTTGCATTTGTGCAACGGCGTGCATGTTTGCTCTCCCTCATTGTATTTTATTTGCCTTTGATTAATGATTAAAGCAAGCCAAAAACCTTTGTAGCTGGCTTTAAGTGCCACCTTTGGCAGAGAATGGAGCTTGCCATAAGTCTGCTCTGGTGGCATGACTACTCCTGCCTCTGCCAGCACCAGGGCCGGGCCACTGGGAGGCACAAAGCATGGCACCGCTCTCCAGCCCAGTCCTGCAAATATGACTTGAGGTGATGCTCTCTGCTCCACCCAGCCTGCTTCTATCTGCAAATACATTCGCACAATTTACTTGACAACAACGTGGAGATATTTCAGTTTTAGCTTGCTTATTCGTTTGGAGTAATCGTGGTAGTCTTCTCATGAGAAAGAACACTAGCTGGAGCTTTGTAGCAACTGTTCCCACTGCAGTACCTGAGAGGGGTGGCTGAAATCCACTTCTGCTGCACTGCTGGTTGGAAAGGTGGAAGGAGGTGCAGTTATATTATTATGCAGCTTTAAAGGTTATAAAGCTCTTCTTTCCCCTGGCAATGCCAATGTTTGCCTTTCTGACTGAATTACTGACTTTTTTATGCAATAGCTTGGTTGCTCCATAGAGGGAATGTAAATCACTCAACAAAACAAGTGTTTACAGTCGTGAGATTACAAAGGTTGTTTGGTTTTGTTTGTTTTCAAAATGGATGTGTACTTGTCTTGATTGCCCTACTGGGCAATAAAAGTTTCCTAATCAGTTCAGTGAAAAACTTTGATTGGTACAGGACTGGTGTTGTTGCTGACTTGCAATGAGATGTAACGTCTCCCAAAAGGATTAATCATAAAACACCTGCAATCTTCTCAAGAGAAGGCAATTTAGGTGGTAGCTGGTGGGAGAACACACACCACTTTTCAGTTCAAGTTGCCCCAACTGTCCTTTGCAACCAGTAACTGGTGTCACGTTCCTAAATATGCTTTACATTGTGCTGATTTAAATGAAGTCCCACCTGATGTCTGAATCAGAAAGCTACTGCTATAGTCACAAAACACAAGATACTTTAATATGGCTGAACAAATCTCACACTGAAAGGACTGGCTCTACTGTTACCCTGGTTCCTTTGCAGCTCTGGAGAGGATCTGTAACCCCTTTGCTGTTTCAGTGAGGAGAGGGGAAGCAGGAGCACTTCTCTGCTGCTGTAGATTGCCCTCCCAAAGATGGCACAGCCTGCTTTGTGCCCTCAGTGGGGTAGGGAGACATACCTGGGAAAGGGAGGAGGGAAGGTGGGACAGCCGCTCACTGGGGCTGAGGTGCTTGTGGCCAAGCGTGAGGCTGACTGATAGAGCCAAAGGCACCAGCTGTGCTTTTCCCTTGCTGGACCAATAGGCTCAAAGTTAGGTGGAATTGCAAAGTCCAGCCCTTCATAGACAGCACTCAGTGGCAACCCAGAACTGGCTCATCTACAGCCATTATCTGCTGAGCACTCTTTGATTCTAAAGCCTGAGCATTAGCCAGGCAGTCCAGTGACTTTCAGCCAGGGCCACGATGCAGATTCTTCCTCAGAGCTGTCTCACCTTCCTACCTTCCTTGAAATTGTGTACCAAGAGATGTCTTAAGCTATATATCATTAATATTATTCTTAGGAACTCCTTTTGGGGTTATTCAGTGTGGCAAGGCAGAATACTGTGCCGTATTGAGCTGATCGTTTTAAGTGCACTTTTCTCCCGCATCCCACAGGCATATGTGCTTATACACATGTGCCTCACTTTTGTTTTTTGTCTCTCTGTGAAGCTACACCATATCATAAAGATTGAGTGGAATGTCTATATTTTACCAAACGGACAAAGAAGCCTCAGTGGTATCAGTATATAAGGCCAGGAGACTTTTTGGCAAAACATTTTCATTAAAAACATTTGTCATGAAATTAGATGTTGAAAAGAATACATTATTTTAAGCACATTTCTTGGTGGAGGGATGAGACAATAAATAAATATGGGAATGTTTACAAAACAAGTTCTCAGTGTTAATGCTGAGTAACAGTAAATAAGAAAAACGAACTTCATAATTCCTATTCTATAATCACAGGATCACAGACTGGTTGATGTTGGAAGGGACCTCTGGAAGTCGTCTGGTTCAACCCCCCTGCTCAAGTGGAGCCACCTAGAGCAGGTTTGCCCAAGACTATGTCCAGTCATCTTTGAATATCTCCAAGGATGCAGACTCCAAAATCTCCCTGGGCAGCCTGTGCCAGGGCTCTGTCACTCTCACAGTGAAAAACTGTTTCCTGATGTTCAGAGGGAACCTCTTATTTCAGTTTGTGCCCATTGCGTCTGGTCCTGTCACTGGGCACTGCTGAAAAGAACCTGTTTCCGTCCTCTGTGCACCCTCCCTCCAGGCTGAATAGTCCCAGCTCTGTCAGCCTCTCCTCATAGTAGAGATGCTCCAGGTCCTTAATCATCTTCGTGTATCTTTGTTGGACTCTCTCTAGTGTGTCCATGCCTCTCTTGAATTGAGGAGCCCAGAACTGGACACTGTATTCCAGGTGTGGCCTCACCAGTGCTGAGCAGAGGGAAAGGATCACCTCCCTGTGCCTGCTGGCAATGATGGCAATAATAATAACAATTGAAATATTTATTTTCATAAATAAAATTAATTAGAAGGATGATGTTAAATGGTTTTGTAGAGGGAAAACATTTTATGCTTAGGTTTTCTGATAACTTGGTGAACTCAGACCTGTAAAATCAGAATTGCAACTATGATATGAATATGTGAGATGCGATTTGGAAGGGAGACATAGTTTGAATGAAAAGGACAGGGAAATATTTTAGAAACAGTGTGCATTGCCTCATGTTTGTACTGTCAGAATCTGACCATCATTGCAGCACATCTAAACCGTTTCAGACACATAGTAGTCATATAGTCACTTTATGTCACTTATAACACATCTGTGAAAAGAAAAGGGCTCAGTTTCACTTGCATAGCAAGGCATTTATTTAGGAGGAACAATATTTAATATTCTTATGGCATTAATTTTTCAACTGTTACTGAATAGCAATGAAAACATTTTTCATGTAAAAATACAAACTACAATAAAATACTCAAAGTCTGATGTTAACAGGTGAAAAATTATACAATAGGTTTAAGTATGACAAAGAGCCTGGTAAATACCATACCATTATAACCAGCAAGGCAGGAGACAAAAGCAAAACACCTGAAAAATGCAGCCTTACACCTAGTATTGTTATCCTTCCCTTCTCTGTGCCTGGCTCAGAAAGATTATTTTTCACTTTAGCAGAACTGGACTCCAGTTTTCATTGAGATACATTAAAAAAGGATAGTGAGGAGTGACACTTGTCCCCTTAAGTCCCCCTCAGAGTTATGTGAAAGTATCAAGAAAAGGACAATTTCTTAGAGCAACTTCTTCCAGCACTGCTTTGTCTCAGGCGGTGGCTCATCCCCAGGCTGCTGGGATGCTTTCTGTAGAGAAATCCAACTCATATTTGACACGGTATCTCATCTGGAAATGTGAGATTCAATAGTTGTGCTCCTCCCAGGGCAACAGCCGTAGGACAAACAAGACACAGTCCCTTTCAGCTACAGGTTAGAATTACCTAGGCCCACTTTTGCTGTAGCTTCAGTCATGAGTGCACCTGACGAACCTATTTTTTTCCTTTCCACTGACTTAGAAAAGTCATCTTGTATTTGTATCTTATTCATCATGCATGTGTAACATCAAACTACCAGAAATCAATATTGGTCAAGTGGTAAAGGGTTGGTGAACATCTGCCAAACACAGATGCTGACAATGACTTCTAAAGGCAAGCAGCCAGCAACCTTAATTATAAAAATGGCCTGTGCTCTTCGTTCTGCTTTTCACTGTGTCCATCACACACCACTCTCAGCTTCAGATGAGAAGAAAAGCATTGGAACTACATGGATGTGGAAATATTACTAATAATCTGAGTGTGACACCCTCATGTTTAGTATACAGTTGCTTGATGAAGTGTAAAGATGACCTTAGACCACCAGTAATTCCATTCTTATCCATGTCCACATCCATATCCCTATCTAATCTTTCAAAGCTAATCCATCCTACAACAACAGTGCAGACCTGAGTGATGGCGCAACATGGAGAAAGTTAAGACTTCCGGGTAGTCTCTGCACAGTATCCGTTTTTCACCTGAAGAATGTCATTTTATTAGTCCTGTTATCTTAAAGCACACATCTACAAGCAAACACTGAAGCAAAAGTTTTCTCCTCATCCACAAAACTCTCAGGCTATGCTTTCCCACTGATCGTCAGAATAACGTGCAAAATAAGATGCATATTTTACTCAGTAGGTGGAAGAGTTAAAAAAGTATGTTATGGTATAGCGTTTCTCAGCCATCTCGGGAAGCTCTGTATAGAGACCTGTGATATTTTGCCAAATGCTACACCTGGAAAAGCCAGCAGTTGTTGACAGCAGGCATTCAAGCTTGAAGCGAGGCCTACTACATGTATTAAGATCATGGTTATGCTAATGGACAAGATGCATTTACTTCTCCCTTGGACAGAGTATATAAGGACAAATGAAAATGTTGTGGGATTGGTCTTGAGCATTGGTCTTGAGCCCCACTATTAGGCATGGATCTGAACAACCACACTTAGACCCTGATGTGACTCCCCACTGTTAAGAGAAACTGGAAAGTAGGATCCTGATGCAAGAACAGCTGTATAATATACACCAGAAAAGCTTATCTCTAGCTAAGAACCAGTGCTATTACAACCCCATCAGAGGTTTCTTGCATTAGTGAGGGTACACAATCTTCCTTTAATGGTTCTTTTCTTTGTTCTTGCAGAACTTCATCTGCTGGTAGTTATGCTTAGGGCTAATTGGTTAAGTCACTGTAAATAGACATAACCATTCTGTTTGTGTATTTTCTCATCTAGACCAGTCTATGAGCTACATTTTGCAAACTATTACAGAAAATCAAACCAATTATGTCTTGCTGTTTACTTTACAGTGAAGAGGAACTCCAGAATCTGTCAAAAAGCAGTACCAGGAAAAGGTGCAAAAGTGTATTTGAAGTCACAAAAAGGTTAAAGATGATGTTTAACTTGTGCTATGTAAACCACTTCATTCTCTTTACTAGGCATTTCCCAATCCATAATAAATAAACTGAATAAATATATGGAAATGGGAACATAAAAGTTTATTGGTTGAATAAATGCAGAAAAGTGTTTTTAACAGAAAAACTGGAGAAACTGCAATTATTAGTTTAAACTTTTTATGGGCTCAAGTTAAGATTTAAAAAGCCACCAATTCATGTGTAAATCCATAGACTGAAAAAGCCCAATGAACAGGAAGAACCACAGGTTAATAAAACATATCAGGTCAGACAAACCTGATACCCAAACCCACTCTAATTGCATGTGTGTTATATAAAGGCATTCTAGGGCATGTAATGCTTATTGATTTCAGAAAAGCACTTGATGTGACACTGAGTTATAAAACTTTTAGCATTTGGTGCCTGAGATACAGGGAAATATCATAATAGGTTGAAAAGGAGTCTGATCGATGCAGAGGAACAAAGTGGGAAGGCACTTACTGTTGCCAAGATCTGGGAGAAGAGGCAATCAGAAAATGCATTTGTGCTTCCCTTCTTTTTGTTTTGGGGAAGAAAATGGCTGATAATTCATTACAAAGGGTGTATTTGGACTCAGAATTTTTTATTAATTTCTCTGTCTCTTGGCACACAGGTACTGCTGGAAAGTGCAGCTCAGGAGCAGGAATTATTCTCTGAAAGACTTTTAACATTCAGAAAGCTCCGCAATGACAAGCACAATAGCTCTTCTTACCAGTTGTTTCTGGAGCTCATCTTCTACGCTAATTTGTTTAAAGAATCCCATGAAATGCATGAATTCTCAAAGAAGAATGTTTTTATGTTTCTATAAAAACTATGATGTTTCCTGGAACCTCATGGGCTGCAGTGAAACCAAGAAGCCCCAGTTGAAGGACAGTCCGTGGGGCAGAACTGTGGAGGCTGGGGCATGAAAGCCTTGGGAAATGAGCTTCTCCAGTTCTCCAGCCTGCTCAATAGAGTGTCAAGTACCAGCATAGACGGGAACAACTTCCTGTGAGATTATGGTGATTACCAGACAAAACTGGCAGTTTCTTCTTAAGATTTGAGTGGATGGAAAGCAAATGTTCTATGCAAAATGAACAAAAAGGGCAGTTCTCTCCAGCTGAGAGTTTTCAGAGCCAAGACAACTCAAATCTACTCCCCTACCCTAATGGCAGATTTTATTCCCTTTACCTGAGGATACTAGGACTTCTCCTGCTGCATGGTAAATTCCATATAGCAAGATCTAACTCATCTTCAGGTTTTTCCTTGCAAGGCCCCTGTAGACTTCAATTTCTGCAAACCAAGAGGTGCTGAGATGATTTTCCCCAAAGACAAAGGTATGCCAGGGTGTGGTTACAGCAACTCAAACTGAAAGAAATTTTTGAATTGGAGGAAGGGGTTGTTCTGGTATGGTTCTGTGCCACCCGATCATAGTTCTAAGTCACTCTTACAGCACAGATGTACCACAGCAATAGGGATAATCCTCCTAGACAGTTTCCTTGTTCCTTTCTCACAACTTTTACTTCGCCTTATCCTGTCTCTTAGGTTAAAATGGGACTTTCCACATCACTGACATTTTCACCTGCCTGCTGGGAGAACAGCTTCCTGCCACAGGAGCATTGAGAACAATGTTCGTGCCTTTGGAGCACTGGCAGGGTACTTGGACAACCACAAAGACTGGCTCCTACCCAGAGCTCACAAAGACTTGTCCTCCTTCCCCTAAAATGCATTTGAGAAAAGGGCAGATGTGAAACTCGGTTGGGGAAAGAAAGAAAGAGCAACACCCATGAAACAAAAGGGAGAAGAGTGGCTAATGGTGTAGTGTTAAGTATAAGTGGGTAAAGTCATAAACTTAAAGCGATCTTTCCTCACTGCTGAGAGAAGTGGGTAAACTCTTTTTCTCTGCATTTACCTCAGTGGCAAGGATTTTCTCTCCTGTGTGTGTTAACGATTTCAAAAGAAAGTCACCTATTTGTTTTTTCGTATAGATGAAATTTTTATGGGCTATTGAAGAACAATGTAACTCTGTCCTTTAATATTGGACACACAGATGATGTCATCTGACAGAGAGCCAACATCACCACCATGGTGGCACCAGCTCTACTCATGCTAAAGCAAATTACTGAGGATAGCTATGTAATTGAAGGAGTTGTGGAGTACATACTCTAAAAAACCCTAAAACATCTGAGTCAGCTAAGTATAAACACTTTGGCAAGCCATGGTATTTTAATTTACAGAGTCAAGAATTTCTTTAACTTCCTACCTCTTAGATTTGCTGAATCTGCTTTTTGGTAGTCCCTGAGGGTTCCTTTAAAAAGACTGATGAACTTTGCTCGTCAACTACCTAGGGTGAGGAACACTAAATGCAACGGCTACCAGCTTTTCTGGAAAAAATAAGTTGGTAAAGAAACCTTGATTTCTTGAGTAATAGACAAGAATGGTTGAAAATGTAGGCTGTGATAGTAACAGAGTCTAATACTACATGTGCATTCCCAAATGTAATGATGATATTTACTTTAAACCTTTAAGCCTTTGAGTGCCACCAAACTTCCGACCATTATGGGTAACAGTCCATCCAAACACCCATCTGAGTGCATAAATACTAGAAAGAGATAAAGTATTAAATACAGATCTTTTTTGAAGTTTGGGGAAGCTTCATTAAGAAGCCTTATCCCTTTGTAATTCCATGTGTTCCCAGTGTGAACCTACGTGAATCCACCCTTGAAAGCATATAATGGCAGGTGGGAAAATACAGCGGCCTTACTGAGAAAAATTAGTACTATGAACAGAAGGAATTTGTATTAAACATCACAGTATACTAGTTTTTCCTGTTCTGTGCTGTTTTTTTCCATCATCTTGTAAAACATACTTCAGGACTATAATTCTCTGTGTGAATTTCCTCCAAATAACTGTTATTGGTTACTGTTATTGTTAGTGTTTCAATTGTATTACACCCATTCTCAACGAATGCTTCTGAACTTTAAGATGTAAGGGTTACAATAACTTCAATATAGGAGGTTTTTTGGTTAAAAAAATTACTATGAATTCCACAAAGTCAATGTGTCTAGAAAACACTAATAACCATGTTTTCTTGGTTTAGAGTTTAACATTCTTTTTCCCCTCCTCTGACATCCATACAAAGAAGTTCATTATGCAGAATCCCCTGCAGCTAGTTTATAGACCTACCAAGTATTCTGCAGTGAAGAAAAACAAGATTTGCTAAGGAGATTATGGCTCCGGTGTTTTAACGATCTGAAATGTTTGCTGGGAATAAATCTTAACTGGACAAAACATTAAATGCAAAAGCTTTGCTCCCTGAAAACAGAAGTGCATGTAATACAAAGGTCCTAAAAGAACAAGATATGAAAATGAAACAAAAATGTGACCACCGAATTGTCCAGATGTAGTTTTGCTACAGATTTCTATAGGAATAGGAATTAATCTCTAATTGTAACCAAGCACTAAGAAAACTCAAACTCAGGGAGACCTTTCTTTTCCAGTAACTTAATTTTCTGACTACTAGTCATACAGATGTTTCGTATTCATCCCTGCGGTTGTCACTGAATTCATGTATAAAGACTATTTATACGCATAGAGATTAAGCAGCAAAGGCTCTTCCATGTATACTCTGCCATTAGGGGACACCCCCTCCCCATCGTATGCAAAGCACAAAACTAGGGAAGGCTGTTTTTCAAATACCAGCACTGAAATCAGTGGGAAGCGTCAGCACTTACTTAAAACTTTTGAGGGTAGGAAACACCAAAAAGCTTGCGGTTGTGTAAATATGCTCTGCGTTAGATCCCCTGTTTTAGAGAATCACTCTGGAGCAAAACCTGATACTGCCTCCCAAAGTTTCTGTGGTTTGCGAATCAGAAGCATTGATTTTACACCAACTCCAGTGCAGAATATAAAGAAAAATAATTAAAGGCAAGATTGGCTACTCAGATTGAGTTATTCATCTCCTTTGTCACAGTGATGATCCAACAAAAACTGATCCGATGTGTCAGAGTGCTGCGAAGGCTGGGGCTCCCTGGGGGAAGGGGTGGGCAAGGGCAGTGGGGCCAGGTGGTGGCCTCAGGGACAGGACACCCCAGGCATCTCTTCCTCAGCGTAGGGTTCTGGCAAGTGTCCATACCAAGAGCCAAATTCACTTACAGGTGCTGAGATTTCTGGTTGCCTGCACACCCAGCACTTTTTAACTGAATGGGGACCAAGATGTTGTGGCTGATAAAGGGCCACGTAAAACTGGGGCATCTTTCACCCCTAGCCTCCTAGTTATTCCAGCTTTGAATTTAACTGAAAAATAGGAAAATAATACCCTTGATAAAAGGGAGATGCTAAGCACCCAAGAAATTCAGCAGTGTTAACTGTCTTATCAATGTCAAAATTACTTTTTCACAGGAGGCAAATGCTTTCTTCCCTGCACAATGGTAGAGGCTCTTTATCATATGAACAGAAATTCAGGGAAGCACTCACAGAATGAGCTGCAGGAATCATTTCTGCATAAGATATGTGCTGAAATACGTAAAGGAGGCAGGTATGAAGTACAAGAAATCCAAACAGTCAAAAAAACCCACTCTTAGCAATACTAATCTTATACTGTAAGTCTGTTGATCCCAGTGACATTTTCTACTTAGCATAGTTTATGCCAGTAAATGTTCTTTATTTAGACAGATTAAGAACTAGGTTTACATGTACCCAGGTTGCTGTCTTGCATTGCTAAAACAACCACCGATTTACCTACATGCATTTTATGTTCCCTCAAGCAAGTCTTGCAGTCTTCTTACATGCAAGGTTAGGCAGAGTTGTTGGGTGAGTCTGGGTTTTGTATTTGTCTTAAGCGTGTGCATTAACAGTTTTCAGAGAATTAACAGCTTTCAGAGAATTCGATCTATTGGTTGCATCATCAGTTTCTCTGGTGTTGAGAGAAGCTATTGGGAGTCCATTTGATGAGAAGAGCACACCTCTGTTTTCCAGTGACTTTGCCCATATTTTCATTATGGTTTTAGTCTGCCTCGGCATAGAGAAAAACAATTTCAATTTTTCCATGGGTTGGTTAATATAGGTTTAAAAAAATTCCCCCAAAAGCAATGCTCTGAAACTGTCCATCTTGCAAAAAAGGTTTTGTGTTTAGAAAGACAACTCAGCAGTTAACTGTTGTTTTGCAATTTTTTGAGGCTGAAGTGAAATCACACTAGGACTACTTAAAAATGTGACGTATATAAAATCAAGTGTCTTAGATTTTAACAATGTATCATCCTTTGAAGTTGATAATATAATCTTAATTTGGGGAAACATTTTTCTGTCTTTCACACAAAACAATATTATTTTCTGCCAGATAATTCTGCAACTCATTTCAGAGTTATGCTATAGATAAATCAAAATAAAATCCTGAAGAGCATGTAACAAAAGTTTTAAAACACTTTTCCTCATCCGCCAAAAATAGCTTCAGAATTACAGGAGATGTTTCATTTTGTCAGCCTTGATTACATGACATGCCTCTTCAAGGCGGTCATTTCTGTAACCTGCAATTGAAGTGATTTTAAAATGCTTTCCAGCTATTAGAAGTTATTTTGTACATTAGGTCAGGATTTCTCAATCTCAAATTCTATAAGGACAATCACGATAGGAAGGATGGAGAGAGACTTTCAGTAACTGAAGAGTACCTGTTTCTTTTGTGAGTTGGTTACAAAATTAGAGCAATATTATCTTGTACATGCTGAAGTTTATATTGAATTCATTGGACAAAAATAAAAAAAAAAAGGAATTTGTGACCATTTATTTGTCATCAGATGCATTTGTCATCAATGTACCTAAACCACATCACAGCAAAGCAGGAAAAAACAGACAGTGACGTCATTCAGCTGGACATTGTAGCTCCCAAATACCCAGCTTCACTTCTGATTTAATCGAAATTAAATTTAATTGTATTCAGGTACTTTCTCAGATAAAAACAGACTTTTTCAGGAAATGGTAAGTATTATAAAGAGTTGAAACTTGATGGACACTGGAGATGGACTGTCTTCACAGGGAGCACAGGGTCATAAGATATATTCAGCAGGGCCCTGCCTATATCATGTTATGATATGGAGAAGTCTTCCACCTTAGACTTTGTTCTCTCCATCACTTGAAACTTGCTTCTTTGTTACATAAAATAAGGCCTTTCTTCTGCCAGTCTTGCACAAACCATTGAAGACTGATACCGTTAAGGCTGAATTTCAGATTGAAGGCAACTGTGCGTATAACATTTTATGGGCTGGCTGAGACAGATGAACTGGTCAATTCTAAATGCTTGCTCAATGCTTGCTGCTGAGCGAACAATTTCTGTGTGCAACAACAAATATGTAGCCTTGGTCACTGGGTACGCCACAAGTTTGGGAGGTGAGGTTTGGTGCACTATGTCTTAAACGGTCATGGTCATCTCATGACCAGTTTCAGAAGAAAAAACTAGGTATTGTTTTTTAGATGCTTCCTATCAGGACAAATAATGGATTAAAACTGATTAGCAAATGTGTCAGTTAATAGCTAATGACATTTTGTTCCTCTGAAATGACAGACTCCATTACAGACTAGATCTCCCAACATCAAACAACATAGCCTCTGTTAGAATGCAGTGCTGTTGAAATGATGTAGCGGGGATTTTAGGTGTTTTCTTCAATAATCCCAAATTGAGCAAGCAGTAACCTTTTCCTTCCCTATACTTGGTTCCATGGCTATAGCATGGAGTCCACAAAATTTTGACTTTCTTGGCAAAATTTTCACAGGAAATATGGTCAGAAAAAATTTCTAAAAGTTCTGTGAGTGACTTAAGCAAGGTAATATGGCCATTTCTAATGAAAGACAGAGATGTGCATGCACACCAGTTCACTGTATTTAGAATAGTAAAGGAATGCAATTTTACAGATCTACCTCACCAAAAGCATTTGGGGAGCATGTCACAGAGAGTTGGACTCTATGATCCTTATCGGTCCCTTCCAACTTGAGCTATGACAGTGACCTAAACAGGCTTGAGAGGTGGGCTCATGCCAACCTCATGAAGTTCAACCAGGCCAAGCTGAACCACACCAGCAAGGTCCTGCACCTGGGTCAGGGCAATCCCAAACACACATACAGGATGGGTGAAGAATGGATTGAGAGCAGCCCTGAGGAGAAGGACTTGGGGGTGTTGGTGGATGAGAAGCTCAACATGAGTTAGCAATGTGTGCTGGCAGCCCAGAAAGCCAACCGCATCCTGGGCTGCATCAAAAGAAGCATGGCCAGCAATCACCTGAGGGAGGTGACTGTGCCCCTCTGCTCCAAGCAGAGTACTGTGTCCAACTCTGGGGCCCTCAGCACAGGAAGGACATGGACCTGTTGGAGCGGACCCAGCGGAGGGCCATGAAGATGATGATAGGGCTGGAGCTACCTCTCCTGTGAGGACAGGCTGAGAGAGCTGGTGGTGTTCAGCCTGGAGAAGAGAATGCTCCGGGAAGACCTTATAGCAGCCTTCAGGTACCTCAAGTGGTCCTACAGAAAAGATAGGGGGAGACTTTTTACAAGGATAGGATAAAGTGTAATGGCTTCAAACTGGAAGAGGGGAGATTTAGATTAGACACTAGGAAGAAAATATTTTCTGTGAGGGTGGTGAGGCCCTGGAACAGGTTGCCCAGGGAAGCTGTGGATGTCCCATCCCTGGAAGCGTTCCAGGCCAGGCTGGATAGGGCTTTGAGCAACCTGGTCTAGTGGGAGGTGTCCCTGCCCATGGCAGGGGGGTTGGAACTA
>JAOQGH010000001.1:123388229-123407571 GCA_025769975.1 Gallinago jamesoni | reverse complement strand
GCTGGATGGGGCTTTGAGCAACCTGGTCTAGTGGGAGGTGTCCCTGCCCATGGCAGGGGGGTTGGAACTTGATGGTCTTGCAGGTCCCTTCCAACCCAAGCCATTTTATGATTCTCTTGACCACCACAGGCTGGCTGCGAGCTGTACCGACAAGGTGCCAGGCCGCTCCGCCATGCGGGCCGACACCCCACTCCCGCTTCCCCTTTGCCGCCCGCCACCCCCGCCTCGCGCCCATACGCCTGCGCGTGAGGGCGCCGCGGCCGTTGGGACAGGACGGCAGGCGGCCGACACGCGCCAGTCACGGGCGCCCGCCCCGCCCTTCCCCCTCTCGACCCTCCCGCGGGCAGGCGCGCGCGCGCGCGCACGGGAGGCCGGCCGGGAGCGCGCGGTAGGGGCGGCTCTCTCCGCTCGCCCCTCCCTCCTTCCCTCCCGCCGGGCTGGGCTGGGCCGGGCCGGGCCGCAGAGGGCGAGGGGAGCCGCCGCCGGCCTGGGCGCTCCCCTGGTAGGAGCGCGGGTGGCTGAGCCGCCACCGCCACCCTCCCCGCGCCCTAGTGCCGCCGCCGGGGAGAGGAGGGGAGCGCAGCGCAGGGAGCGAGCGAGCGGCGTAGAGGAGCCGGGCGGGCCGCGCCATGCGGCTGTGCGGGGCGCTGCTGAAGAGCCCCATCCCCAAACAGATCGAGTACTACTCCCGCTTCTCCCCCTCGCCCCTCTCCATCAAGCAGTTCCTCGACTTCGGTGAGTGGCGGGGCCGTGCCTCCCCCGCAGCCCCGGCTTGATGGGGAGTGCGTGGGGGTGGAGCAGGGGGTCCCCCGGCCCTCCTGGGGAGGGGGGAGCGGGGAGCGGCGGCGGAGGCCGGCGCCTAGGCCTCGTCTTCTGGCCCGCCAGTATTTGGGCCTGCGGCCTGGGCAGCGCGGGGGGCACAGACAGGGCGGCCGGGCGGAGGGCCCTGCCCGGGCTGGCGTAGTGACGGCTCCCCCGGCCCCGGAGGCCCCGCGGGCCGGTGGGGGCCGGGGTGTGTGTGCGAAGCAGGCGGTGACGGTGACAGCCAGCCGTGCGCGGCCCTCGGCAGCCGGTGGTAAACACGGCCGCTGCTCCGCCCGGCCACCTCGGCCTCCTGGAGGGGCAGGCTCGCCTCTCTCTTTCCTTGCGTGGTTCCCAGACAGCAGGGGTCAAAATAAGGGTTTCTCACCTGAGATTTCCTGGGCTTAGCGAATGGAGGTGAGAGCAGATTACTCACCACGAATGTGAAATTTTTCCATCTGCCACGCAGAGAATGGCTTTATTAAACCTCAGGCGTCAACTTTGGCAGTAGTCGTGTAGGAGACCTGTTTGTGGATAATTCATGCGCTTTAGGAAGCATTGCTGATGAATAAGTAGCATTTTTCTTCTCAGAAGCATGGGACTGAAAACCAGGAATGACTTGTGTTGCTGTTAGAAAACTGACTTTTTGATCTAGATAACAATAAACTTCTCATATCTGTATTGGAGGTTATTTGGCTCCTGCTGTTGGACACAGGAGTTGTTTAGATGTTGTTATCTTATGAAAGTTGCTGGCAGAGTAAATATAAAGGCCGTGCATAAGCCCATGAAGCTTAGTAGAGTGTTCCTTCATTCCAGTATTACGCTAAAGGTACAATAAGACAAAAGTGAGCCAGTGGTGTTAAGCCAGAAAGTGATTAAAAATGGAAACAATTGCACATTTGTGGCAATGGTATTAGTAAAAGAATGCTACATGTATAAAGAACCTGCTCTGGGCTTGCTACCACATCTCAGTGAGACAGTCTTTTCTATCATTTTAAAAAAAACAACATCACACCTTGTACTGTGATACATTAAAAGGAGAACCTGACTAGAACCCATACTTTCCTTCTCTGGTCACGTGAGTCTATTCTCACTTTGCCACCCCTTCATTTGCTGCTGTGCTTCCCCTTCTCTGGCATTTGTGCTCCTTTTGCCATATCTTCCGTACTGGCAAGAGCAATGGCCTAAAACTTAGAATATCTTCACTTTAGCTCTGGCACTAAACAAATCATTTCAACGTCTGTTTGAAAGTTGGGTTTGCAAATTGTTGCTGGGGAAGTATTAATGCTCGTGAAGCTTTCCAGTTGTGACTAGAGAGATGTAAAGATTTCAGGTTTTGCTTGAATCAGTTGGGTGTTCTGGCAAAACTTTGGGTTTTGGTAAGGATTTCCACCATTCTAAATTGTTCTTGTTTTACTACTTGCCTTGGGATATCTCCTGCATGGCAGCCTTTTAGTAATGCTATATTTTTTTTTTTCAATTTGTAGTATCTGCATTACTTCATGGTTTGAAAAGTGCTGCATGATTCTCCAGGAAAAAATAGTCTCATTTTATGATTTTAAGCCTGGTTTATATTAATGGAAATGAACAGGGTAAGAATGGTATGTTACAGCCTGGCCAGCTCTGTTTTTTGGATGTGCTCCAGTTTGTTGTCACTTGGTGTATCTGTGGAATCTCGTATGTGCATAGGCTATATATTTAAGTGTATTCATGTCTGAAGACTAACAAGAGACTATACAGGCTTTGATGTTTAAAACCTCTGAAGGAAAAAAAGCCTACAGTTTTGGCTTCTAAGATCACCAGGGAGTTTTTAAGACTAGTAGTCTTACGTAGTCAGCCTTGCTAAAACTATCAGCTTGATCTTAATAAGCCTTATGGGCCATTTAACATCTCTACTTTCTTGTTAGTGTCTGAGCTTACTTAGGAAACCTCAAGTAGGAAGATTACAGCAGTTTAATCAAATAGATTAAAAAGAATGTAGTTATTTAAATTGTGTGATCCTAGCTGTTGATGGTTTGGGGTAATTTCAAGTTCTTTTTGAGACTTCAGAGGCCTAGAGGAGAAATTGGCAACAAAATGTGAGATGTTGGTGCAATAATTTTACCACTGGAGACGTAGAAGGCCTGGACAATGTGCACTGTATCACGGAGCTATGTTACTTCTACGTAAATTACCCAAAAAAGAATTTGTTGGTAGCATAGTATGAAAGTATTCAAGACAGCAAATATGCCAAACATAAGGGTACTAGTGTGATACTGAAGGTGCAGTTCCGTTGTTTTTGCCTAGCCTATTTGATGGGAGGGAGCCTCTGTTTTGTAGTCAGTTTATAGAGGCTACCTAATGTCTCACTTAAAAAGAAATGCTATTTTTGTTGAGCTATGTAAATGTAGTGCTTGTGTTATAAAAAGATGACTAAATTTTCAACAAATATTAAAGAATAATAAGCCCAAAGGAATGTGTGAATGACCCTCTCGTGGCAGCCTGTGACTTTTTTTCTGATGTATGTGTGTTTCTTGTATGAAGAAGAAATAGGAGGAATTTGCACTTAGTACAATTCAGTTATTTTTTTGGAGAAGGATTTTTTACTTAATTTCTGCCAATAATTAAACCACAATATGGTCCTCTTTTTTGTATTGGTTATTGGTTTAGACTAAACTGGCTTCTAAATTTGTCTCTGCAAAGTCCTGGTGAGCAGGGAGAGAGATACTATATTTCTCGTGGTCTGAAGAGTCTTTGCAAACACACTTGGTGGCAATGCATACTGACATACAGCTTAGACCTCTTTTTATTACTGATTAACACTGCGGGTTGTGTGCAATAAAGTTGTGTGCACAGTGGGGCTGTAGACTCTTTCTTCCAATGATAGAAATTAATGGTGATTAATCAAAAACTTTCTCCTGTAGCCTAATTCAGTTAATTAAATCACTATAAAAGACTGTCTGGCTGTTTAAGGTAGCTCACTAGTACTAAAAACCCGAAACAAAGTCGAAAACAGTAGTTAAAGCAGTGATTCTGTGTTGGGTTTTATAGCTGAGTCCTGTTTGTGTCTGCATACCATGTTCTGTCATATGTGATTTACTTCTGTTGAGCTTGCAGCTATCTTTGTAGCTGCCGCCAACTATGTAAGAGGTTACTGTGTCATGGGCTTGGGACCTCTGTGTCGCAAAATATGAGTTATGAGAGCTCATGTTCTGTGCTGCTTGTTTTTTTTCCCCCGTATGTTCATTTTCTGTTTGCACTCTCTTCTTGAATACTATTCATTCAATTTCTTTCTTATAAAGTGTATTTCACAAGATTCTTGTGCAATCTCATTCCTTTGCAAAAGAATGACCTTCCATAAATGTGTTTTAATATAAACAAGTTTTGACTTTGTTTAATGCTAGCATGTCATTCTCGGTTTATCCAGGCCTCCCAAATTATTCTGGTCTGGAAAAAAAAGCAAAACCAAACTCAAACCCACTAGATTCAGCTCTGGAAGTTATTTTGATAGATTTCCAAGTGTAGACATAACTAAATGAGCCATTCTGCTATAATTAAATAGTAAATATCTTTTCTGAAATAAACTTGTAAGTAGAGACGTAGTTTAACAAGTACATGCATCTTTTGTATACTTCGAGAGCTGGACTGTTTGAGGAAAAAAATGCCCATACTGGAGATACACATTTTGTGTCAGTTTTGATACAGCATCTCAATTTAGATTTGTTTCAGCTGTGCAAGGTGGGCCTTAGAGCATGACAGGTTAATCCAAAATACCCAATAGTCTTCACCAGCAACTACATACATGGGTAACCAATCAGCCCTGTATGCCTAGGGAAAGTAAATAACCCATCAGACAGGTCTGCTTCAGGAAAGCAAAGTTTCTATGTCCAGGAGTATCCTGACATTTAAAGAAAGACACAGAAAGATTTGACCTCGTTCTGCCCGCACTACAACCTGGCTGAGTGTGAGATAAAACCCTTACAGCCCTACTAATGCTGAACTGTGCCCGAGGTAGCAAGCTCCATGCCACTGCATGGTTTGGGTTGTGTTAGGGTACCTGGGTTGACAGTAAAGATGTTAATGATCATTTCATGAAATGCTTGTACTGAAAAGGTTGCATATAAAATAATTAAGCACAAACAAAGACTGAGGTGAAGTATAAGTTGTGTAATGCTTTGATGATACATGAAAGAGCCATTTGAAGTTGTGCTAGTGTTATATTGTGAATGTATGCCGGTACACTGTACTCCTCTACTGAGACTTCTGTGAGTCTGAGGTTTCTTTCTTCAAAAACACGTACCATGTGCTTTTGGAGCTTGTCTACTACTCAAGCTATCTTGTCCAATTGTACTTAGCTATATTCTAGCCTTTTCAAAGTCTCAAACCTAATGTTTTGGATGAATTTTGTGCCTACGAGATTAAACTTTGCTATTGGTTAGCTCTTTGTACATATAGGTAAAACATAACAAGATGGCCCTTACCCCTCCTTCTTTGGTGTTGATGTACTAGTACATAGTTAATAATGAGTTTAACCAAAAAAGTCATGTATATACTTAAGATAGAAGATAGTGAACCATAGTGAATTCTTGTTGTGGAACATGGTTTAGGTGATCCCGATTTCATAGGTTATAATCAAAATATCTGTGGCAACTGCTACAGCTACTGGCATTGAAAAATACCACAAAGGTTGTAATTTAGTAATTTTACTGTGCTGTGAACAGCTGAGCATACAGCAGATAATCACAGTGAGTGCATGCAGTTTGGGAACTGTTGTTCCAGGGGGCATATCTGGAGGAAAATATGAGAAATGGATCCTCCCCATTTTTCAGTATTACTTTTGGGATGAAGTTGTTTTGTTTATGTAGTACCTATTCAACTTAGCTGTCTTGAAGAAACTTGTAAGCCTCTTCCAAAACCACTTGAAATACAAAGAGTAAACCAGATGTTGGCATTGCAGGTGATTGCTGTGAGTTGTACGTGCAGTATTAGATCAGGTTTCTGCAAGAGCGTGTACACTGCATGTTGTTTTGTTGGTGACAGGCATGTGTCAGCACTGGAACAGAAAACGTGCTACTGGAAAGGCAGCTAGCAGATACAATTTAAACAGGGTGTGGGGGTAGGAAAGTAGAGGTTGAAGGCAGTTTTATGTCTCCAAACATAATTATTAATCTTCTGATGGAAGATAACTAGTAGCAGATTATTTCTTCTACACAAAAATATATTAGATGTTTCGTGGTTTTTTTTTTAAACACAACTTTAGAGGAGAGACTGTATATCTTAAGCACAAAGTTTAGGGCTCAGAGGTACTATTAAACAATTACCTGCTATTTATTTCATGCAGCTGTGTTTTTTTTACTGCTGTCTGTGCATTGACCTTAAAACTGTACACTTGATTTAAGTGCATCTTCAAAAAAAGATTTCCTCTTAACATGAGTGCTAACCACTGAATCGGATCAGGAGATGAATGCCAGTCAGGCATTACTGTCTCTTATTTTCATCTGACTGGTTTCAGCTTCCAACCAGCAGCTTTGGTATAGCTTTTGTTGGTAGGCTGGGATCCTTTGATGCCTGGTATTTTTTCACTATGAAGTATTTTACATTGTGATGAAATATTTCTTATCCTGGTTTTGCAAACCTAAATACATTCTTTAAATGAGTTATTCCAAGCCTTATGAAAACACAGTGGAATTAACTTTTTTTGTTTTCAATATTATTTTTCAAATGTGTCTTAGGGCTTTAAATAGAATCCTTATAGGCGTTTTGGCTAATTATGGAATAGAATCATTTTACTGCTATTTTGTTTTTACCTTGAATGGCTAGCCTTTTGTGACAGTGGAAGCTGGCTTGTCTGTCTGCTTTTGTTCTTGATTATTTTAGGGTTATTGCTTTTCTGTATTCAGTCTTCGTTCTTTAGATCTGAGCATGGATAAAGTTTGTGTTTCATAATATAAAAAAGGTTTTTCTTTGAGTGGGTTGTAGCATAGGAATTATCTGGAAACCTTTGTTTGGTGCAACTGTTGTTATTTATAACCTGTTACTATTTACAACTCTGCCAGCCTCTGGCAGGCAGTGACATGCCAATAGTATATATACTAGTGAAGGCTTTTGCAAGGCCTGATATTGATTGTTGTGAAGGTCTGGAAGAGTCATTGTGGTTAGATAATTTTGTTCAGCGGTCACTATTGAATTGTGATATGGTGGACATGTTTTTTGCATGAGTGTATGAGTACTGTGTAGTATGAAATCACAGGGCATTTAATTTACAGAATTATCTGTGTCAGTCACTTTTGGAGGCTGTTTCAGGTGTTAAGTGTACTTGTTTGATAGTTGCTTTTTTTTCAGAAAATGTTTTCAAATTTCAAGCTGCTAGTTAAATCTTCATTAATGCAGTTCTGCAAAGTTTTAATGAAGAAATTTAGCTTTGGTTTAAATTTTTAATTATTTTGCTTATGCACTAAGGGAACACTTCATGTCTTTAAGTAATTGAGACTTTGTGTGTTCTGAATTCAGTATTTTTGTATAATCAGAAATCAAATTCCAGATGTTGCTGTGAGTGATCAAACTGGATCACCAAGGCAATACATTTTTAATTTTTTTTTTCCTTTGGGTGTTATATAGGGTAAGCATGGGAAATTTTGCCTTCTGTAGGTGATTTGACTGGCCGCTTGCTGTCTGCAAGCATAGGCTGGTAGTCTCCAAATGGGCGTCTTCCAGCTGATGGGATTGATTGTGGTTTTGTTTCCACAAATGGCAGAAAGTTTCTTAGCCTGTGTTCCATTTGTCTTTGGAGTGACTAAAGGTGCCATTGCAGCCCGCTGCCTTCAGGTGCTCAGGAAAGGAGGTGATGTTATGCTGCATGCAGACGTGTGTGTTCTCATGCATTTTTTTTTGCTGAAGCTGATATGGCATTGAAGCAGACAGTGGAATGCCTTTTAGTGAAAGACAAGAACACCTAATTTGCATGAAGTGGTAAACAGTGTTTTGGTTTTTTTTGATTTTTCGATTTTGGCTCTTTCTGGCAAGTCACAGAAGTGATAAGAGTATACAGTTTACCAGAAAATGGGAAGTTGACAGAACTACTTGCTGGAAGGACAAAAAGGTAGGATTTGCAGTTCTTGAAGACCTAAGAATGTTTGGGACACCTTTTTCTTCTAGAAACTGGTAGAAATTGTTACAATGCCTGCTTTAGATTAGATTTGGACTAATGAGGAGGTTGAAAATCTGCTTGAAACTCTGCAACTCTATTAAATTTTGATGAAAATACTAATGAATTGATAGCATTCGTTCCCCTTGGGAATGGAAGAAATGACAACTAGTAACTTTCAAGTAGCATAACTTTTACAAGCTAAGGAAGTAGGTAGATTGGGTCTCTTCTGAGACATAAGGAATGTAGATGATCTGTTAATTCTGAAAGAGAAATTATAATGCAGGCAGAAGCAAGCAGTAGAGCAGTGTTAGGAATTCCAGAAATAGTGTTCTATTAAAAAAGAGTCATATGGAAAGTGGAAGAAGGATATATATCTCAAGTTGCAGTACAAATAACAGCTAAGGTGAAAAGTTGGGATAGAAAAGCAGAGAAAAAGATGCTGACATAATTTATAGTAATTGGGGAGAATTTTGAAGTATAGCATTTACTTGATTAAAGTAAGTACATAATGATAAAGACTACTGAATTCATCTTTGCTTTGATCTTCAGAAAAAGAAATTCTATCCAGAAACTTAAAGGACTTCACAATTCCTCCCTGTCCCTGATACCTCATTTTATCCAAAATTTGTTTATTTAGAGCATCTTGGCTTAATGGGTGCCACAAGAACTAAACTAATGCTGTGTTTTGTGGGTGGCTGACCACTTTCTTCTGCAAATGAGACTGCCTGGTGCAGCACAGCTGTTGCTTGCATGCTTCATGGAAATAGCCAATGGTGATGGCCTCAGGATTGTGGAAGTGGGAAAATGCACTACTTGTCTTTTAAAGAAAAAGAAGAGGACATTAGAATAAGTCAGGTTGACTGAAGTAACTGAAAGAAAAAGATAGAGCTAATAATGAAGTATTATGTAGATAAGCACCAAGAGATAATAAGGTGATAGAGATGATAAATTGTGTTAAGGCAGTCTGATTTCCAGGTTACTTTGAAGTTTGCTAAGGCAGTAGCAGTAGATGCGGTACCCAACTTCTTATACAGTTTTGGCAGAGTTCCATGTAAAATTTTTAATTAAAAAAAACCCAAACAGCAATACCCCCTCTCAAATCCCCCCAAAAACTTAAGATGAGATTACTATATAGTGGATGTGCATTACTATGTGTGGATGTTGGGCTGACCCCAGCCAGCAGCTCAGCCCCCATGCAGGTGCATGCTCCCCTCGCACCCCTCATTGGCACAGGGGATAGAATAGGAAGGATAAAACTGAGAAAACTCACTGGGTTGAGATAAAGACAGTTTAACAAGGAAGGAAAGAGGAACAAGTGATGCAAAGGCGAGACCTCATTTTTTATTGCTGGGCGTGACATCATGTAATATGGAATATCTCTTTGGGAGTTTGTATCAGCTGTCCCAGGTCTGTCCCCTTAAAGTCTCTTACCCGCCCCCAAACCTACTTGCTGAGTGCAAGAGAGAGAGAGCAGGCATTCATGCTATGTAAGTGCTGTTCATCAATAGCCAAAAGTGAGTGTGTCATCAAAACTTCTAATCACAAGTCTGAAGCCCTGCACCTTCTGGGTTACTGTGAGGAAAGCTGAATTAATCCCAGCCAGACTTGGTACACGTTTATGAAGAACATCCTATATATACTCTACATTTCACTAGCAGTCATTGATCTTCACGGTACTGATCTGTGGAGAGTAGTATGTCTCCAGTTCCCCATGGTCCAAAACAATGTAATCCATAGCGGAATTAGGCATAGATTTGGGATTTGTTTTATGTAATTCCATAGTTACTATATTTAAACAGGTTTTCTTGATGCCAGTTATCCTTAGTATATTACTGTTTTTTAAAAGCCACCTTTCCCCTCAAATTGCTGAAGTATTTTACAGGCTGTTACTTATCCTTTTTAAAACATATTTATGGGTTTTTTTGTGTGTTCCTGGAGTAAGTTAAATGTAACTTTTCTTCTTGGAATAGTGGGTTGAAAGGACAGATTAGAGCACTGAACTATGTATCTGAGAGACACAATTTTTGTCCTTTTTTTGATACTTTGTGTGTTATAAGAGAGTACTAAATTGACCCTTTTTTTCCCTCTGAACCTTTCTATGTAAATATGACATTCTCTTACATGTTTCTTTGCCCTGTTTAAATTATTTTTGTTGTCTGAGAAGAAGCTACTCTTACTCTGTGTATGTGTGTATATATAACTGGCACATTAGTTTGTAGTCAATGTAAAATAAGTAACACGGTATTATAAATGCATTCACTGACTTAGTTCCTTAAAATAATACACATATGCAAATTTTATTTGATCTTTCTGAGATCTTTTGTTGATCTTTTAAGACTGTAAAAAGAGAAGCAAATTTTAAAAGTTACAAAATGACTTTTTGCTAAAAAAATTTATATTTTAACTGCTACTTCTTTGCTTTAGTCCTTGTTTATGCTTTTCTTAGAGATTTGGTAGACTGGATAAATACATTCAAATCCTGGTAACTAGCAGTGGTATGGAAGAGTCCTCTAATCTTTTTTGCAATGAGGTTTGTTAATCATCAAAAGCATTTTGTCACAAGATGGTTAACAGTCTAATACATTTTACCTCAGGGAGACTGAAGGGGAAACTGGACCATATGGTATTGACAGTACTTTTATGTAATTGGTATTAACTGTGTGAGTCTTTCCTCATAAATGTTAATTTTATTTATGTTGGAGATTTGGAGTGTCTTTCCCTTTGCCATGTTGACAGGGACTGAAACATAAAGAAGAGACTTGCATTTTTCTGGAACAGTTAGTGGGAATTATGGATGCTTTCCATAAAGGTTAGGGGGGAAGTTGTTAAAGCTGTGAGAGCGTAAGGAGAGTGTCAAACATTTGGAATATCTACTTATAACCTTCAGTGTGAAGTAGATACCTTTTATGGGAGGAAAAGGTTATTATAAGCTCAAAGGAACAAAATTATTTCTTTTTTTTTTTTCTTTTTTGGGTTCAGTTTATTGTAACAGAATCTGATCAGAAAGCAACAAATAGGGAATAAAGTTTTTTTGGCTTGGTGTTTTAAGCCTCATCTACATTCTTAAAAAAAACTTAAAATTTGTTTTAAAATTTTGAGTCTCACCAGAACACAACACTAAATTTGTTTTGTTCAGGATCTCCTGTTTGAAAGCCACAGAGCCCTGTCACAGTGTGGGCCAGGGTCGGCCCAGTACGTGCACCTCTCTCCTGCTCTGGGGCTATTCCTTGCTTAGGTCTCAGGAGTGTTAGCGGAAGAGAAGCTGATGTTGGCTGAAGAGCACTTTTTTTTAGAGGCTTCTGGTACTTGGTTAAGAAGGGAGTCTTTGGGTTGTATGGATAGATTGAGAATTAGGAACCTGATCCTGGGCCATGGTTTCTCCTAAGAATATTTTGGCTCTTTGCCTGTCATGTACTGTGGGGAGTGCCTGTGATAAGGACAAAACAAAGCCTAGCTGCTAAAATGATTCATCTGCTCCCAAATTGCTCTAAGGAAAGATGACCTTGGGCCTGTGTGTCTAAAAGAACAATATAGCCTGCAGGTATAGGAGCGCTCCTGCACTGAACTTTATAGATCATTTAGATTACTGTGCTTTCTCTTGGCAAATACTTTAAAATACTCAAAAATTTACTTTATTAGAACCAAGTGGTAAGCAGTTCAGAATTAGTTTTAGGTCAGGGAAGCTTATTTTAAAAATCCATGCTTTTATTTTAATTTGGGTTGTTCTGTATAATAAGAAGTGGTACTGATTTAAAGCTTTTAGAAGCAGTTGTCTATTAGTCTGCTGCTTTTGAGAGAGGGACATACATCTTCCCTCGAGTTTTTTTTCTGTGAAAGGAAGGCTGTGCCTTTAAGAGTTACAATTAATTATTGCAGTTTGACTAAGGCTTTGGTAGATCTACAGTGTACTGTTAATTCCTTCTGTTGGTCTGTTCCAGTGTAGTAGTAAGTTAAGCTGCTTTACAGCACAGTCAGTTTCATTTGCAGGACCATGTACTTGAAACAGGCTTACTAGAGTTCAGAAGTTAGGAATCATAACTTACTACATTATAATTAACACATTATTTATTATTTCATTAGTGTATAGCTAATCTAATAAGAAATGTAGTGATCTCATCCATGTTGAGCTGTCCAGTTGTGCTAATGACAGCTGTCTGACTTTTTGTCCTTAACCCACATTTACAGGAAAATGTGAACTGACTTTTTCTTGGCTCCAGTGGTATTCATCTATATGGCGATAGCAATTAATGCAGATAAGACGTAAACAAGCTGGCTCTCTTTCAGAGGTTTTATGAATAAGTGGAGATAAGTGTATTTTTTTTCTATGTACAAATTGAAGAGTAGTTATGTAACTTTGAACTTTTTCAGTTGAAGTTTAGACGTTTGGTTTCTCAATGGGATTTGATCTGGTCATTTAGACAACAAAATATAGGCTAGTGAATGATATCCTGAAATTTTCCTTTGGAATAGAAAGTAAATGCTGTAGTTGGCCTGGCAGTCAAAGGGTGCTTGAGTCTGTTGTTAGTTGAATTGCATAAATCAGAAATGGTTTATTAAGCTCAACTGTTTCTGTACTTCAGCTCCAGTAATTTATCTGAATTATGTGTCACATGACTGTTGGAAAGTTTTAACTGGAAAGCTAAGTAGCATGTGAGCTGGCCAGTTTGGCAGCACTGAAATGACACAGAATGGAAATCAGTGGTCATACGATGTTAACAACTAATTTATCTTCTATGAACACAAATAATTTAGATTGAGAAGAGTCTCTGTACCAGTGTCAAAGCATGCTTTCCCTTAAACTGTAAAGATGCAACTATTAATGGAAATTGGACTGAAGAGCAGAAACAAGCTATATGGGAAAGATTTCTTGCAGACTTAATTCCTCTAGCTTTAGCTAGTTTTCTGGCAGTAGTTATTTAACAAAACTTAATTGCTTAGACTTCAATAAAACTGAAATGTTTATTATAGTTCAATAAGATGTAAAAATATTTTTCTGTTCTTAATTCTTCAGCTTTTGTTTTTTTAAACTTCAGAGATTCTCCAGTTTCCTAACTAACGTAGAATCAGTCTCTTGATACGCTCATCATACATGAGAAGAGAAAGCATGTCCTTAAAGCAGGGCACTTCAATGGATGAAAAAAACTGTGGGGGCTGGCGAAAGTAGCTTTAAAGCTTGTACATGGAACTTGGGCTGAAGCTTAGGTTTGGGATGTCTAAAATCAGGCTTAATACCTGAGGTTAGTGTGGGTCATAGCCTTAAATTTGGCCATCTGCTGGCTGCTTGTGTTGGAACGGCTGTGCGGGTTGTGGTTACTCTCCTGTAGCAGAGTGTGGTAGGTTGGAAAAAGGAATCCAATTTCAA
The DNA here is from genome assembly GCA_025769975.1 of Gallinago jamesoni. Taxonomy (NCBI): domain Eukaryota; kingdom Metazoa; phylum Chordata; class Aves; order Charadriiformes; family Scolopacidae; genus Gallinago; species Gallinago jamesoni. The sequence continues at coordinate 123,394,282 of JAOQGH010000001.1, read as the reverse complement.
TGTACAGCTTCCTTAGAGGCAGCCTGTGGTAGAGGCTGAGGGTCAGCAAGAGTCAGCATCTTTGGTTATGTTGTGTGTATTCTTTTTCCCTTTGCTTCATTGGGTTTTACAAAGCCCTGGCTTTTAGCAAAAAAAAACGGACCCTGTATGCTTTTTGTGGGATTGAAATTTTTAGTGGTTGGTGAGATAAATACCTGGAGATTATGCTGAAAATGTCTTTATTTCTACTGGGCAATAGGAATGGTTTTGGAGTTGGGGTTGTTTTGGTTTTGTGGGTTTTCTGTTTTGTGTGTTGTTGGTGTTGGGTTTTTTTTGTAGCCACATTTGAGGCTGTGTGAGCATAGCTTGTTGCTTGTTTGCCTTTTAATATATAGCCCATGCTCCTGAAATGGTATATAATCAGTGGAATTGATTGATCCTTCTTTATTTCCTAGATTTGGCAGCAAGTTGCTAGTTTTAGCCTTTGCTTTTCTCTGATGCCTTGATCTTTTTTGTATTCTTTTGAAGATTTCTCCATCCCTCTCCTTTACTTTTTTTTGGGTCTGTTTTGTTTGCCTGTGTAGGAGCCAAAAATTATTCTGGAAGCGCAGGAGAAAAGGGTAGATATGGTCGATCACTCCTGCCTTCCCCTTTCTTCCTTTATTTTGCCCTAGATGAAAGCAGTGGTAGTAGTTTCACGGGGATAGGTGAAAGGCTCCTGATCTTGTTTTTATGGATTCTGCATGGAGTCATACAACAGGTGGGATTTTGCTGCTTTTGAGTTTTAAAGTAGTGTGGTATCTAATGTCTCAGCTGGGTGTTAGATACATGGTTCATGGCGAGAACTAGACCTCTGTGTGCAGTGAAAAGACTAAAAAGAGCACTTAGTTTCTTCTTTTCCTGTCTTGTCTGAGATGTGTTAATACTCGGAAACTACTGATGCTTTTATGATGTGACCCTGGCAGTCCAGTACCTGCTAGGGATGTGACAGCCGTATTAGGTTTTTGGTGCAGGTGACTTTGATCATCGTCTGTGAAGGACTACTACTGTAGTCTGTTCTCAAAGGGGTATTTCATGAATGTGGGAATCTGGCAGCTGAACTGAGAGCATTTGATAATGTTCTGGAGGAGCCAGAGTTGACGGTCTCGTGCTGCATTTCTGCCCTGTTCTGCAGCAAAATCAAGGTGTGTGTACAGCCTTCTGTATGGAACTAATCCTTTTGTAATCTGAATCTTGAATGGCATAGTATTGCTCTAGCATCTTGTAAAACTTGCCAGAATCAAATCAGGGTCTGCTGCATGTGTGTGAATAGTCTCTACATTGTTTCTGCCTCTTTTTGCAGGAACCAGAACAAAAGTTTTCTTTAGGTCCAGCTTTGCAACAGTTGTCTAATTTTATCAGTACAGTGGAAGGAACTGAAAAAATACTGGTTCAGAGAGAGCACTGAGATGAATATTCATTGCTTTCAATTGAAAAATACTTTATTCCCCTTATATGCTACAAACATATGATTCCTAGAGCCTGAGCATTACATTTGTTTTCCATTTCTGAGCATATGGGATAAAAGGTGAAAAACAGAAAAGGTGACTAAATGTTCGGAGAAGAGGGAAGAATAGATTATTAAAGAAAACTGACTGGAAGTAGAACTCTGCTCCCTGAATTTTCTTTAGATTGAACGTCAACCAATTGTAATATTGGTGTATAGCCCCCAAACATTCCATTTGTAATCTTTTTCCACCTGATGGTGTATTTAGAAGACCTAATTTGTTCAAGCCTGCTTTTTTGACCTCAAAGCTTCTGGATCATGTTTTATTTATGCATCTTCTTACCCTTTACCCCCCCCCCCCCCCCAATACCTGTTGAATTGAATAAATGGAATTTATTTTTGGTGGAAATTTCTAACATATTTTCACAGCTAAGAAAGTTGATTTTAATATCAAATACCACCTTCTCTCTGATCTTCTTATGAAATCTTAATGCCTTAGTGTTTTATTTAAATAAGTTTACCTATGTTTTTGATTTAAACTTGAGCAAGGACAGTCAAATCAGTTCTTCAGGTGTGTCATACTTCACTGCATAAGCAAATCCACTCTAATTTAGAGATTCTCTCTGTCTCGTGGATGGTGACCATTCCAAACGCAGCAATGTTTATGGCGGTACCAGCCTCCTGTATCGTTACAAACCCTGGCTTGTTTCTATCTTGTGTAAAGCTGTTATATGGAAGGCTGTCCATGGAATTTTCTTCACTGACCTTAGTTTGATGAAAAGACCAGGGATTGCTGCTTAGATCCTTGTTCAGCTGATGTTCTCTTCTTATTTTCACTATGCTGAAGGCTGTGTCTATAGTTAGACATGTTGTCTGTTACATTGACTTGTACTTAAACAAAAGAATCTCAAGATTGGCATCATGCTCTCTCTTCGGTGCTGGGTTTGATCTGCAGATTTGAAGGTGGCAGAGGGGAGGTCATGAATGTGCATTTTTCATGTGACTTGTGTAGGGTGACTGACTAGCCCAGACAGGTAAGATTGTTCAGAATATTGAAGAAGGCATTTATTGAACAACCTTTTTTTTTAATAAAAGACTTTTTAAAAATCTGCTGGGGTGACACTGGCATTTCTTTCAGGTTTTGTGCCTAGGTATGCATATAGTAATAATCATTTGAAGTAATTTCAAGATTACTTTCTTCACAACTATCTTGCTTTTTATCACCATTTTCCTGTGAAAGTAAGTTCTATTGTATAACTTAATTTACACAATCTGTGCTGCATTTTTACTAACTCCTTGCTTCAGAGTTCTCACTTTTTGCTTGTTTCTTTCCCTGTGTGAAATAGCACTGCTTTCTTCTTGCAGGTGGGTGACCACCTTCTTTTGGATCATGAGAGAATTAAGACTACAGAGAGTGTTAGGCAGTGTTCAATCTAGTCTCTAGTTCAGAGACTGCATCAGCTAGTTTAATGTAACTTTAGGCCTTAACTTCACTAGTAAAAGAGATAAGTATGAACCCCATATATCATGTGATGTCTTACTTTCCTTCTTGACTTGTGTTTCATTTTGAGTAGAGCCTTCTAGTATTTCCATTTTCAGTTTTTTTAAAAGCACACTTTTTAAAGCATTTCAGTTTTGTGTGTGTGATCTGCATTATCCAGAAGTAGAGAGATCTGTTTGCTCTGTGTGTTTCTAGGTATATAAATGTATATGCATAAAATAAAACTGATGCTGTCCACTAGAATGTCCTTTTTTGGCTGTTCTACCTGCATGAGACATTGATTATCAAGTTGAGCAGGAGGAGTTTTAATGAAGTATAATTAATTCTATTACTTGCATACTTGATAAAGAGACAGATTTGCAATGTCTGTAATGTATCTGTCCTTCGTTCTTCACAAGGGTATTAACAAAACATAATACTGCTTAATTCTTCGGTGGAACTCTGTCAGAGTTTTATCTTTACAAAAATCAACACACAACATTTGAAAAACTGAAATAACTGCATTTCTGATGCACTTAGGTGTGCAGCTTATGTATCTCCAAGATTAAAATCTTTAACAGCTCAACAGCTTGACACGAGAACAACTATTCCTGATGGATTTGGATACATCCAAAAGTGTGGAGTTTCCTGTCATTTTTACTTTTTCAGTTAATATGTTCAGGCTTAGCTAAATTATGCAGTGAAATTCCGTTGGTTTTGAAAGGATATGAAGACTTGGACTGTTGTCCTTTGAAAAAGTCTTTGGTGGTGGGTTAACTGTTTTTAATGCCAACATATTCATTTTCCTTAGAAAAACATAGATGAAAAGAAGGCAAGACAAAAAAGAACCCTAATTAATCACTAACAGTTAAATAATGAGGAGTAGTGGACTATAAAAGTGAAGGCAAATTCCTTACTGTAGGTTTAATATCAAGATGAGAATGTTGTATGGATAATCTTATTAGAACCTTTTCTGTCTCTAGCAGTGTAGGTTCTGTTTTGTTATTAGTTGAACAGTGAGGTCCTGCTTCCCCACCTTAGAGCTCAGAGCCTGTTGCTGGCCATTGATGGCAGGATGGCTGTTTGGAGGTGGACCCTGCATTTTTTTGTTTATTCAGTCTTGATAGTTTTTCTTTTTTATATCCTGCCTCTGAAAGAAAATTATGTACAGCATTTGACGAGTAGTTGCACTGCTGTCTGTAAAACTACTCAAGACAGTAAATTTACAAATAAAATATGTATGTTAAGCTTTTTCTTTATGCCAGTGATCTTCACATTGCATCTCAGCCTCCTCCACAGTATTTCTATAGTTCAGTGATTTATAGGCAAAAAATCATGACTTCTCAGAATTAAAAATAAGTGTTAATGTCATATAACATAGCAAGATAGCATAAAGTCGTATTTGTGATATATTGCTTCAGGTTATAAAAGCAATGGGCCTTCTATTCATAATTTATGACAAAATATGTACTCCTAGTATATTATATTGGCAGGTTAGCATTACACTTCCATGTCATTGTATTTTGACTTGAAGCCTGTGCCTACCAGAGATCTTCAATTCACTGCAATTAAATTGCTGTCTGACACAGCACCCCTTGTTTCTGGAAATAAAGCTAAACAAAGTCCTCGATGCCTAGTGCAGTGTAGTTGCCTACAACTAGCAATGCCTAGTTGGCACTAGGACATAGGATTACTCTATTCTTTATTCTATTTGAATTCATACAAAGGTAAGCAAGTCATATTTGTATTACTGAATAACTTCTTGGGGGACTGGGGTATAAATCAGAGAGATTATTCACAAGTTTCACTTTAACCCTGAGAGAATGACTTCAATTCCCTTGAATTGAAAGTGATGGATATAAACTGGTTTTAGCCTGTGGTGTTTAAGACAAAAACCTGGTTCTGGCAATGTGTATCCACCCAGCTGGAATGATAACCAAATCAGGAAAGAAGGCTATATATTTTGAAAAAAGATGTACCAAATAAAGTAAAACTAAACCTATAAAAATAATAAATAGTAAATAAACTCGTAAAAAAAATAATTATATGATTGGAGGGTAAACCTGCAAAATTGGCACTACAGCTTACCAGAACGCTGTTTCTAGAAAGATCTTTAGAGCTTAGACTTACATGTGTGTGATGAATTTATATTAAGAAAATGCCTAAGTCGGATTTTGTGGTTTGTATTTAGTAGGATGTCCCTCATTTTGACAAATGTAGTTGTACAGGTGTTGCAGCCAAGGAGCATCTGTTCCTTTTCCTGCACCAAGCATGCAAAGGGATCCCCAAGACTCCTGTACCTAAAACACAGCTGTACATTAGAGCAAGGCAACTCTGTAAAAACAGAGTTTAGAACTGTTGGGGTGAGACAGATTGAATGGAGATGTGCCCTTGCTCATGGGAGCAGAGGGAGCTTGTCTCTTCTGCCAGTCCTGCTTTCCAGTCTAGCAGCCTTTGTCTGCCTTGCACAAACCCAGGGACTGTGTCCATGAAGGGCCCCGATGCCCTTTCACAGCCCGTGGATTCTTGTTCACCATTTCCTCATTCTCTGTCTGGGCTGTCTTTCATTTGTTTTGCCTTTTATTGCCTAGAAAATAACTAACTTGCTCTGAGTCACTCATGGGAGAAAACAGTTGTCTCTTTGTTCCTCTCAGTTTTTCCAGCCCAGAAGGTGTAGAGTTAGCTGGCCAGAGTCTTCCCTGCTCTCCAGCCACAGTCTTCCCAAAGACCTATTATAAACAATGACTTGTGAATAAGCAAGAATCTATCATCTATTGTAGATGATCTAACTTAATTGAAGGATTGAACTCTGAAATCATTACCAGCAGTGTAATGTGTTGTTTCCTTCTCTAATCTTGACAGGATGTGTGTATTTGTAACTGAAGATGTGAAAATGCAAATAAGTAAAATAGGTGCAAATGTTTGCTGGAGGAACAATAATAGCATTGCTGACGCTAACATAATTTAATGATCCACTGATGATGCCTAAATGAGGGGGGGGGGGGGGGGGGGGGGGGGAGGGGACCTGAGAGCACGGGGGGGGGGGGGGGGGGGGGGGGGGGGGGGGGGGGACCCAAGAAACCAGAGCAGGTGTTGAAGAAACCCAGC
>JAOQGH010000001.1:123354769-123388129 GCA_025769975.1 Gallinago jamesoni | reverse complement strand
CCCCCCCCCCCCCCCCCCCCCCCCCCCCCCCCCCCCCCCCCCCCCCCCCCCCCCCCCCCCCCCCCCCCCCCCCGCGAAACCGTAATCCTTCTTGCATATTCCCCCAAGCTTGTATTATGGTTTGGGAACGAATCCATCAATGCATGTTACCTATGCAAAAAAGGTGAAAACTGCTGTTCAGTTGATTATAATGGGACTGTCTTAAGAAGTATCACTGTGATTGTGCTGGTTGCACTGTACTTGAGTCTTTCAAATTGCAAATCTCAGTGATTATGTGCCTGGTAGTGCTTTTAACACTTTCTGGTTTGCTTGAACATAATTTATAGCTCTTGTATTATGCCTTCACTCACAAATTTTGCAGGCAGTTGTACTGGTTATCATTACAAAAGGCATTTGCTTTCTTTCAGGACAAAAGCAGAATACTCACTGTTCGTTACAAGTAAAACATTGATTATTTCTTTTTCTTTTAATTTATCTGGACTCTTTAGAAATTGTGGTGGGGAATTCCCCCCACTTACGAAACACAGCAAAATACAAAAAAAGTGTGCCAAGTCAAGTCTGATCTTCCTTCTGAACTGTTTGGGCAAGAGTCATAATACTTCAATTTCAGATATTTGTAGTTGAAGTTTCATAAGTGTCTCTGGTAACTGGTTTAGCTTAAGAATGCTATAAGTCATGTCAGTCATCTTGTTTGTGTAGGGTGGCTACAAAGAATGGTCACTGTTCCAACTAGGTCCACAGCAAAGTATTGTTATTTTGCTGAATCCCTTTTATTTGCTTTCTAACCATTTGGGGTTTAAAAAAATTTTAGTTTTAAAATATTGTGCTGGATAAAAGTCTGTTTTAAAAGTGAAAGTCCAAGATAATCTCAGCTACAGCTTTTACAAATTGAAATGTGGTGACAAGCACTGCACTTTCCTTCCAGGTAGCTAGTAAGCATCTTGTAGTCTAATCCTAGAAGGGATGGTGACTTTTGCTGGTCTTTCCAGGTGCTCCTGAAACATTTAAGTACTTTATAGGTTTGAAGAGCTTGTGACATGTTGCCATTCTGTTTTGTCCCTTTGTTTTCACTTCTCACCCTCCATTATGTGTGCAGCATGCACTTTTTAAAAATTCACTTTATAGAAAGATCATACTGATAAAAGCTAGCATTTTGGGGCTTTATTTCCAGCTAATATCAAGTCTTTGCTATTTGATGATTTTTATGTATAGGATGAGAGATTTTATTTATAGGATTTTTATTTATAGGAGAGATGATGTAAAATGAGGAAGAATGTCAGATAAAAGAATTTAAGCTCTAGGAAGGTAAATGCATAATATGTGTCTTGGGAGTAAAAGGGAAGTGAAGGTGGGTGCTGAAAGAAATTATTTTAAAATGTTTTTTTATTTCCACAAGTGATTTATTTATTTTAATCTTCTAGCACTGGCAAATCTTAAATTTGATGTGCTGCAATGGACATATTTTTTTTCTCCCTTCTAACAGGTCGTGACAATGCATGTGAGAAGACTTCATACATGTTTCTGCGGAAAGAACTTCCTGTACGACTAGCCAACACCATGAGAGAAGTCAATTTGTTGCCTGATAACTTACTTAACAGGCCTTCAGTTGGTCTAGTACAGAGTTGGTAAGTTTAAAAAAAAAAAGTGGATTGAAAAATTAGTGTAAAACTAACACTATATGTGTTGTTTTACTTGAAACTCGGTATGAGTTGTCTTGAACTGAAATCTGGTTTCTGCCTTGAATTGCTCATAATGTGTGTTTCTTGTCAAATGATATTTCATTTTCTTCTGTCTAAATGTTAAGTAAATACTCTAGTGGATCTTAGAGATAAGAATTTGTAAGTTAGTCTTGTAAGTTAGTAAAAGCATACTGTTGTCTTCCAGATAATTAGAATCACTCCATGACTTCCAAGAGTGAGCTTTTTAAATATTCCTTACTGTATTGCACCCATGACTCCTTAAAATAGCTGTTCCTTCTCCTTACTCTTCCTTTGTCAAAAATACTGAAAGAAAGTTTAAACCTCATCCATTCTTTTCATTGGTAAATCTTTAAAAACGTAATCTCGTATTCAGTGGAAATTATGAAATGGGGCAAAAAATTGGTGTTGTCCAGAAAGCAACATTCTCCATTGTATTAACTAGTGTATATCTGAAGTGATTCAAAGTCCTGTCATCTTTTCCACAGGACTTAATTTCTAGCCTCAATGAGGTTTGGAAACTAGTACCTTGTTATGAATTAAGTTCTAAAAAATTGTTGGTCGTGGGGTATTAATTGTCTCTCTACCTGCAAATACTTGATCCAAAGAATTAATGTAAAAATATAGTTTCACTGCACAACAAATTTCCCTTGTGAATAATAGCTTAACTATTCAGTGTGTGAGTTTTACGGAAGTCTACAGCATTAGTTACATTTCAGTTATAGACCTTGAGCCAAGAAATTCCACATTGCTGTGGTTGGTCTCATGTTTGTGAAGCTTTTCTCTTAGAAAATATAAATTAGGGTATGTGGTATTGTGTACTTTGGTTTAAACATATTTACCTATGAAAGGTAATACTAGCTGTCTTGCTGACCACTTCAAATGTAGTGATTAAGTGCTTCAAATAAATGTGAATGCTGTGGAGCCACACAACAGCAATCACTTTGTGGTTAAGTGGCAGCCTGCAAGGGGTGAAGGCTTGTATCTTCTGTCTGATGTTACTCTAAGTTGTTATATCAAATAGGAAGGAGTAGATAATATGCAGGGCTTTTAGGGTTTTCTGATCTAAATGACTTGTGAAGCTGTCTTTAGTGAAAAGTTGAAAGACAGGTGAATGAAGAAAAGGAAATAATTTTTGTGGTGACCCTACAGCATGATTCTTCTAGTCCAATTATATGTTCTCTGGCATATGCTTCTGCCCTGCTAGTGCAGAGTCAAGCAATGTTCAGATTGCTTTTGGCAAAGGAACTGAAGGGGTGTTTAGAGTGGATGTCCCCTTCATAACTTTTGCTTAGAGGTTTGAGGTCTCATGGGTTGACTTTTATGGCTATAATAGATACTATTAATACTACTTTTGAAATAAATCTGTTTGGAATGTACTAGAACATATAATGACTGTAAGATACTTGTCCAAATTGTGTGTTTTATATGATAATGTTGATTTGCACTATCACAGCTGTAGACTGTCTGTTAACAGATTTGTCTGTTATATGGGCCAAAATATCAGACTTTAACAGGATGAAGAAGTTCAAGTGGACATCCAACCCAGAGACAGAAGTCTGAAATCAGTGTTTGTCATAATGCTCTTTTGATTTTGATCCTCAGTTAACTAACAGTTTTTGTGGAAAGAAGTATCTTTACTGGGATCATGTAAGAATATTTTTTGTGATCTTATGTCAGAAGTAACAAAGTAACTGTAGTATGTTGTTTTCCGGGTTATAGATGTGTACTTTTAAGAGCTTATTTTTCTATTTAGAGTTTTTTAATGGTTTTAAAACGTTTACCTGCAGATTTTAAGTCCTAGTGATATACTGATGCTGAACCTTGGGCAAAATTTACTGTACTAGTTAGCTTTAAAAAGACCAAAACAAAACAGTTTTATTCATTTCAGTGTGAACAACCTTGAGTATGCCAATAGCAAGTTTTGAAACATATTTATAGTTTAACATAGATTTTAGACATAACTAGAGAGATATCCCTGAATTCTATGCTGAAGAATAAATAAATATGAATTTAGCTGTTTGGCTGTTTTGTGAACTTGTAAAATGAAGAAATCTTTTCTTGACACACTTGTTTCATACTTCAAGAATTCCTTTTAGTTCAGATTTCATAATCCTTTATTTTTACTATGCTGTAGGTTGAGGAAGCTTGACAATTTATTAATATGCAAACAAAAAATCTGATATACATTTGCCACAAGTGAGCAAAGTCACAATTTAATACGTTTTTCACCTTAATCTGTTTATTTGCTAATTTTCAGTAATTTTTGTAGTCACCAACATATTTACTGTTTATTTACACTACCACTTTGCACTAGAAACCTGTTTTTATATTGTTTTGGTGAGACTTAAGATTAGTCAGAGGTTTAAGATGTGAGTTCCTAGTCTATTCCTTAATGCCAGCATGCCAAAAACTACATAAAGCTCCTAATGTGTAAAGTAGTTTTATTAAACTTGAAGTAAGGTGGCTCTGCAAATAAATGAATTTGGTGGAGTAAGAAAACCAATTAAGCCTGGCTGCTCTACAGCATTGTTCCTTTCCTGTCAGTCCTCTGCCCAGCCAGGTAGTGACAGTCTGGATTGTATTGAATTTTTTAGTCCCTTGTAGGTCCCTTAGGCAGCAACCTCATCTTGTCACTTCAGAGAATATGCTCCCTGCTGCAGGCAAACCTTGTTCTTCTCTCACTTCTCAAATCCATCTTCATGGTCATGTTGCAGGCACTTTACTTCCTTTACCACACTCTTTCACTGCTCTGCCTAACAGATTTTTCAACCGATTGCTTCATTGCTCTCAGGAAAAGTGCGTTTTTTTTCTCCTTCCTTTCTGGGTTCCTTAGTCTGATGTGTGCAGCAATGACGATAGGCAAGGCAGCTGTCCTTCGTTTGTGATACTCAGCTGGGCTTTTCTGAATAAAGCTGGCATTACACAGAATGAACTGTGAAGAAAAAAAAATAGTTTTGCATTTTTTTGTGTGTACCTGTGCAAAGGTAAAACAAACTCAAAGTGGGACAGAGCTAATAGTTTATGCATATGTTTTGCATGGAATAGCAAGAGAAGGAATAAAGCTAATGAAAAATAGTGGCACAGTTAATGTCTTCTGGTTGTGAACTGGTGTGATTCAAAATAACAGATCAACAAACAGTGTGCTAGGGATCGGCAATTGATTTTCAGTTTTTCAAAATTAATCGGCAACTTCCTAGTGCCAAAGAAGTGGGCCTTTTTTAGGCCAGCTTTCAGAGGGCATTCTACAGCTGAAGTGCCCCGCAGGTAGGATACTGAACATGTGGCAGAATTGCATAATACAGGATATCATCACTAATCTGATGGGAGAAAATAGTTGCAATAAAACTTTATAATGGATAATATCAGAGCTTGTAAAATATCTGAAGTAAGGGTGAGAGTTCCACAATATACTACTCAGTAATATCTAAAATTCACATTTTAATTAATTCTGACTGTTTCTCTTCTTTAGTATTTTTTTTCTCTCCCCTGGTGGAAGAGGAGAGAGGATCAGAAGAGTAAAAGTGAGAAAACTCGTGGGTTGAGATAAAGACAGTTTAATAGGTAAAGCAAAAGCTACAGACTCAAGCAAAGCAAACCAAGGAATTAATTCACTACTTCCCATCAGCAGGCAGGTGTTCAGCCATCTCCAAGAAAGCAGGGCTCCATCACACATAATGGTTAGAAGACAATTGGGAAGACAATTGGTTGGGAAGACAAACACCATCACTCCAAATGCCTCCCCTTTTCTTCTTGCCTCAGCTTTATACAGTCAGTGTGAAGTCATGTGGTATCCCTTTGACCAGTTGGGGTTGGCTGTCCTGGCTGTGTCCCCTGTTGGTGCTTTGATGTTAGATTCTAAAGGAAAATATTAATGAAATACACATGGGGAAAAGCAAAGGTATCTTGCATGAGCTGTAAAAAAAATAAAAAAAATTGAGTTGACATTATGCACATTTACAGGGATTTCATGTATGAAGTGTGCCGTTCTAGAATAATTACCTTTGGCAGGCTAACAAGAATTCAATCTACCTGGCAGTAATTTACAAAAGAACAAGGCCAAAGGGTGCTTGGAACCAAAGAGCTTGCCCAGTGAATTGTAGTGTATTGTGATAAAAAATTAGGCACCAGAAAGACAACAGATTTGAAGGTCATAAGCTTTGATTTCTGTGGGGTGGTTTTTTTTTTTTGGTCTGTGCTGGCTGGTGCTTTTGTAGATTTGTCTTGTATTGTTGTATTTGTTTACTAGTAAGATAGCAAATCATGCATTATTCTGATACTTTTCTCCTTTATTCTAGCTGGCTGGTAATTGTGTGTGAAGTGTATTTAAAACATCACAAGGTCTTCCTTTTCAGTGCTTGATAAATTCTATAGTTGCCACCTTTATTTATCTATACCTACACTCACAGTTCAAATTAAAAGAAAATTCAAGGAAATAGGTGATTCTATGAAAGGGAATGATCTTTTTTACACACACTAGCTATGAACTGCATTGCGGACTGCTCACCTTTAGGCAGATTGTACTGTTGGTGGTAATTAAGACAATTATGTGAATTACTTATTATGGCTAATCAAAGTTATAAATTTCCTTGTAAACCAATTTTTTATATAATTTCTTTAATTTTGAGTTGTTTGGGAGGGAGCAGGAGGATGAATATTGTGTGAAAACTGTAAATCACGACTGGATAAAAGAAAGAGGTACAGCGTTTGCAGCTCCGAGTTGTTATGTGGAGTCTTGGACTGATAGACAGGGTATTACAACATCCCAGTTTTGGTGACGTATAGTGGTAGGCATTGGACCGTGGGTTAGGTTTATTTGACTTCAGGTTATTTTTTTCTAGCTTTATTTATTAAAGGGATTGGAAGAAATAGTAGAAGCGATGGAAGGAATTGAATAACTTAAATTTGAAGTTAACCTCTTCTCTGAGCTGGTCACTGTAACTTGCTAGTTACAGTGCTTGTGGTGATAAACTAGACTTCTAAAGTAATCTCAATTTACTTTGAAGTCAGAAGGAGACATCTAAATATTGTTGCTAACTCTACCTAAAGGAAAAGCATTGCCTGTTTCCATAGTTTCTCCATCACCACAGAGATTAAAGAGAAATTACTTTCGCACATTTGTAAGTTTCCTTAGTTTAGAGCATTTAGTTTGTGTAATTTTCCTTTGTTTCAGAAACTCTCAGTTCCTCATTGGTGCTATGTTGAGCCTGCAGTGTAATGACCTCAGAAGCCGTTCTGCCTACTGGTTGTGCTAAAGATTGGTGACCGTGTTTGGCAGCTTTTTTCTGGTTGAGACCTGTTTTAGTCTTTTTCTGAACAGGGCAGCTTTCTGCACAATTACTTCCTTCATCAGATGAGAGAAACACTTGGCTTGGCCCTGTCTGATACTCTAGTAAAAGTGCTGATCCTTCAACACAGGTGTAGTGATGCTGGATTATTCCAGGGGCAGCAGTTTTAGGACTAGTGTCTCAATAACAGAGTACAAATCTCAATACAGCATACCAGTAATGGTAGGCAACCAATCAAATCCAGTCAGGTATCGGCTACATTCTGTAGCAGAAATAGTCATTGCCGTTTTATCCTTAGCATCAGCACAGGACTGTTGATGTTTGAGATTTCTGGTAAGAGGTCTGCAGTAAAAAGCACGTGCTATGTTGCTTCTCAAGTGTCATTGTTGTCCTGGGTCTTCAGTAACAGAACTTTCTAAGTATTATACAATGACAGATGAGGGTGAGCAGCTTCCTAAGAACCTCCTCTTTACCATGAGAGGAGCTGTCATTTCTTTTATGACAGATTTACTAAAGCATCTTTCATATGGGAGGAAGCCGAGAGCTGAGTATTTCCTTACAGATATTCAGCAAGCAATCTGGACTCTTCAATCTGGAGAAGGCTTGGGTGGGCAGAGAGGACAGATATCAACAGTGTTAATAAATACCTAATGAGAGAGAATGAAGACGAGGGAGCCAGACTTGTTTCAGTAGTACTCAGTGACAGAATGGGAGCCAATAGACAGAAATTAAAGCACAGGAAATTCCATCTGAACATAAGAAGAAACTTTTTTACTGTGAGGGTAATCAAACACCACAGGAAGGTTCACTAGAGAGACTGTGGTGTCTCCATCGGTAGAGAAATTCAAATACCAACTGGACATGGTCCTGGACAGCCTGCTGTAGCTGACCCTGTTTGAGCAAGGAGGTTGGACTAGATGATTTTAAGAGATCTCTTCCAACCTAAATGATTTTGTGATTATGAATTTTCTTGAAAGGGAGGATGGAAAGTTGGAAAGGAGTTGGCTAGGGGGTGGGAAGGGTGGAAGAGTAGACCGTGGTAGCTGTCAAACTTGCTGACACCTACAGCACTTGACCCTTTGTGTAATGAGAAACACTTTACGATGTGGAGGGTGTTAGTGACGGTTAACAGTCCACCTCCTGGTGTGTGTTGTGCTATGGCTGTGCTGGAGAAATTGCAGCATTTTGGCCCACTTGTTGGTTTAGGTTACAACGGCTACCTTGGGTTTCATAAATTTGATGCATATCTACAGCAGGCTCCAGTTTTAGTTTCTTCTGGGAAGTGCCAAAACCACTTTGCAAATATAAGTGATGTAGATTAAGTGAAGGTTATTTGGGCAATAATTTCAAAACCATACTGCAGGTTTAGATTTGGAGTGGGGAAAAAAAAAAGCTAATGTAGACACAGTCATTGAGTGGCAAGAGATCGACCTGTATTTAAGGAATAGGGTAAGGAATCCTGCAGGTATTTTGGGTTGACTGTTTTTCTCTGTACAATCAAAGAAATATTTTGCCTGACTTCCTTTTACCACACAAACAAATTTAAGACAGCAAATATTTATTTAATTACAAAGGAAAATGTAAGCTTTCTTGTTATATTACAATCCACAGTATGAGGGAACTAGTCCAATCTGACAATGCTGATGGCCAGAAGTCAAGTTACATGGCTTTTTTTGTTCCTAAATATATTTGCAGGAAAAGGATGCCACATGAATGGTACTCTTTTCTCTATTCACAGAAACACTTGAGAAAGTCAGTTACCTCTTTGAGACAATTACGGATTAAATGATTTAGACATGTTCTTATCACCTATCAAGGAAATGGTGAAGGAGATAGCGAAGATTAGTTGTGGAGTGTCATGTATTCACTAGAGGAAGAACGAAATTGTGCACAGGAGTTGGGTCTCAGGCATTGCTTCTGCATGACATTGCCTGGTTTGGCAAGAAGTCAAGAACTCATTGCCTTTATAAAGCCAAATTAATGATGCATTCTCAAAAGAGATAAGTTTTCATTCACTCTTCCAGAAGCTCAGTCCCTGCTAAGGCTGATGATTCTTCCCCTGCCTCTCTGTTCTCCACATAAAATATGCTGTACCTGCATAGTTAGCACTGTACAATTAGCATATTTCTGACTGCTAAATGTCGCACTTTTCAGGAACTCATCTTCAGTGGATAGTGGGCTATGGCTCCTTAAGTTAGTGACTCTTCCCTGAAGTGACCCTTAGGGCAGTTTCTTGAATTCCCGGTAGTGTGGTGTGATGGTTGTTCTAAACTGGTACTGTCTCAGGAGTATACAAGAGCATGTTTTAAAATAAGCAGTACTGGAGACATCAGCTACTTCCCGAACTTATAATTGACAAATGTTTGGGGGATATCTGTAGTCATTTGTGAGGGCTGCAGGAGGGCAAAAACACATGGAGGGCCAGGAGCTAGTGTTAGTATGCTGACTGCGTTGAAAATGATTTCTCCAAGTCTCCCTGGAAAAATGTCAGTGACCTGTGATGTCTGCGACTGAAATGGGGGATGCAATTAGCATGTGCTTCTGGAGGGAGTCATGTAGACAGCAGTGTTGTGTCTTAAGCTTTGCTGTAGCTTGAGGATGTAGGGTGAAGTTTCACAGCCTGCTTAAGCTGAGCTTAACATAGCAAAAGAGGCTTTATTGTAATGTGAAGTTGTCCGAGCTTCAGTGACTGGGGTTGGTCTCATAGGCATTGAGCCTATGCACAGATCATTCTGTTGAGCTGGTCTAATAAGTGCTGCTACTGAAAGGGGAAAAGTTTGCTCATCTGTTTTACTTTTTCCTTCTGTAGGCTTTACGCTTATCTTCTATCTCTTGTGCTTGCTTTAGCTGGTTAGACCTTTCTTTGAGTTGTTTTCACATGTGAGAATGATTAAAAAGACCAAACAAACCTATCCGGCTGGCTGTTGCCATTGCAGGGAGTTCAGCTGTTGACACAGACATCTGATTAGCATTGTGTAAGTGGCAGTGCTTAACTGGGGGTGAAGGGAGGGCAAAGGGAGAGAAATGATAGCTCCTTCCAGCAACATTGAAACCCTGCCTTTTATGTGTGTGATTGCTACCTTGCATGATTTACTTCAAGAAATAGATCTCAATTCTGTAATCATTAAAGCTACATCTGTACCACTAAATGCATCTGCTGGTCCTCATGCCCAGTGGTGTGAGGTGGTGGCATTTATACTGGTGTTGAGCTAGTTTCCTACAGAGCAGGCTGGCTGTGTTCATGTTAAGTGGTACTTTGTCGTAAATGTTCTTTGAGTCTTGTGTGGTGCCTCTGTGGCTCTAAGCCTCTGTTAATCTCATGTGTGCTGAATTTCTGAACTGCAGAGAGCTGTGTTGTATAAGAGTTGTGTTTTTATGAAACAGAGGGGTTTGTCACGTGGCCTGAAGTACATGAGGAGATGTGGGAGTGTGTGAAGGGGTGTGTTCTTCTGGAGTGCTCTAGTAGGACCAGCTTGCTACAGCCATGTTAGCACAACTTTTGGGGGAGTTCTCCCTGGAGCTTTATTTTGGAAGGAAGGTTGGATCGCTCTCTGAGGAATGTGGGAGCAAACTAACATCTCTACAAAGTAGATGACCAAGAAATCAAGATCCAGGAATTAACTAAGTTGCCTGAAATAACAGACCTGCCCGAAGAGAGGGTTTGCTCTCGTTATCTTCAGCTTGATTTATGTATCAGTTTTCCTGAATTGTGGACTGTAGGGTCATAAATAATACTTTTAAACTCAATATAATATACTGTAGTTGCTTTCTTCCTCTTTGTTTCAGCATCTCACTTTGTTTTAGCCTTTACAGAGAACTGTGTACTATTCTTCAGTTGTTTCAGATGAGGTTGTAGTCTTAAGATCAAAAGTCCAAAAGTAATTTAGGTTTAAGTATTTTAACTTCTTTATCATTTCTGCTTATTTCAGGTACATGCAGAGTTTCCTTGAACTTTTAGAATATGAAAATAAAAGTCCTGAGGATCCTCATGTTTTGGATGAGTGAGTAATTTGTTTTCTTGTGACAGTTCATTTTTAAATAATCTGTCTCAAAGTGGATTTGTACTATAGGATAACGGTGATCTTATTTGTAAAGCAGAATTTATGCAGCAAAGTCCAAAATCATAATACAAGAATCAAAGTGCTTTTTGAACAATCAAAATGCTTTTTTAATTTATACACTCTGGTAGTTTTAAGAAATGGCAAGAAATGCTTCCTCCAAGGCTGTACTGAGAAGGCAAGATGCATTGCATATCAAATACTTATGAATGAAATGTTACTTCAGTATACATTGAGCTTAGTACTCTATTGTATGTAATGTATATTACCACATTAGTACTTTAAGGTTTTTTTCAGTTTGAAAACATTCAGTGTATTAATCACTGTTCTTAGATAAAAACTTTTTAAATGGACTTCAGTTACTGGTGTTCACCTACCTCATTGAATAATATTACTTAAGTTCTGAGAAGTAAGGAAAGCATAGCCCATTTTCTTTATCAACCAAATCATGTTAAAATTGTCATTAGAATGTTTCCTGGAAGTGTATGTCCGTAAAAAACAGAAAAAAAGCCCCACATATAAGTGAGAACAACAAGTACAAGTATACATCAGAGACCTAAAAAGACAAAACCCACGTAGACCCAACACTAAGGTCTATGGTTACCCTGTACTGTGTAGCAGTCAACTTTGATTCCAATTACTTTTTGTGGGTTTTTTGGTTTGTTGAAGAGTTTTCTTAGGGTAGCTTGTCTTTCAAACTTGAATTTCTTTCTAAGCTCTGGAAATCTTGGCTGATCAAGCAGTGCTTTATGGGAAATGTTTCATAAAATGTCTTGCAGTCCAACAAATACTGTCTGTGGAAGATGTGGCCTGTGCTCTGCAAAAATGTGCTTTGTCTTCAGTTAGTTTTAGATACATTAACTGCTATGTTATGTTAGGTTAAGTAAGGGTTTTATTAGGTAATGCATTTTAGATGTTATCCTTTTTTTGGTTGTGGGCATGTTGTCTGAGGTGTTCACACTTTATTTTTTAAGTATCATGCAATATATGCAGGAGAAACTCAAGTGCTTGAGTACCAAATTCCCCGTGTGGCCGAACTGTAGAAGGAGCAGTAAGGTTTATAGACTGCCTGAGTGTAGTGCTATTGAACAAGGGGAAAGTAACTATTTTCTCAGTGCGAGTCCTAAGCTGGAATAGTGTCTTCAGTTCTGGGCAGTACCTATTAAGAAATTAAAACATCCTTGGACAGAATTTATGTGAAAGGAGCAAGAGTTAGAAACTTGGAGAGCTCCACCTCTGAATAACGTTGAAGGCATTTGTTTAGACTGGCAAAAAAGAAACTGAAGTGTGAGACCGGAAGTCTGAGTATGCCAAAAAAAATTTAAAAATTGCTCTAATAAAGGATGAATGGTTGCTTTAAGTGAAGAAGTGGAGAATTAAAAAATGGCTGATTTTTATTAAAGTTGAGATTGTATACAGGGCAAAAAGTACAAATTCTGATCTTAGGGAGAACAAACTGAAAGACCATTTCAGAAGGCTGTAGAGCATCCCATTTTAAAAGCTCTTTAAAATAGATTAGATAGCTTTCAGTGATGTTCTAGGCATGCTTATTCTGTAATGGTTAAATCAGATTAACTTTTCAACTACCTCTAGCTGTTACATTTTGTGATACTGTATTTACAGCCAGTTTGCTGATGGGACGATAATTTTTGTTTGCGAATAGTTTAGCAGTAACTTTTCCTGCTACTTGACTTAACATTTTGAGTGAGATTAAGCTCCCAAAATTACATGTCTGTTTTCTTTTGAGATGGCACAAGCTGTTCTAGACATCTAAGCGAGCCTGGCAAATGTAACCCAGGTCCCATTAATCCTGTAATGTCCTGGATGTGCAGGTGGAGGCAAGATGGTTGTGTGGCTTCTGGTACCATCTTAGACTACCTGTGTTTAAGTAACTGAATTTCAGCTTCTTATGGACTTCAGAGGTTCAAGGTAGATTACTATATATGTGTATTCTAAAAGGTTGATGAACAGTTTACTTGGAGATCTGTTTTTAGAGTCTGTTCATAATTATCAAATGAATTAACAGGCAATAACATAACAATCTTGATATCAGGCAATCTTGATATTGTTTCAAGGCAATGGGAAATGTTGTTTCAGATGTGCTATATTAGTATGTTATACAAAATATTTCATGATGAACTGAATATTTACTATTTCATTGTATTTTTTTTATAAACTCCTTGAAATCTTGCAATTACTGTATTATATGTAATTAAGTATATGTAATAAGGATGTTGGGAATTTTTTGCTATCTATTCAGGTAAAGTCCAGTTAGGTACTTTGACAGTAAGGGTCGTCTTTTTTACTAAGTTTGGCCTGTGAAGAGAGGCAAAAACTGCATTGTCTGATTAAAGTTCAAATTTATTCTTCTTGACAGTATTGGATAGGCTACCTAAGATTAGGAAGTCAGATTCACTTTCCTTTTCTTTGTGTGTCATCTATGGCTAGCTTTCTGAAGTCTATGTCATTTAGCTGGATGTTGAACTATAATTAGCTGTTATTTTAATATTCTTGGCAAACAGCATCTTTGAAAAAATGCCTCTTAACTATGTCTATATTTATCTTGTAATAAACCAGACAAATGTACTGGGCAAAATCCTTTAAAAGGATTTTTTTGTCTCGGCATTTCTGTGATGAGGGGGTTCAGAGTTGTTTCAGTTTCTTTATTACGTTCTGTTGGCTAGCAGACCTTATGAAGACTTATTACAACGTTGCCAGATTACTGTCACTACCAGTAGTATGGGCATATGCCAAAAGGTCAGGTTACTTTTGCATCTTTGGTAATGCAAATATCTTTCGTCGAGTTGCAGGCAGGTCAGGTGGAAGTCTTTTCACAGTTCTGTCAAAGAGAGTGATTGCAGAGTGTTAAGATAAGGTGTCCGTGCTTGGGTAGAGGGTATAAGCTGGCAAAAGTGTTGGTAATTTCCCATGGTGCCAATATGCATCAGAATAAACACACAGAGGCAGAAGTTGTTTTTCAAAACCTGAAGGGTTTGTAAAATGTGCTGTTCACATGTATGTTCAAAGGGCATGCCCTATTCCAATGGGTTTCTTGGCTGATTTTTCTCTTTGGGGCACCCTTGTGAGAGGGCGTGAGGGGGAGTGTCCTGGAACTGAGAGCAACTGAAATATTAAGCTGCCAGTGTATCTAGAGATAACATACACACCAGAAACTTAGTAAACAAGAAGTAACTTTCGGTTCTGTAGCACTAAGATTAAAATAATGATTCTGGTAGCAATTTGAAATAAGAAAGTGTTGGCGTAGCTTTGATTAACAAGGCGCTATTTTGTTACTTTCAAGTAATGTGAAATGCTACTTCACTTAGTTTTACACTTCCAAAGTAGCTACACTTTCTAGCAGAGAAATCTTTCAGTATGAACTTGTACCTGTCTTTCTGGTGATTCTCAGCTACCAGCTGGCACCTCTTTTTTAAAGAGCAGACAATCAAAAAAACCACAAAAACCTGTTGCATGTCTGTTCCCTTTAAAAGGATTTTTTTCAGTATACTCATCACTTTATTGTCTTTAGTCTTTCAAATAATATTATCCATAAAACAGACATAACAAAAATTCCTTTTGTCTTTATGTTGACTTCTTTTCTTACACTGTGAGGATAGATCAAAACAGAATAATATGTGTAGTTGTTAGGGAGTTAAATGATAACTTGTGTTATGACATTCATAATTTTCTTGCAGAAGTCTATAGGCTTAGTTTATTTAATAGCAATGGTAATGCCTTAAATATTTTGTTGGCACAGAAGCTTCTGAAGCTTCTTCACTAAACTAGCTTCATATTAATAATTTCTCATTTGTCAAACCAACTGCATTATTTATTCATTGTGGCTTTGAAAATATGATACACTGTATTTTGAAAAAAACCAAGTCATTGCTAAATAAAATTTTCAGAGCTATTCTGGAGTATTGTCATGTCCTGTCCCACCCCATCCCTCCCATCTAATCCCATGAGCATTTTAAAAGTTCCTTGAGCTCAGTAGAAGCTTTGTGTATTTCAGGTGAGGGGTTGGGGAGGGATTTTTAAGGAATAAGTGGTAAGATTTAGGAAATGTATCTTGATTTCTGACTCTCTGCTTTGAAACATGCCTGTGTACTTCATTTGCTTGGTCCTTTAAAAGGATCTGCTTGATGAAAACACTTCAGTGAACTCGGTTATCTTTGAAGATGGAACATGACATTTGTCATACCGTTGTTGTGTGTATTTGCACACTAAGCTTCAGCTGTGATTTTCTGGTCTGTAGCATATAAACCTTCTAGCCCTTTGTTTGCCCTTCAGAATGCTCTGTGCATTTCTGCACTTTGGTAGCAGGATGTCAGTGTGCTCGTGGAGCACGTGGGCATCATGTCGTATATATTGTGGATAGTGGAGGTATTTAAAAACAAATAGCAAAGCTGTCAGCAAACAGCAATTTTTAGAGAATGTTTACAGTTGTCTTTCAGATGTGATTGTAATTGTTGCTTCTCAGCTCTGGTTTTGGCTAGTGTCTCCTTGCTTTGAAACAGAGAAGCAACAAGAGTACAGCCAGGCAGTAGGCTTGTCTTGAAAACAAGACTCAGTGGTTACACCAGATCTCAGGGGTTATAGATCATACAGAATCAAGAGTTAATAAAGATAAAGAGTCTACAAACCTTTTCAGCATTAAAATATTTTAAGCTCTCCAGTCAGCAAGATTGTAAGTAAGGAAGCAGTCCTTCTGTACTGTGATAGTATTTAGATTGTGGAATTAGGCAGTTAAAGCTTTCCCCTTTCTATGCAACAAAATAGTGTTGAAAAACTACTGAACTGTTTGTTAATACACACACACAAAACCTGGTGGTTAGGCTGAGGATGATGGGGGGAAAAAAAACTATTAAATGAATCCTACTTGCCTTTGGAGTTGGCAGTATAGGGTGGGAGAAGTAACTGTAAAAGCATATCACTTGTTAAGAATGATATGGTATACTATCAGATGATTGCCTTAGTGAAGTAGTTATAAAAAGGAAGGAAGCAACTGCTTTAAATGTGGTGACTTGGCTACTTTTGGTAGTCTTAATGTTCTTCCCTTTCTTAGTTGGTGTATATTCTACTTTTGATTAAAAAAAATTAATAGCTTTCTTTTTTGTGTTCATTATAAATTTACTGAGAATGTTATGCTGGGTTTTTTTTGTAAGGAGCTGTAGATTTGCAGATATAGGCATAGGTGAACGAGTCTCCGAGCTGTGCTTTCTTTTGAAAGCTGTATTTCACTGTGTGCTTTTCTCTTAAAGAAGATCATGTGGTAATTGTGGTGTCAATATTAATTTAATATTAGAGGATATAGCAGAATTTAGTAGTGATTTTTCTATGTCTAGGCTTTAGAAAGCTATTAAAAACTAACATTTGAAACATGTATGAGTTTGCTTGTGGGGAAGAAAAAGGATGAGCACTTTGAAGATCATAGGTGTTGGGCTGCCTTGGCAGGAGAAACAAAAATTCTCCAAACTGTTTCAAATTTAGTGCCTGTTAACAGGTGCTCGTTAAAAGTGATGGAAGCGATATCCGAAAATTTGCTGAGCTACCATGGGAAAGAGCCTGTCAGAGCACTGTTTTACGTGCTCTGCCATCCAGTGGTATAAAAGGAAACTGAACAGAAGTCATACCAATAATAATTACTTGTCCTGATATGCAAACTTAACTAACTGAGTAGATGCCACGCAAAGGAAACGCACACAGAAGTTACACTGCGCAGGCTGGGGTTTTAGGAAGAAAGTATAAAGGTTAAAATTCCTCGAGAAATCATGAAGGACCGACAGGTTGTTTTTCCTGAGTTTCCTTTGCCAGCTACTCTTGGTTACAGAGAATGAGAATTACCATGGTGCATGTGATTGCAATAAAAGAAAATCTTTTGTTCTCTATTAATGGTGAAGAGAGATTGAATTTAAAATAATGTTTTGATGAGGAATAACTTAATTTGAGGCCCTAAATACTTCAGATTTTTGTGAGGGGTTGACAAAGTATTTATCTTTAAATAGATTTGGTTTTATATTTTTATGTTCTGCTATATTTTTATATTCTTTCTCTTATAATTTTTTTCTTGGCTGGGAGGGATAGTAAATGGATAATAAGGGTTTGCCTGGGGGGAGTTTAAAACAGAAGTGAGAGACTGAGTATAATTATACTTTTAACAATCTGTTTCTAATTTTGTTTCCTCTAGCTTTTTAGATGTTTTAATTAAAGTCAGGAACAGACACAATGATGTGGTTCCAACCATGGCGCAAGGGGTGATTGAATACAAGGAAAAATATGGCTTTGATCCATTCGTTAGCAGTAACATCCAGTATTTTCTAGATAGATTCTACACCAATCGCATCTCTTTCCGTATGCTTATTAACCAACACAGTAAGTAATTGCTTTTTTCATCTTTGAGAACTCATTTGGCTTGTGAACCTAAAGCTATAGCTTTGCTTTGTTTTGTTTTTTTTTAATTCTTATGACTAATTCTTAATATTCTATGCTAATTATGGCAAAAGATATAGTGGCAACTGGCTAATTTGGTAATATGCAGTTATCAGAAATGAATCCAAAACACCAGTACACTTTCTTCTAGAGTTGTCAGGCTTTGTCAGGATGGCTGTCACTTTATAATCTTACTGGAAGAGACAGCTTGCCTAGTGATACATGGAGTATTTTTAGACAGCAGTAGAATTGTTGTATCTTTCTGCTCACAAATCTCTCAACATGGTTTGTACAACTTACATTTATTTCATAATGAAATGCAAGGATGCCATAAATTTTGAGTAGTTTATGCACGATGTCTTTTATTGTTGATTTTTCAGCAAGTTATCTAAACATTCCTGCCTCCTAAGGAAATTGAGTATTTCTAACTCAAGTTTTAAATTATGTCCCTTGTCACCCTCTATTTCCTATTCCCTATTTATAAATAAATGCTAGAATTAGTCGTCCTTTGTCATTAGGTGCTGTGTTGTTTTTTGTTACTAATACTTTTTTATATTCATATTACAGAGTGAAAGGAGTTACTTGCACAGCTCCTATTAACCCGTATGTGCAACCATGCAGAAAGTGATCTGTATAAAGTTAAGGACGATCTTGTGATATCTTTTAGTGTACCTTTTCGCTCTAGAGCTTCATTCTCTGCCCAGTATTCTGCTTTTATGAGCTCTTAGAAATTGTAGTACACTACAGATAACGGATGCTACAGTACTGTAGTTTGAGGTGTTTTACTACAAGCTGTGTGTGTCTTTCCAGTACCCTTTTGAGTGACTAGCAACTGCCTTGCTGTGTGTTTACAAATGTTTCATGTGGCAAACCATATAAAATGATGTGTGCAGCTTATTTTTTTACTTGAACTTGGGCAGACAAGTGACAGACAGAAAACCAAGTTAAAAGGCTCTCATAGAAGAGTTTTAGCAATAAGTAAAAACATTGTCTTAATAGAATTCTTGGGCCAAGAGTTAGCAAAATTTACTCTAGTTCTAAAATATTAAAATTACTTTTTTGAACCAAAATAGTTTTTCATATGGACACTTTTATTTAACTGGCTGAAAATTTAAACTACTTGTAGGTGCTTAAAGTTGTATACTTTCTCTGTGCTAAGCAATGTTATTGATCCATCTGTGATGGCAAATATTAATCTTGAAGCACTGATGAAAAAGATGATTGGAAAGCGGCATGCAGAAACAGGTTTTTATTTAGCTTGTGTTTCTGTTTCATACATTATTGACAGGCTGTTTCTTACAGTATAGTTTGCAAGGTAGAGTGTGCCATTGTATTAGCTCACTATGACCGGAATAGGAAAAGCTTTCAGAGCTTGTCTTTTGTTCACCTTATACTGCATCTGTTTCATCTCAGAGCTGACTAACTTGCTAAAACAGCAGAAAATGATTTCTGCAAAAAAGTGTAAAACCTTTCTACTTTGAGAGCTAAACTCTTGGGGAGGGATCTGCTAAGTGCCAGACCCTAGTGGAAAGGAGGGAGTGGGGAGCATGCTGCTGAGAGTCAGGGAGAAAATAGAGTGAGACCTCTGTGCCAGCTGTGAAATTGCAGCTTAGGTGAGTCTAAAAGGCTTTTAATGCTGTCTTACAGTTCCTCAGTTTATAATATTTTCATTGTTGTGAGTGCTGCTGGTCTGAAATAATAGTATGAGTGAAGCATTTGATATTTCAGTTTTATCTAATTTTTAATAGTCCACTTTGAAATGTAGGTTTTCATTTTAACCCACCACACCATTATTTCTGTATTAACTAGTCTTAGCTATTAAAAAAAAATAATAAAGAGGGAGGCTTACAAAAAAGGGAGGGAGGTAGTCTTCCTAAGCAAGAATTCTGGCAATTTGCTAGAGAATCTTTTACAAAATGATGTGCTATCTGGTAAGTTTCAGATACCATCAGATTTAAACTTTCTGGGCTGCCTCAAATGTAATAGACAACTTACTGCCATTTCTTTTTCCTTATAGCACTTCTTTTTGGAGGAGATATTAATCCTGCTCATCCCAAACATATTGGAAGTATTGATCCTAATTGCAATGTGGCAGAAGTGGTTAAAGGTAAGATGAAGTTAATATTTTTTTTCATTAACCCCCCAACCCAACTTAGAATATGCATAAATATGTTTTTGAGATACAGGAGTGTGAAGGTCATTTAAATTCATTTCATAAAAAAAAAAGAAATGAAAGTTCTGCACTTGCTCACAATAAAGCCATGAGTTTACTGAGACTTTTTAATGTCTTCATTATTGGGAATGGAGAAACTTCTGGTATGTTAACAGAACTAAGATTAAGTTTTGAAGTGTTTTGATAAACTTCAGGTGCTTTTTTTCCTGGAATACTTAGAAGCAGGTTGTCATCTACTCCACTTTTATCTGATGCTGGTATACTAAAGAAAATTTAGAGTAAGTGAAACTTTCCAGTTTGTTTAGTTAGGCCTTTCAGTGAAATGTCCTCAGGTACACAGATATTCCAGGGAAACTCCTCATTACTATGTGCATCTGATCATATCACAGCCTGTTCTTTCTTAGAAGATGCATGTGATGTTTGTACCTGAATGATCTGGCACAGTTGCATTAGAATTCTTTTTTGCTTAATAAACTCTGTTTGCTTAATGCTGTGAACGTTCATATGCTTTCAAAATGTTAGTAAGTAGGTGTGAGGCAATGCTGTCTGCTTTGAGAACTTGTGTATTGAAGGTTCAAGTTCTGGTTGTATCTGTTTACAAGTACAGGTCCTGCTGTAGGCCTGAATTCTATCCTCTGTCCTTCACTGCTGTTTGTGCAGCTGCAAGAGGGGAAGAATGTGTTTCTTCCCTTCACTTTCAGCTTTTGGTGAAATAAGGGGGAAACCTTTCTTATTTATGTTAGATTTTGACCTGCATGATAGCTTGCTTTGTAATGTAGATGTTTTTTACTGTTATGAAGGCTTCTTGCCTTTTAGTTTTTTGGCTCTAAGAGGGCCTTTTTTTAGCAGGTGTCTTTCCTTCTGATTGATCTTACTCAACTTTGACCTCAGCATTACATATGTTACAGTTGTCTTGTTTATTTAGGTAGTCATTCTAATAGCAGTGTTTGAATCTATTTTGATCATCAAATCCATAATTGCTGCCTTGAACAGAGGAGTCCACGGTGTTAGAAGGTGCTCAGTCCAGTTTTCAAGCCAGTAGCTAAAATAGATCTTCTACATCTAAAGAAACAATTGCTAACAAAACAAGGGCATTGTAAACAGTATCCAGTGTTGTCTTTGAAAGAAATGAACTGTCCTTAAAGATAGGCATTGTCTAGAGTCAAGGTGATTGAGGCCATTTCCTTGTAGAATTAGTGGAGGGGTTAATTTATTTCCGTATATTGTTTTAGCTCCAAAATGTTCTGGTGCACAGAAGACATTCTGAGCTATTTGTCAGAGTTAAGATGTTGATTTTGGCACTGTATGTGGCAGCTACAAGTTCTGTATGCCCTTCAAACACTGAAGAAATGATTTAAACAGCCACTTATTACTTCAAGCAGTCCCACCAAGTGGTGTGTCTGTAACTGAGGTGGGTCTCTGTATCTCACTGCCTGTTCTACAATAAGATTTTTGAGCTGACAGTATTACACTGAATTACACTGAATTATTTTTAGAGTTACAAGGGACCACAGAGATCATCTAGTCCAACTCCCCTGCTGAAGCAGGATTGCCCAGAGCTAGAGCATGTTACTCAGGACTGCATCCAGGCGGGTCTTGAAAATCTCCAAAGAGGACGACTCCACAACCTCCCTCGGCAGCCTGTTCCAGGGCTCTGTCACCCTCACTGTAAAGAAGTAAAACCAGGCTTATTCTTGGAGCTGGAATTATATAGAGATAGATAGATCATTCATTCTTGTTGCTACTTAACCTCCAGCCATGACGTGAAGAGTGCTTTGAACTTTGCAGTCTTGCTTACAGTCTTTGGACTCTGCTAGTTTTGGCTTTTAGAGGAAGGTAAAATGTAAAACTGCACTCAGACTCTGTTTGACACAGCTTTGCTCGGGGCGGAATATTTTATTGGATTGTGAAGTGTTGGTGCCTTCCTGTTCATCTCAAGGGTGTTAGGGTGGCTACTTTCTTGAAGAATCTCCTTTAGGGAGGCTAAATGGATTTATTTAGAGCCTCTTTGTTCTCTCAAGATTTGCATATGGCTGTGTCTGCTCCACATCCATGCATTGAGGGCTTCTGATTTATTCCCACACAGTTATTGATTTGCTTTCAGAGGCCATGAAGTTTTTCTCCTCAATAAGAATCCAATTCTTATCCCTGAATCCATATCTAATTTTCACTTCTATGGAAACTCTTTGAAATTTGCTCGCTTATTCCTTTCTCCGTGTAGATAGCCTTATGGTCTTACTGGCTACATTGCTATCTTTAACTTTGGATGACTGAGTCAAAATTGTGGCTGCGTTTCTTATGCACCTTTTTTTCTAGGGCATAGAAAAGATTACTCCCAAGGCTATCAGAAGTTCTGAGATGATCTTAGAATATTGTGTAAGTGTAGGTATTCCTGCATCTTTCTTTTTTTGTAAGTTATGCACATCCCAGGATGAGGTTCTCTCTACAGCTCGGATACTAAATGGAACTTTGATCTTTTTACTAGGGTATGTTTTATTGTTCAGATGACAGGACCTTTCTAAAAAGTCTTTGGAGCTGACCATCTTGTCACATTCCTCGGACTTGATCAAGAACATTTCCAGTGTTGATTACCTTCATTCTAATAACCTTAAGCAGTGTTTGTCAGCCTTGTGTGATACGTCCAACTTTGTGGATGCCAGAACAAGTGATAAAAAGTTTATTTCAGATAGCAGAGCACATAGATTATTTCTATAGACATCTTGAAGGAGAACAATTATAGGTAACCAGTCCTTTCTGGGGATTAGTGACTTTACTTTTTTGTGCTTTTTCACATAGCTCTGAGTCTTCGCAGTGATTGTTTTGTTTTGTAGTGTCACTGGGGACAGGAAGAAGAAGATATACGTAGGGGAAGGTCAAATGCCACTGTTATGGTATCTTAGCAAATTTCTGTCTGTCTGCAGAACTGCCCATCTGTTTGTGCTTACTCTTAGCCTATACTTACTATGAGGAAGTCACTTTCATTAAGGTAGCTTAAGCAATGTAGTTAGAACATCTCTGAGTTTGTGGTTTCTCTTTAAGCTAACACTGTGTGTTTCTAAAAGATTTTTGCAAGTTGAGATACCAGTGAATATTTAGAACCATTAAGAACTCTGTCAGACAAAAGATGGTTTAAACTTTCTTGCTGTATTTTGGCAATACATAAAGCCCGATTTGGATTACTGGGAGGCTGTGGATTTTGTTGTGTAGTAGGAAAGAATAAGGAATCTTAAAGATTCCAGATCCCCCCGCCAAAGACCTTGAAAATCAAGTATTGTAAAGAGTATTGTCTTTAGAAAAACTGAGTTTATGTCATTGTTGTTTTTCCCATCTCAAATTAAAAACTCACAAACATTAAATTGTGATCGGGGCATGAGAAATAAGTAGATATTATGGTCAACCTAAGATTATACCCTTCTGGTTTTCAAGCCCTGAACAAAGACGAAAAATAGCTTTTCTCCAGTAATCTACTTCTGTTTGTAGAGCTTGAAACAGAATTTGCCCTTTCTTGACAAATGGGCTATAAGCATATAGAGAAAAAGGGATTGGAATGGATATCAGTTTCACACTTGTAAACTGGTTACTAAAATGATTGTTCCACTTGTAGTCTTTCCCATAAAGGATGAAGCTTGCTCATCATCTCTAGATGATTTTAGTAAATCAGCATTCTGTTGTTTTGCAGATGCTTATGAAACAGCTAAGATGTTATGTGAACAGTACTATATGGTGGCACCTGATCTGGAAGTTGAAGAATTCAATGGTAATTGTGAAATTAAATTAAATTTACGCATTTCTAATATCTGATTTCTGGTTTTGTTAGTTATTGTGAGTTATAATTGGAATTCTGCAGTCCTGTATACAGAATTACTTTTTTTCTAATATGGATACATGGGCACCTGAATTATAGTTGATCATCATGACACAATTGCTTCTTGTTGCTGAATGCAGAGTGCTATCTGCTGACTTCACTGTCTCTTAAAGGAAAAAAGTGGTCAATAATTCTCATAACTGAGAAGGAAACACACCTGCCTTCTAACTAATCCTTTAATAGAGCTGAAATCTGTTTCATTTTACAGTATGCTTATAAATTCCATTGTCAATCCCTGCACCAGTGGTGAGCTGTTCTATGTAAGATGGTGAAAGTAGATTATTTTTTTTTACATATTCTATGCTTCAAGTCCTATCATGGTGCAGATTTTCATGTGAGAAGTTTAAGTTGATTGCAAAGATGAAAACTTGATACTATGAAACTGATGAGACAGTCCTTGTCAGTGTATTGACTGATTTGGGGTTTTTTTTGGTTGTAGTTGTTCATCATTTCTATTGACAAAAGATAAGAGTATTTTTTTAAGTTAAATTATCTTGAGTGATCCTCTCAGAAATTTTGGACAGCTGTCCAAACATAAGATTAAGATATTTCCAAACTTCAGCAGAAGAATTGCAAAAGTCTCAGAAATAGGTAACACTCAAAATGGAGAGTGTAATATATGGGAACATATGTTGCTCAAACTACTATTTAATATTGTAGAAATATTTCTCTACACAAAGTGATGTTATCAACACTGATGCATTACTACCAGCCCTCTCCCAAAACCAAAGGACCAAACCTTCTCCCATACAAAACTGAGTAAATTTTTTTTTTAGAGTTAAAAGTACTGAGTGCTGCAGCAGAGTAGTCCATACAAATTTCGTTTTAAGGCCCAAGTAAAAAGATGCAACAGTAGAGAAAACAAGTTGCTGGATCTCATTAAGAAAAGTGAGGAAAAAGTACTTGTTTCCTTTAAATTAGCCTATTGCCAACATGAAGAAAGTGACTTTGCAAATTACCTCAGAAGAGCAACAACACTGTATTCTACACGTACTCTAGGCCTTAAATGAGTGTGAATCAGTCTGCCTTGGTTATAGTGATGAGCACCTCCCCTATGAGGACAGGCTGAGAGAGTTGGGGTTGTTCAGCATAGGGAAGAGAAGGCTTCCAATACCTGAAGGGGGTCTCCAGGAAAACTGGGGAAGGACTTTTTGCAAGGGCAAGTAGTGATAGGACAAGGGTTAATGACCTCAAACTGAAAGAGGGTAGATTTAGATTAGATATCAGGAAGAAATTCTTTCCTGTGAGGGTGGTGAGGCACTGGAACAGGTTGCACAGAAAAGCTGTGGATGCCCCATCACCTGGAAGTGTCCAAGGCCAGGTTGGATGGGACTTTGAGCAACCTGCTCTAGTGGGAGGTGTCCCTGCCCATAGCAGGGGGGGTGGGACTAGCTGACCTTTAAGGTCCCTTGCAACCCAAGCCATTCTGTGATTCTATGATAAGAGAATTGGAGTATGGACTGACAAAATTAATGTACTAAACCAGCAAGTTGCCTTGCATCTAATTATGAGAGCATTGTTTTGATCTCCTTTTCCCTAGGAGTTTTCACTACCGTGTCTCTTAAAGGAATAACTGATATTATTATTGTCTCTCAGTGCCAAAAATGATGACGATGACTCTAGTTGCTTTCTGTGTGCATGTTTGTATCTTCCTACAATCTATGAAGCAGACATTTGGAGACTTTTCCTCAATGTGAATTACTGCTGAGCCTGACAAGCTGTGACTGTATAATTTAATGCCAGTAGATATTTGAATGTTCAAGCATGACTGCATCTTCAGCACCAAAACTGTCCTGGAATGTATTAAATGCAGCTGTATGATTTCCTGCCAAATCATTTTGCACTCAGAGCTGTGTTAAGCCACACACCTCTGCCAAAACACTAACAATAGGACAACAGTGGAAAAAACAATTCAGTTATGATTTGGAATAAGAAACTGTTATATTGACTGAACTTTCTTTTAAAAAAATTTTGAGTACTTTATGCTTTGTATGTATTAAGGGAAAATATGTAGTTTTTAGAATTTTTAAACAGTGATTTTTTTCTAGTTCAAGAATCTTTTTGTGTGGCAAGTATTATGCTTAAATATTGTGTGTGTTAAGAAAAAGAAAGTTTCCCACTTAAGGGGGGAACTTCTCTTAGTTAACATAGTGGTTGATTTAGTACTGACGATCTACTTAGTGAAACTTCATATCTAAACAATGTCTGCTGATATAGATGTCTTTGAAAATCATCATTAGAATGTGGGCTATTTCAGGTGATAGCATTTACTGGAACTTATGGATTTACTTCATGGACCTAGTCTTGCACTTGGAAAATTAGAACATGCTTACGTACTTGTCTTTGCCTACAATTCGTGTTATTCCTGTAAATAGAAGTACTACAAAATACTGTTATGGAAAAAAAAATTGTCTTTTTTATTACTTTTTAGCTAAAGCTCCAAACAAGCCTATTCAAGTAGTCTACGTACCTTCTCATTTGTTTCATATGTTATTTGAATTATTCAAGGTAGGTTGCACTTGTTAATATTTGGAAGGGAGTTGTGAACTTAAATTACTGTTGAACTTCAGATTCTTTTCAGTTACAGCTCTTAAATACCATTTAACTTTTCCTTTTTAAGCTTATTAAACAAGTGAAGAGTGTTTGAAATTGTTGAAAGCTAGGTTTGCAGCCCTCTCTTATGCCCATGTGTACTTAAAAAAATTTCTGTGTTTTCTCACTACTTTTGTGCTTTAGCAGCTGATTAACTTCAAACACTCATGATAGACTATTTTTGCAATGATGATATATCCATTACCTTGCAATTTTCATAACCTTGCTTCTTTACTCCGTATTTGAGAACTGGTTAGAATCAGCGTCTTTTGTTTATTGTGAAAACATCCCACATGTCATTGAATAGAGTAAATTACATGCTTTTTGTTTTTATTTGTGTTTTCTGAATAATTGCAACAACAGTGAAAATGGAACTATTTTGCACTTTTGAGTAAGATAAATGATCTCTAGGTGGTGCAATTGAACACTAGAAATTCAGGGAGGAAATGCATTTAGTCAGATAAACTCGTCCTAAATAATGGTATTTTGAATTTGATTTTTGACATTTGCCAAGTATGCTCATTTAAATCTTCCATTATTTTGCCATTTGTAACATTAGTTCTAGGGAAGAACGGGTGAGAATTTGTAGAGTACTTGTAAGTATCTTAAAGTTTTGGTACAAGTCATGAAACAGTATGAAATAATGGTAGTCTGTGACAGACTGGCTGTGGAAACTCTGCTAATAGATGTGCTATATTTATAGATGGTAACTTAACAGTTGTGTCCCAAGCTGTGAAAATCAAAGAGTTCTCTGTGGTGAACATTGCTATTGGTGTTCTGCAAGGTGGAGGTGAAGGATGTTATCATCCCTTTTATATAATAACTTGATTTCACACAGAAAAAAAAATTTCTTGCTATTTTCTCTGACTCTGTATCTAATAGATGTAAGTATATACAGTGGAGTTCTGATGTAGAAGTTTAACTGGACAACTCATTGACAACTCACTGACTTGAAAGCACTTCTTGAATTTGTTTTAAGTATAGCTTTTTTTCTGTCCTGTATACAAATCTGGGACAAAGTATCTAGATTCAACAAAATAAGTGCAAGTTCTAAGTTGTCACAAAAAGCATGTATGGTAAAGTTAGAATCAAAGACACTTTTTTTCTTTTATCTTCAGAATTCAATGAGAGCTACAGTAGAATTGCACGAAGGTAAGAGAGAAGGCTATCCATCGATCAAAACCTTAGTCACTTTGGGGAAAGAAGATCTATCAATTAAGGTAAATGCCTGAAAATAACATGCAGCTTACAAACCTCCTATGTTTAGAGTAGTGTGACTAGTAACTTGAAAAGTCCAACTAATTCCTGTATCGCTTGTGACACGTGCTTCATATTCCTTAGAATAGAATATTTTCCCTTGGAAGGGACCTACAAGGATCACCTAGTCCAACTGCCTCACCACTTCAGTTCTGTCAAAAGTAGAAGCATGTTATGAAGGGCATTGTCCAAATGCCTCTTAAACAATGACAGGCTCGGGGCACCAACCTCCTGTCTAGGAAACCTGTTCCAGTGCTTGAACATCCTCTCTGCAAAGAAATGCTTCCTAATGTCCAGTTGAAATCTTCCCTGACTGCAGCTTTGACCCATTCCCATGTGTCCAGTTAATGGATACTGGAGAAGAGATCAGCACCTCCCTCTCCACTTCCCCTCCTCAGGAAGCTGCAGAGAGCAACAAGGCCCCCTTTTCTCCAAACTAGACAAACCCGAAGTCCTTAGCATCTCCTTTCCTAAAGTCATTTAGATAATGCTGCCTGAGTTTTGCAGGTCTCTTTTCAGAACAGAATGTTTAAAACTGTAACTTTTCATTCTTTAGATAAGTGATCAAGGTGGAGGTGTACCTTTAAGAAAAATAGACAGATTGTTTAACTACATGTACTCAACAGCACCCAGGCCCAGTCTGGAGCCCTCAAGAGCTGTGCCTTTGGTAAGCAATTGCAATATGTATTTGAATGTTCCTTTGCACTACTCTAGCTGTACACTTCTTCAATCAGGTTTTCTGTTGAAGAAATGTTTATCATTAGCAATTCTATGCAGGTAAAACATATCAGGAGAAAATGGGGTCTGTTATCATCACTTACTCTTTGGAATAGAAAATTGCTTTTCTTTATCTTGACATTATATTCTTGGAAACAAGCACATATGCGTAAGCAAAATATTTTCACAGGTTAATGGACAGGATTTTTAGTGCTGTATTACTGAGAAGGTGGATAACCTAATGAGCTCCTCTCTGATGTGTAAATTACTGTTTATCAAAATTTCCTATAATGTTTTGGAAAGGTGAGCCACAGAGTCAGAATTATAGCACTAGAGAAATATCTCCTGCTAACGCACATGCTTATAATGAACCTTGAAAATTATTTTTATCTAAGTTATGGACTGCAAAAACAGGTTAAAAAAATTAATTCACCAACCTACATGTGATATGAACACTTTTAGTGTATTCTTGTTCAGCTGGAGATAACTCATATGATACTCCTTTCTGAGATGTATTAGGGTCAGATTTCAAACAAACTAAACTTGTCTATAGTTTCTTCTAAGCAGGGAATTATTTCAGTGTTGGATGCATAGATTCTTTTAGCAAGGATGATTTTTTTAAATTTTTATAACTAATAACGATGGTTGGACTTGATGATCCCAAGGATCTTTTCCAACCTGAATGATTCTGAATTATTTATTAAATTACATATTGGGTCATTTTGATAAAAATGATATAGCTACTGTTCCATTTAACTGGCTTTCAGTAAGTGTACTAATACTGATACACTGTATGCTTCTCTCTTCTCATCTTCATTCTCTGTTTCTTCTGATGCAATCCTTTTATCTTCAAGCATGTCGAGAAAAAGTTAATTCTTTGAGAAATTTACTTTCCCTACTTAGGAACACTCTCATCTGGCAAGTTCTTAAGTGATTTTTTTTTTTTCTGCTGATATTTCTGTGCTTGAAGTGCCATTAGGCAGCTGATAAAATGTGGTGCAGAGAGTATGTGACTATTTCTGATACAACATAATTAACAGTGAACTGAGGATGGAAGCAGCTCAGAGAGGTTCAGAGATAATAAATTTCCTTTTATATTTTTAGCAGAAGATCTTCATGGTACTGTTGTAGTCCACAGCTCATACATAGCATTGTGGCATGTCAGTGTATTGCATTGCTTTCACCAGTGGTTGATGCCACTGCGGTAGCTGGCATCTGCATTCTGTATCTACATTGCCTTGATATTAATGCTTCATAGCTCCTAAGTCTGCAACATACCTTAGTTATATATTTCAAACAATGATGTGGATTTTTCATAGATCATCTTGAATGGGATGAGTGATAGGGAACAGGCTTAATTCAAATATAAGCTTTTTTCTTTATGGCAAGAGTGGTAGACTTTTTCTTGATTCATAATCTGCCTTTGTTCTGTCTCACTTTTGATCAGCAATTTACTGTATCAGCCTACAAAGATTTCCTGAAACTTGTTCTCACTATAAACTTACACCTTGATTACTAGTTATATCCACTATTGAAATGTCTCTTCCTTTGTGGCTCTCTGATTGTAAAACGTGTTCAGTTTAGGATTGATGCTGTTCTCTCTCCCCCCTCCCCTCATGCCTCTTCAGCAATGCATTCCTGTGTTTACTTCCTCTTCCTCAGGACTGCTTACTTTTGATTCTGCAGCATTTATACTTAGTTTTCTTCTACTGTACCCCATTTTAAGGCTTTGTTTTCAGTCTGTATGTCACTATAGTCAGACCTGCAAAGCCTCCCTCTGTTGTGAACCTGGCAGCTTTTGCTCTGGGAGTCTGACCAATACTGCTACATGACTGAATGTTGAAGAGTTGTTAAGCTCTGTTATTTGTATATGTGTGCAGAAAGAAAAAAGTCAAGAACTGAGAGTTTGTGGCCTATGTTTCCACTGTAACGAAAAAGCATGTTGTGAAGCTTGACATACATTGTGTATTATTGCCCACATCCAGTTATAAAAACAATTATGCGATACTTTGTGTCAGTCTAGAAATAAAAATCCTTCAGCAGAAAGTTTCTGCATAAATCCTCTTCAAAGTCCATAAAGAAGAGTTTCTGTATTGCTTAGTGCCAAAGACCAAGCTATTTAAGAATTACTGTGCTCCAGAAGGTAGGTAGGTCTGTGCTTGTTTCATTCTTGACTTTGACAACATTCATAAACTAAATTACAGTGCAGCATAAATAGATGTATTTTTCTGTTTTAACTCTCCCTCCCATTGTTATATGATCCCCTATCTAGCTTATGAAACATTCATGGACTTGGGCAGAGGAAGAGAGGGATCTTTTTGTTGATTGGTAAAAATTCTTTGTGTCATTGCAAATGTTCTTTAAAAAATGCTGAGAAACCTTGTTACCATGGCAGCATTCAGATTCTAGCAGGTCTTGCACTCATATGTACTGCTATACACAGAGTGGAAGTGTAAGAAACACGTGGTATTGTTTGATAATTAGGTTTTCTTTGAGAATTTGATGATTCTCTCCCCTTGGCAGCATTTGTTTGTAGTGGGAGAAATATGGCTTAAATTAGGTTTAATTAAACCTGTAGACACTAGCAACACAGAAATTTAAGCATGTCCCATGTGTATAATGCATACTGTAATATTTAATGAGAAATTTGCTCTACAAAGCTTTTTCTTCTCAAGGCAGATGTGCCATCATTGGCTATTTGCTGTCCTCAGAATAGTTTTCAGGTTCAGACCTATGTAGTAATCGCTTCTTGTGAATTTTCTTTTGCAAAATAGACCCTTTACAAGGTCTTGCGATCTATTGTCTTCATATTTCTTATAAGTTGTCTGTTTTTGGAAAATACCCTGAAAACAATGTAGAGAAGAGACTGACAGGAAATTTTTGGAGGAGGGAAGTATGAAATAACAATATGGGCTAGCGCAGAATGTAAAAAAAGATTTCCTGGAAGGAGCAGGAGGCAAACAGAACTGGGGCAGGGGTTTTAAGGCATAATTCTGGAGAGAGGGAAGTATAATATGTTGTCAGGATTGCTTGGTACTACTGCCCTTTGCTTGAACTGTCTCTGGGGATAGGTGCTATCTGCAATTTGCCTTACAGTTGCTGTGCTTTTTAATTTCTGTAATGTAATTATTGTCTGGTCTCCAGAAAAGATGCAAGTCAGCTTCAGGAGTTTCTTTTTAGCTCTTTCAGATAACTTCCAGGTTTTGAGATTAAGAAAGAAATACATCTAGTTTCAAGGCCAGGTGTTTGAAAGTGATGCATGTGTCTCTAATGAGAATCTTTGAGAATTACATTTTTAAAACAGTTGTTTACGTTTACATGTTTAAACAATTACATGTTTAAAGCAGTTAACTTGAAAAAGTTATTACTGTCCATTTCCACAGTTAAAAGTGCTTAGCTGCGCTATGACAAACGGTGTGAGTAGAAAAGGGCATCTTTGGCATTTTTATTTCTCATTTTGCTCAGAAGAATTGTTAGTCATCAGTATGAGCAACTCTAACAAGTTTAAGAACACTAAATTTAGACTTCTGTAAAAGCAATGCAAAGAGGTCAAAAAATACCTGTAGAGGTGGCAGATGACAGCAAGAGAATTTGTGATGGATACTGTAGTACACAGTTCTTTATCGTTCACCCCTCCCTCAAGGCATTTCTTAAAAAGTCATCCCACTTATTAGCTGTGTATTACGTTCACAAGTCCTGCTTCTTAACCTCCTCTTTTTTGTATCATTTTGTGGCTGTGTTTTTCAGATTCAGGGCATGATTCTCAGTATCTGTCAGGTTGCCTTTGTAGAAATATCATAGTGGAATGAGTTTATTGGTTATCTGAAAACTTCAGGTGTCTAGTTCTTTTTGTAATCCATCCTTATGGAAAAGCTTTATTACTTCATTGTCCTTATTTTCAAATGCTGCCTGTATGTCTGGAATCCTTCCTTTATTGCTGTGGATAGTCCCGAAAAGTTCAGTGGCTGGAGGGAGTGTCAGGTGAATGATGAGCCAATGTGTTTCTCAGCACATAGACATAGTCTCTTTCAAATGACTGGGTAGGCCAGAATCTTACTCCCTGTAAGTGAGATGGGCTTGGTTTTTCAATGACTTCTTGTGACAAGAGTGGGTTTGAAAAGGTGCCAAGTGTTAACATTGTTGCAGATATGGTTATGAATATTAGTGCTGTAAATCTAAAACTAGTATCTGTTAGGTCTGTTGTGATTTGAGAATTGTGTGGCCTGTACAGGGTCTCAGTCCTCAGTAGATCGTTCAGTGCTGTGGAATCCTGATCTTTTGTTAGATGGGTAAACAACAGCAAGGATTATTTGCCTTGTATTGCTTTGTATGTAGTCTTCTGCAGTAGTGTTCCGATCTCTAATGTGGTATGGCATCAGCAGTCACTTAATAGTGTGACCTAGATGAAGTAAAGAGTTGTCTCTGGCTTTCTCGTGTAGTCCTCTGAGCGTGGAGATGTTTGAGAATAATAATCCCAGGCTCAGGGGGTATCAGTTTGCTTTGCTTGGAGGCAGCATATATGGTGTGTTACACCTACCTGTCTCTTTAAGAAAACGTAAAACAGAATAAGTAGTCCTAACAAAGGACTCTGATATTTTTCCTCTTTCTGTACTTAAGCTGAAAAATTATGTATTGGAAAAAAAAGTATATTGCTCAAAAGGTTGAATACCAACTTACAGTGCAGGCTGAGTAATAAAGGAAATCTTGAAGAGTAATTTGATGCAAATCTAATATTTATGTATTTTCTGTTTTACAAACGATTGATACGTTGCATTTTGCTTTGTTCATCTGTTGTTTTTCCTTTTATTTCCTTGTTTTCGTAGGCTGGGTTTGGCTATGGCTTGCCAATTTCTCGTCTGTACGCTAGGTACTTTCAAGGTGACCTTAAACTCTACTCAATGGAAGGCGTTGGCTCAGATGCTGTAATTTATCTGAAGGTATGAATTTGACCCTTCTATAAGCTAGTAATGTGGTGCAGTTTGACGGTTCATAGCAGGCTGAATAAGTGAACTTTCTTCTCATTCTTAAACTTGTTTTCAAATCTGTAGTTGCTATCTTCATTATATTTTATCTAAATCAGTTAAGCAGAATATTAAAAGCAGAGGTTAGAAATGTTAACCCAGCACTAATATTAGTTAGCTTGTTTAATTTTTTTTAAATATTTTTTCAGTCACCTAGGTTGTATCTTCACATTTTGTTAATCTGTCCTGAATTTCACTGAATTATTAGAGTTGGAAGGGATCATAGAGATCATCTAGTCCAACTCCCCTGCTGAAGCAGGATT
>JAOQGH010000001.1:123331091-123341346 GCA_025769975.1 Gallinago jamesoni | reverse complement strand
ACACAGTGCTCCAGGTGAGGTCTCACCAGAGCAAAGTGGCAGAATCACTTCTCTGGACCTGCTGGCAACACTTCTTTAGATGCAGCCCAGGATGCGATTGGCCTTCTGGGCTTCAAGTGCCCACTGCCTGCTCATGGCCAGTTTCTCATCCATCAGCATCCCCAAGTCCCTTTCCTCAGGGCTGCTTTCTAACACCTCGTTGCCCAGTCTGTACTGATGGCGAGGATTGTTCTGGCCCAGGTGCTGAACTTAGCACAGTGAAGATGCATTTCCAGAGGCTTTCGGCTATTTTTATTTTGTTCTGTATCTGTCTCCTGTCCCTCAGGCAGAGCTGTGAGGCACAGTGGCCTTCATTTCCATCTGGATTAGAAATGCTAATGCTGTTCTTACTTGCGCACACCAGGAAAGGCCTTTCCTTGCGGAAAGATAAGGGCAGAAAATGTGTGCGCATGCGTGGGGAACACATCGTATTTTTGAGAGAGGGAAAGAAAATATCTCTTCAAAATAAGATCAGGAGTTCTTAAGGTAGCTTGCTGCCTGAAAGGGTCTCCACGCAAGAGGCAAAGCCCTAGCACCGTTTTCTGGTCCATTTTTAGCTCTGTTTTAAGAGGACTTCAGGGGTCTTCTGCACTACACTCAAGTGAAACTGCTGCTTAATTATGTGCTATCATATAGGACTCTTCCTATGATGGTTTATTATTACACTTTTTTTTTACAAGCAGATTTGATGTAGTGTCAAACCCTTCCTTCCTGCTGCGCTGAGTTGATAGACCTGGTGTTGATTTGGGGGACCTTCTTGTTACCAAGGTGGCTCGCCCTGCACCCAAACAAGGATTTCCTCTGATCTCAGGCTGGGCTGAACACGGCATGTGCTTACGGGGTCACGGCAGTGGGGACCCACCAGGCGGCTTCTGTTGGCAGAAGTCATTCTCCTACGTCTTTGGAGTGGGCAAAGCAAGGATTGCTGTTGAGGAAGCAAAGCCCCAAACATGTGCTGAGGAGAATTTAAACTGCTTCACCTTGTTGAGCGCAGAAGAAGGTAAAGGATCTGCCATGGATGTTGGAACTGAGCTGTTTTACAGTCATCTCGTAGTTCCTCTTGCAGCCTGTGTCTGTGGCCACCAGCTGAACAAGGTGTGAAGCCTTTCCTGTCTCTAGGCCAAAATCGCCCCTGCCTCCTCAGGGGGAGAGAAGGTGGCAGCGAACGGCATGATTTCCAGCAGCAGGACTTACATCCAGGCAGATGTAAAAGGGAAAGGTGGGTGGACAAGGAGAGCAGCAACAGGAGGGAGCAGATTGGGCAAAGCTAGGGATTTATTACAGCCGTATCCTTGACAAATGATCCTAGCTCTGAGCCGGTCCCCGTAGGAAGCCAGGATTCCTTCTGCAGATTTCCTGTGATTTTCTTCGAAATGCCTGTTTCCCCTCGTCTACTTCCAGCTCTCAGTACTGCTTTGTGCTATTCTAAAT
The DNA here is from genome assembly GCA_025769975.1 of Gallinago jamesoni. Lineage (NCBI taxonomy): Eukaryota > Metazoa > Chordata > Aves > Charadriiformes > Scolopacidae > Gallinago > Gallinago jamesoni. Next base: position 123,339,876 of record JAOQGH010000001.1, on the reverse strand, counting down.
ATTTTCTTTCTCTTCAGAATTATGTCCCTACAATATTTGGAAATAATTTTTAGTATACATTCAAAATTATAATCTGGGGTTTTTTTTAAATGTTTGATTTATTTTTCCTAAGCCTTTTGAGTTAAGTCATCCCTATGAGTGAGCTTACACAATGTTGTATCTCATGCCTAAATGATGGAAGAACTTAAAACCAAGGAAATAATGTAGAAATTTCACAAGTGCTAGCACAACAGCTCTGCTTTGGACTGTAGAAAATGATCTCTGCTTCTTCAGATGTTCTCCTGCTGGTTTTATATGAGCTCAGATGAATTTACAGTGGGGACTTTCTGACCACCTCCAGTCATGCTCTTTGCCAGTTCTGTGGTGCAATGAAATACCAGTTACAAAAGTAAAATACTACAGGATTTAAAGTTAATTCCAAGTCTAACGCAGTGCTTGTTTGCAGTGGAGAGAGAAGATGCCACAGGGTGCTGCAGCTCTTGCCTCGTGTCACCTTGCCTGGGAGGGCCTGACTCAGTGATGGCTCATGTTGTCCCCTGGGTTAAGGTCAGGCCGGTGTGAACAAGGCTGCCCATTGTCCCTTCCCAGAGTGCTCTCAGCAGCGCTGGTATGTGTGTGCAGAGCTGGCACTTAAAAGGCAGTGAGACTGTGGGCAGGTGTGTGTCAGACGTGATCCCTCTCCATGGGGCTGTGGAGACAGCTCAGTGGCAAAGGAGAAGGGCAGACGGCAGACAGGCTGACTTTCCTGGTCCTGGCAGTGTACAAGGGTGTCTCGTTTATCTCCCAGGTGATGCAGGATGCTGCTCAAAACAGCCCCAAATATGTCTTAAGTGATAAAGCTTGTGTTAACAGGGAGCATTTTGGTGTGGATCATAGAATGGTTTGGGTTGAAAGGGACCTGCAAGACGATCTAGTTCCAACCCCCCTGCCATGGGCAGGGACACCTCCCACTAGACCAGGTTGCTCAAAGCCCCATCCAGCCTGGTCTTGAACACTTCCAGGGATGGGGCATCCCCAGCTTCCCTGGGCAACCTGTTCCAGTGCCTCACCACCCTCACAGGAAAGAAATTCTTCCTGATATCTAATCTAAATCTCTTCCAGTTTAAAACTGACAGAGCCCCTCCCCATCTCTCCTGTAGGGCCCCCTTCAGCTACTGGAAGGTCTCCCCAGAGCCTTCTCTTCCTGTGCCTTTAAAAAGTTTCTCTACCACACTGAAGAACTTTGAAATTTGTTCTTATTCTGCAGTTAAAAATACCTGAGCTGGGAAGTCCTAAGTCCCTGCCTGCTGGTTCAGCTTCTCCCTGCCAGAGGCTGGACTGACAATGAATTAAATAATTTAGAAAAATCTTTTCTACAGCTGCCGCAGTAATAATTTCTTTCTTACAGCAAGGACAGCGGGGAGGGAGCGCAGCAGGAACATTAGGGCATGGGACTGACTTAGCAGGAGGACGAGTTCAGTCCAAAGGCCTGTGTCAGGAGTTGTCCCTGTGGCTTGTGTTTGCTGCTGCAGCTTCACATAAAGCTGGCGTGGCTGCAGGCCACGTTGCCATGCACACAGGAGCATTGCGGCTGCTGGGCATGAGTTTCAGAAGCAGAACCTGGATGGCTCTTTCTTCTGCTTAAAACTAAGAGTTAAAATAGTGGCTCCTGATTCCGCTGCACTGGGGCAGAGGGTAAGGGAGGGCTCAGGCTTGCTGGTGCCCGATGCTGGGGCAGCAGCTCCCCACCTTTACCTTGCAGCCAGAAACATGGCCTTGAGTGAAGGCAAGGAGAGAGGTGATGCTCTCAGAGCAGAAAGCAGCAGTAGTAACTCCAGCAGCAGGATTTCGGGTTGGAGAAGCTGCTAAAGTGGTGTTTGTGGGGTCATAAAGCCCTGGGGTACAAAGGGTGGGGGTAACAAGTGCTGTGTTATCAGTGGGGGCTACAGGAGGTGTATTTCTGTGTCCAAAAGTGCTATAAATGAAGGTGAGAGGCAGCAGTATCTGTTGTACAGTGTTTATTTTTCATGTGGAGCTTGGCTCATAAATAGGACTGAATTAAAGCAACGCTCATGAAAAATAAAACCCAACCATGATTCAGAAGTGCAAAATTGCCCTCTACGTGTCCAGAGGCAATGAGGTTCTGGTCTGCTGGAGACAGCACGTGGATATCGGTGTCTGTACCAGCAGGGCAAAGACTTCAGCTTATTGATACCCTAAATGTGAAAGGACGCCTGATACAGTGTATGGCTTTGTCGCTGGACAGTCACCTGTGACTCTGAGAAACACCTTCTGTTAAGAAGAGGTCACTGGTGAGTTTTTCTCCAGTTCCTATTTACAAGTTGTGGTGCTGTCTTCCAGTCAAACCACTCACCAAGGGCTGCTGAACGGTAAGCGCTATGAAATTAAAACAAAAAACCAAATGGGAAAAGCCAACAACAACAACAAAAAAACCCTGCCCACCTCCATTGCATTTGGACATGGCTCGTCGTAGAAACAGCACCAGTAGAGAGCAGACGGTTCCTGTGGTGGAGGAGTGGTTTGTGATGGGAAGACTTAAGACTTGCAAAGGATCAGAAAAACTAACAAGTGCAACCCGGGTATGAAATTACAGTAACAGGTTGCCTAAGGCTGAGAAAGGTCTTAATTGCATTGTCCCATCGGGCGCACAGCTGGTGGCAGCTGAACTAGCCATGGCTCTCCCCTTGCGCTTCCTTGTGAAAGCGATCATTCACCCCGTTCCCTGCTCATCTTCTCGCAGCTCTTGTGAAGAAGGAACCAGCTTGACTCCAGGTGCCACAAGGTATTATCTACTTGGTTCTCTGGTAGTTGGAGAAGCGTCTGGCACAGTGTCCCCGAAGAAAAATCGGTTTCCCTGTAGTGGGGAATGGATGACACCTGCAGGGAATGGACAGAGCATGGGGCTAATTTGGTGCCCGGTAGGGGGGTCTGTAACTGACCTGCCTGGTAAAGCATCTGGAAGAGGAGTGAAAGGAACTCACTAGGTGACTGGGCGAGGTAAGGATGGTAGCCTAGGGGAGGGGGGGTGGGAGGGACACTGCTGCCTGCAGGTACTACCAGCCCCTGTGCTCAGGCACTCGGGCATCTTGTTCCTTCGGCTCTTTCCCCAAGAGGAAGTGTTCCTTCCATCCAAGAGGAAGGCTCAGAGCCTTCCCTCTCCTGGTGTTTCCTGTGCTGCCTGCGCTGGGAACCAGCAGAGTGCCGACTGGTGCTGTCCTGATGGGTTTACAGCTCCAGCCAGCAGTGGCACAGTGGCAATCTCACTGCCCAGGCTGCCCGAGGCCTGTCCCCTGCAGGCTGCTGGTGGGACCGGCAGGCGGTGGCAGCCTTTACCTTGCTGGCCTGGGGCCAAAGCCTGTGCTGGGCTGGAGAGCCAGGGACGTGCCCGTGGGCAGGCTCTGCCAGAGCAAAATGGCATCGTTTCTCTGCAGCCCTAGCGCAGGGACACAGGCTAAGTGCCTCCTGCAGCTTTCTGAGCTGTGGGGCAGGGCAGCCCTTGGGGCTGGGGGTCCCCCGTGCTCAGAGTCTGCAGCCGCCTCCCCGGGTGCCCACTGAGGGACTGGATGGTGGGAGCTGGAAGGAAAAGAGCTGGGGCAGGGAGGGGAGGGGGCAGCTTCACTCCTGCTGCCCTTCCCGTGGTTCTGCTCGGGGCTGCGCGGGGGTCATGGACGGAGAAAGAAAATCCCCATGCCTAGTCCTCTTTAAAAGGCTTCCGTTGGGTTTTTTTTTCCCAGCTTTTTCTCCATGTTAGGGTACAGGAAGGGCCTCAGGACACCTTATTGAGCAGGCTGTCTGTGAACACATCTTGTTTAGAGTTTGAGAAATATGTTTAACCAGCTGAGTAGCACGTGAGGACAGCAGCGCTGCTGTGCTCATCGTTTGGCGATTTCGCAGCTGAGAGCAGCAGGGTTTCCTTGGAGGCCACATCCTGAGGCCTTGGGATCCCACCTGTGTTTTCTAGAATTCACCAGTAAAAATCACCAACCTCTTCAAATTATCTGTTTCCTACAACAACACATTCCAGCAAGGACTGTCTTTTTATGGACTCTCTTGCCTCCAGAGTGCAAAGCCAGGGAGCAAAACAGAAGTTATCAGGTAGCTGTTCAGGCACTGGGAACATGGAGAGCAATTTGATAAAGCAAACACAGCCTCACTCCTTACGCACGCCCCGTACAGAGGCTTGGTCAACAAGCAACATTCAGTAGCTTGAATATATTAAATGGATTTCCACCAACTCAGCCGGAGAACTCTCCATTTCGTTGGCGTGGTTTGGGGTGCGGGGCAGATCTCATCCAAAAAGGAAAAAAAAAACAAAGGTAAAATTGTTATTTCCTGTTTCTGAACGCGTTTGCTGCAGCAGCACCATTCCTTCACATGCCAGAGAGCTTGAGGTTAGCAGGGTCTGGTACAACTGCACATTCTCCATCCACAGGCCACAGCTGTCCCTTGTCCGTGTGCTGGGTCTGGACTGGGAGCCAAGCAAGCTCCCCCTGCCAGCCCCACCTGGTGCAGAGCTCCCCACCAGCCTGGCCTGGCCACAGCAGCCGTAAGCAGCAACACCTGGACAGGAGCTCCCACAAAGGTGTGTTTTTTTTTCTTTCAGTCCCCGGTACCGCGTCTGGCAAGCACTGCTGGCCGGGCCTCCAGGCACCGTGAGAGTGGGGATGGGATAAGCTTTTCCTGAGATCTCCCTTGCTGTGCTCTAGTCTGGTTTCGACATCTTCTCCCAGAGCACGTTCCCTGCTGTCAGAGATACCCCTGATGTTCCTCGCACTTCTCCCCATCCAGTGGTTGAGTTCATAGCTTGTTCTTCTGTCTCATGGTTAAAAAAATATATCTTTATTTTACTTTTCATCCTCATCTCCCTCGCTCATGCTGCTGAGGGAGGCAGAGGCAGCTTTTGGAGAAGAGGGAGGGGAGGTTTTATTGAAGACCCAGGGTGGAGATGGAGAACGGGATGGAGAGCGGCCTCGTGTGGGACTGCTGTTTGGACTCTGCCGGGGAGAAAATGCCTGGAGCATTCGGCCACTTCGTTCCTGGAACATTTGCTTCTGCAAAAGCAAAGTGAAAAGATGCTCTTTGAGTAATGCACAGGGGGAAGGTGTGCCTGCGGGCAGAGAGGGGCTGCACTGTACCCCTCACCTGGGGGGGAGAGAGCAGGGGGACAAAGGATAGGCTTCTGCTCTGCAGTATCGCCAGTCCAGCCCACATGTAGCCTTGGCCTCTTCTACTGTGCTTGTAATAACCTGTTTTTTCACATGGCCAGGATTTGTTTTGAATCAGGCACCCCTGGTGTGAGACTGCTGTGTGTACTGCCCTAAGCCAGCTAGGGGCAGCTCCCTTTGGACTGTCTGTATGTGTTGGTCACACTCTGTCTCAAGAAGTCAAGTTTTCTACCTGAACCCCCAGCGTTCCTTGTTCCCAGGACTTTTTCCTTCTAGTGTGCTGTGATGAACCACCCATCTGCTGAGCTTCCTGGCCAGCTCAGCCTTTTTTTCCTCCTCCTCCTCCTCCTCTCCACAAGGGAGGCAGCCCAGTGCCTGCTGCATACTGGCAGCTGCTTCCCCAGCTCCCTGGAACATGCACCACCTTCAGCAGGGGGTGGGAACGTCGGGACTCGGGTGTCTTTGTTGAAAAGAGAAACACATGCAGGCTCTATGTTATGCTTTGGGCTTTATTGTCATTTTTGCTTTGTAAAGCTGAGGTGGAGGCCTGCCGGAGCTGGCGGGGTGGAAGAGACCACCTTTTCAGTTAGGCAATCTGCTACACTAAGGCATCTGCTGCTACTCGTTAGCGCCTACGGGGTCTTGTGTCAGGCTGCCGGGCTGGGTTACAGGCGCTCTGGCACGTACTGCGCAGCTGCTGCGGGCTTCACGTGGAAAAGGATAAATGCAAGTGCCTCGCTGCTCCTCCCGGGGATGGGGAACAAGAAGTCTCCACCTCGGCTGGAGTACTGGGGGTCGGCCCGTCGGTGATGCTCGGCTGGAATGGAAGAACCAGCCCAGACAAAGTTAAGTTGCCGCCCAGGTCTGAGAGCAAAATACTCGTGCAGAATGGATTCTGGGTTTGCCTGCTTGGGCGGCTGCAGTCCACAGATTTTCTCAGCTTGATTTTCATTTTGTTCCTCCTGCCCTTTCCCCTGCAGCGACTCTGTCTGTGATGACCTTCCTCGCAGCCAAGAAGCACGTGGCTGCCCTTCTTGCTCTTCCTCCCCCTCTTTGAAACTGAGTATTCCCTACCAGGAGAGGGGCAGATGTTTTTCCTGTCAGGTTTCTGGTATCTGCTAATCCTGGGGGTTAACGATCAAGCAGGAATACCAAACTTAACTATTCCTCTGTCAGCTCCCTCACCCAATTTATGTCTTTATCACATTGGCCTTCAGTAACTTAATTTTAGAGCCTGGATATTGCTGCAGTGCAGAATGACAGAACAGTTCCTGTCTGGAGCCACGCTTACCCGTGCTCTCATGCATAATGACCCACAGTGTGTAACCTACGCTACTGCTGGGTCCAAAATAGTCAAGACTTCCTAAAATTTCAGTAGTTAGCAGATGGTGGTTGTTCCTGATAAACGATGCCAGGAAGCATTCGCATGGGGGAGGGTTTCTGCTGCTGAGAGCTGTGAGGATGTCGCCAGGGCTGGCAAAGCCCTGGAGCCTGTTGAAATTCAGTGATAGGAGTGCAAAATTTCTCTTTAGATCACAGAAATTAAGGTTCTGTTGGCTTGACTTAGTCTGTTTCATCCTCTCACTGAAGATAACCCCCAACAAAAAAAAAAAATGTTTTATATAAAATATCTTTTTCCTGGCCAAGCAAAATACTTTGACTCCCTTCTGCTCCTGGCGCCTTACCAGCCACTTCAAAAAGCTCACTGTCATTGCGCTGCTTCATGGTGGTGCGGGACTGGTGCTGGGGGAGATCAAAGTGGCCCAGCTTGGCTGGTATCCCATGTGGCAGGAGGTACTTGACTGGTCCTTGGGCCACATGGGCCAGGGATGGAAAGGAGAACACCACCTTCCTGCTAAGGCCCTCAGCCAGGCTTCAGCAAAGAGTTTGTTGCTGGAACAAGCTGGTGCATTCACACCTTCAGCAGGGTAAGTGCCCAGCCAGCCTGAATTGCCTCCTGCATTAGTGCTTTAGCCACCAGGTTGCTGGCTGAAATGACAACTCTTGCAGGAGAAGGAGGAGATGGTGTGATTCACCTGTCTCCAGAATGACTCTTCTCCTCCAGCTGGTTCTAACAGGGTCAGTAAGTCATGCCCTTCGCGGGGAAGGTCTTCCTAATGTGGGGATGCTCCTCAGGCCGTTGGGTGCTGAGAAAGTAGAACAACTGTTAATGGCTTTCTTGAAGTGCTGGAGGGTTAGGCAAGGCTGAGTGGGCTCCTGACCTTTACCAGAAAAAGAATTTCAAAGCCTTAGTTCAAGCGAATTCGGGTACACCCAACCAGGGTAGGGAGGTAACAGTTTGCTTTTGGCACACTTGCTACTGGGCAAAAACATTTTGCCTGTTCTGAATTTTACTGCATACGTGTTGGTACTCCTTTGCTTTACAAAACAAGTGCCAGTTGGGCGTTATGGTGGACTGCTGCTTTCTGCAGGCTTCCACAGGCCGTGCTGAGGTCCAGGCTGCAGACGCACGGTGTGACGAAAAGGCTGGCCTCAGGTTCTAACTGCAATCTTTAAGATTTATCTGAGCCCCTTGCTGATGTCTGAGGTGATGCAGGTGTTTCCCAGGGCAGCCATCCCCAACTCCCTCTGTGCACCCGGTAGAGGGAAATGGGCCCTATGGAGGGACACCTCGTCCTGTCCCAGAGGGACAATGGCATGGAAACCCTGCCCCATGATCCTTGATTTCTCAATGCTTGGAGGTGTCAGAGAGCAGGTGGGATGATGAACACCCCTGCTTTCCACATCTAGGGAGCAGAGCCTCTGCTGTTAGGGTGTCCGTGCTCAGCTGCACAGTCCTCCCTTGAGCCAGGACAAAAGTTTCATGACACATTAATTGTTGTTTCTGATGCCTCTGTGACTCTCTGGCAGGAAAAAAAAATACAGGCGATTGCACAGGTGGGCAAAACTGGCAATGGACTACAGATATCTTGACATTTGAAAACTGGCATTTTGACCTTTTTCACAAATAGGCATTTTTTTTGTGGGTTACACAGCCCTTACTTTTAGGAAAATTGATGCTAGCATAAAGCATATTATAATAATTATTTGTGAAATAATAATAGCATATTAATGGCATGCAAATTACTGATCTAGGAATCTAGCATGCCCACAACGATTCTTGTACTTTTAATGTCAACATTAAAAGCAACATCTAACTAACAGTGATAAGGCAAATTAATGTTAATAACAGTTTTGACACTAATAGCAAGTTATCATTATTTTAAAAGTCTTTCCTGTTGCAAGGCTCACACTGATTTTAAAAAAGCCACACCACCTCTCAGCTCGCTGTCACTGATGCTTTTCCTACCACACTGCAAGGAGATTTCATTCTTGTACTTAGCAAAGCTCTCTGTGCTTGCAGGAGATTTTTTTGCTCCGTGGTTGGGATGCTAACTCAGGAAACAGGAGGTCACCTCCACCCCACTCCCTAATGACCTTTGCAGAGCAGCTTTTCTCTATTTGAATTTGGTAAATTTTTTTAATCAGCAAAGGGTTTTTAAAAATGCCATCAGCAGTGTGCAGTGCTGAGTGGGCAAAGCCAGAGAATGGAATCAAGGCTTTGAAATTCTTTTCCTCTCTCCGCACAGCCAAACTCACCTCACCCCGTGTGGGTTTCA
>JAOQGH010000001.1:123307231-123330991 GCA_025769975.1 Gallinago jamesoni | reverse complement strand
AGAGAATGGAATCAAGGCTTTGAAATTCTTTTCCTCTCTCCGCACAGCCAAACTCACCTCACCCCGTGTGGGTTTCATGTGCTCCGGTAGCATTAGTTTCATTTATTCAGCACCTGTGGCCATGGGACCATCCCACATGGGGAACACTCGCCAAGCTCCATGGAGAGTAATTTACAGAGGAAGCATTCTTTATGTGGATGTGATCAATGCAGGTAAACCTGGGCTTTTCATTAGAAGAGTTTACCTTCTTCCCCTCCCCAAGGAGGATGACGCTGTCAATGGTCTAAGCCATACAAACAAATTGCTATTTGTTCAAAGACAGCACCTGCCTTTGCATGGGACAGATGTAGCTGTAAGCAGATTATAAAGCTTCAGTCTCTGTTCTGAAGCCTTCACAACCTAATTTTAGGCTTTTCTCAACTGAGTGGTAATCAACATGGCAAGTCATGGCAGGGAAAAGACGAAACTCCAGTAAGAGGTATTTACTACGTGCTTTGGTGGCACTGAGTTGTGGCACAGCTGTGATATGGGCTACTTAGCTTCACAGACCCGTGGTGAACTTCCTGAGGGTTTGTTTATAAACAAAAACTCTGCTGAGATCCTTTCAAAAGAAAGTACCCACGGTTTCTCCCCAGAAGGATGCTGTTACAGAGTCCCAACTGCCTTTCCAAGGCACCTGGGGACCTCTGGTAAATTGGCTCTGCGGAGCCAGCGTGTACTGAGGAGAGCTTCAAAAGTGCTTCAGTTCCACCTGAACCTTTCCTGCAGTCAGTCAGATGAGTGTGGCCACTCAACGTGTAAAATCATTCCTTGGACCTCTAAATCAGTAGTTTTTAAAGCCAGAAAATTTGTCATCCTCTACTGCTGAGTACAGAGCATAAAGAGCACCACTGAAGAATTTGTCAGTGTCCCTGTTTCCTTCACCACCTTCAGTGCGTAATTCCTCCCTGATGTCTGTGTGGTCTCATTTAGTGCTAAGGGGGAGGACAGACTGTATTAGCCTGTTTGTGTGTGCGTGGCTGTTACACAGCTCTGCCGAATGCAGTATCACATTCGGCATCGCCCCTCCACAAAATACAGAAATTATCCCAAAGAAGCAACAGCCAGAAGTAGGAAATCCTCTGGCTGCAGCATTGATGTGCGTTAACTAGATTCAGCAAGCGTGTTTGGCATTATCCTTCCGTGCTGGCTCAAAGCAAAGACTGCAGCAAAAGAGTTTGCTCTTGATCTGCATTACAGAAGATAAATAAAAAACACTCAGATTTCCTGGGATAGCAGGATACCTACCCATGCTCCGTCGGGTCCAAACAGCTCTAAAAAGTTGCCAATAAATTCCCTGGACTTTTCTTCCCATTTCTGAATGAGGTCGTGGCTCTTCTCTTCTACCTTGTAAACAAATTCTTTTGATTTTTCCTCCACGTTCTTGACTTTCTCTTTCATTTTGTCCACTTGGTTTTGAAAGCGGTATTTCTTCTCCTGTTTTAAAAATGTGGACAGAGATTAATATATAGGGGCTTGGAAATAATCAGCCACTGATGGCTGAGAAGAAAAAAAATTGCATTATCGTATCCTAATCCATATGGCCTTGGTTAACTATTACCACATTATTTTTATAAATGCAAATTTAACATTTGTGGAATGAAGTGCAGAAGGTACATATTGAAAGGACTGTCTTGTGTGATTACTGTGTTTAATCCACTATATGAATCTTTCTGTATTTTCCAACTGAATGCACTTTGAAAATTATACGAATCTTTTGAAGGATGCAAGTGAGAAATTAACAGCTCAAACTTAATCAAAAGGCGAACCTCCCTGCGTTTCCTAGCAAACACAGCCCACTGCTGATTTGCCAGCCGGGATGATAACTTGGACCAAAATGTCTTTTTGGTTGGATTTCTGCAGAACAGAAGGAAAACTCTCTTCACCTCTAAGCCTGGCTAATACAGGACCTTCTGGCTGCAACAGAAAGATGTGGGTAGGACAGCGGCTTCTGGCCAGATTTAAGAGAAGAGAGAGCAAACTCCTAATTGCGAAGTCACAGAGAACACAGAGGACCAGAGAAGATAATATTAGCAGGCTAACATCAGGCCAAACTTCTAAAATACTTCAGGGTTTGAAGGGCTTTCATCCTGAAAGAGCACTTCTGTGCTCTCCAAACTTACAGGGCACACAGTGAACTAATGCTGTGCCTCTAAAGGTGTAACGGTCTCTGTAGAAGCACAGATCAACTATCGGCTCTTGATTTCCTGTGAACTTCATTTAAGGGGCAGTTGAATTTACTTTTAAAACAAATACTGTGTAATGCTAAGATGGGTTTTATTCCAGCTCATGAATCATTAGAAGAACCATCTTTGCAGGCCACAGGGCCAAACAAAATCCTCAAGGTCCAAAGAAACTGAACTCACTTCGCACCCAATACGTGACCAAGCTTTTCTTCCGACACGGAACCCAGCACTTTTCTGTCTTGGTGAAATCCTTGGGGTTTTTATTTTGAAACACGAACAGCCTCTGGTACAAATTAGTATTTTCACATTTAAAGTACTATAACCTAAATAACAAAATGCCAGGAGGAACTTCAGGATATATCAGTGTCTCATGACTGGGGGAAGTATACTTCTGCAACAGCATCTTAACCTCAGAGCCTCTAAAGGTGGATGCCTGAATTTAACAGATATTAGCGATACTGATCCTTCTGGGTGGAATACTTACAAGCAGGATTTTTTTTAGAGATTTTGTAGAAGACTGGAAAAAAAAGCACAGTGAAATGAATATTTATGCCCTGTGATCTGTGATTTATCCGACAAGACTTCAAAATAAAAAACAAGTGAACAAAACCCTCATGAAATGACACAATTCAGTCAGTCCTTCACGAGAGTGTTTCCCAGTTCCAGGGAAGGAGGGGAAAAGTCCTCTTGTGATCCAGTACAATCACAGGGAAGATTTCAGCAATGTGGGTTATCTTGAGGCCTTTAAAATTTAAGACTTGAAACACAAAATGAAAGAAAACTTTCATTTCCGTTAAGTGTTTACTCCTTACTGGCGAGTAAGGTGCAGTGCTATATACGGAAGCTGAATAATTTGAGCTGCTACATTTTTCTGAGCCATCCTTTCAAATGGTGCTCTTGCCCTGCCTATTGTGGCTTCTGATCACTTCAGCATCATTTGTGTATGAGCTTCCTAACATGCTTCCTTGTCTTTTAAAAACTATTTATTTCAGCCTCCTCTAGTAATCTCACTGCTCAGTTGGTTTCAGTTTTGGTTTTTAATCCTGTTGTGTTGTAGAGAACATTTGGATATCAAAATCTTTGATCTCTGTGCTGCCTTCTCACAATGGGAATACAGAAAGAAATCATGTCTTAGGCGAGTGGCTGAGAAGCTGGGGGGGAGGTGCTCCTTCCTAATGTGTCATTAAGTCACAGCTCATGTAAGAAGGGGGAGCAGTTTTGTTACAAACATGAAAACATAAGATAGAAACAAAGCTGCTAATTAACAGGAGCAATTCAAACTACCCTCGGCTTACCAGTTTCTTTTAAATTAAGCTCTTCCCAGCTTTTTAAAAGCAGCAGGAGGAAGATACCGTTTCTTAACCTTTATTCTACGTTTGGGGTCCTCGGAGAGAGTGTTTCAGAAGCAATTGCAGATCCGTGTACTTACATTTATAAAACTAACATTGAGCTCTTTGGCGGTGTATCCTCGTTGGAGGTTGCGCCGGGCATACACATCGTAGTCCCGGACAATCCTTGTAATGATATCCGACGTGGAGATACCTTCCGTTCTCTGCGTTGGTACGAACATTCCTGAGCAAAGTGGGAAAAGAAAGCCCACTGAGAAAGCACGGCAGGCCCAGGCACTGCGGCGGGTAGCTGAGGATGAACACAAAAATGCCTGACCACAGATAAGAGACTTGCAATTCTGCCCATCGTATTCCCCGTTCGCTCCTGTTGTCCCTGTGAGCCTTCCACAATGCACTACGTTGCTGTACTGTTTATTTTTCCTCAGGTCTTCAGAAAAGCTAAAACTTGCCCTCTTCCCAGTGTCATCTGTTTTGTGGAAGTTACTAGACTGGCAAGGGCTACTGAGCTAGGAAGACAAAACCTCACAGTTGTGGCAATTCACTGAGCAGTTCTTTCCATAAGCATAGCCCTTGTTTAATGTTGTGAAAAAGAGTCGGGGGTTGGCTTTGTTCTGTCGAGTAAAACAGAGCAGCCTCTAGCCTTGGCCAAAGCCAGGAAGTGCCTTCAGGTAAAAGATGCATTACAATAACTGGGAAAAACCCTGAAGGTGCTTGTAACAGAAAGATGAAGTGTAATGGTAGTGTGAACAAACCAGGGTATCAGTCCCCACAGCCCCCATTTCATGTCCACCTGGCCACGACAGTGGCTGCAAAATAATTTTTACTGGTACAACAGATCAGTCTCTAATAAAACTGGTCATTTAGTAATCTGAGGAATATATTGCTTTTTAATTGCTCCTCATCAAGACATGATCGCTTGATCTGTTAGAGCAAATCACAAAGGCAATAAATAGTAGCAGGGTGCTAGCACTACTTTGTTTAGTAGCTATTTAGGGCTACAGAAATTACTACTATCACTTATATGTAATTGCAACATGGAGCTGCTGATGAGAGAGCACTGTGAGATAAGACTGGAAATGGTTTTGCAAAAAAAAAGCAATGCTTTGTCTTAAAGTCTCTATAGCTACTGGCAAATTAATCCTCACGTTCACTTGAAGTAGGCAGGCATTGCTAGCTAATTTCACAGGGTTAGAAAAAGATCTGGAGAAGGAATCAAGACGCTTAGCAGCCTCTTATGACTAAATGCTATGTGATATTTTTTTTTCTTTCTGATCTCTAATTAATAGTTTGCTAAAAAGTAGATTATTTTAATCATGAGCAGAGAGGTTTCCCTGATCATGCTTTTCAGGCTTGCAGCAGTCACTCAGGAAACTATTTTTGGAAGCAGTAAAACCCACTTTGAGCCAGAAGCCTTTATAGATAGGACTACAGGAATACATGAACAAAATCTAAGCCCTACCCTTGCTAAGCCAAAAGCTGAATTGTTTTCAAGCAGGTGCACTAACCCATGTATGAGAACATTACCTTTAGTCACTGATTTTGCTTTCATGTGCTTCATGTGTTGGATTGATTCATGTTTTCCAAACTAATTGTTAACAGATGTGTACAGGTTTAGTCTGTACACTCTCACCCAGCTCACTCTTGTCCATACACCCTCCCACCCCGTGAAACCAGGGGGGAAATGGGAGCCTATGGGAATCGACACAAGGAGCTCCGCAGTTCTTACCTGCTTCTCTGCTCCCCAACAACCTGCTGTGGGAAAATGGGAGTACTGGAACTAAGGAAAATGCACAAATGCACCCACAGCATTGGTCTATTTAAAACAAAAACCTCTAGGAGAAAGGGGAAATTCATTATCATAATAATGCTTTCTGGAGCATTAGGACTATTACAGCACCAAATTTCACAACTCCTCACAAATAAGGTGACATTATGTCCCAGTTTCCATATAACAAAATTCAGCCATACAAGATTGCTGTCGCTTCTCCAGCATCTGGCAGTGATTGACAAGTCTCTGAAGCTGTAAGTCCAAACTCTATTCTGCAAAGTTTGAGTTTCTCATCAGGACACGTCTGTGCTGTACCTATGCCCGACAACAGCAGAGAAGGACGTGCTGGGTTTGGGCACTCTCCAGCTCAGTCTGGTAACGATGCAGTGACACCAAGGGCTCCTGTCATTTTGTCCTGTGCACTCAGCACGTTATAGAAGAAATGCAAAGTAGCTGCCTGTCCAGCACACATGCTGTATGTCCCTTGGTGACCTGCCCTTACCAGGGATACCTTTGTTCCATTGCCTAGAAGTAAGCTGGTGCTGGCTCTGAAACTGTAGTTTCAGAAGCAGTTCCCAAAGGACGCTTGTAAGTCTGATACAACAGTGAGGTTTGCAAGTGGAAAAAGATCAAGAACTGCTGCTATAAAAAGCTTATTCTTTCAGCTCAGGTCAATACCTGGTCTGTTGCTGCCATTGTATAGCTTGAGAAGGTCACTTTGTACGACAAATTACCATCAGGCAGATTCACTCTGGAATTTTTTTAAGCTTCCAATATACATGTTTATGTAGACCAGGAGGACGGATTCGCCAGGGTTCAAAGCAGCACCTCCTGGGAGCAGGAGAAGAAAGGTATGATACATTCCTCCTCCTGCACTCTTCATTCTGTTAGGGTAGCTGCTTGCTGGCAAACAGGGGCTTCACATTATCTCCTCAGATTTAATTCCGCTTCCTCCAACTGAAGAGATGCAAACTCCTGATGACTTCAGCGTGTTCGTGTTCAATGTAATGCGGTACGCAACCAAACTGCTAAACAGTAATGGCAAATGAATTACTCTGGTACTGATTTAAAACTTCTGCCAGTGTAGGGAACAGAAAACCTCCATGCAACTCAGAAGCGGATCCTAATGACTCCTGAAGGCTGCCTGTGCTTGCCTGTATTCAGGACTGGGCTGTGTGAAGGAGTCATCAGTTTGTGGTTATCAACAAACCACTGAAGTTGGCTGGGCTGCTGTGGGAACTAAACTCATTTTCATCCGTTCAAAGCTCTTAGATGAGCACCCTAAAATTGTTTTAAAAACCCACGTGGGACTCTTTCATGACAGATCTGAATGGTTTCCTGGGATTATGGCAGGAATTCAGCCAAGGACATCCTTTGTGGTTTTACAAAGTGAATCTTTTTGCTGAAGTCAGCCGTACCTACCGTTAGGGTGTAAGAGAACATGACATTATCTCTACTGCTTCTCTTTCAGCAGCTGTGCTCAAAAGGCAGTAAAAGAATTTGAGCTGAGACTGTAAAGGGAGGTGCTTAAAATGTAAAGTTGCCCTTACCTGCCTCCTTTATGTGTTTGTATACATCATCCGAGCCAGCGGAGGAGTACGGGATGTCATCATGGGCTACAAAGTCAATCTGCCAGTGAACAGAAGAAGAATCACATGCCACCATCACTGAATTTTGGTTCAGTGGGAGGTCGTTGTGGAGGATCATCTCTTTTCTCGCCTTCAGCTGATTTGTTTTTGACATTCTCATCCTAAAGCCATCACCTAGAATATTGCACTAGATTTAGGCCTACAACTGCTATGTTGTGTGATCAATTATGAAAGAACAGCAAGCTTGTCTCCAGAAGCACTGCCATTAACACATCACTTTGGCTGGCTCTGTGTGATATTCTGTAGAAAACTTAAGATATTCATTCCTGCTTTTGCTGCTACTGGAAGCGTTAAGTCAAGTGTCAAAGCCTTGGCTTTCAAACCCGTGGAGGCAGGATTATTGATTCTGCCTCCTTGGAGCTGTGCGTATATACATGTATACCTAGTACTGTCATGCTGTCCTTTCATCATCCAGTGATGTGGACATTAAAATACATCCTAATTAATTATACTTTTGTTAAAATTTATATATATATTGCAAGCCAGTCAGTAGGATATAAGAAATTCTATCTTGCCTTTTAGGGGGCACATGGCATTTTTTACATATTTCTGGCCAATCATTGCACCTGCTGACATTAAAAAGGAATGTGCCTTTAATTCAGGACCTTAACAGGACTTTAGGCGCTACGTGATAACTTGATAGCTCATGATTTCCTTTCTTGATGATTCATGATTTCCTTTCCTGAAAGTTAATTTGTGAATAACTCTTCAGTGTTATTTTGCCATTCACAAATCCCACCACATAAATCATCTCAGCACAGTGAGGAAAAAAAGGCAAGACAAATATAACATTTTCTGACAAAGATGGAGGCAAGCAAGGCCACATACTATTTTGGTGACTGGAATCAACTAAATAAAATAATTTGCTCTAGCTTATAGAATTTCACAGACTTGCTGTTTATTCTCAACTGTCAGCCTATAAAGCAGAAGGGAGGGATAAGGGGAGGAATGTACCTTATGTTTTTCAAGGAACTCAGGTGTCAGTGTCCAGGGTGCATCTCTGATGACCTCATCCACATAACGACAGTGTCTGAGGGCTTCATATCGCTCAGTTTCATTCATCACAGTGAAGCCTTTGAATTTATGAGTTAAATCATCACTGCAAACTAAAATATGGAAGTATCAACAAAATGGCTCCATATACGTAGAATTAGCAAGACCAGCAGTTGATTGTTTCCTGATAAATCCATTCAGCTTAGCTAATTTTGAGGTGCTCCAGGGCATCTAAGAGTTCTGCTCATGACTGGCAGGTACAACCATAGAGACATCCTTCTCTTTCTGGAGCTTCAGCCAGAACCTGAGTGAAATATTGTAGCACACCTCAAGCAGTACTATATGCACATGTTGAGGTAACTCAGTCCCACTGTAAGTGGGGATTACATGGGCTGTGAAATTTCAGGGGTGATGGCCAATGCTTTAAAAACAATCAAAAAGTGCATTGTCAGGAATTACAGAGTGCTTGCAAACTTCATGTATCACAAAATGGTCGAGGCACCACTGGACATCACCTCCTCACAGCAGGGCCAACTACAGCAGGTTGCTCAGGGCCACATCCCGTTGAGTTGCCAAAGATGGAGACCTCTGGGCCTCCTGCTCCTGATTTTTGTTCTTAGGTAAACAATGCCCTAAGTGATGAATTTGCCAAAAAAGTTCTAAATCACAGCAGAACAGTTTCTCACTAAATAAATACTGATGGAGAACAAGTCATGGCAGATTTTATTGGAATCTGAGTTTAGTTTTGAGTTCAGCAGGAACTCAATAGGAAGAGAAGTGAGGCTTGTGCCACATTCAAATGGGAAATTGCAGAAGGAAGCCTCATGGAAAGGACTGGGAGAAGCCATGGAATAAGCAAGTCCAGAAATCCTGCATCTTAAACTCTGGATGTACCAATGCTTTGTCACATTGCTTTTAAAATGAGTGGAAGCAACACCACACCTGTGTTACCAAAGGACTACAGAAGTTAGGTATTATCTTCCAACCCACATAATGTTGCATAAAACACAGTGACTATTCCCACAGCTGTAACTCTGTCCAATATTACAGCTACCATAGTCATTTGACACCCCACATGGAATAATGTGATACCCATTTATAGCTGGGTTGAGAGTGGTTGTCGTTCATCACAGGTCAAATCTATGCCTTGTGGATCTCACTTGTCTATGACATCGGGACAAACAGTAAATGTACTTGACAAATGATAAATGCATCATTATTAGTGCTGCAGGGAAAGCGTGAGAGTAGCTCTACAGCTGCTGCTTCTAATTTGAAAACATCAACCTATCTAGCAAGGCGCTGGCAAAGATGCAGTCTTTTTTGAGACCTAAAATGGATGGTCTTGCTGTGATGGTTGTTAAGGACCTTTAAAGCAGGAAAAATGTAGGAAGGCTGAGATAGCCCTGGAGTTTGTGCAAAATTTAAAGCCAGATAATAACATACATATGAATTTCAGCTAGTGAAATGCTACTCTATCCTATTATGTCATTTTTTGATGCCTGCTGATAAGAAATTTAATGGAGATCAAAGCATTTTCAGTAGAAAGATCTCTTCTGAGATGATTGTATTTATATTTATTTACAGCCTTTATGTCATCTTAAAGCTACCCTCTCCTGGAAGAAAGGGTCTACTGAAATTATTGGAAAATAGTAATTTTTGCTTGAATCCCATAGAAAGGTTTGATTTCATTTCTTGATTACTGTTTTTTCATGTACAGTGCAGACACAATACCTCTGTATTACCTTTTGATTCTGTCATCCTGCTCTAATGGCTGATTTGGGAAGGTATAAATATCTATTAAAAAAAAAAAATCTTAGCTCAAAATAATTGTCTTCACAACAAGAAATAAAAAGGCTTGGTTGTGGTGCCCACAAAGACACATGACACCAGTGCTTTTGCAGCACAAATTGTATGTGGGTGTGGAAAAGTGCCCATTTTTTAAACATGCTAAGATGCAGAGTGCCTTGCTGGGAAGAGGTGCTGATGAGTGCTGGCTGCTTTGTCCTTCACTCCAAAAACAAGGGCAAAGCAAAGCTGTGCTATGAATTTCAAAGCAGCCAGGCTCTTGCCCCAGAGCTCCTTCTCTGATCTGGGACACCCTCCAGTCTTTTAAAAGGAACAAAAAACCTTGGTTTTATTTTTTTTTTAAACCTCACAGTCTTGCACCTCCACTAGCATCTTCTGCAAGCTATCTGGCTCAGCAGGAAGATTCCTAAATGTTTCCTTCATAACAAAGGGATATCTCCTTTCCCTCCCATGAAGCTCCATGGGAATCGCCACAATTCATAAACTTAAGAACAAAACCAAAAAGTGTGTTTATAAGGAGGTTTTTCTTTTCCTCTTATTTGGTCTTTTCCCCCCACACTTTCAACTGATTTGAAACAAAGATGCAAAATAATGCATCTTATGAAGTGTCTGAAGGTTGCATTTGCATTCACATTCACTTCATCATCACTGCTGTAAGCATCAGAGCAGCTGAATGCTGCTGTGACATGTTTATGTGAAGCATATCTCAACCCCAAAGGCTGAGAGAAACTGGAAATGCATCTTTACAAGGCCTCAGGAGAGAAGGGCTTGCACAGCCAACTAGGCAGGATGCAGCCACGCTCTGCTCTGGTGACTCCTCAGGCATGCACCAACTGCTGAACAGCTGTCAGCCAGTCACACAACAACAACAAAAAAGAAGAAATTAATAGCAAAAAACACTGATAAGAAAGTAACCTGCCCAGGGACACTCGTAAGCTGAAAACTACCTTCAAATCATGACCTACATTTGGGTCTCCAATGATAACAGGCTGGATTTAGCTTCTCTGCTGATGCTGAAGGCTGGGTCTGCACACACAGTACTGACCTGGCAGCCAGGAGATGTGGGCTGTGCCTGGCTGACAAAGGGACCGAGGAGCCAGAAATAAATGAGCGGTTGATCTCATTCACTCATCTCCATCTTTGAACAATTTTGAGCGAATAACTGGAAAAGGTAAATTATTCATATGGAGCTATTCTAAGCTTAGAGTCACGCAGGCACCTGCTTTAACTAGAATGGGAATAG
The DNA here is from genome assembly GCA_025769975.1 of Gallinago jamesoni. Lineage (NCBI taxonomy): Eukaryota > Metazoa > Chordata > Aves > Charadriiformes > Scolopacidae > Gallinago > Gallinago jamesoni. Next base: position 123,319,958 of record JAOQGH010000001.1, on the reverse strand, counting down.
TGCCTGTGCAGCTGAGGGCAGAATTTGACTTTTACTTTAATTGACGCAATTGTGAGATGTAATTCAAGGCAAATCACCTATAGAAAGCCCCTGGAGTGGAAGTAGCATTCAAAGTCATAGTGTATAAACAGCTGGGGGTGCAAGCACAGCAATAACTCTCTGATACTGAAGCACAGAAGGAAAAATCTAGTGCAATAAATAACTCTGATCTTACCTCCTACTAATAAGTAGCTATTTGGGAAGAGGGTTTTGGCTTGCATAAGAGCTCTAGCATGGCCAGAGTGGAAGAGGTCAAATATCCCATCTGCATACACTCTGACAGGTCTGTCAACTGTGGAGAAAGAAACACAACAGTGATTTTTCAGACCGAAAACAAGTTGCACTTAATTCTTACTGAGCAGGTTTTGGTTCTCTCATCAGATGATTGCAGAGATTTACCCCAGTTTGGATGGTCAAAATGCACCATGGGTGAAGTCGCACTATTTTATCCTGCTCATTACTTGTTCTTCCTTGTACTCTCTGCTGTTTTCTCTCAGGCTTTGCCTATTTATTATCATCCATCATCTCCATATTCTAATTTAGCAAAAATGTCATCTTCCTTCCTCATTCAGAGTTCCACCATATGTCTTGTTCTTTTCTCTCTGCCTTCCTAGTCAGTTTTGCCTTCCGGATTCTTACAATTTTTCCTTATTTTTTTTCCTATCATCTCCCTTTTCTCCTCTTGTCTGTGACTTTCTTTTTTTCCACAGCTTACCGCTGCAAAAATGTATTGCTTATCTCTTTCACATAAATCTTTCACTTCCTCTTTCCATCCTTTCCCCAGGCTCTACTCTCTAATAAGCTGATCATTTCTTTTTCTCACCATCCTTCTGCTATCACTCATAACTCTTGCTTTCTGTACAACATCTTCAGCAGCAGCCTCCAGGTAGAAAAAGGACTTGCTTTACCAAATTACAAGCTTGGCAGCTGTGCCACAGAGAAGTCACCTCCAAGCAAAAGGACAGCAGAGATGACAGCAACAGAGCTCCAATGGACGGTGCTTCAGTGCTACAGAGAGATACCTCTGCTGTCAGGACATCCAGGGGTCAACATAAATAAGGGGTCAACGCTGTTCCTTGCAGAGCTAAGTGGAAAGCTGGGGCTTACCTCTATAAAGTGTACATACTTTAGAAGCTTATTTTTTAAAAGAATCTTATGGAATTTAGAGGGGGGATGAAGTATGTATTTGGGAATTTATGTAAAATCATCCTGTTTCCCCAGCCCAATCACAAAGGTAAGTCAGTCTGGAAAAACCGTACAGATAAAGAGTTCCAAAAATTGGGCATGCTTTCTTTTCAAAGGGCAAATGGCCTTTAAAGCCACCTAAAGTCCAATGTGATCAACAAGAATATCAGTGAAAGATCTGTACAGCATACAGAGGCAGTACAGAAAAAGAATCCGGGAGGTAGCCACTGCACAACACAACTTCAAGGCCATCTGGAGTGGGCTGGCAAGCCTTCCTTCTGACCAACATACAGACATCCACGAAAACATCAAACTCTAAGGTTGAAACGTTTTCTCTAGCACAAGGTAACAGTCCGCTTGTCACTGATTTCTTCCCTATTACCTGAGAGCACCAGATACCAGGCTGGCCTTTCTGCTTCCCAGCGGCAGGCACAAGCCAGCATGAACAGCCATTTGTAAGGGAAAGCCTGTGCTTTGGGAGTGCCCAGGGTCCTGCTGATGTTGCTTTCTACACATACCTGGTGTTCCCAGGCGGGCTTGTGCAATGGTTAGCTTCTCATGGGGGGCTTGGCACTGACAGCTTGTTTCGTCTGCAAATGGAGCAGGTGCCGTCAGAGTCTGGAAGGGGAAAAGAAAACACAAGAAAGTCAATTTGTTCCTTCCATCAAGTAGTTAAAAAAGAACCATTTAACTGTGTCAAGAAGCTGTAACCAGGCTTAGTGCTGATTTGCTCCCTGGGGATTTTTGCTTTTTGGTCACCCCTGAGCATACAGAATTTGCACAAGGTGAAATTATGAGGAAAATAAAGCTTTCCAAACACATCCTGCAACTTAATTATTTGTCTCTGTTGAGAAGCACAGGCATTTCTGAATTGGTGCAGATAGATAATTTTTCATTTTGGCAAGGTTGAAGTCGAGTTTCATGGCCCACGCACCTTAATCCTTGCTTTGGTCCCAATGAGTCCAAAGGCTTAAGTATTCTAATGTGTACGTAGCTGGAAAAACTAATGGGGATTTAGAAAGCTGCAAATGGGCCACCTCCTCACAAGCACCAGTTCCTCTCACTGGCAAGACACCAGTACACATGAGTGGAACTACAGGTTGATTTGTTGTTTTTAATCAGAACCTTGTATAATTTTGAGGAGCCATTCAAAATAAAGGCAAGACTGCAACCAGAAGTCCAAGCTAACTGAGCTGCAACTCCTTTCTCTGGTCCAACGCACACTGTAATAGTACTAAAATGCTCTAACTGGGATCACAGCACCACAAGGATACTTGCTCTGAAGCAATTATAACCTAAAGATCTAAGAGAGAGAGTAAGGACGTGTGACGAACGATGTGGTGTTATCTGCCAGGAAACCTGATTACAGAAATTACATTTTCTGTTCATGCCTATGTAGGAAGTTATCAGCAATCAGAATCTCAGATATTTATTATCTGCCATATGGTCTGATATGAAAAAACATGCTTCTGCTGCTCTTGGCTTGAAATCGTTATGAAATCATAAAAACAGCAAACTACCATAAGCTGAGTTTTGGGTTGCTATGTTTTTGTGAGATTAGGTGGTGGCTGAGACAAGCTGAAATATGTCACTTACTTTGTCTCCACCATGACTTGGCAGGGACCTCATGGCCTTGAAGCTGCAGCTTGGTTTGGTTTTGACAGGGACCATTTGTGCAACGCACAGCTGTATCAGTTTCAGCATCTATGGTTGATGGCAGCAGAATCTCTCTTTCCCTTTTAACTTTTTTTTCCAGCTTTTGGATGTGAATGCTTAATCACTGAGCTTTCTCAGGCATTTTCTTTAGCGTGCCTGAGACAATTTTAAGACACATCATGCCTAATTGCTGCTGACCTCTGAGGTCACTGGCTTGTTGCATGCAAAGCTCAGAGGACAGTAGTGCAAAGATTTATAGTGAGCTAAGCTTCATATCCGGCTCTTTCTGCTGTTTTACTATTAATTTTGTTTACTGAAATCACTAAATTTTTATTTAGATTGCTTTTTTTCCTCCTTCCACTTTTCTTTCCTTTTTCTTCTTAATCTCCAAGGTTGCAGGAAATCATCTGAGGTAACGTTAATATCTTAGTGATAAAAATCACAGCTTCTCTGCATAGACAAGGTTAAAAATGGAGAAACTATGACCAAGTCCAAGTTTCTGTCTGGATTTTGTGGACAGGCACTGTTCATCAGGCCACCCACGCTGCACAGTGTAGAACATTACACATAATCATACCATGCCAGCTTCTTCCTTTATTTTCTAAATACTGTCTTTTTGCTTCTGGCTTTGTGATCGCTGTGTGCTAACCTGTCTTTTTATCTCCAAGCAAGGTCAAGTTACACAGCAGCCCATACAGCCTGCTTCCCGCTGGGATAAAGAGGAAGGCAGAAAAGTTAAAACAATAATGGCTATGGTCTGAGGCCTGCAACTGGTAATCAGATCCTAGCTTGGCAGAGGCTGTTTCCTTGGAGATTATTTGAAGAAAATAGGCCTGGTTTGCAGCAAGATATTTTTTTGTCCCTCTAGGCAAACACAGTGGTGCTTTTTATCCATGTAAGCACCTTTGCAACACCAAGATTTTTCTTTTGGTCTCTGCTCAATGGAAAACCACCTCTATTAGCTTCCCATCGGTCCAGCTTTTGTGAATGCTCATCATTAAAGCTCGCTTTAAGGCCGAGGGCTTAGAACCAGACTTGTCAATATTCCCATTATTCTGTGATGCCTCAGTCACTGAATATGAAAATACATTAAATAGATTAAAATCAGCAATATTCTATCAAAGAGAAGGCACATAGAGAAATGCATAAAGACCATGTGCTGACAGATCAACTGAAATACAGCAATAGTTTCCTAATTAGTATCTAATATTATTTCATTTTATCTGGTCTAGAAAAAATGTTGCTGAGCTTAACAAAATCATCTTATGAGTAAAATAAGATGAGCCCATTTTGTTTGTATATAACAGCATAAGATAAAATATTTCAAGAAATTATTAAGAACCAGAAGTAATTTATCAAACCTCTTTCAGTTTCTATATAATTACTTGCATTCTTTCCAGTTTCTTCAGTAATAACTAGAATTGGGAGAAGAGTGCAAGTCATTTATATAGCTGCTTTTTCATTTTGTTTAATCCATTAAAGTACTTTTAGAAGTTCGCTATAGTGTTGCCAATAATCAGATGGTTAGACAAAGACTTTGTGCAAGAGTACTTCATCTTTCTCTGACAGATTTTTCCCTTCATCTGCACCTTCATTATTTTCTAAGCATTAACATTTTGCAATTACTCAAGCAAGACAAATTAGCCTCATGTTTTGGACCAAGGTAAGCTTCTGCAATCTGTATCATTCTGTAGCAGGGTGCTCTATAGCCTAAGTATGAGTTCAGTGATGAATTATCTCTGTTTGCTCAGCACCTGCCTCCTCCTTGTATTATTTGATATTCTTGTACTGGAAGCCTCAGTAAATTAATCCATAGTCACCTATTCCCTGACTCTCTCTTTTCTCTCATCAATCATGTTTTCCAGGCTGAAACGCTTTACCCCATTTATTTGTTCCTTGTTGGAAGTTCGTCTACAACTTTGACTATTTTTGTTGCCCTTCCCTGTTAACTGCAAGGTGATTTCTACAGTGCTCAAAGTGCTAACTCTTCCAATTTCTAGAGCTTTAATAGACAGGAATAGAAAATTATTTACATGGTGCTCACACTTTGCAGTTATCTTTGATGACATAAAGACCTTACACCTGGTGTCAGCAGGGAGATCTTATTTTCATTTAAGCAGTCCAAATGCCACATCGTTACTGTATTATTAATATGTGGTGTCTAGAGAAAGCCTATTATATGTCATAAATGAAGAAGTCATTTTAATATTAGAACTTGTTAGTGGTATTTACCACAGAAGATGTTAAAAAATTCTTACAATGCAAGTCCTGTTCCCTAGAAATGAAAATGCTGCATTCAATTATAATTAAATTCACTTCCTAAATATGAAAGTACTTGAAAGCATCATGTCCAATAATCCTAGCATATCAGAAGCAACTCATTTTATGACAAGTTTAAATGGTGTCTTACTTGCATTCTCACAAATTTGCAAAATTACTGAATGATGCTCAATAAACTTCAGGAAATTAAAAGATGGAAGGTAGGTATAGAAAGGCTTCCTAGCAAATGCCTCACAGCCCCATTTGCACCCAGTAATGTCTTTGTAACCTGCAAATATATTTAGTGAGACAGTAGCCCAGACAGGAGAGTACAGTGTGGCAGGCAGCCCTGAGCTGGTTCTGTGGCCAGGATATTTTATGAAGAAACCCTACACAACTGCTAGAAGCAGCTTATTTTCAGTTATATCTTTTTGCTGCCTTTTTATTATCGCTCTTCATACTCTCTTAGGCTACTGTAGCCATTTAACTTAGCTGCTAGTCAGCAGATGAGCATTCATAGCTTATGTTGCCAATGGATTAAAAGTGGTCAGTGATTTGTAGAGGAACAGGAGTCGTACCACTGAAATAACAGGTCAAAAGTATGAGCACCTCCAGACCCTCTCTTTTGTTTACAGCCTGTAATATGAAATAATTAGTTGTGTTATTGTTTGTTTTCTGGGTGGTTTTGTTTGTTTGTTTGGGTTTTTGGGTGTTCGGTTTTTTTACACAACAGCAAGGATGACAGAAATATTTTTGAAATTGGGCAAATATAGACCCATCTCTGCCATTGCGCATCTGCCATTACAACTCTGCCTGCAGGGTTATAATGTAACATGTGCCAATGGAAGGAGTTAATAGTTTCAATTTATTTTTTTATTTGCGCAGCTCACCACGTGACATAGACAAAATCATTGTTCTCTCAGTAAAGAAAATAGTTGGTTTGTCATCTATGATTTTGCTACCAACAAAAGTCTAAGAAAATGTCAGATCTTGGATCGTACAGTTACCAAAGCAAAACTTGGTAGAGCAGGCTGGGCTTATGCTTATAAAACAATTAAGCCGGCAGGCAAATTCTGTGGGAGGTCTGATGCTGTAATCTCCTTTTATCTCAGAGGCAGTATTTAAAACAGATAACTGATTTCACTGGAACAAATCACATGGGTAAGATCTGCTCATAGGAGGAAAGATTATTTTGGGAAGCTGCTCCTGATGTTGACAAACAATAATTACAGAGCAGGAAACGCTGATATCAGTTTTAAGGAACATTTAAGAGAAAAACGCTACCTCTTGAGAAGGAATTAAAAATGCATGCTGAGTTTCTGAAGTATGAATAACCTTTGCAAGTGGAAAGACTGTTAAGGACTACCAAGGGTTTCTCTTAGAGGTTCAGGGAGTGAACATTGTGAAAAATGAAAATCGCATTGTCTCATGTATTACCTTTAGTAACCTTGAGCAATTTATAAGCAATTAAATTGTAATTGAACGTTACTGGTGGGTGCCTCCAGGTAAACTTCTAATGTGTGTATCAAAGAAAAGCTAGCCTGTTCTCCCACAGTTCTTCTGACTCAGGGAGGTGGATGTAAACTAAAAATAGGGCAAACTAATCTAATAAGAACAATAATTAAAAAAAAAATACCAATCTGTTTGCAGGCACTCCAAATTGCCTTATTCTCAGTTGCTTTTTCTGGGCTTTTTCTTCAATCAAATATACTTTGCTTGTCATCATTATTAAGTCAGTAAGGATCAACTGCAAGATGCAATTACAAATGGAAGACGTAATAGAAAAAAACACTGCCTTCTCAAGAAGCACAACGATGTATATATGTACAGATTCATAGATTATGAAACCAGAACAACAATTATATAATCTAGTCCAATATTTGCAAAAGAATTTCGTGACAAGATATCTACGTGACAGCCATGACTTTTGATTGAACTAGAACACGCTATTTAGAAAATAAAATCCATCCTAGAGGTATGATGGGTCCCAAGTCAAGCAAAACTCAAGTGAAAGAACTGCTGAGGAAGCATCTCAATCTCCTTGATCACCAGCTGGAAAAGAAATGTGACCCTTGGCAGTTAACCCACCTGAGCCTGCTCCCCTGGCACCGCTAGAAGGAGCACGACGTACGAGTGACCCAGGTAGGACTCACTGAAAGAACAAACTGCAGCTGAAAGAACAAATTGCAGCACAGGCAGCGTGCAGCCTGTGATCCTACATGTCCTCCTGTCCTGGTGGATAGAGACTTAGCCAAGCTGCCGCCAGCTGTCCTAGCGCTGAGGAGGGATATGCAGTGTTTCGGGATAAAGAAGGATGTGGCTCCTTCAACGGGGCACTGGATACCCATCGGCAGCCTGTGGAGGCCATGGCAGACCCACGCTGCCCTTAGTGCATTTGCCATTCAAAGCTGAATGGCAGGTGCTCGCTGGCCCACAATTAACACCATGGTCAACAGACCAAAAACGTGCAACCAGGGCTCTAACGCCACTCCGTGTTTCATTGATCAATCCAGAAACTGGAGACAATATCAGTTTGTATTTTTTTGACTTCTCAGACTCATTTCTTTTGACTTGCACATTAGTGTACGCACCTCGTGCATGCCTCAAAGGACCTAACTTCAGCCGTAACATCAGCAAGGGTTAATCTACTGAAACCAACTGAGTTATAGCTAAGACATTGGGTGAGTATGGCCCGGTGTTCAATCTCTATTTGTGCTTCTACGTAAAGACACTTAATGTCTATCAACTATTTCATGGCAGATGTAGGACAGCATTTTGTGTAAGCCATTACTCAAAACAGAGATATGTTGAAACAAACAAACAAACCAACCAACCAAAAAAAAAACCACACATTTTTTCCTCCTGCACAGGAGGCATGTACTCTCTGCAGTTCCCCAGCTGGCAGGCAGACCCACCTTGGGAAGAAGTATTTTCCCACAGGGAATGCACTGGGCTTCTCTGTCAGATCCCTGATTCATCCTGTGCCTTTCACAAGAGCTTTTCTTTCACCTTATGCCGTCTGTTTATGTGTGTGGGAAAGGAAAGCAGATTACGTAGAAACAAAGGTATAAGCACATACTGGGATAGACAGTTAGCAGTTAGTATTTGGCTCCAAATTCTGTATGTCTTCAGCTCCACACCCATGTATGTGATAAGCTTCTTTTTAAATTTTATACATATGTTATGTTATAATGTTGTATGTTTTTGAGGAGGGGGAAGACAGAAACTATTTATAACGGTTTTCTACTCCATTTTAAAGATATGACACAAACTTCCACAGTAACAACAAGAGCACAGTTTAAGAAATTGGTAATATTCTCCTAATAAAAGCTGCTTCTAAACTAGCATTGCATATACACATTTGCAGGCAAGGAATACAATACATGGAATGTAACGTTTGCTCCCTGTGTTTATGTGTCATTTGTGAATCCTGCAAAAAATATCTGTAGTTCTGCATATCTGACAAATTCATATTGCAACATATTTTTGCAAAGACTATGGCATTTCAGAATCTGTGCCAATTGCATATCCTTTAATGTAGTAAAGGCAAATCGCAGTAGATTTTTGGTGTCCAGGGGCAATTTTTTTTTTAAGTGCAGCAAAGATTGCTATATGTCCCCAAGCAAAACTACATTTGGCATGTTTTTTATGGATTTGTGCTTTTATGTAGTAGCCAGCATTTATGAAATTGAAAATTAATCCAGAGCAAACCCCAAACTTGTGAAGGACCAAAAAGATATTTAGTGAAATAAAGTGACTTGGGGTTCCTTAAATATAAGGCTCTTTACATGTATATTTATGCTTAGTTCCACTTTGAAGTAAACAGATGGCAGACCCTCTAAGTCATAACATCACGTGAGAGAGAGTCAGATGCATGGGACACTTTAACCACAATAAAACCCCCTAAATTGATCATTTGCTCCTCTGAATAAAATTGCATATTCATTTCAGTGATACAAAAAAGATAAATATGAAGATCTATGGAAGTTCATGGAAATAAAAAATTTGAAATAATTCTAGAGGTTGTATCAGACCCTCTGAAAACACTTGTTTGCAAATATGAAGGGAGTAAGACACCCAAGGATGAAAATACAGGAATCCAAGCATACACACTTTTCTTGCAATTATTTCAAATTTTGTGCTTAACATTTCATTGTTTAACAGCAGCAACAGGGAAAGCATCTAGAGGAGTCTATTGCCCCCTTAAACTATTATACAGCTCCAGGGAGTGAAAGTACTGAAACTTTCTTGTCTGCCTTTTATAAAATAAAATAAATAAAAAGAGACAAATGTTTTCCAATTGTACTTGAATAATTTGAAAAAAAATAATGCATGTATTCTATTCTAAAAAAAAATTGATAAACAAAATGGCTAAAGTAGCTCATACATAAAATGATGTGACAGCTCTGATCTTCAATTGCACCTGAGAGACTTCTCCAAAGTACTGTAGATTCAGTGATCCCAAGGTATTTGGTGCCTAATTCCTATTGAATTGTAAAAGACTGTAGCTCTGAATATTAAGACTGAGGCCTGTCTTGGATAACAGAGACATAAAATACAACGAAAAGAACCTTTCTGCTTGTTCAAGGGAAAGATGAGAACAAGAAGTAGGTTTTAAACTTTGTTTTCAAGTAAGTTTCGATGCGTATTCGTTTTTTCTTTATCTGCAGCACTGTCCTTATAAATTGCCATTGTTTCCTTTTGTGAAAGACACTATCTGGAATTGCCTTCCTGAACAAGGTCCGTTGAAATGCCTGTTTCCTTCAGAGGGAGGAGTGGTAATTCTCAAGGTGCACATGGATCCTCCAAGGAGCTGCCTATATGTGGGACCACAGTCTTGTGGGATCAAAGTCAAACTTTTGATTCCAAGGGTCATAAATAAATTATAAAATTAAGCTACATAAGGCTTTGTACTTACTCTTTGGTATTTCCTCCTTTGGTATCTCTGCTTGCCTCACCTAGGGACCTTTCTAATACAGGCAAAGCCTAAGGTTGGGATCCTCAGGCTGACATCCACAGCCCAGCAGTGCTCTGCAGCTTGTGGAAAGTTGTCTGGGGCAACTGCCATACCTTGAATGTGCACCATGGTATGACCAGCAGCGATCTTTATCCCATTTAAAACAACGAAAGCTCCCATGGCCAACCAGCAGTTTGGTTCAGAAGAGAAATGAATAAATGCAAAACCATACAAACCAGGATTGGAGAAAGGTTATTTGTGGGTTTTTTTCTCATTACAAAACTGCTAAAATCACCATTATTGATAAAGCCTGCGACTCTAATTGGTTTGTTTCTCCACTGTGCATTGAGACTAAAGTACATATGTCGTTCAGGGAGAGATTTTTCTGGCATTCAGATACGTAGAAGTTAAGAACGCAAAGAAGGCAAAGATCAAGTAAGAGATGGACCAGGGGAATTGACTGAAATGTTAATGCTCATTAATGCTCTAGTTGGTTAAGAAAACCCAAAGAGTGTCTTGGGAAAAAATTAATGGCAATTTATATCACAACAGTACTAGGCACTGGAAAACATCAGGTTTCAATACACATTGAAACTTACCTGAGAATTGCCTTCAATGTCCCCTGTTCTCCTGCTCTTTGAAGGATACAGGGGTTTTCTTTAGTCCTACTGTGACACTTTCTGCCAAGCTAGCAGACTCCATAGCCTAAAATCAGAGGACCTAGTGGCAGATATCCATTAAAAATATTCACAGTCTTAAGGCTTTAAATAAATTATTCCTTTTTTTTTTTATGAAAAGGATGACAACTATTTCAGAAAATAAGTCCCTTTTCATCTTCTAAAATTTGTGCTGATTCTGAAGTTAATATTGCTTTTAAAAAAGCTTCTTAAAAATGATCCTATCTTAAGAACTTGAAAGCCCAGACAATTTATTTTAGAGACTGGACCTATGACCAGCATTAAAACATTATCTGTAAATATCACAGGCTTTACTTGCTGCCAGTTACATCACTCTGAGGTACCAAACCCATCCTGAGGTACTATCCTGAGATCCAAGATCCTAAAATGATACTAAAATGTAAACAAAGACGCCCTCTTTCATTTATATTAATGAAGTAAGTGACTTGGTTATTGGCCTACCACTATACATGCTGCCTTCAAAGGAGTGGGATCAGAGAAAATACTGAAGATCTTAAAAAAGATCTGATAGGAACTTGATACTCATGTTATTAGGTCATCTGTCAAGGGGTGATTAATTTTAACTCTTCAGGACACTAGTTCTGAATTCCTCTCGCTTAAGACACAACTTGACTACACTTGTTTGTATCACTCCTCATGCCCTAATCAAGTACGGTGTATTGCATTATACTTCAAGAGGCCTTTTTTTTTTTTTTTTTTCCTGAAGATAACATAGATCTGCTGATTGACAAATATCTCCTTATGAGGACACATTTTCCAGAAATCTTTATTCAAAACATCTCTATTGTCCATTATTAATTTACTGGTACTCAGGAAGATATAAAACATCATAATGAATTCCTATTTTATTCATGTACTCTAGCTGTCACCTTAATTTCCACAGAAATTACGCTGGAATGCATGATACTGTAAATACTGGCATCATATTGTCACTTCTTTCTTTAATATCTTTTAAAATGTCAGACTACATGGAGTAATATATTCAAACGGGTTGTTATACCTGAGCTTTTGACAGAGAAATCTTAGACAGCCGGTACGAACACACTGCAGTAACAACACGTGAACTAACTTTCCCTATTAAAACAGCTCCAAAAGCCTTCCATGAACACGTTAAGAGTTTTCCTTAAAGTTGATTCTAATTATAACACTAGCAAGTACAAAACATTAATTTAGGTCAGCTTCAATGACAGTTGCTATTTCTTGTCATATCTGAACAATGTCTCAACTACAGCATTGAATTTAATTACTGAAGTTTGATGTTTAAATACGCTTTAATTAGGACTGTGACTGAATTCTGGTGTTAAATGATCTAATTTCCAGCACTAAGCTGTTGCATCAGTCATGCACTTTCACACCTTGATATTGCCTCTGCGATTCTGTGTGTGCATATAGGTACTGCTATTATTATTTTTTAGCCACTTTGCCAGTGGTGCATACCATGCCGGGGAAAGGAGTGATCATTCCTGACAGGAATAACGAAAGGTTTAAATAAAATAGCAAGGAAATATTCTGACTATTTTAAATTAGCCCATGAAAAAAAAAAATTAAAATGTGGCTCTCAGATTCTTAGTTCCTGGGGTATAGCAGCTTTCTAAAGTTCGAAGGTCTGAGGGAGCCTTCCTTCCTCTATAACCAAATGAAAGGAGTTTTTACTATCACCCTCCTGGCTCTCTTCCACCCTACTGCACCCACACCTCCAAAAAACCCCACCGCTCTCCATGACTCTCCTCCTTGCACATCCCCAACCGAACTGGAAACTCCTCACCGGGCTCTGAAGTTGAGAAAAGTGTGTATGGGGGGGAAGGTTCCCCACTGCTGGGTGCGCTGACCCCGGCGGCGGGGCCGGCCTTCCAGGGCTCCGCGGGACCGGGAGGGTGACAGCCGGGGAAGGCGACAGCTGCCGGCCGCGGCGGGACGCGCCGGTGAGCGGGGG
>JAOQGH010000001.1:123170507-123300443 GCA_025769975.1 Gallinago jamesoni | reverse complement strand
GTTTTCTCCACAATATGCCATTAATTTCAGAGAGTTAGAGGAGGCCTAGCTAAAATGTAAAATTACAGAACACAAAATTGGTTCAGTTTTACTTCAAACCGGGACACTCTGTTATTTTCCTTTTCATTGCAATTATTTTTAATTGTTATTATGATTATTGTTGTTATTATCATTACTATATTATATTATTAAACCTTTATTATCACAACCCACGAGTTTTCTCACTTTTACCCCTCCAATTCTCTTCTCCTCATCCTGCTTGGGGGGTGGGAGGGAAGTGAGCGAGCAGCTGTGTAGCACTTAGTTGCTGGCTGGAGTTAGACCATGACAGAATTTAACTTAAAATGTCATGTTAATTCCAGTACAGTTTATATATAAATCATCTGAAATCCATAAATTGTTGAAAATTGTGGCTTCTGATGATGCCATTCATCTGTGCTTTATAGCACTGTTGAATAAGTGGGGCTACCCACTCTACAGTAGGTTGCATTCTTGGCCTTTCATGAACTACTTTTATAAGTACTTTCGAAGAAAATTGAGAGAAATTATTGTTGTTTTTTTTAACAAGAGGCTATCTATCTTCAATTTACTTTCCACAGTCTGAGAGATGGTCACTAAGTGTGTGCAACATTAGCTCTGTTTGTCCCGTGATTAGATTGTTCTGTTGTCCTTGCTAATTTCAACAATCAAGCTCTTCATTATTATGTTGTCAGGGGAAGATAAGAGATTTCCAGCAGTGGGACCTTCCTGCTGGATGCACAGAGGTTGGCAAGCACTTAATTAGCTAACCTCTGTGGGTTATTCCTGTCCCAGAACCCCAACTATCTAGTCAATCCACTCATCATAGAATCACAGAATGGTTTGGGTTGGAAGGGACCTTTAAAGGTCATCTAGTCCAACCCCCCTGCAATAAGCAGGAACATCTCCAACTAGATCAGGAGGCTCAGAGCCCTGACCTTGAATGTTTCCAGGGATGGGACATCTACCACCTCTCTGAGCAACCTGTGCCAGTGTTTCACCACCCTCATCGTAAAGAATTTCTCCTACCCTCTTTCAGTTTAAAACCATTGCTCCTTGTCCTATTGCAACAGGTCCTGCTAAAAAGTCTGTCTCTATCGTTCTTATTAAGCCCCCTTTAAGTACTGAAAGGATGCAATAAGGTCCTCCTGAAACCTTCTCTCCTCCGACAACTCCAACTCTCTCAGCCTGTCCTCATAGGAGAGGTGCTTCACCCCTCTGATCATCCCTGTGGCCCTCCTCTGGACCATCTCCAACAGGTCCAAGTCTATTTCTATTTGAAACAATAGTCTCATGATTTGGAGTAGATAGCTGACATTCAGCAGGTAGGTTGGTATTTTTGTCACGTCTCTCATAACTTTTCTAGACTAATCTGCCCCAGTTGTTCCAACAGTTTCCAATAGGTCATATTTTACAGATCTTCCCATTATCCTTCCTGTTCTATTTTGGGTTCTCTATAGATTTCTTCCAGAGTGGTGCAAGCACAGTACTACAGCTGCAACTTTACTGCTACCAAGAAATATAATGCTGACTATTACAGATCTCCCTCCTTTATATATCTCAGTATAAATTTTGTCTAAATGAGTCATATTCTATCTGTCCTGCTTCTTATTGTTACAGATAAAATACAATTTCAGAAAAATATCTTCCTATTTACATTTAAACTATGTTGTTATCCCTCCTTTCTCTTTTTTTCCCTCTTCTGGCTTTCCAGCTATGCACTCCAATCCCCTTAGATCCACAAAAAGCTAAGGCTACCTTTCTTGCATGTATTTGTATTGCACTCACTTCTACCCATTTTCAACTTCTCTGGTGCCTTCCTTTTCCCTCAGCTCAATTTCAAACTTCTTGGGCTGATCTTCAGTATTCTGTTACACTATCTTTTCCAGTATTATAAGTTTCCAACATTTTTATATCTCTCCATTGTTCTTGTAAACCTTTATCTTCCCATCTGTCAATTTTTCATGCAAGTGCCACAAATGCCTTCACAGTTTTCCCCCACACTATCTCAATTGCAAACCTGCCAACTAAAACAGCAAAAAAATCATACTGTAAACTGCATTCAAGTGATTGTTGGGGGCTCATGTTTAATATCTTCAATACCAAAAACTTAATAACTAGAGTTTTTCACAATCTGGGCAGACATACACACTTCATATAAAGGAAAGCATGTACTGTGAAACAATTATCTGCCAGCGAGTGTAGCTTTTACTAGTTATTAGGATTGTTTGACCCTGAGATCTTATTTCAGCTGCTTATAACTTTGCCACCTTTGAAACTTTTGATCTGATGTGTTACCAATTGGGAGACTTCTACCCACTAAGCAGCTATGGACAACTTCTACCAGCATAATGCAGTTGTTTCTGGAAAAGAGATTGAGAATACTCTGCAGATATTTGGGGGGGTTCTTTGAAAAACAGGGCAAACCCCCATCTTTTTTAATAAAATACCTCAAACCTCATTTAGTCAAAGGCTACATTTGCTACTTTTTTGATAAACTAATGTAAATTTGGGTCAGGGAAGGCGGGAGAAGGGGCCAAGACTTCCTAGAAAAATTCTGTTTTGTAAAGCCAGAATGAGGGAGGATAAGATGTAGACTGTAAAGAATGGGAAACTGTAAAAAACTGGAAAGGGAGAAAGAACCTCATACACTTTCTGGATTTATGTAGTTAAACACAAAAGCCAAGCTGTCAGACTCACATGAATCCCTACCTATCTTTTAAGTATGTCAATAAAACTATTAATCCTTTCACTGAATAATTTCAGTAAAGCTTCTCAAACCTTACCTATGTGCGCCTGCCATGCTGTGAAAGTTCTAGGACTAATTTGTCACTGTTTGCTCAGGTACGATATTGAAATGAGATCACTGTCACTTTTTCTCATATTCAAGCACAAAATAGCACTGACGTTTCTGTGGGATCTCTACTGTGTTTAAAAAGGGGTGGTATGGGCTGGTGTGTCAGACAGGTTCTTTTCACCTTTGGATGACTCAGAGGAGTGGGGCTTCACAATTGTCAGAAGTGGCCTTCTTAGAAGGCTTGTGGAGTGTAAAGATAGGGATGGGGGAGAGGGAGAAGGTAAAGCTACTCCATAGATTGTCCTGATGCATGAAACAGGAGGTTGTTTGGACTCTCAAGGACTATCTCTGTCCTTGAGATAGTCAAACCTTGACTGACACAGCCTGAGCAATCTGCTCTGTCTGGGCCTGATTTGAGCAGGGGGAGGGCTAGAGATATACAGAGGTCCTGTCCAACCTGAATTATTCTAAGATCCCACACTTAGACAAGCTAGCTATAGCAAGATGACAAAACAATTTATGCTGTGGTGTTAAGGGGAAGAACACTGACGGTGTAAGAGCTTCAGTGAACCTGTGAGAAGTAGAAAAAATTGGGGAAGTAGTTAAGGTAGAAAGACGAGAGGGGAAGTGGAACATCTTTTCCCAGTTTCTGTATTATTACTTGTGGATTAAATAATTTCTAAGCAGATCATAAGTTTTTGAAAAATACATGTAAGAATGAGAGAGAATTAGTGACCCTTAGTAACAGCTAAACTTCTGTGGTTTCACTGCCCTAGCACAGTGAAGTATTAATGATATAATAAGGCCAAACATAAAGCTGGAAAGTGATTCAGTGTGAGAGATTTTGTTATAACAAATGAAGGGCTCTGGACATGCAATTGTGTCAATGTCCTGGATGCAATTAATAGGCTTTAATAACCCTGACCACCCTCAGGTTGGGTGTCCCCACATCCTGCTGCCCAAAGGCCAAAGAGCCTCACTCCAGTTCAACTCCGGGCCTTCAGTCCATGCTTGAGATGCTGCAGGTGTGGATGGCTCCAGGTGTGTTGCAGCTGAGCCTGGCCATGGACCCTCTTGATCTTGACCTCAACCCATGGACTGACTTCCTGCTCTGCCTTATCACCATGGACTTGCCTGGTGATTGCTGGGCTTGTGTCCGACCCATGTTACTATCACTGGACCTGACCACCCTAACTTGTGTTTCTGGCTTGCCTGTGGTGATGAGGCAAATCTGAAATCTTGTTTGATGACATTGACTCTTGGCTGGGCCTGCCCTGCTCACCTTGCCTGGGGGCTGTGGGATGGGGCCCTGGGCGGCAAGGTCCCTACCCCAACAGCCATAGCATATCATCATCTCCCTGTCCGTAGGGAGCAGTTGACCCTTGCTGCACCCTGACAGCTATGTCAGGCCTCCCTAAGCCCTGAGACAAGCACAGCTGGGGCTGGCCCATGGCTATGTGGGATCTTCTCTGGCAATTCCTCCTGAGTCAGCAGCCTGGCCCTGGGCTTGGGTGTCCTCACCATGCTGGCTAGCCCTCAGCTCCTGAGTGAACTCTCCTGCCAGAGCCCACCTGACAGCGGCTGTGGACTACCTCATCACCATAGATTTGTCTGCCGCGGCTTCGGGACTGAACCCAACTCCCATCCCCGGGCTGCTCCACTTGTGGTCCTCAGGGGCTGGGGGACAGGACCCCAATTGTCCTGTCGACCTTGCCATGCTGGGTCATTGCTGCTTCCCCAGGCTGCGAGCCCAGCCTCCACCAGCACCAGCGCAGCCACGGAGAGGTGTCAAGATTAAAACTAGACCTTGCAGCATATTGTCACACTTTCCTCCTTCCTGCTGAAGACCCACGAAACGGTGAAAGCCGAGAGTATTCACCTGTGGAAGCACATTTGATCTGCAGCCAGCTCTTGCAATCTAACAGTGATAATGTTCTGCTTATACATTAGTTGTTAATTTTTGTGTGATTGTAAAGAGAGAGTGCTGAAAGTAGTTAAAACAGAGACTTTCATGCTGTGGCAATAGCTGTATGCTTTTGAATACCATCGGCATCGGATTTAATTCTTAGGCATTATAATTATGTGAGGGCTCATTCTCTGTAAGTTTGCTCTACCTTGTCTTCCCTTTTACATTTATATTATAATATTTTGTACTTTTCTTCTAGGCTTGAATAGGAATATTGTACAGGCAAGCAAGAGATTGGAGTCTGCTCTGTGTTATGGTGAGTGTAATTCCACCAACTCTGGTAGTTACTAGGATTTACTATAATTTAATGGCAATCAGAATTTAATGTTGGGGGTTTTATTAAAAAAAAAAAAAAGAAGAAGAAAAAAAGAAAAAAAGAAAAAAAGTAGCTCTGGATGTACATTCCATAGACTTTTTTTCTGTCAGAATGAAAATTAATGTATTGTTCTATTTTCTATCTCATATTTGCATTTCAGAGCCTTAACATCCTAAGAGCAACTTTATTCTCTTCATCCTCATGTTAGCAGGTAACTCAGGTAGGAAATTAAAAAGAGCTGTGCAGTGAACAAAAGGCATTTACAGGCCCGGTAAGCAAGGAACCTATCCTTTGACTATAAATGTCTGCATTATCATCTTTATTGACAAACTAATGGAGAAGCACCTATTTCTTTGTATTTCTATCAGTTAACTACCTATGAAGAGTTTTGAAAACAAACACCTCTTGGTAATTAATAATTTGAGATTGTTGATTTTTAATTTATGTAATCTGTGCTCCTGCAGGAGTTTAGTCCCCTATACAGCCCATAAAGGTTGTAGTAGTTTAAGTAATTCATGTTGAACTGTCACATGAATAGCATAGTTTAGTAAGCAGCTGCTGAAATGAAGTAGTCAGAGCTGGATCATACTGTATGTAAAACTTTAAGTTAAATAAGCAGTAACATGAATTAATTCAGAGGAATATAAGGATTAAAAGTAAGAGAATGAAATACTCCCATTTGTAGGAATCATACACAAAAGGCATATACACTTATATTCTGAGCACTAGCATGCACACAGATACATGCACATGATTCTCCACAAAGACAGTCTGTACTGTCTGTAATAATATAGTAATGTTTAGGTACTTTGAGTCAGACAGAGTACTGATGAATTTGCTATTTCTGCTATAATTTGTGGTTTACTTGCATTCTATTTCTTATGCCACCCCTCTTAGTTTCAACAGATTTTTTCATCATAAAAAAAATTATCAACCATAAGCTTAATGTGTAATGCCTGAATCGGAGAGTTATAACTTTTTTTCCTACTATCTTTGAGACAGATCACGCATGCCCTAGACATAAAAAGAAAGACAAGAATAATCCTCAGTACAGTAATTATTTGGTCCTTTTAACTTAGGTTTGATACTATACTCCATTTGAGCTTTCATATGTTAACACATAATACTGTTTACATTACCTTGGAGCTCTTGCAATAGTTTGCAATACTTTCTGTTCATTTAAATTACAGCTCTAAGAAAACAGCATGGAAAATGCATTTTTGTCACCTTTCGTTGAAATCTGGGAGTTTCCTGAGCTTCCTCTTCTGTACTGCATTTTTGGTTGCCTACCATCGTCGTTACTGTGCTTCTCTTGCACTTCTCTCTGCAGCTACCACACTTTCCTTGAGAGAACCTTGGGTAGCTCCAAACTGCACAGCGGAATTCCCACTTCTTGTACTTAAAAGACAACTGAGCAAAGGTCATGCCAAGTTGTTGTTGTATGAACGTCCCAAGGAAGGTTAAAGATCAGCTCAAAGTAATCTGCTGTGATAAAGCCAGTTAGCAGAGGAAGTCCCAAATCTTGATGGGCTATTTTTCTTTTCCAAAGCAAAGCGCATCCCTTGCCCCTTCCCCGCCCCCCCCCCTCTTTTTTTCCCCCTGCAGCATGTAAATATGCTTGTTATGCTGTGCTGCAGGAAACAGATGCATTCTTGTTAAGGCCAGAGATGAATGTCAGGATTGAACTAGCATGAAAAAGGCTTTTGTTTGATCTGTGCTGTCCCACAGTGGAGCTATGGCAACAACTTCAGTGTGGTACATTAACCGTATCACTCTGTACCGGCTCAAATCATGGCATCACCTGAGTGACAAACATGCCACTGTTTGTATGACAGCTGACAAAGGGTATTGTGTTTTTTGTTTAATCAAAAGCATTAAATTCCAGACCACATGAAAACTAGGTGTATGTGAAATGCAGTATCACTCTGTTTTCATTCAAACTGAACAATTTTGTGACATTGTTATTTTAGAAATGTTTTTCTATTGTAGCTTAAAAAAATCAGTACTTCTGAATTTGAGCCCCATGTAATGCTTGGTGATGTCATCTTGTTTTGTGCATGTATTTAAAAAAAAAGAGAAAAAAACCAAACAGTAGATACACTGCATCAAATGAAAGGCCATCTGCAGATCACAGGCATTCTTCTGATAGTTATTGGTGTCCTCTAGGATGTGGATCTGCCACAGCAGAGCTGATCCAATAACCAGATACTGCTGAGAGGGGTGGTCTTGCTCTCTCACGCACCTGGGAATGGGCACTCTGGCTGTCGGGGTGGCTGGGGGAGCAGACTGGTCTCTTCCAGCACCAGGGAGCTGTTAGAGGCAGCTTGGGTGGTTCTTCTGCCTCCATCCAAGAGTAGTAGGTCCAGCAGTGAGAGGTAGCACTCTACTAGGAACCAGGTAGGTATGCCTGAAGGATCAACCCCTGGTAGGTTTTTATGTCTTTTACCAATGCAAAAGAGTCCTTGTGGAGAAGGAAAATCACTTTCAGTTTCAGAACCACAAAAATTCTCTCTTCTAGATGGCTGAAAATGGTCAGTATATCCAGGCCAAACAGTACTAGCTATTGCTCCTGTAACTACATATCAGCCATAAGGACAGAGTCCTATTCTCTCTCAAATGGCTCCCAAGCGTTGGTGTCACCTGCCTTGCATGAAGCTGGAGTCAGTGCCTGCACATTTTCATAAGCAGCAAATGGTCATCCAGAAATTCTGCAAATAAAGGTGGCAAGCTCTTTGGGTAGTGACTGGCCAACACTGATGTTTTGGGACACCCCTCAGGCGCACCTCGCGGGGCGGCGCTGATCCGCCTACGGGCCCTTCGGATGAACCACCGGCAGCGGGCCCGGCTCGGCCACGCAAACCTCCTCAGGCGGCCGCAGCCACCAGCCCAGGCCTCGGCCCACACTCGCCGCCGGCAACGCAGGCCTCGCCCAGGAAGTGGCTCCTCCTCGCTCGGGCCTTCCTCTCGGCTCGAGGGAAGGAGGGAGGGAGGCGGACGGAGCTCCCTTCCCGCAGCCCCGAGGCCGCCCAGCACTAAGCCCCTCCAGCCCCGCCTCCTCCCGCCACCGTCGCGGCCCGCACCGGCAGCCGCCGCTCGTCCAGCTCGTCCCCCCGCCCCGCGGAGGCCGGCGTGTGGGGCCAGGCCCGCCCCCGCGCGGGGCGGCGGGTTCTGCGGCCGCCGTGGCTGCTGATTGGCTGCCGCCCCGCCGGCGGCTCGCGGGGCTGCCGTCTCGCGCCACTTTCGCGGCAAGGCTTGGCGCCAGCGGAGCGGAGCGGGGGCCGGGCCCGGGCGCCATGGCTGAGAGCGGCGCTCGCAGCCGGGACGGTGAGGCCCGCCAGAGCGCTCGCTCGGAAGGGACGGGGGCCGCTCGGGGCTGCCGCTTGTCGGTTGGGCTTTAGCCGGGGGGGAAGCGCAGTGGCGGGGAAAGAAGGGGTGGCGGGGAGGATGAGCGCGCGCGCACCGGGTGCGGGAGCGCGCCTGCGCGGCGGGCAGCGCGCTGAGAGGGTTCCCCGTACCCCCCCTCCCACCCCCCCCTCCAGAACACCCAGGGTGTCCCGCGTAACCCCCGGCCGCGGGGTGACTTGGCTGGGCGGGAGCCGCCGCTGCCCAAGCGAGGGGGACTCTCTCCCGGCGGGCCGGAGCGGCGGTGTTAGAGGCGGGGGGGGTTCACACCCGGCGGGACCCCCAGCCCTGCTCCGCACCGGTTCCCCGCACCGGTGTTGGTTTTCCCCACCCGGTGGTGAGGCCGGGTTATCCTGGGCGGGTGTGTGGGTTGGCCGCCCCCAGCCCAGGGACCCGCCGGCGTGGGGGGGAGGTGAGAGTGGCGTTTGTCTCAGGAGGAAAGTGTCCCTTTAGGTAGCAGCTGACAGAATTGCCAGAAAATCTTGCATAAAGGCACCCAAAGTGTCGCACCTCCACGCTTCTTCCACATCTGGCACCAGAAAGCATAAATGCCTGGGTTTTTTTGTTTTGTTTTTTTTCTTATAGCCCCTCTCAGCCCTTAGCAATACAAATCCTTGCTTATTTCTCTCCCCTCTTGTGAAGAATTTGGCCTCCTGTAGTCATCAGGAAGGGACTGGCCTTCTCCTCTGGCCATGGGTCTCCTCTGCCCTCTTGCAGCCCAGGGCATCAGCCTCTGGCCCCTCGCACCAAACCGCTTGTCTTGGTTCTGGGCTGGTGGTCTGCTTTCAGGGGGGTGGATTGGGACCTTTGGGTTCTCTGTGGTCAGATAAACGTGTGCCATCACCCCCAAAAGTCAAGAAGGAGAAAAAAAGGTTTAAGAGAAGTGTAAGCACCTTGCTGGAGGGGTGGGGGGGGAGTGTTGTCAAGTGTAAGAAGAAATGGGATGGGAGTCTTCTGCCGTCAGATTAGTAGTTTCTCTCAATCGAGCTGCACTCTTAAACACTATGAAACAGCCTTACAAAAAAAAAAAGAAAAAAGAAATTACTGCTTTGTAGCAACATAGGCCTTTTCTCAGTCTGTCTGTTCCTGAGTTGTCATGGAGACATGCAAAATAAAAAGGAGCTGGAAATTCCCAAGGAAAGAGTGGGGGGTTCCTTTACAGATAGGGATTGATGAGATTTGAGAGATGCTTTGGAAATCTAGGTGGTAGCTTCTTGCTGACTGCGAAATGGCACAAAGTCTGTTCAACCTCTGTGTCTGTCTGAGACCGTGCCTTCAGTGCAATTGCAGAATTGGCTTATCTAGAGCCATCCATGACTCTGCTTTTAGCCAAGTAGCTCTCTGTGTTGATTTTTAACAAAACTGCAGCTATCTAGTCATACATCACTGAACACCAAGTACCATGGATAACAGCAGCTCATGACTAAAGTTAGTTTTCTTTCTCGTTTTTAATTAATTGCAGCAATGCCTGAGTCTGAAAGTTTTGCAGCATCACGTTCTAAACGTGAGAGGAAGTCTAGAAGAGGCCAGCAAGAAGCACTGGAACGTCTGAAAAAAGCCAAAGCTGGCGAAAAAATAAAATATGAGGTGAAAATTCCCTATCTTTTCTTTTTAATAAAAAGTGAATGTTAGCTGAGATGCTTAACTACCCTTTATATATATATATATAAAAAAAAGTTATGGGAAGCAGTATCTGCCTTTCAGATCAGATTCTTTTTTTTAAGGTGTATGTATTTTGGGATGTAAGTAATTGTTTTGTGACTTTCTGGTTTCATTTATTTGTTTCTTTCTGTTTTCAAAACTAAACCAGTTTTATTAGCTGCAGTTGAACATGCTTGATATTGTTTGATAACTATCCCACAAAGAAGGACTAACTCTTGAAATACAGTTGTATTATTAATGTTGTGATAGGAAGTACTTTTTTTTTTAATACTGCAAATGATTTTATGCTTTAAATTCATTTCAGAACTTCAGTGACTGAAATCCATTAATGTCACAATGCTGTGTTTCCACAAAGAAATCAACATTTAAGTATTTAAGTGGTAGAACTGAAAGCTGGCAGTGTAACATTGGAACTGCCCAATTAATTGTAACACCAACAGGAAGTGACTTCTGCATTGAGATGGATAAATCTAAAGAAGCCTGAAGTGCTTAGATCATTAACACACAAGTTCACTCTGAGACACAGAAGAGCATCTTCATCATTATACTTGGGCATGTCAAATCACCTTCCTTTTCATTGAGCTCATCTTAGTGTTTGAGAGTAGAGCCAAAGGTCAGAAGGCTCCATTGCTAGAAATGTTTGGCTTTTTTTTTTTTGTAATGTGAAATAAGCAATAAACCGATGAAATCTGTGCCAGTGCTTCAGTAGATTTTAAGTTTCAGTATACTGTGATGATTTTAAAAATTGATAGCTTGTCTTTTGTCACTGCCAAAAAAGAAAACTTAAACTGAATGAGTCACTGCCCTTACTAGTTGTGAACAATATAGAAGCGTAGGAAAACATGCATTTCTTGGGAACTTGATATTCTTACTAATGACCAATAATGAAATACAACGCTACAGGAACTGTTAATCTTCATCGTACCTTAACTGTAGGTTGAAGAGTTCACAAGTGTTTATGATGAAATAGATGAGGAAGAATACTCCAAGATGGTCAGAGAACGCCAGGATGATGACTGGATTGTCGATGATGGTAAGTTAAGATTCATTTGGAAAGTTATTTTGGTTGTAGTGTTATAACCCAGTTGGGCTTCATAATGTTCATGACTTGAGATAAGTTGTAGTTACTACATTCTTACAAACTGTTTTAGGAGACAAGAAAAATTTAAGTGTTTATATGGAAATCAATCTTTTGCATTTTTCTCATAGTAGTGTATTAGGATGGTAATGAAAATATTTTTTCATTAAGAACTGGTTTTGAAATTTTATATCCATTTAACAGTAATGTAACTTTAAAAAGAGGTACTGTAATCGGTAATTTCTAATTGAACATAATAATATATTTAGTCTAATAAAAGATAAACCCGAGTGCTGTAGTTTTCAATGCTTTTGTATTTATAACTTTTGCTCTATATTAAAGGGAAAAAAGTTTCAATATGTAAGCCTTTGGATTATGAATATACTTAGAAATGTCAGAAGACAGAATTTAAAACGTAGATTTTTAACAATTTGTTCTACAGATGGAATAGGTTATGTAGAAGATGGAAGGGAAATCTTTGATGAAGATCTAGATGATGATGCTCTTGGTTCTAATAAGAAAGGTAGGTTGAAAATGACTACTGTAGAAAGTCTTCCAGTGGCTTTTAAAAGGTGCCTAAAATGGGCAACTTCTTGGCATCAGTATGTGGTGAATATGGCCAAATGACATGCTGCTTGAAGCTCTGTAGTTCTATGCTTGTGACTATGGATTTTGTTTAGCCCCTGTGAGGCAGAAGACAGAGATCTGGGATCAAATGATTTTGCCAACTTACGAATTTGGTGGCAAACTGAGAAGTTGAGTCTGATGTTGAGAAACCAAGCCTAGTGACAGACTCCTGGACACTAGGATTTTTTTCTGGAGATGCTTCCATGTAAAGTGTCTTGAGCCTTTTTCTGGAAAATGAACTTGAGTATGCAAAGAGCATCTCTGGTGTGACTAGGAAAGGTAAGGTGCTGGTAAGGCTTTGTTTTTTTGTGTGTGTGCATGACAGCTATTACAAAGCTGACAGCAAATGAAAGTTGATGTGGTAGAAGTAGACTACCTCAGTTATCTATTCCTGCTAATAACCGAACCCTTAAACATTGAATTTTTCTGATGTAGAATTCACAATTTTATATTTTTTTGTAGGAAAAGGTGGCAAAACGTCTACGGTTGATAAAAAGAACGTGAAAAAATCTGTGGTGTCAAAGCCAAACACAATTAAGTCTATGTTTATAGCCAGTGCTGGGAAGAAAAACACAGATGTGAGTTTTTACATATTTGAATTTAAAGATTTCTAGCTTGTTTGCAGTGTTTTAATGGGAGTAGAGTAAAGGAATGGCTTGTTTCAGTTTGTTGTGTCTAGCAAGACGTACAATCCTGTTACAATCTCTTGTGTATGGAGCATTCCTGAAAATGTGTGTGTGCTTTGTAGAAAGCCTTTAGTCATTTGCTGTTGGTCTCCCGATTGGGTTTGCACATATAACTAAGAACTTTTTGGCTAATCTGTTTTCTTACAGAAAACTGTGGACTTGTCAAAGGATGATTTACTAGGGGATATTCTTCAAGATCTTAATGCTGAAGTAAGTACATTAGTACAATCTGATTGAAACACTTGAATCCATTCGCTTTTCTTGCTGTGAAGTGTATCAAGAAAAGAAAGCTCTTCCTGGAACTAGACCATCTAAGATTGATTTCTTCCATAGCACATCTGCTTGGTATATTCCATATATGTATGCAGTCTACCTGTTGTCTCCACCATGCGGAAGATGCATGACTGTATTGGTTTGATAACCCAAAAGTACTGTGTCCTGATTAGAGATGGGTTTATATTAATGTGATGTAGCACCTGTGACAGTGCAGCCTTCCAGATTTTAGTCAGCGTGGAGTGAAACAGGACTTACCTGCATCTGAATCATCTGTACCATATGTGTGTATCACCGTGCTCCAGCCAGGATGTTGTAGGATATTTCCATCTGGTGTGTTTGGGTTCACGAGAGGAGCTGAGGGAGGACTGTTTCAGCAGATGACGGAGCCAGAACTTCTGTCTGCTGCCTCCTGCTTTCTGTAGTTTGCTACAGAGAACCAGATGAGCACTTCCTCCGAGTCAGGAGCGCGGGATGGCTGCTGCAGCAGGGCTGGGCTGTCTCAGAGGAGGCTGTTCAATGAGTTAACACCCCTTCGCAGGATTTCTTAAAAGTGAAAGGATTGTTCCAGGGCAAACTGTGAAACTGCTGCCGTGGTGAGATACTGGGTTGAAGTATGTTGTATCATCGTAAGCATAGTGTTTTTACAGAGCAGTAAGAGGGGTGTAGATGTTCCAGTGTAAAGTTGTTCTATTGGTTTTGCTTACTTACTGTTTTACTCCTCCCTATGACATCTGATAGAATGTTATAGTATCTTAGGCTATCAAAAACCCTCAAATCAGTAAGCAAATGCATTTTAATGCTGTCAAATTTTGTGGAGCATTGATTAGGGGAAATAGTGCTAGTAATTACACTATTGATTAAATAGTAGTTCACTATTGTTTTTTTTGGCTTTATTATTCATTTTCTAAAATTTCTTTTGTTATTAGCTGTTGATAAGACTGTCTGAAAAAAATCTGCACGTGTAAATAAATTAAAATGGGTTTTCCTCTAGAGTGATAGTGCTGAAAGAGCACTTCTGCCTCTCTTAAGGTATGTGTGCTCAGTACTACTGTTTCAGCAGACATGAAGAACATCACACCAGTTCGTCTGATACTTGTGAATTAAAGGCATGAATAACTGTTGAAATGCCCACTGTTTGTAAAACGTTTCACTTATTGATGACTATTTTCCTCTCAAACTTTAACAAAAAATCTGTTGTCTATCTTCATGGGCGGATTGTTCAGATAACTTTTTATGTGGCTGAGTTGTATATCAGGAGTTGTCTTTTCCCGGCAAATGAGAAATACTTGTGACCATTTTTCTCTGTGATGGAAAATGTTACTAGCCAAGGCAAAATAAAACACCAAACAACACTTCATCTTTTTGTGACTTTCTCTTTTCTTTCAATGTTCAGATAAGTCCACCACCAGTTATAATGCTGAAAAGGAAGAGATCTGCTGGAATACCACTGAATCCTTTCTCTGTGCAGTCCCAAGCTCCTAAGGTAAAGGAAGAAAATCAAAGAAATTCTCATCAATATGAATTAATCTGTATTTTGGTTGATTTGAATACAGTTGTCTTAATTCTGCTTATAAAAATTACCCTTCTCATTAGCTTCATTAGCAATGTAACTATGTAACTTCATGCATTTCCATCTTCCCCTTCCATGTTAATAGATAAACAGAAAACAACTCTTTCTGTATCTTTAGTATAGTAGTAGTATACAGCTCTTACATTTCACAGGTGAAATTGTTTTTTATAATGTTAGGTGCATCATATGAAGATGAGCTTCTACTTTGTCTCTTTTTTCCTGAGAGTAGAAAAGATTTTTGTGGCAAGGAAAGGATGATGGGAAGTGAAATAAGCAAAAGAAAGGGTATTTGTAGGTGTGGAAAAGGATGAAGCCCTCATCTGCAGAAATGGAAAGCAAATGGAAAATGGCAGCTATGAATAGAAGTTTACCCTAGTGGAAGATTTTGGAGTGAAAGGAGGGATGAGCTGTTAAGGATGGATGCCAGCAGTTTGTTAAGAGTTCTGGTAAATGAGAAGGACTTTATAGCTGGAAATACCATGAGGTATTTGGTAAGAGTCTGTAGAAGGCAAATGGGGTATGGTAGATATCTGACTTGTGAAACCTTGTGCAATAGTCAGATCAACTCTTATGTTGAAAATAATCACCAGTGGCACTCATTTCAACAGTTGTGTTGAAGTTGTAAGCCTAGAAGTAATTGAAAAAGGAAAAAAGGGGAGGTACAGTAAGAGAGGATCTTTGTCTTTATGGTGCAAAACAGTGGTCACTTTCATAGGAAACATTGAGGAGAAAATTAATTCCCAGGCAGGCTGTTCAGGAGATAGCTTCTGTGGTCCCTCCTAGGATTGGGAGAGATTGGGGATTTTAGACAGTGAAACAGATGAAGAGGATGAAGAGTGCAGCCTTAGAAAATAAATGGGCAGAAAAAGCAAAATGGCAGTGGTGCTTTCTACTTCAGGAGATGAGCAGAGATAGAAGTATGAATAAATTCATTTGACTGAGCTAGCAAAAAAAAAAAAATGTTGGTGAAGGTAGATAAAGTAATGTTTGCTTTCTGTTGAAGGTGAGTGAAGGGCTGAGTTTGTTGTTGGCCATAGCAGAAGTAGGTGAACGGAGACTAAAATTCTAGAAATGATTGTGTGCAACTCTAAATTCTATGTCTGTAAATAACAGCTTTCCTCAAAGAAAAAGCTTTTGGACCTTGCTGCAGGTTGAGGGCCTGCGGATGCAGAGACCCGTTGTTCATCGTGAAGGCCATTTCATACACATCTTCCATAAGAAGAGGTTCTGTAGCTGTGGCCAGAATGGTATCAGGTTTTAAAAACAAACTGTGCTTGTTGCCTCAGAGTTTACACTTGCAGAGCATGCTGAAGTGGGGTTTTTGTTTTCCTCACTCTCCTTGTCATGTCTGCAGCATGAAGAAATCCAATGGAGAGACACTCTGCTCTCTAGACCTATGGAGTCCCGTAGACATCTTGAACTCATTACTGATATGAACAGGTGTGAACTGCTGTATGGGCCTTCCCCAGGTGTTCCAGGCTCTGTCACTGCCTGGGGACAAGCATATTGTCACATACTCAGTTGACACAGAGGTTTTAATTTAGGAATGGAGTAGTGCTATGTGAGAAAAATAGTGAAAGTAACCACAAACTTAATTAAATGTCAACCATGGCCTGTTGTAAACTGTTTTTTTAAAATTACAATAGAAAGGCATTACGACATGAATGATACTATAGAATTTAAAGTTTACTTTTGAGGAGTTTTAGTTATCGTGCTGCAAAATATATGGAGCTTTTCCTCTAGCCCTGGTTACTGGTTCTGCAAATACTGAATGCTAGATTTTATTTTTTTTCTCCTTTTTTTGCTCTTTAGAGAATCTTTTTAACTCATGGCTAAAATGTCTTTCAGGTAATCACACCTATATCAAAGAAAGCTTCTGCTCATCTCAGAAAGGAAGCTCTTTCTCCAGCTTCATTTCATCCTAAAAGTCCCAATTACACAGCAAAATCTGTCATAGTCTCTGAAAATGAGGATACTAAGAATGTTCAAAAAGCTACGGAAAATAGGGGAATAGTGAAGACAGTAGAAGAGAAAGCTATTGAAGGTATCAAAAAGAAATTAAAACCAAGTTTGGGAATTCTTTAAATATGGCATGTTAGTGTTAAAGCACTTTCAGTTTATACTAGTTAGATGCTTAGCTTAAATGTCATGTTTTGTTTGTATATTAATACTGTCATTATGTTAATGCATATAGTGTGCTTGCTATCTGTGCAATTTTATCTGTGTGTAATTTTAATGACTCAAGCCCTTAATTCTATGTGCAACACTTCCAGATGATGATCAGGGAATGATGGATTTTGATGAGGAGGACTTTGATGAACCTATGGAAGCAGAGCATGTGGAAACTATACCTGAGACAGCTGAAAGCTTGAAGACAGACAAGGAAATTGAAAAGAAAGAGACAGAGCAGCTGGAATCAGAGAAGAAAGAGACATCTGTCTTGTAAGAATCTTTTTTTCCTTTTTTCCCTTCTACCAGTAAGCCTTAGCTTTATCTTCGTGTTTGTCTTTGCCAATGGGATAATTGTGATACAGACAGAATAATGATAATGCAATGCAATGTTGTTTTATTTTTGTAGTGATGTTAAAAATGGTAATGTTGAACATGCTGATAGCTACTTAATTGAAAATACTTGATTTTTTTGGGGTTTAGTACGTGACAACATAACATGTATTTCAGTACATTGAGGTGGCTCTGTATGGGTGTTGAACAATGAATTTTGCTGACAATAAGCAAAGATGAGGAATTTCTAACAATGCTTGTTCTAAGCAACTATGAATGTATTTCATAAGATTAGTTGTAGTTAATATTGTTGCTTGAAATAATTTCACACGGTGATCAGCTAGGTCTTTGGAAATAGGAAACAAAGAGGGTTTTCCCCATTTTTATTTTTATTTGTGTTGTTTGGAAGAATCTTGAATCATATGTTTCCATACCTTTAAATTGTAAAATATTTCAATGATTAAGTAGACTTAAACATTTAATGACTGAAAAGGTGATTTTGTTGAAATAATATGTTGTTCCCACTAAGCATCTTGTACAGATGGATGGATGTATTTGTTACGTAAAGGCTCGAATGACTGAGGCTGAAATACCAGGTGAATGACTTCTAAAGCCTGTGTGTTGTGTACTAAAACCCATACTTGTTCATGGGTTCCCATCTTTGTCACTCCACCCTTTTCAGAAAAAATCTGAGGAAACGCAGCTGTTGGGAATGTTGGACAGTACTGGAAAGAGCAATGAAAGGCCTGAGAATATAGGGCTGAAATGAAGTGAAGCAGTGGTAGTTACAGCAGAGGCGCAATTTTACTTCTTGTTTCTTTTTCTTTCTGCAAAACCTGCAGAAGTTGTTCTCTCCCAGATATCTCATGTTGGGACAGAATTGATGAGGACGAAGCTGATGTAGGAGTGGCTGAAGTTCAGCTGGACCCCAGTCTCCTTCCACTTGTGAATGGGGAAAATGATGATCAAGTCTTAAGATTTTATTGGCTGGATGCTTATGAAGATCAGTACAGCCAGCCAGGTAACTATTCAGTTAAAGGCAGAAGATGCCATTCTGATTCTTTCAACATAACTGGGGTTTTCGGAGTTACCTAAACTATGTCTAGATACCCTGTCTGTCTGTACTTTATAAGTTGTACATTGATCTTGTTTTTCCACACCTGGCACTTGGTGTGGGGCACTATGACGGGGCAAAGTAAGAATGGTGTCTCTTGGTCTAGTATAAGTAGTAGGGAGGTACAAAGGGAGCTACTAGCACTTCTCAGTGTTGGTGACCCATTTGCCTTCTTAAAACCCTGTGCCCTTCAGCTGATGTTGTTAATTTCTTACTCAGTAGTACAATTGAGTGTGCTTTCTCCTTGTTACTGGACACGTAACTTAAAATTCTGGTAGGTTGTTAGAAAGTCTGTACAATAGCAGTTGCGTGATTTTATACGAAGGAAAAGTATGCCTATCAAGGAAGGAAGGTGGCCTGAAAAAATAAAAGCTCTGTCTAGATCCTTTTATTCAAACTGTCTAAATCTTGAAGACTGTCTCTGTATTAACATCTCCAAGGTTCTTTGTGTGGTTGAAGTGTGAATCCTGGCTCTCATCGTTTTCAAAACGGCAGCATTCTGATCTCAGCCCTAACAAAAGAAGTCATATTCACATCTATTCTAAGCACTTCCCATCCGTCCTCTCATCAGCAGCTTTAGGATCTTGGGTTTCTAATTTGTGCTTCATGTAGGTTTACCGGAAGGTTCTTCTATATGTTGTTGAAGGTTTTTTGGGTTGATGCTGTAAGCATTGAGTCAGATCCATTTCTCTTTTACACCTTTTGTTGTGAGTTGGGATGCCAAACTTAAATATGAGACTGTGCTGGGCTGAACAGCTTGGTGATGGGAGTGGTAATAATCATAGATATCTTGATGAAATCAATGGCTCTAATATAAAATTGCTACTTTTAAAGACCCCACTATTGTTCTTTTTCTTTTTTTTTTTGTCTTCTAAGTCAGTGGTTGCTGAATGGAACATAATTATGAAAGGATTTCTGTTCCTTGCATGCAAGGAGTGTTCTTTTCTCATTATGACTTTTTCAGGATGGAATAATAAAGGCTGCACCTGTTTTCAATTAGTAGTGTAGAAGGGAAAATTTTGATACTGCTTTTTGTTTAACATGCTCATGATCTTTGTTTATGCCTCATTTGCTGTGATGTCAAATGCATTGCCTGAAGAGTAAATACTATAGCATAATCACAGGACTCTTTCAAACTTAATGATTTTTGGAGGCTTACTTTTCATGACTCCCTTTACTGTCTTAGACAGAGAACTTGAGAATTGTGATCCTATTAACATTTTAAAGAAATAACTTTAGAAATAAAGAATAAAAATTGCCCTTTCTTTCCCCTCTGCAAGACATTTTCCGTGTCTCTTGACTTTGCTTGCCTTTTGGTTTGTTGGTAACATGATTTTACTTTTCACAGACTTTGTATTTTATAAGCTTTATTCCTATTTTTTTCTTTCTTCTTTCCATAATCAGATCTCCAGGGAATAGGTCCTGATGTCTCTTCTCTCATTTCTTGGTTTTACATATGAAATGTCTCTGAGAACTCTTTGAAGCCCTGCTTTCATTGTGTGCATGTTGGAAGAATGATGGGGGGGGGGGGGTGTTGGACTAGATGACCTCCAAAGGTTCCTTCCATCTTAAATTACTTGGATTCTGTGAAATCTGGGGATTAATTCCAGTTATTTGTCCATGCTAGAGTTGATTGAAGTTTGTCTTTGCAATCCAGGCAGCCTTTTACATGCTCTTTGACTGGCTCATGTATCCTTTTTTTCTACCTCATCTCATCTGCTTATACATATGCCTCTGACTTGTTAACTTCTCTATCCTCTTAATATTGTCAGTTGTTCAAGTGACCAACTCCTCTTTTGTGGTCTCTCCCGTAGTTTCACCTTTCTGTATGATACAAACCTATCTGAGTTTTTTGTCCCTTTAAAAAAGGAAGATTGCTAGGGATAAGAACTTCATCGTGTCATTTAGAGCTGTAATTTGCGCTCTTTCTAGATCCCTTTATTCAGACTGTCTAAATCTTGAAGATTGCCTCTGTATTAAAATCTCTAAGATACTTTGTGCAGCTAAAGCTTGTTTCCTTGCTCTCATCATCTTGGAAACCGCAGCACTCTCTTCTCTGTCCTTGACAAAAGTAGTCTTGTTCACATCCATTCCAAGCACTCAAGAAATGATTTTTCTTAGCCTGTCACTCTAACTCTGTCATCCCTCTTAGTGCATCCTCACTGATTTATCTTTGATCTAATGGAGTCAGAAAGGTGCCTTCATTTCTGAGAGACCGCGTGGCAAAGATAAATTATATCTCTTAACCAAGGACTTGTTTATGCATTGTCAGACCAAGGAGAAATGCAGGTTTCAAAATTTTCCTTACAATCTCAGCTCTGATTATTTCTGATTTCATTAACAGTAGTGTACTGTAGGGAGAATGTCTTTCATGTAATCAAATTCAAAATTATTTGGAGTTTGAAGAGAACTCAGGTGAAGCCAGGTTTTTGAGTTGTACTTGGAAGTTTATTTTACTTATTATTCACAAACTGTACGTGAAAGTCAGCTAGCCTTGTTCCATGTTATTTCAAAGTTTAACATCACTTGATTAGCATTTTGTAGCATTTTGTGCTGATGCCACGTTCTCCGTGGCTCAGAGATGTCCGTGTACAATAATGACATGGTCCACAGTGAGGAGTCAGTTGCAGTAGTCCTGCTGTATATAGGCTTTCTGAATGTCTACCATGTTCACAACCACTGTCTTAGCATCCAGGCTTTCTTACTATGTCATACATCTTGCAGTGTCATCAGTTGTTAAAAATAATCAGTTGAAAACTTCTAGTTGTTGTTTTCAGAATATATTATTATTAGTAGAGTCTTGATCTCACGGTACTAAAGTGGAGGAAAAATGGGTTAATTGTACTGGTCTAGCTGAAGAATAAAAAATTGTAGATGACACGTGTTTCAGGAGTGACTGACAGCACAGGCATTCTGATTATCTTGAGCTTTCACTGACTTCTCTCTCCTTCCTCCCTCTCCTCATGAATTATCAAACTAATATAGGTAGAAATGGAATATCAGAACAGAATTTTGAGACTGTCTGTGTGATGCCATTTTGAATTTCACATGTTAAGGTATTGTCGCTATAGTGATGGAGCTGGGAGCATGAAGAACTATACAGGTATCCATTTGTAAAGCTGGTATTTAAAATTATTTAGAATGTGCTGATACATTGGAAAGATTTGTTGTTCAAGGACCTGACCCAGAACTGATTGTGTTTCTGTGCAAGAATACAATATAAGCTGCTTTAAGCAACTTTAAGAATGATTAATTTAAGAACTGTATATTGAATTCTTTGCTCTTCCCTTTTTCCTTAGGTGTGGTATTTTTGTTTGGCAAAGTTTGGATTGAATCTGCAAACACCTATGTCAGCTGTTGTGTCACAGTGAAAAATATTGAGAGAACAGTTTATCTACTGCCACGTGAAACAGTAAGTATGTCTTTTAAGCATGTCAAACGTAAGTACCTTTCATTCTGCTATGGCAGGTTATGAGTTCTAGTAGTGTGTTTATGGGAACTGTTGAAGCCAGCGTTGTCTGAGGTAGGTAGTGAAGTTAAGTACAACGTATACATGGCGTATCACCTGAGATGCAGAGTAAAGCGTTGCTGCTTTCCCTTGCCCCTAGCTATCAACTGCAAACAGATTGTTACCTTTAGACTTGCTGCTTAGGAAATAAAGTTGTCTTGAAATAGAGGAAACAGTGCTTTTTAAACACTCTGTTTCAAGTAGTATTTTTTAAATTTGAGTTTTCTTGGGTGACTGCATTAAAGTTTTCCCTTAAAGAAGAGATAAATGATTCATAACAGCAAAGCAAAATTCAACTTCCTGGTCATGTCTGTTGGCATTTTTTGTTAATTGCTAAAACCTGACTTCTGTTTTTGAGGAAATCGACCTGTCCACTGGAAAAGAGACAGAGACTCCAGTAACTATAATGAGTGTTTTCAAGGAATTCAATGACTTCATTTCACCGAAGTATAAGATCATGAAGTTCAAATCCAAGGTTTGTCTACAAGACTCCTATTTGATTATTTTCTGTTGTTCTGGTTTGTAAAGTGGGAGGTCTGTTGAAATACTGTCCAGTGGGGGAGGTTATCCTGAAATGCAAATATGTGACTCCTGACACATAAAAGTGTACCTGCTTGTAAAAGGCATTCCAGTGTCTTCCCAAATATCCATACTCCTTTAAGAAGAGTAAATCTTCAATATGATTGTTCCACCAGAAGCTTAAACATACTGCTTTTGCAAATAGTCATTCATTAGCTTCTTTGAAACTGGATTGAGTGCTGGACCATCTTTCTTGCCTGCTGAGCTGTTTTTGAGAATATGGAACAGATAGAAGTTCTGATGCCTAAATCCTGGGTATCAGTTTATGGTGTTAAAGCTTAAAAGGAAAGGTTGTATTGTCCAGCAGATAGGTCAGTACGCTGGGATTAGACTGTCTTTGCATTTGCCCAGGTGTCTTATTGAACTTTTATCTCTTGGTGAGTCTCATCCTTCTTCTCACCCTTGCAGATATATCTTTTTAGATCCATGCTGTTCAAAGCATGGATTGTCATACTGTATTTATATAGAAGTTAATAAGTGGTGGGGACTGTCATACGGTCTTGAAACTTAAGCTGTTTTGGGCTTACAGTTATAGGCAATAGTCTTACAGTGTTATTTTGCTGTATGCTCTTTGCTCAACAAATCCTTAAAAGAACATTGGAAACGCAAAATTTGTGTAATGGAGAACTTGCACATAGAGTAATATAAAAATTGCCTTAAGTCTGCAAGAAAAGAGCTGATGCTGCTGATAGCATTGCAGGTTTGGGCTGATTTAGTTTGCTAGTGTGAGAAAGCTTGCTTGTTCATTTACATAGAGCATTTGTCTTTTGGCAGGGTCAGGCAGAGGTGGGGAAGGTTTGAGTGGGGAAAGGTGGCCAACATGCAAGTTAGAGCAAAAGATTTGTTCAGAGTGAAGTGCTCTGAAACTTTCCCATTTCTTGAAGTAAAGTGGCATTAGTCTGGCAAAGCTGCTGTCATTATAATTACTGGGTGGTGTAATTAGTTGTAACTTTTCCCAGGCTGGCAATCTTGTGGGATTCATTCCTGAACAGTTAATCAGGAAATGAGATGGCAAGTAAAAATGCAGGAAGAATGGAATTTAACAGTATGCAAATGAGGGAAAATAAAACCAAGTTCATATGGTAATTCAGGTTGGAAAGATCCTCAAGTGGTCAGCTAACTCAAAGCCAGAGTACTTCAGAAAGTGTAAGTTGTTAAAGTGAAACTGTGAGCGGTGTTTCTCAGATGGCAAATTAGTGCAAGAAATAATGTCTTTCTAGCAACATGTACCCTTCTTTACATCATTCAGGGAAAATGTACGATTCATTAGAACTTTGAAAAACGTTATTTTTTTATTCTAGCTTATTTTCTCTGACAAAATTCTGATGCAAATTTAGCTTTTTTTCAGTTTTAGCAGTGGTATTTCTCTTATATCTGATAATAACTTAGTTGTTATGTATGGGGATCAGAAAGGTAACAACAGGTAAAAAACAAGTTTGTAATGGCTCACTGTTCAAAGAACCTTTCAGGAATGAGGGAGAAAACTCAGGGCACTTCAGTTCTTCATTAAAAGACAGGATACAAACACTTGTATTCCTGTAACGGAAGGAAAAAAAACCTTTGAAAAGATGTGGATCTGCTAACAGAATCTTAGAAAACTTTCACTTATCTCATGGTCTGCTAAGGAAGAGTAGTGTGAGTGAGGTAATGGAGTAATATAGTTCAAACTTCAAAGATGGCTTTTAAAAAGTCAAGGTAGACCATACGCAGGAAGCTTTTGAACTGTTATTCTGATTTTAGTTCAAAACTTATCAAATTTTTACTGAGTTTACACAGAGGTTGGGGTGAAAGGCCCAGCTGTGTTGTCTGGGGACATGACTGCAGTGCATCTGGGGTCCTTGGGTGTAACACAGCAGTGATCCCTAGCAGGAGCAGGGAAGTAGTAGCACAAGGGCACTGTTCAGATCTTAGAATATTTTAACACTTGACCACCCTGGTGAGGAAAGACTAACTCAAGTGACAACAGGTACAAAAGGTGGTAATTAGAAAGGTGAGACTGTCATGGTTTAAACCCGGCCAGCATCAAGGACCTCACAGCCGTTTACTCCTCTCCTCACCCAGCAGAATAGGGAGAAGAGGGAGAAAAAGGAAAAAAACCAAACAACTCACGGGTTGAGATACAGACAGTTTAATAGAGCAATAACAGAAGAGAAAATAACAATAATGATTAAAAAAATACAAAATGAGTGATGCAGTACAGTTGCTCACCACCCGATGATGGATTGCCCAGCCTGTCCTGAGCAGCAGTCGTGGATTCCTTCCCCTTGGCCAACCCCCATTTATGTACAGACCATGATAACCATGGTATGAAGTATTCCTTTGGCCAGCTTGTCCTGTCTATGCTCCCTCTCAGCTTCTGTGGGAAGCTGAAAAAGTCCTTGACTTAATATAAGCATTACTTAGCAACAACTAAACCAGTATGTGTTACCAGCATTATTCTTATGCTAAATCCAAAACACAGCAGCTACTAGGAAGAAAATTAACTCTATCACAATGAAACCAGGAGAAACAAAAGGAGAATCGGTTGTACCAGAGATAACTATGAAAGAGCTTTAATTTTTTTTTAGCCTAGTAAAGTGAAGAATAATGATGAAACCTTTTTGCTCTCTGAAAACGTTAAAAGGGAATGAGCAGCAAGAAAGCTATTTAAAGGACAGTTTTAGCAAATGAACAAAATTATAAATTTTAATTCATGAATAAATTAGGCAGGATAGTTGAGGGTGCAGGGAAGCTCTGGAATAACCTACCAGAAGTGTTTTTAAACAGTCGGAATTAAAATTATTCTTTTTAATTCATCAGACTCTTCAGTAAACTGAATTTTACTAACATGGTAAAGGCTATCCACCTTTATTTTGCTGGCATTATTTTCTGCTGATTTTGATAGTTATTGCCCCCTGGAAGGTTAGTTGTTGAATGAGAACTGGAGCTAGCAGGGAGGGTATGGCGCCAGTAGCGTGTAGGGTAAGGAAAAGATAGGATTGGGGAGCAGGGCTGTTGGTGGGGCCCTTGGAGGGCTATTCAAGGAAGGTATTATACTAACGCACCTGTTCTAGCTTTACACAGAATTCACGGAATAAGTGGTACCAAATCTGGCCAGGCTTATATCTCTGCAGCAGGGGATCCTTTTGATGCCTGCAAGATAATTGTGGAAGTAGTAGAGTTGTTCCACTATTGCACCATCCTTTTCTTTTGTTCCTCTCTGAGGGACCTCAGTTTGCCTGGTTATATATCTTATTTCTTTGAGGAGTCGTCATCTTGCTTTTCATTGCAGTCATATCACCAGAGATGTTGTGGTCCAGTCCTTGTGTCTGCATTCCCGTGGGGGTGTGCAGGGCTCTTGAATGGAAACAGTGGTGGCACTCAGCGTAGTGATTGCTCCAAAAGAGTGACCTGCACACAGTTGAGACTGTATGTAGTTAAGAGCTAATATGTTTTGGAAAACCCCTCCTGTAGCGTAACACGTGTTCCACTCCTGTGGTGTTAAGGGTTGATGTTTTGAAAGATTTTTATTTTTATTTTTTAAAGGCTAGTGGCACTATTGCTCAGGTGAGCAGAGCACTTGTGAGCCATGTGGTCAGAGTAACACGAAGTCTCTTATTCTTCTACCACTATCTGGAAATCAGAAAGGTTACTAGCATACCTGCCACGCACCCAACGTTCTTTTATTCGTAATGTACCCGGTTTTGTAGTGCTGCAGAGAGAAGCCAGGGTGTTTATACACCGAGACAGAAGCTGTGCCCGGTGCGTGTGCCCGCGTGTGTCTTTGGCCGTGCCGGCACCGAGCCTGGTCCCTGTGAACAGATACACTTGAGCCGTATCATTTCCTCCCGCACCTGCTGCTAATTGTAGCTTCAATGGGCTGCGCCGCTGCCAAGCTAGCGAGTCTTCACAAATCAATTTTGAAAGCAGCCTTACTCCACTTAGGAACTTAGCAGCTAATCACTGCTGCTCGTTTCTGCTCTCTGAAGGGCCACTTGAAGGGCAGATTACTCTGCAGCAAAGCCTTCATTCACTGCAGTTGTGACCAGACTGCTTGTGTAATTGAGCTGAGCTCTGTGGAATAACGCAGATGAATCACTGCAGCCTACTATTTTTACACCACGTTCAGCTTGCGTTTACAACAAGAACTTGTTCGAAGCCTGAGAGGGCTTTTTAAATTAAAAAAAAAAAAAAAGGGTTGTGTGTGTGTGTGTGCGAGGGTCACCAGTAATACATGCTAAAAGCAGTGCGTTGCTATCTGTTATGTTAGAGCTATGATGTGCTGCTTGTGTGAGGTGCTGTGTTGGCTCAGGAGTTCAGATCTACATTTGCATGCTAATTTGTAATGCTTTTTTGACTTCATAGCGGTGCTCTTCTACCAAGTTATATTACTCTGTTCTGCTTTCATGTAGCTGTTGATGCCTTGGATTGGATGGATTTCTGTATTTGCCTTCTTCCTATTTATAGCAGAGGGCCTTCTCCCCTGCTACTGGGCTTTGCAGCCTTAAAACTGCAGCATTACAAGAAATAGCATGCTTAACAGCTCGTCATAGTGCTCTGAGGGAGCTCTTGCTGATGATATTAACAAGGGAAAAAACCCCACCCACCCAACCTTAAAACTAGATAACTTCAAATCTATTGAACTGTGCATATATTTTATTTCTAAATTTTATTCCAATTTATGGTGACTTAGTTTTTCCTTATTAAATTTACCCTAGTAGTAGATCATGCTGACTCTATGTATAATGTGCTCAACTTAGTGCAGTGTCCAGTGAAAATATGCTTTTTTATTTAATTTTGATAAGGGGCCCCTAAGAATTCTTATAGTAAGAATAATGTTCTA
Organism: Gallinago jamesoni; assembly: GCA_025769975.1. NCBI lineage: Eukaryota > Metazoa > Chordata > Aves > Charadriiformes > Scolopacidae > Gallinago > Gallinago jamesoni. The sequence continues at coordinate 123,273,520 of JAOQGH010000001.1, read as the reverse complement.
GCATAGTTATGGCATAACATAACAACAATAATATATAACAGTCATATAATATGTAGTAGTATATAACAGGCTTATGAAGTATTACAGGGCAGAGCGTACATAATAGGGGGTAGAACATGGCATTTCAGTAGGTACCACAACATTGTTGCACAGGATATTGTAATTATTTGGAAAATGAAGGTGGTTATTCTTAGAAACTGACAAGCTGTGCATGTTGTGGAAAATCATTATTGTTCTTGAAGAAAGCAGAAGTGATACTTAACTTTCAGTAAGTTTGTACTGAACTTCAGACTGCTTTAACTATCTTTGTCAGAGGTATGTAAACAAACTTGACTACATTTCTAGTAAAATCCAAGTCACTCAAAATGAAAAATACAATACTGTCATAGAAATGATTCTGTTCTAAGCATGTAATAAAGTGAACAGCTGGCAGATGGCTGGGAAATCAGCTCTGTTGGGTGCCTCTCTGAAGAGCTGATATGCTAAAGCATGCAGTATAAAAGGAGGAATGGTGTGCAGTTACAGGGCTACAATCCCACTGGGATCATGGACACATGATGGGATGCGTGGGACCTGATGGGATGCACCCAAGAGTACAGGGCAAACTGGCCAATATCATCGCGAGGCCACACTCGATTATCTTTAAAAAGGTTGATCAGAGGAGGTTCCTGAGGACTGGAAGAAAGCAAATGTCAAAGCTATCCTCATAATGGGCTAGAAGGAAGAGATTCAGGGAACTAAAGGCTCACTTCAGGCCCTGGGAAAGAGTGGTGGAGCAGCTAATTGTGAAAACAACTGTTTGGTCACAAAGCACAAGAAGGTTCTTGGGAGCATTCAGCAGATTCATAAAGGGGAAGTCATGCTTCACCAAGCTGGTGGCTTTCTATGAAGAGATGACTTAGTTGGTGGCCAGGGGGAGAGCAGTGGCTGTTGTTTATGTTAGCCTTAAGGCTTTCAACACTGCCTCCCATAGCATCCTCAAAGACAAACTGAAGAAATATGGGCTAGGTAAGTGGGCAGCGATGTGGCCTGAAAACCAGCTGCACTGCTGGGTTCGGCGTTGGGATCAGTGGCACTAAATCCATCTGGAGGCCAGTCCCTAGTGGTGTACCCCAGGGGTTGACACTGGGTCTGCTCCTGCTTTGTGTCTGTGTTAATGACTTGGATGATGACGCAGAGTGCATACTCAGTAAGTCTGCAGGCAGTACGAAAGCAGGAGTGGCTGATAGACCAGATGGATGTGCTGCTGTTCAAAGGAACCTCAGCAGGCTGGAGATATCTCGTGGAATCTTGTGGAAATGGTAAGTCCTGCATCAGGACTGGAATAGCCTCAGGCACTAGCAGATGCTGGTGGCTGCTGGCTGAAAAGCAGCTTTGGAGGAAAGGGCCTTGTCATCGTGGTATTCGTAAAGTTGGCCAAGAGCAAACAATGTACCCTTGTGGCAAAGGTGGGCATGGGCACCCTGGGCTGCATGAGGCAGGGCATTGCCAGAAGATCTGGAGGAGGTCATCTTCCCCCCTTATGCAGCCCTGGTGAGACACACGTAGAGTGCTGTGTTTAGCTGAGCTCCCTGGTACAAGAAGGGTGTGCACATACTGGAGCAATTCCGGCACAGGACCAGGAACATAATTACAGAGCCTGGAGCATCTGTCATGTGAGGAGAGGCTGAGAGACTTGAGACCTGGGACTGCTCAGCCTGGAGAAGAGAACTTTTGGGGTGCAAATCTTATCGTTGTGTATAAACTTCTGACGGGCAGGAGTAAAGACAACTCCAGCAGACCCTTCTCATTGGTTCCCCGTGGAGGACAAGAGCAATAGGTACCATTTGAAACACACAAAATTTATTAGATCTTAAACCACTTTTTTATTGCAAGGGAGGTCAGGCACTGACACAGGTTGTCCAGAGAGGCTGTGGAGTCTCCATCCTTGGTGATAGTCAGAACCTAACTGGAGAGGGCCCTGAGCAACCCGCTCTAGTTGACCCAGCTCTGGGCAGGCAGCTGGACTAGAAAATCTCTGGAGATGTCTTTCCATCTCAGCCATTTTGTGATTTTTGTGGTGGTCTGCAAACACCAATTCTCATGAATACGTTTGAAGCCTGTGAATTTACAGAATGTTTCTGAGTTCCTTTAGCTATCAAGCTGCTATGTTTTTTACTTCATAGTGGATAGTAAACTTGTAAGTCAATTCTGTAAAAACTCTTCATGCTATGAAAACCTAAAGAGATTTAAATACAGCTACTAAAACACTCTTACTGTCTTTACATGGTTATAATGAGCTGCAGAATTGGTAATGTATGATCAAGCCCATGGTATTTGAGATGAAATGAAGGCCAGCCAAAATATACATTAGCTTTCTTATTGGACAGAATGAATATTCAACTGGGAGCTACTGAAAAAAATAATATCTTTGTTTTATATAGAAAGTGGAAAAATATTATGCTTTTGAGATTCCGGATGTTCCAGCAAAATCTGAATACTTAGAAGTTAAATATTCGGTGAGTATAACTAATCTGATGAAATGCCATAACCTGCTTCCTTACCTAATTAAGAATTTTATGATTTTTCTGGAAAAATATTAAAGATTTGCAGGATTTGGTCTTTAATGGGCTAGTGGCTGTACCTATGTTGCTGTTAGTTTTAGATGTTCATTGCCTTGTAATTTGAAAAAAAACACGAGCTTAATAGCTAAGTTTGTGGCTTTTTTTTCTTGTTATCATTTGTATATTAGTTAGTCCTTAACAAAATCAGTTAATTACCAGGTAACCTGTAACATATTGATTTGCTCTTGTTAGCTCTATTTGTGTAAATAAAACACAAGGGGAAAAAGTACTTCCTACAACTACTGCATTCCTCCCACCTAATTTGCTTATCAATTTACAACAATCTGTGTTCCCAGTTATCCTGCTTTGTTTTTTATCACCTTGCCACTAATCAGTCAAACAACACTTTAGCTGTACTGGATCAGGGCTCGAAGTACTGTAAGATGTTTTAAATTACATTCTCCCCTTAAATGTTTTGTTGAATCCATGTCCAGAATACAGCTGGTGTCTCTGCTTATATGGCTCCTGCAAATAGCAGCTGGGTGAGAAGACTTTTGTTGAAGATCTGTAAAACTGAGCAGCAAAGATGGAAAAAAAAATCCCATGAGAACATCAGTAGCTGTTCTTCATTAATCAAAAACACTTGATTTGGTTTCAAATGCAAGAGATTTGGCAGTCTTGAACCTTTTGGGTCAGTTGCTGAGATAATGCCTTTTAAACCTTTTTTTTTTTTATGCTAGTTCTAGGTCCAAAAGCAGCATCCCATTGGGTTTTCTAGCTATCTCAAAATTTTCTTGAGCTGTGCAGAAACACTTTAATCCAATCTTTATACGACAGGCAAGATTAAAGCTGTAACTATCTAAGTAAGTTTACAACAAGAGCAGGTTCTGTATTAAAATGGTCATTGAACATTGTTGTAGTCTTGTCTGATGATATTATTTCTGTCTTATATCCAGTATGGATGAAGAACTTTTGCTTCAGTGCCTTTTTGCATTACTGTCTTGATTCTGATATGCACCTATTTAAGTCAAGTCAATAGTGTAATTTCTTCAATTACTGCAAGGAATTACAGATTAAAGCTTTGCTTGTGGGAAATTACAGTGATTTCAGGTATTGTGTAGCTTTGTTAAGGTGCTGTCTGAATATAGCGTGTCAACCTTGAAGACTTCTGTGGGGTGAAATGACTCACTGCTTTCTGTTACTTGTTAGGCTGAATGCCCTCGGCTTCCCCAGGATCTGAAAGGACAAACATTTTCACATGTATTTGGAACTAACACCTCTAGCCTGGAACTCCTCTTGATGAGTAGGAAGATCAAAGGACCGTGCTGGCTGGAAATAAAAAATCCACGTATGGTGGTTTGCGCATAAAATACTTGGTTGCTGGAAAACACAATTATAGATTAGGAGGGGAGGGGAAATTGAGACTGTTCTGATAAATTATCATTTTGTAAATTAACCTTGCAATTTATCTGTGTAATTTTCATTATCTAGTACAAATTGTAACTTGTTCTTCCTTTTTTGAGTGAGAGCTCTATCCATATAAAGTTGCACGCTGTACAGATGAGATTATAACTTTTGAATGGCAGCGAGAGAGAACTGTACAGTCTGTAGCAGCTACTCTCAGGGCCATGCCCTAAAGCCACATATACTGAGCAAAAGTTAGTTTCCTAGAAGTCTGTTCTTCTTTCTTCTCTTGATAACTTAAGATTTGTCTTTTTCATGCAGACGTATCTTTTTAAGAGCAGACAACTGTTACATGGCTTTTTTGTTTGTGTGTTAGTGTTTGGGGTTTTTTTTCTTTGTCACTTAGAAAAGTTTGTGGATTTTAGTTTGAAATACTTTCTGCTCCATGTGTGGTGTGCACCACGTAGAGGTGGTTATGCTGCCTTATTTTGGCTTGGTTAGAGCACTTTATTCAATATTCCCAAGAACACAGGGAAGTTGATCAGTCTGGACAAAAGCTACATCTATTAGTGCAGTCTCTCTAGGGCATTTCAAATGTAGAACTGACAGTATGAATGCTGGCGCCAGGAGGATTCTCCTTTTCAGCACCTCGCTCAGTCGCTGACAAAGCTGATACCAGTAAGGACTTTGAGCTGGAATAGACCAGACAAGTCGCTGGCTGCCAAAAGACGGATTAGCTGTGATGGGTTTTCCACCAGACATTGGCAAGGCTCAGTGTACTTTCTGGCACTGATTTTAAAGGCCTAAGAGTGGTTTTTCATTTGCATTCTTTGCCCAGGAATTGACTTTGTATTTCTTTGGCGCTTTTTTTTCTTCACCAGTAGAGTCCAGAGCTGTGTTGTTCCTCACACCCAGTATGACAAATGTTATGGCAATGATAACCAAACAGTGTTCAGTTTTACTTCATGCTGATGTGCGTTATCTCCCCTTTAGAACTACCTTCCCTAAGCTCAGATACTGATTCCACACCAGAGTTAAATGGTAATTTAAGGGAGCTCTTTTTTCCCCACTCCCATGTCTCTATTACAGCTTTCATGTTCCAGGAGGAGTCTGTATCTTGGCATTAGAATTGCTCTTTTGAAAACTGTGTCAGTCCCATTCTGTTGAAAACTGTCTATCAGCTGGCTAGTTACATTTATGCAAATTTCTCTCATAAAGAGAGCATTTGTCTTTCATTCAGTGGCCAGTCCAGGCCAAACCATGACATGGCTGCACTGGATTTTGTGCCCCAAAGCTGGGTTGTTCAGGAGGTGGGTGGGTTTTTTGGTTTGTTTTGGGGTTTTTTTTTTTTTTGTTTGTTTGTTTTTGGTTGGGAGGCATCTAGTTTCACAGAGGTTCTTCCTGTCTTGTGTAACTTCCCTTCTGCACTTCCCAAAGAGGGTCTTAAGGCTAAAAAGTATAGCTGGAAGGTTTAGAGTAAGCAAGTTTTGAACCATTTGATCAGACTTCTACAACTTCTTCAAAAACTGTCATTGCTGTTCATGCTGAAGCTGTTTTTGCAGTTTGAGTTTGTGCCAGATAGCCCCAAAGCTTTCTTAGAGCAATGGTCTCTAAACTCGTTAGATTGTGCACCCCATCAGTAAAAAGTGGAGCATGTACCCCCAATATATAAATATTTATCTATAAATTATATACGTGTTCTGCTGTACTAATATATTATGTGCATTACAAAATAAACACAAAAATAAAAATTAAAAAAGGATAAGGTACGTGAAATAAACACTTATAACAGTATTTATTAATGGTACAAACCCCATTTTCTTCCCACACCCCAAGGGATTGTCTTACCCACTGTACTTTGGAGACCACTCTCTATAGAGTGCTATTTGAAGCTCTGGGTGTTAAGGCACTGGAGATGAAAGAAAAAAGGTGTCGAGCAATGGATTGTCTGTCTTCATTTGGAGAGATCATCAGTGTTTTATAAATGAAGATACTTTGGTCAGTTACCTGTTTGCACTTAGAGCAAGGGTAATGAGAGAAGATAAAATGTGTGGTCAGATAGAGGTCAAATAATTTTGCAGGGTAAGATAACTGGATCTACCAGTGTTCTGCCAACAACTGTCTTTAAAGGGTTAATCTGTCAGAAGTGTAACCTCACAAGTGTAGTGAGTTACCTCATCAGCACCTTTTGTGAATGATTTTTTTTTTTAAAGTGAAGAATTACAGACCAAAATATTCTCAAATGATAATGGGTGGTGAATGTGTCTGTTTTTTTCTCCATCTGTCTCTATATTTTTTTAGCTCTTGTACACTAGATCTAAATAATTTTCTGTCATCTCTCTTACATTATAGGATAGTTTATACTACCAGGGTAGGATGAACTCTCTTATGACATCTCCCATTTCCTTTATTTCCATAACCACACTTCTGAAGGACTACATGTCAATTAATTATCTGGTGTGTTTCAGTCAGTCATATGTTCTTGTTCTCATTCGATCAAGATTCTTTTGATTAGCACTCTGGCTGCCTTTTCTGCAGCATTTGAGAAATTTCCGAGCATTCATTCATTGCATTTGTATTAATTTATTTTTTATGAAGCCTTCTCCCTTTGACTACAGGATTAGATGCTGAGGCATGGTATATCAATTTAGGTTAGAGTTATGCTCGCTTGCCGTATATATTTCTCTACTATGACTCCGTATAAAGCTGCCTGAAGGTTTTGGTTGGTATTTTGGGCATTACACATCTTCCTGACCTCAGTACAAATCTTCCCTCTCTTCTTTGATGTTAAAGAGCCCCTGGTGCGACTAGGCTTCTGCCTGGGGAATCAGGGCCTGGGGAGTTACTAAAAATTTGTCAGGATTAGTCTGTATCTTGGACTGTCAAGGGCAAAAGGACAGCAGTACTATGGCAGAAGCCTTGCCTGTGGTTCCCTGAAGAATGAAGGTGGTTTGTGTTGTTTCCTCAGAGCCTTCAAACCAGTCTGTCAGCTGGTGTAAGGTGGAGGCTCTGGCCACGAAGCCTGGCTTGGTGAATGTGATTAAAGATCTTTCTCCTCCTCCTCCTCTCGTGGTCATGTCCCTCAGCATGAAGACTACTCAGAACCCAAAGACTCACCAGAATGAGGTAAGTGATCTGCTCTCATTTTGGTTTGGTTTCGTTCTTTGGCATATACTAAAAATTTTCTAAGTCTTGAAAGAACTTTACCTGATTAAACATATCTAAATATATTTACTGTCAAATAAACTTTCTGTGCCATGGGGTCTTCAAAGAACTTGTTACTGGTGTCTCACCAGCATGAGATCTGTGGGTTTGTTGAGAATATTTACTGTGACAGTGGATCCTTACATCTTTTTTCAAGCATTCTATTGTCTGTAGTGTGTAATAGTTATAAATGAAACTGTCCTAGAACAGCTGTTAATGGATTATTTTTTTGTAGAGCTAATCATAGGTTCTAGGTAGAATGACTGGGTTTTTCTGCTGGCAAAACTCATTTTAAAATAGAATGAGGATTTGGTCTAAATCTTATAGTGCCTGTTACTCTGCTGTGAGATCTTTCCTTTTCTCAGAAAGGAGGAGACATGTAGGTGGCCACTCTCAGTTGTGGACTGCAGACCACAACGTGTAATTAATCATGCTTACCTGTTTTTTAGCAGAAGTCTCCTAGCCTAGGAGGAGAATCGGTATTCACTAATAGGATAGGATAGTTGTTTCTGGCTAATTGAATGGAAGAAGAATTTGGCTGGCAATTTTTTCAAGTAGAATTAGTCCTCTAAGTGACATTAAATTTTTTTGCGGGGGAGTATGGAGAATTTCTGGTTTCTAGCCAACATAATGAGACATATGTCAGGTACCAACAAGGCTCTGCTTGCCAAGATGTTTCTAAAGCCTCTGTGCTTTGTCTTCTGTTGGGTTTTCCTGACCAGTGTCTGGGGAGCCAGGATGTCCTGCCAGCAAAGCAAGCAGAAAGATCAGTAAAGCTAAAACCTCTTGGCTTCTTGTCAGTCTTGACTGCTTGCTCAGGGGCAGCCCTTCTGGAGACAAGGCCTCTGCATGTCCTGCCCTGCTCACATCTCCCCTGGGCTCCATAGGGAATTCTTATAATTGTGGAGTCTGTTCAGGTTCAGACGAAAATTTGATAAAAGCAAAATTTTCCAAAATTATTTTTCCTCTCGGATTTCTAGGATAATTATTTAGGAGTAAGTTCTGCTTTAGATCGATTGACAACTGTCCTTTTTAACTATTTATAGTTGGAATTAATTTAAAAAGTTCTCTTGTAGAAACAAGAGAAAAGAGATGAGGAAACTTAAAAAAAAAAAAGTGGGGAAAAAATGGTTATTGACAGTAGTCATGTTTATGAAGTTGTGTGTTTTGTATCTCCTTGGTATAGGTTGTGGCTGTTGCAGCTCTGATTCATCAGAAATTTCCTTTGGATAAGGCTCCACCTCAGCCTCCTTTTCAGACACACTTTTGTGGTATGTACTTGTAGCAGATTATAAGTAGAAAAATAATTCCTTTGAGTTTTTCTTTTGTTGTGTTTTTTGGTTGTTTTTTTTTTTTTTCTAATTCATTCTGCCACTTAAGTAATGGATTAAAATAATTAAGTGGCAAAGTTTCAACTCAGAGGCAGGCTTTTCTCCCTGTCTCTGACTTCACTGGTTACTGACTTTTTATTGAAAGCCTTCGTGAAAAAATCTTAGTTTGAGATGATGCAAAGTAGCCCTGTTCTCTACAGTTTCCTATCATTTTTATAACTTCATCATGTGTTCTCTTGGATTGCTTTCTTCACCCATTAATTTAGACCAATTATTTAGTGTCATTTAGTTATTTTTCAATTCAGTTCTTCTGAACAGAATTAAAAAAAATAAACTTGTTGCATTCATTTATAAACAAGTTTTCTTGGGGGGGGCGGAATATATGTTGCCATGGTGTCATTATAGTAAGATCAGCTAAACCTCGAGATTCAGATCCCGGTTGGAAAGTGATGAAGAATTTTGAATGCTTCTGATAGGAAGTTCTTCGGAAGCTGTGGACCATAGTCTCCAATGATAACCTCAAATATGACTGATTAAAGTTGTTTAATACTTTACTAATTACTCATTTATCTTAAAGACAAGTATTTACATAAGACTACATTTTTAGAATTAGAGGTTCGTTTTCCTTAGCTCCCTTTGCTGCGGACGGATGCTTACGGGGAGGGTACAATTAAGAACTTGTATCTAAGAACAAATATAATTTCTTTTGCAGTTGTTTCTAAACCCAACGATTGCATTTTTCCTTATGACTTCAAAGAAGCTATTAAAAACAAGGTAATTTAATTTTGTTAGCCTTCTGATTCCAGTATCTTTTAAAATATGAACTTCATGTTGCTTTGGGTAAGATGTGGAAAAGAAATTTTGAAAGGAATGGTGTGATTATTTCATTTCTGCTCTGCAAACCTAAATCCAGGTATTTATTCTGTGTTGCTTGTACAAACAGAGGTGTGTACTTTGTGTGATTCGGTACTGCTGCTAGTTGTGCTCATAAAATAGACAGTGTTAGACAAGAGAGTTGGAAATGTTTGGTAAAGAGGCTAAAATTGTGGTTCATTTTCATTTTACCTGATTCTGTACTCTTAGTAAACTGGGAGGATTTGTTTCTTCTTTCCGGGGACAGTAAAGTCTGTCAAAATTTAGAAGACATCCTTTCTAAAGGGCACTGGGAGAGCTGACAGAATAATAAAGTAACCTATTTTTGTTTTTCCTCTGTTTCCGTGTAATCTTAAGCCTGTGAGTGAAGGATGCACATGGAGCATTTTCCTGGTGTGCTTGATTCTCAGGAGGCTCTTAAAATATCACTAGACACCTGCATACAAAAGCAAAATGGAAAAAAGCCTCTGAGAAAAGCTTTCTGTGTCTATGGGAGTGAGAACAAAAAGCCTTGAATTATAGAAGGAAAGGGAGAACTCTGTGGTGCTTTATTATTGTCTTGTAACTAGTAGGGGAGAGGAGATGTTTCCATTTTAAACTTATTGGGTCATTGAAATCAGGTGCTCTCTTGCTCCTTTTAGAATGCTAAAATAGAAATTGCTGCAACAGAGAGGACACTGCTGGGATTTTTCCTTGCGAAGATTCACAAAATTGACCCAGATGTTGTTGTGGTGAGTAGTTCTGAGGCTTTGAGAGTTAAATTAAAGCATATTGTCAGTTGGTCAGCTTTGTTCTTTTTCTTTTGTCCCCATATAGGTTTTTTAATGTTTATCTTACACTGCCTTATGAATTGAATTTGCTTATAAGACAGCAGGTTTACTTTGATACCAAGATGATACAGAATTTTCCTTGACAGCATTTTATACATCCTATTATTTCCCATAGTATCTGAAATAGGCAGTATTTCCATAGTATGTGAAACAAGTTTGTTTTTTTTTCTTTACTTGGAAAGACAAAACACAACAAAAAAACCCCTTGTGATTTTCTAGAAAAATGGGAAGGCTTGGTATATTTAGGAGTCTGTTTCAGTTCAGATGTTCATATAATTTGCCTCAGCATTTATCTTGTGTTTATGCTGTAAATCAAAATGATAATTTGTGCAAACCTACAGGATCTAAGCAAAGTTTTGTAATTGTTCTTATGTTTTCTTCTGTATTGGCAACTGGTGACTTATTACAGTTACTCATTTTCTTTTTTTGTTACATTTAATTAATGTACAGTCCTGACTGTCTTCAAAACTTCATTAAATGAAAATTTTAGGTTGGTTATATACTTGTTATTCTTCTGTGGGCAAAAAATGGAGTGGTGGCAATAGGATGAAGTGAGCATTCAGGTTCCTGATGTTTTCAGCTCAGTGTGGCTGCTATCTGGTGTTCATCCTACGAGCTGAGCTTCCTGGAGGTTCTGGGAAGGAATCAGGGGAAACGCTGCAGCCAATGGTTTTCAAGTGAAGTAGCATAGGGGTGTGGGAGCTCTGATCCTACAACCAGTAGAGCTGTGTTAGTGCAGTTTAATTTGCACCTGGTTTAGTGAGTGCTGTTGAAAAACAAGCTATATCAATATAGGTAGGACCCCTCTACTCTGACTGTAATGCTGATGATGATTTCAAGGAGCTGCTTCTAGATGGCACTACACAGATGTATCTGGTATGGTGAGCCTGCAGTTCCTGGTGACTGGTCCACATAGGTCCGTCTGTTCATCAGGGCAATATTTTGCTTTCAGCTGAGGTTATGGACCATTTTCATCCATGTCCTTAACGTTGTTTAAATTCTGCAACTATTGCTGGAGTACTTTGATGTGTAAATATTAGTTGCAAGCTCTTCCTGTCCAGATTTAGCAGTTATGCTTGTTGTAGTATCAAAACAAAACAAAATTATGTTATTTTTATGTCAATACTGACACTTTGGAGAGGAAAAGAATTACTAAGTTTATATGCTGCATCAAGAATGTTGTTTTGGGTTGTATTTCTAGAAAGCTTTAATTCCTAATCTCTGATAACAAAGCATAAAGCTGAATTGTGTGTGCTATGAGCCAGTTATAGAGCTTATTTTGGTATTCTGCTGAACAGCATTGTTAGTGTTAAGACTAATGAGTACTGTTGATGAATGTTCTCTTAGAAAGTGCTTTCTATGAGAGAGATAATGCCATCAATTAGTTGGAAAAAACCACAAAGGGCAAAGGAATACTGACTGTGTGAAAGTAAGTATTTCAATTTGCATTTGTTGTAACCTTTTTTTGTTATTTTTTCTGCTGCAAGGGTCATAATATTTATGGATTTGATCTGGAAGTGCTGCTTCAAAGAATTAATGCGTGCAAAGTCCCTCACTGGTCCAAGATAGGTCGACTGAGGAGGTCCAATATGCCAAAGCTTGGGGTAATAAGATTGCTCAAGTCTTTTAAGCCCCTTTATGTTGCATGTGATTAAAAATGAATTAATTTTGCTGAGGAATTGTAAATGTGACACTGTATTTTGACTGCTGGTCATGCTGAATTTCATGTGTCCTGAATCAGAAATGATGAGTGTTCATATGACTTTTATTACAGTAATAAGCTAAACTAATTTTCAAGTTAGGCTAATTTAGTTTACATGTCTCAACTAGATGATGGTAATGACACATTAATTGCAATAGTCTTTACTGTAACAGTCTTTGTCTGCTATAACTGTAAAATGAGAAAAAGTAATTTGGATTGATTGGTGAATCATCCCATAGAGGGCTGCTTAGTTAATAATTCTGTAGTTCTTAGTACATATTTGTTCAGAGAACAATGTGTGAGGCTTGGAGTATTGAAGTGCTGAATGTGGCTGGGTTCTTGCCTGTTTCTGTCTTTCCTAGAGGCCAAGACAAGTATGTGGTTTATTTTGTGACTTTTTCGTCCTGCTGTTAGTATAAAAAATATCCTCGGAGGAAAAACAAAATCCATACACACGTTCTCGTTGGGACTGTTCTAATTATTAAAGGAAAAAAAAAATGCATGACAGTTTAAGAATTAAGGTCTAACTAGTAATGAGAGTTAAGTATCTATTTAATATCTGCATTTACTGAAAGACATCATGGATTCTTTAGGGTATAATTATAAAACTTGAGTATTAGTGGTATTTAGTAGAGTATTTAGAGTATTTAGTGACCAACTTGAGTTGACTGAGACCTATAAGCATATATTTTGGGTAGATATTCTTTATTAATGTTTGTATGTTTCATTTTGTTTGGGTTTTTATCTCCTTTTGTGGTATGCTTAAGGGTCGAGGAGGGTTTGCTGAAAGGAATGCTGCTTGCGGTCGAATGATCTGTGATGTAGAAATTTCGGCTAAAGAATTAATTCGTTGCAAAAGTTACCATCTGTCTGAACTGGTCCATCAGATTTTGAAAACAGAGAAGATGACAATTCTACCAGAGGAAATTCGAAATATGTACAGGTATGTTGCTGATTCGTGTTTTTAATTCTTTACTCGAAAGTATAAGAGCTCATTTCCCACTATGCAATTTCATGCCTGCTTACTTGATTTGTCATGGAGATGCTGACTTAGCATACTGGTATTTGAGAAGTAAAATACTGTCTTAACAGTATTTTATGTTTCAGGCTACTCATGGGTGGTGGCTTATTATGTGTGAAGCAAATTGATTTGTAAGGGCATCGGTTTAGATACACTAATAGGATATGTGAGTTAGTTTTGGGTTTGGGTTGTTTTTTTTTCAATTAAAAGAGCTTATTTATAATTCAACACTGGTGTGCTACAGATGCCATGTAATCCATTCAGCATATAGGTCTAAACTGCTATAAAGGAGGCTGAATTTACTAGGCTATCCCCCTTCTTTTCCCAGTGATTCTCGTCACTTAATGTTTATGCTGGAAAACACCTGGACAGATGCCAGATTCATTCTCCAGATCATGTGTGAGCTGAATGTTCTGCCACTGGCTCTTCAAATAACAAACATCTCTGGGAATGTCATGGTACATTTTTATTATTTTCCACCCTCCTCCATTGTCCCACAAAAACAGTTCAATATTTTCTGTGTTTGATTTGCTAGTTCTATTTTGTAAATGCTAATTGAGAGTACATGATGCTTTAAATTTTTGCTGTGATGAGTGTGACAGTCATTGCTTAGTCTTTTTTTGGTATGTCAGAGGTTTCTATGCTTTGCTTTGCTCCTCTCTACAGTCGAGGACAATGATGGGCGGACGATCTGAACGTAATGAGTTCTTGCTGCTTCATGCATTTCATGAAAAGGACTACATAGTACCGGACAAACAAGTTTTTAAAAAGCCTATGCAGAAGCTGGTGGGTCCAGTTTTTCTCTTTCCAATAATTTTTATTGAAAGAAAAAAAATTCTTCTGTCTTTTGTGTATTACTGTTCTATGAGAGCACAAAAACCCAAACATATGTTAGATATAACATACAACTTAATGTTACAGATTATGCTTAATTCAAAATTTTTTTTCATGCGTAGTTGATGAAGAAAGAATGTATAATTTTAAAGGGACAGTGTAACACCTTTTCCATTTTATCACAGATCTTTCATCAGTTGCTTTTTTAGTGTAAAATTGAAATAAGCTAGCTACTTGACTGTGTAGGGAAACAGTAAAGAAGGTAATCTGTGCCTAATAGATGCATGTTTGCCCTACGATTATTTTGCTGATGAACAATAGTTCAAGTATAATTTGGAAGGTGAGTGATTTGAGAACATGGGAAAAATATCCAAGGGTATTAAGAAAAAAATCCTCTGGAATAGTACCAGTGTAAATAATATTTATAGAAACATCTTTATGTTTGCTAGCAAACAGATTCAGATTTGAGAATGTATTTGTATTTTGTATTGCTTTTTAGTTTTACTTTCAAATAAGGTCACAGCAAATTCCAAAGCAATAAGTTCTGTTGGTTGTATTGTTGGATCAAAGCAGTGCCAGAATTATAAATTGTTCAGGGTAGCATTAAACACCTGGGAGAAAAATTTGTTATTACAATAAAACAAATAGCAGAATAGTCTTTAGATCAGTGATAATTTGTTTTATTAAAGCCTAGTCCTTGTATTTCCAAAGCCTGCATTTTAATTGGGCAATAATAGTTCTTCTGGGTCGTAAGTTGATCTTTTTCCTTTTACAGCCAAGCAGCAAATGCATACTAGTACTATGTTGAATGATTACAATTCCTTAAGGTCTTTGTAATCCCTTGTTAGTGTATGTTCCTATAGGAGTTGGTTTAAATGCTGTTTTGACATTTAGAAAGCTTTAATAAGGATCACGATGAAAACACCATGTTTTGCATGTATTTTGAAAGTAACTCTCTGCACCGGTTCCCAATTTCATATTTGCTTTGCCAAAAATAACTCCTCCAACAGTACAGAAGTCTTGGAGACTAGATAATGACTTTTTTAAATGCCACATGTAGGTGGATGAAGATGAAGATTTTGAAGATCAGAATAAATCAAAGATAGGGAAAAAGAAAGCAGCATATGCTGGGGGCTTAGTCTTGGATCCCAAAGTCGGTAAGATGTGGCAATTTTCTTTCTTCTATGAAGTTAGAGCCAGGTAGGTTATTGCGGAGAGATTGCAGTGGGCAATGTGTGTATGTTATGGGAGTTTGGTGTGGTGGTTTGTGGGACGTGGTGGTGTGTACTAGAAAATTCCCAACACCGATTGTGGAATTGCTTATTCTTGGGATATTTTTTTCTTAGCTTTTTGTGAGAAGATGATGCTCTTGCAAGGCATCAGGGCTTGTATGTCTGTCTGTAATTTTCTAATGGACACGGAAGTTTTCTTTCAGTTTCTCCTCTATGTGGGGCAAACTGTACAAGTGTCCTATAGTAACACAGAAGCTATCTGTTCAACTCTGGTGAGTTAATGGGGTTGGATCGTTCCACTTCTGACAGCTTTCTGTAATGCGCAGTGGTGCATCTCAACAGCTACGTTAAGGGATTTAGATGCTGGAAACGTGGTACAATGTATTACTGTCACTTAAATATTAAATGTGGAGTTGGATGAAGTCCTTGGGGAGACTGAGTAATTGTGACTTCTGTTTTAAACTCTGTTTTAGGTTTTTATGACAAGTTTATTTTGCTTCTCGACTTCAACAGCTTGTACCCATCAATTATCCAGGAGTTCAATATCTGCTTTACCACAGTGCAGCGACTGTCATCAGAAGCACAGAATAGGGCAGAGGTTTGTGTGCTTTAACTTGTGACTTAAGTTACACTGTCTAAACTTTAGTGTGTTTTCTGTGAATCAGCTTTTTAAGAAATTGTTCTTTTTTATTGGTTCTTGATTTTGGTTTTTTTTTCCCCTGTCACATATTTGAAAGAAGTGATTCTTGTTTAAAGATGCATCAGAGTAAGTTTTGGGTTGAGACTTTTTGCATATTGTATGTCTGTTGTCTTCCTTTCAGTAATATTCTAATAGAATCTTGGTAGGTTCTCTCCCATCTAAATAAAATCTTGGGATCCTCATGAAATAACATTTTTAGTGAGGCTCTGTTGGCCCTTTTCAACTCCAGATCCTCCTAGTGATTTCTGAGACTCTTGACCAGTTTCAGCTTAATTTGGTAGAGGCTTCCTAAAACTAAGTTGCTGCAGAACTCATGCAGACATACCTGAATGAGAGAGGCACAAGTCTCATGCTTCTGCCTGGGGGAAAGAATGCAATACGAGCTCAACCCTTATTAGACATCAGGAAAACTATGTGTGTCTTGGGGGTGTGTGTCAGGGAGTGATACTGTGACTGTCAGCTGCTGGACAAGCTTCGTAGAAATTTATGCTGTTTAATACAGCATTAAACTGTACTAAATGCAGCTAAAAAACCTCCTGAAGGTGTACTTCTACGTAGTTTTCTCAGCAGCTGTGCTGGGCATGGCTTATCTGTGGCTGCTTATTCTCATTTTCTCAGTTGTGCTGGTGCAGTTGTTGGTGGAGCTGAGCTGTAAACTGAAGCAGTGAGCTGGTCAGGTCTAAAGGTTAAACCTGAGGCTTTTATTTTTAACTGGTATCAGCTCACAGGTTGGAATTTGTGTGTTACGGGTAAGTAGTTATGGGACACAGTCCCATATTTTCACAAGTGAAATACCAGTACCATACCAGAAACGAGGAAAAAAGTATGTGGAACTCTGTCAGTAAGTTCGTCCAAGCTCTCTGTGGATTTACCCTGATTTCTTTGTGCTTCAAATTAAAGCAGCTCATTTTGATTTCTATCATGGTATGATATTTAATCAAGTTTTGGTGCCATTTCTTGATATGGTTCTTCCCAGACTGCTTTACTAAACTTTCCAACCACATAGTGTCTCTATTGCCCTTTCTCTGTGTATTTCTGCCTCTGTCATTGTGCTTGAAATTTCTTTCATTTTTGCTGAGCGGCCATTTCCTTAGTTATGCTAACAAGAAGAATGTGTGCTTTCTGTTAGGTTGTTTTGCTATAATCAAGAGTTGCTTGGGGTGGAGTTTTCATACTGTTATTTCATACTTGTTACTGTTAATTTCTCTTTTGTCAGTTATCTTATTCAAAGTATCAGTTCCACAGAGCATATGCTCCATTTTACAGTTCTGAATACCAAAAATACTTATACAATGGATTCTTTTCAGCATGGGAAGAATTGCTTGCGTGGTTTTCTTTATATTTTTATGTCTATATACATAACAGTCAGAATGTGTGTGTTTTATTTATCGGGATTTATATATATATACACATGTATTTTTATATATATATATGTATGTATGTATAAAATCTACACATCCATACATTAAAGAAAAAAACCCACCTTACTGCTACTAGTCCATGCCTCTCATTTCTCCCAGACAGAGGTAGGCTTAGCCCAGCGGGTACTAAGTAGTGTAGTTAAATGCCACAAAAACCCTCGCATGCTTGTTTTAAACTGCTTTGGGTGCTCTGCAGGAATAGATACAAGCTGTGTGGTTTGAGATTTTTATTCCCAAGCCTTTCAGTTAACACATTAAAATCTAATCTTCAAGCAAAAAAATGATAAGCAGTGGTGATCATTTGACAGGTCAATGAAGAAGAAGAAATTCCAGAGCTTCCGGACCCATCGCTGGAAATGGGAATTTTGCCTAAAGAAATCAGGAAACTGGTGGAGAGAAGACGCCAGGTTAAGCAGCTAATGAAACAGCCAGATTTAAATCCAGACCTTTATTTACAGGTGTGTTTTGTAGAACTCCTTTGATTTTCCTCCTGCTCCCCTTAAGTGCCCTGATCAGCCTTGCAGAATAGGGATGATTAGTACTGAGCAGTGATTGTAATGTGCTTTACTTGTAGCCCATCACTGCTGCAGACTATATAAAAAGCTGTGAATGTAATTGTGAACGTTAAGTTCTGTTCTCTGTTGGCTATAGTTGCATCATTTTTCCTGGTTGTGTTTCTTTTCAGTATGATATCAGACAGAAAGCTTTGAAACTCACTGCTAACAGTATGTATGGCTGCCTGGGATTTTCCTACAGCAGATTCTATGCCAAGCCCTTGGCTGCTTTGGTGACACATAAAGGGAGAGAGGTAAGTCATTAAACAGGTTATGCACACATGTAAAATTATATGAATGTAGGCCACCTACTTTTTGTTGTATTGCCTAAGTTGGGGGGAAAAGTGAAATTGGTGTCTAGAAAAGAATCAGGGACATGTCTCAAGAAGTCTCAGGAAGTATGACAAGTTGAAGCTCTAACTAGAGCCCTATTTTGAATTAAACTGCTTAGTTTCAATGGGCCAGATTATGGTGACAAAAAATTAAGGCTGTTTTCACATTTTCCGTGAATTCCCAGTTCTGCTTGATGGGTTAGTCTTTGATTTGGTGGTAGACTTCAGCTTTGCACGATCTTATCTTAGGCTAGACTGTCCTGTGACCTAGAATGTTGAGTTCCTGAAACCCTAAAGTTGGTGACAGGACTAATTAATCACATTGTGACAGTGGATTATGTGTCAGGACCTTATTTTCAGAAATTGTTTGTTTGTTTCTTAAAATGAAGTTTGCATTAGCCTCAAGAGATCAGATTTTATTTTAAAGGTTGCTCGTAACTTCATAGGCAAAACTGCTCTTGCTGTTGATTAGGGTGGCAGCTGAATGCAGACCACAACAGTTTAGTCCTGGTGGGAAAAATAATCATTAAAGATCCAAAACATACCACTAATATGCAGTGTTTTAAAACACATTTTTTCATGATGCTTTGTATTAGGTCTTTATAGAAGTGAACACCAAGCAGAAATCTACAAAGGTGCCAGGAACAGAGGTGACAGGATGGCTGGTCAACCTTTTAGTTGAACAGAGAGATGGATGAGTTCGCGTCCGTGTTCAGAGGCACATAACCCTGTGATGTGAGGGCAGAGCCCTCCTTGCTGTGGACTACCCAGTGCACTTAGGGTCCATTTAGAACCCTCAGCTAGTGTGCATAGGGGCATTTGGTTTCTGATAAGGCATCTTGTTTTTTTTTTTTAAAAAGTTTTCCCATCTAAACAGCTTTCTAGAGACGACCCCACATTTGCTGTCCTCCCAATATTCGTAACCACTATGTCTAGCTTTACACACGTTTAACTAGGAAATAATTTCCAGTTTTGATAACTGTAAATGCGCTATGCATCCACGTGAATTCAAAAATTAATGTTTCCTTTAAGGAAGTAGTATCTTTTGTTGTTGTTGTAAGATTCTGATGTATTTATCTACAAGGTTGGCATGAAAATCTGCTGAGTATCCCAGCTTTCTATTTTATACCAGTATTTTACAAAACATAAATTTGACTTCTTGGGTTTTTTATGATTTCCATTAGTTATATGGAGCACCTGTCACAAATTGGATATTGTATGGATACTTGAGCTTTTGGCCTTTGTTAAGGAGGGGGGAATAATTTTTGTTTCCAAATACAGTTTATTCTCAGTTGTTTGTGACTTACCAGTTATGAGATAATGGTGCTTGAAATTCTGGTGTTCCTGTTTCATGTTCCAAAGTGATGGTGGAATGGGA
Organism: Gallinago jamesoni; assembly: GCA_025769975.1. NCBI lineage: Eukaryota > Metazoa > Chordata > Aves > Charadriiformes > Scolopacidae > Gallinago > Gallinago jamesoni. The sequence continues at coordinate 123,254,161 of JAOQGH010000001.1, read as the reverse complement.
AAATCCTAAATAGGCGGTACAGGATGTGCTAGGGAGCACTTGGAGACGCTTTCTCTTACATAGTTGATTTTATGGTTGGAAAGGATTTCTTACCTCTTAAATTCTGGTGGTGCTAGACCTGGGCTTGCTTCTTCCAAGCCCTTGCACACATTTGAATTTCCAATTTTGTAGTTGCCCTGAGTTTGGGGAAAAAACTTACTTTCAGGCAACACTCTGCCACAGTATTATGTTGTACCCAGTGCAAGTCTAAAAGTTTCTCCATGGAATAAGGCTGCTGGGAGCACGGCAGAGAGACACCAGTGGAAGTGTGTGGGTGCTGGTCTGCATCTGGTAGTACTAGTGCTGAGCTCAGTGGGGCATTACTGTCTTGGGAGATATCTTCTGTGCAGCACAGCACCTCCTGAAGAGATAAAACTTGCCTTTTTTTACTTTTTTCCCCTCATTTTTTGAGGTAGATTAGTATTCATTACTCTAGATACTGTGGAGATAATAAAGTTTTGGAAATTTGATAATTTTTCAGGGTGATCTGTAATTTTCTGCTGCTGTGTAAGCGTGATAGATTCTGATGAAATACACAGTATATGCTCTGCTCTGAAGACTTGCATTTTTAGGTAGGTAGTTGATAAACAGATATACCTTTATTAATTGTTCCTTATTTGTTGAGTAGTGGTTTTTGCTATAAAAGGGGACACAAGAGGACCCCTTCGTTTTCTGTGGGGTTTTTTTATGTTGAAATATTTAATCTAGAAAAGTACTACTAGAAAATTTTATGTTACTCTTTCTATTCATAGATTTCCCCTTACCATTAAATGCTAATATAAAAGAGGTAAATGTTAAGTACCAGGAGATTTGGGTTCTCTGTATGAAAAGGTTAATTAAAAAATAACTATTACGGAAAAATGTAATTGATTTGAATTTAAATGGCCTTTTCTGATGATTAGTAATTGATACTTTTTTTTTTTTTTTCACTATTGTGGAGGGGACCTGAGTAAACGCAGGTAGGCTTGTATATGTCTAAGTGGGAAAAATACTGTGTGGAATGAAAACTGAACTCGGTATTTGCACTAACACAATTACAGTTCAATCGCAAGTCTTAGCAGAATAATTGAAAGTGGGAAATGTGTATTTCAAGTTGAAGAAGTTCTTGCAGCTCATTGTAGGATTAAGTTTCAGTGTAGCTGAGAGAAAATGAGTTTTGATGACTTCTGTGAATTGCTGCTTTCTGATGGTGTGACTGAAGACCTTTCCCTGAAGCTGTGGGAAGACTGAGTACTGCAAGTGTCTGATGCCAAACGCTTTGTGCTACCTTTCCTGGGCTGTAACCTCCCTTCATGGTTTGCTGATGCCAATGCACTAAAAGTAGTGGAGCTGCCATGCGGTTCCTTATGGTGACTGGAAATTCTTGCTGGTTTAAAAGCTTGTTTATACCTATGCTAGCGTTTGACACGTTTACTTTGGTTTTGATGGCAGAAGTATTAAATATGATGTGGAAAGCCGTTTATAAAGCCAGATCGCAGCACTTGGACAGAGTGTAATCTGTAAAACCTCAGTTCTCATCAGTCAGTGAGATGTGAGCTAGTGCTTGACCTTTATTTACTTTAAGACATACAGTAGAAAGGTGTAGCAAAGCCTTACAGCTCTGGGCGTATATAGGCTGGATCCAGCAGGGAGGTTATTGTGTGTCGTTCCAGTGAGAGAGTTGTGATTTCTGTGGGTAGTGCGGTAATGGTCCTGAGTTTTCACTAGATGGCGATAGACACCTTGAGATCATTAATCAATTAAGACACTTCATTTTTGTCACTAAGTCTTTCAGACGTTGACTATCGGGTTCCTCAAACGGGTCTTCCTTGTTTATTGTGAGTAACCTCTAACAGGGAAGATGAGGCTTATCAGTGTGAATTAGTCAGAATTTTGTGTATTGTATATCACAGGTAGATTGGTTAAGCTTTGGTGTGATTTGAAATTAAAAAAAAAAAAGAGCAAAAATTTAGGGAGGAAGGGAATTCAAACTATAGCTCTGATCTGTTTGACCTTTTTGGAAAATGTAAATGTTTTCTTGTTTTGATCATTAGAAACCCATCAGATCTTGTTCTTACAATAAATTAAAAAAAACCCCAACAAACAAAACCAAAAAAACCCCAAAACCAGCTTTCTGGATTTGCAATCCAAATGTTACGTTATTGATCTGGAATGTGTTAGAAGGATTCCTGGACCTTCCCCCCACCCCTCTGTGTTACTAAGCGTTTGCCTGGACATTACTTTCGTTGTAACCACAGCAGTTGCTTGCATGGAAAAGTAATAGGAAAGTATTTAATATATTTTTAGATGTCCTTTAATGTAATTTAACAACTGGAAACAAGATGAGTCGGTGTTGTACAACCAGCCAGCTCTGCACTAGCAGGCAGCATAAGGTCATGCCTTTCTAGCCTCTTTAAAGGACAAGTCTTTTGATGAAGTGTCAGTTGTCTGACTTCCCAAACGCAGGATGCCCTCTGCTGCAGGATTTTCCTACAGGACAGCAGAGTTGTTGAGGGAATTTTATCTGCAGGCAGCTTGGTTGCTAATGGCTGTCACTCAAAGCTGAGGCCTTTTCCAGGTACTTGCTTTTTTTCCACGTTGGTTTTCATTGTTGCATATTTTTGCCCAAGCAGCTAGAAAGCTTGCCTTTGAGAGGAAAATAACACCTTTGCTGTTTTCAGCAGTACCAACAGGTAGATCTAGTGTTACAGTATGCAAAATAAAAGGGAGAAAGAGGCAATTGGGTTAATTCCAACTTTCTCATTGAGATCCTTTAGATACATTCTCAATTAATAATTAGTTTAAGGCCCTGGCAGTCAAAAGGAAAGAATAAAAGCATGTTATTGCTGCAGTCTGGGAAAAGAATGGATGAGGGAGGAGAAAGATGAAGTGGAGAAAGATGAGCTCATTTTAAAAAAATTAAGCAAGGGTAGGTAAGCAGGTTTATGGCCTTCTATTATAATTGTCTTCTGTAAAGAAATCCAGGCATCTCTTTTTTTTTTTTTTTCCAAAAATTTTTTTAAGTCCTGTTCATCCAGAGACTTACAGTTCATCAGCTACTTTCTCTTAATTGCACCTAAAGCATTGATTATACAGTTTACAAGAGTTGCCGTGTGAGTGGGGCAATTGTCAAGATTCCTGGTTTATTCCCTGCTGTTGTAGGGGAGAAAGGGGATTGTTAAAAGACAGAAAGGAACCTCCAAAATTCTCATTTAAGCAGCCTGTCTGTGTTTAAACAGGAAATACAACATCCACGTCTTCCAAAAACGTTATAGTGAACTTGATGGCAAAAGGCTAGGGAAATAGTTTCTTAATTGCTTTTAAATATAAAAATGGCAAACCGAAATCTTATGAGAAATAGTGCTAAATTGTAGCGGTGTCCCTAAATGGAAACTCTTGGGGTCAAATCAGTTGTCACTGTTGTTAAATTTATCATTATGTATGCAATTGTAAGCCAGTGAAAAAGCGATGTATGTTATTCTGCATGTTAATATCCAAAATGAGTTAGAATAGGCATTTCAAAGGAGAGGCTGCTTACAATCTGAAAATGTGAACTGAGTACCAAGTAGTAGAAAAATTATGGAACATCTTAACATTTGTTGAAATGAAATATTATTATTGTTAGTCAAGTGCATGAAATGACATCTGCTCTGATAAAGACTTTTGCATCTCCAAGGAGAGGAAATGAAACGTTTCAATTAAGAAGAATGGCCAGAATATTTTGAGTGAGGAGGAAATTAGTCTGGAGGAAAAAAAAAAAGTTTTCATTTTATTTTGGGTGGTGTGGGTTTTGGTTGGTTGGGGTTTTTTTGGTTGGTTGGTTGGGTGTGGTTTTTTTCCACTGGACAGAAAGGTTTTGCTTAATGCATATTCACCAGGAAATGTTTAGGAAGATTGATCAGACTGACGTTGATTGTACAGCAAGTCAGATTAATAGAGAGACTTTCTTTTTTTGTGACTGCTTATTTTAAGGTTGTGCTACCTTGAGAAGTGTGCCTCTCGCTTCCACTACTGATTTCCATGGATGGGTTATAGAAATTGCATGGCCACATGGTGAGCTGGATCAGCCTGGTGATCTGAGCTGAAAACTAACTCTAGAGGCAAACCAAATTGGTTTCTGTTGGATCAATGACTCAGTGACTCACTGCATGCTCTTAGAGCTGGTAGAAAGAAGGAGGTTGGAAAGAGGGGGCAGACCCTGTATGAGATGTAAGGGGTCAGGCATGACCAGCCTTTTTTCAGCTCACACCCAACTGTGAAACTGTAGGGTTAGTGTTGATAGGATGAAGTTGTGGGGGATTTGGTGAGTTGTTGCTTTCCTTCTGTACTTTTGATTGTTTTTTATTTTTCTTTCTTATGGCTTCCTATCTTGTATTTTGTTCCTGTCTTGCCAAAAGACACAGATTTTGCTTTGAGTCTTATCTTAGCTGACTAGGTAACACTAAGATATTCCTCACCCAAAATTGTGGTAGAATTAAAAACCAGGGTACTGTGCCAGAGCAAGGTCTCTGGCACATTCTCCATATCTGAAATTTAACAATGTCACCTTGTAGAAGACGTGTTGGGTAGAGGGCTGATACCTTAGGAGTTAGAAATGTCTCTCCACATCCAGGGGTAACAGAAAAGCCTCTCAGGTGTGTGGTAAAATATTGGGGAGTGAACTTGAATCCTGCAACCCCCAAAATTCACCATGCTTTGGCTTTAGAATAACTGAAGAAATCCGTTAATCCTGTCTAGGATACTGTAGGGATTATGGGATTCACGAGAGAGATCCTTTTGTGGATTTCTTCAGATACTGGCATAGAGATGCTTCATGAAAGGACCACAGGAGCTCCACCATGAAGGCGAGAGCTTTTGCAACATCACAACGCCATTTGTAAACTACTTATGCTCTGCTTTCAAGCAAATTTATTTTTAAATACCCACTGTTAAGGTTGGAAGAATACAAATGCTAACTGCTGTCTTAATGTTTTTCTCAAGCCTGTATGTTTGTTAGCACTACAGGTCTTTGCAGTACACATTTTCATAGTTCATTAGTAGCTTGCCATAAAATAATTAGGTTTTTGACTCTTAACAGAAGTTGTTCTTCAGGGTGTGATTGCCGCATTCATTTGCATCATGCATTTATTTTAAATAGGATATTGGCCTGCTCTAGAAACCATGGGTTTGGATACCTAGATGATGGTAATAAAGTTTTCAAAATAAAGGAAACTGCAAATGAGGGGGAAAAAAATTTCCTTTTCAAGCACTATTCCTAAGAGTATAGAAAAATGATCTAACTGAAGTGTCTGTCTCCCACAAGACTTAAATAAATATTCATACTGTCCTTCAAAGACATGACACCTTGATCTCATAATCAAAAAGTTTAATGTATTTCCTGGGAATGTTGCCCACTGTGCAAAAAGCTCACTGTTGCGTGACAGACTGTATTAGAAGCTTTTCGCTCTATCCACAATTACACGATTTATTCTTTATTCTCTTTGATGAATACACATTTGACCCTACAAGACCTGCTGTTTTCAGTAATGATTTAAGGGTGGTGATGATCCTACTCTGACATATAGGGAGAGGCCAAGAGTTGGGTTTCTTCGGTCTGGAGAAAAATAGTTTAAGGATGGAATTAATTGTGGTTTTCAACAATCTAACGCACAGCCTTATACCAGGCAGGTCTAGCCCTTTCTCGGGCAGGAGGTTGGGTTAGATCATGTCTAGAGATACCTTTGAAGCAAGATTGTTTTATGACCATCAGTTTAGAAGTTCCTTTAATTCATATGCAGATTTATTGCCAAAATCAGCTAGATCCAACGGATGCAAGAGTAGCAACTTGTCATTTGCAGTGAAGACGAGTAGCAGGATGAAGACATTTCAGCAGTGATGCTTGTCTTACCAAGCTGTTTTGGTTTCAAAGTTAAAAAAAAGTATCTCTGCTTTGAGCACTTCAAAAGCAGGTTGTGCTCTAGAGATCAGGTCGTGTGGTCTCTTGCATGTGTATGTCCTTTCGCTGGACCTGTGCCAAGATTCACTGGCTTAATTTAGAAAATATGCATGAACGGCTTACACTATTTTCAGCATTGAAATGTAGTTATGAGACAGATGAAACAGTTTCTTCAAGACCTTTATTTATCTGTGGAAGATGGACTGTCTCTACTGCTGCAGGTGCAATACCCCATAATGATACAGGAGATTTTGGTGGGCAACATCAAGAATTCTGTTTGTGACAAAGGATTCATGAGAAATGGATGATGTTTAACGAGTTGGGCCATACCTGATGCAGATCTCATAATGTAAACAAGCATTGTTAGAAGCAAGGAAACCTGAAGGCCAGGCATATGGCCTAAGGCCTAAGCTAATTTATTCAGTCTTCCTTCATAGTGAAAAGGGGGCAGTGTCAAAGCTGGATGAAATAAGTCCCCCCAGATTTCAGTGTGGGATACGTGACTGAAAGGCACGTGAAAGCTTAGCTTGCATTTATTCTCTCTGTTTGCTTTCCTTTTGGTGGTTAGACATAATGTAATTCAGGAGATGTTGCTGGTGGTAGCCTTGTCTTTCGCTTCAGGCTATGCCCTTTATCAGACCTACTGGGTAAGGTTTCAGGGAGTAGGATTAAATTATATATGTTGATACCTGCTCTACAATTTGATACTCTCTGCTTTTGCTGATTTGAGCCACTAGAAACAGTTGCTTCATAAAATCCTATTTCAACACCTGGATTATTAAAAAAAAAATAAATCCAGTTCCCTGTGCCTTTCATTTTTAGACTTTTATGTTTTCCTCAAAAGCACAAAGTCATTTTTGTTGTTGGGGGTGGGAAGTTGTTCCCACTTGTGTCACTGAAATGCAGTGCTCATCAAGCAGTGCTCATCAAAAATGGGGAATGTCGGAAAGTCACATGAACCTTACTGTAGGGATTACTCCCTGGCAGTCATTTCTGTGTGAGCTTGTGCTAGTCTTGGTGATTACATGGGACTGGAGAAACTTTTAAAATGTGGATAATGATGGTTGGTAAGCCCTGGTTTAAAAAAAAAAAAAGTGCTCTTTTGACATATAGCTTTTATGAATGATGATTCCTGGTTCCTGCTGAGATAGGAGTAGACAGCCATAGCCAAGCAGTTGGATAGATGATTCATCTCATATTGATGATGTCTTGTTAAATTAATGCTTTCTTTCTCATTACTTGCTTTATTTATGAAACTGACCAGAAATCGGTGAGTTTAAGCTATTGGAAGTTGTCGGAAAAGCAGGACTGTGTAATAATCTCTGTTGATGAAGTTCAGGGTCATGTTTCCTGAAATGCCTGGGTAAGAAAGGTTTCTGTGATAGAGATTTAGAAGACCTCGAGGTACAAACACTTTTTTTTTTTTTAAATCCAAGGAAAGTGAATCTGCTGACAGGGAGGAGGATAACTATGCTAATCACTCTGTACATGGCCTGTTCTGCCCTTCAGTTTGGTAATCTGAATTGTTTTGTGTGCAGGTTCATTCTATTAGGCAATACTGCAGTAGGCACACTAATACTTTATTTTCTGCTTTCTCTGACTGACTTCAGTGCAAAGAATGTTTTCATTGTTAACTTCATTCTTCATCCTTGATACTTTTAATTTTATTGGGATATCAAACTGTCACAGGCTTTGTTGTACTGTAGTTTGGAACTGGCATGTGGAAGACTGCCACAAAACCACAGGGGCGTCTCAGCCCTATGCTCAAGTGTGTTGCAACCTTCCTGTTGGTTTTGCTCTGGTTGGAATTTCACTTGCTGAATCTAGAGCTTCCTTGGCTGTATCCTTTGATTTTTGAACAACGCAGGTATAAGTTAATAACAGGTGATTTCATGTGACTTCCTTATTTTCTCCCCTTTCTCCTCTCTGTCTCCCTCAGAACTCAACATCATCAGGATCTTTGAATTAGGCAAATACTATTTTTGTATTTGCTCAGAAATCTATTGTGTTTTTTTTTTTTTAATCATAATAGCTCCTTTGCCTTGATGTTTTAATATGTATCATACCTGGGTTTTTGGTTCAATGCCTAACTTCGTATTTTTCAACTTAGAGTTAAAAGTAGTCATCCTGGAGCTAAAGAAAAATCAATGAGAAGCCTGTACTTAGACTGAGAACCCCTGCAGAAAGCTTTGATTAGAGAAAAGCTTTAGATCTGACTCTTACACACAATTGTCCATCAGGTGGCCAGTCATTTTGGCAAGTACTACTGTATACCATGGATGCTAGAGACTGAAAAAGGTCTATTACATCATATAGTTCATCTTCCAAAGTATGTATATAGTTACTTCAGCAGAGACGCAATTCTTCATGTTGTTGTTCGGGGTTTTTTTTGTGAAGTCTGTTGTCCTTCAAGAAGCAACTTCTAATTTTAATTTTGCAATGGTTTTTAATCTGATTGCTCTATGTGATCATTGATTTTTTTTAGTAGATCTAAAGATGGAAGACGAGCTTGCCTTCAGTAGGAATGTGTTAATTGACAGGTGTCCTGAAGTTCCGTGTTCTTGGCAGTGGTCCAGGATGACAGAGCAGTAATGATTTAGAAACTGCCATTCCTTCCTGGTGAAAGGATTGGAGAAAATCTGTGAAGTTATTAACTACTACTGGCTTCTAACAGGCTGTGAGAAGATCATTATGGTGTCTAATTAGTTGAGATTACCTCCTTTATGCAGAATGTTTGGGCTTTTCTTAAAATTCCTTTACATGCTGTCTATGGCTAGCACCAGGGTGTGTTTTTTTTTCTCTTCTCTTTAATGTTCTGGATGGTTACTCTGAGGATTTGAGTAAGGGATCATGTTCCTATCTCTGTGTGGTGTAATTAGTACAGCTATTTAAATGTTATCTGGAACCCATTTACCCTATCTGTCAGTTGCTGCTTAGTTCAGTGGAAATGCTTTTATGTAAATAGCAGAACAATACTTCTGACTTTTTAACAAGATTGGGCTGAATTTAGGGGACTGAAACACTTCATCCTGGAATAAAATGTCTTGCTGAATCAAGGGCAGAAGACTATAAAAGCTGCCACTTTTTAAAGAGCGTTATTATGCTGACATGTATATGTATAAATTGAATTAGCTGTGATACTCCTACAGTGGGAAACTTCCCACTGATTCTAAAAAATCAAGGGAAAAACTGGCACATGTGAAATTTTCTTCCCAATTTGCATGCTGTTTGGTAGGGTGAACCAATATTCCTTGGTATCTTTTTGGAGTATAAAGGCTACAACTTCTGTGACTCTTCAGCTGGTCTTTGAATACTTGGAATTAGTGCCTGGTGGGGAAGGAGGGCAGATTCTTTTCTTTTACTTTGTTCCAAGTAATTTGTTAATGAAAGTAATTCCTTCTACAGCTAGGAGATATTTGCATTTTATAGAGATCTAATGCTGTTGTGAATTATTTTGATTGCTTTTAGGCTTCTGTGGAAGATTCTGTCCTAATCTTGGCTTATTTTATAACCACATAACAAATATGTTTTTTTGCTTCCATTCAAATAAAAACAATGCTCCCTTTTTCCCTTTCCTCCTTTAGTGTATGGACCTTTTGCCATCTGATATTTCAGTGGTGGATCTTGAACTTTGATTTGATTATTCAAATATTTAAAGAAAATAATTGAGAGTCTCTCAACTTCCATGTTTCAGCAAGTCTCTTTGTTTGGGGTGTTTTCTTTTTTTCCAGGAAGATGGGCTTTTGACATGCTGACCAAGGGAAGATTAATAAATTGTGGCTTTTATTTGTGTCTCTCAGTTTTCAGCCTGGAGTGTAAGCTTGTGTCACTTTGCTCTGTCATAAATACTGTGTTAAATTACAGCAATTTTTTTTAAGGAACTGTTTGATTTTTTGCCAGGGATTCCTGAGACCTCTAGTAATAGTTTCAGGGATCCTGTTCCTTCTCTGAAAATCAGTGCCAATTTTGGATTGTGCAGCTGTCCCAGTTTCCTTTTCATTAATTTTCACTGTAGGAATAAATGTTTGTTGTCTGATGTTTATTATATTAGCTTATTTAATGTCAGTTATTTCCTCCCCCACATAGATTTTGCTTCACTCTCTTCTCTCCTTTTTTTTTTTTTTTTTTTTAAAATGGAAAATGGAATAGATCTGCCAGAGGAGATCTGGATGGTAAAGCAGTATGAAGTGGCATTTATTTGACTATTCCAGAAATGATCCTTCTGTTATTCCATACAGTACTGCATAGCTTTTGGCTCAGCTGGTCTGCATAATACGGGAGAGCCTCCCTGCTAAGCCAAGCAACTCCTTTTTGCTTCGAAGAGCACGTAAGGCATGCATGGTAGTAGATTATCACAATTATCAAGTATCAGTACTGACTTAGTATTTGTCCCTGGCCTTTTCCATCTAAACTTAAGGAAAGCCTGTTTTGTGACTGTCTGTCTGCCCCTCTCTCTGAGAGGAACTGGGGTTAATAGTTTATTAATAGTTTGTGTTGTACGTGAAACATCCCAGACTTGCTATATGCTTTTGAGCATAAGGGATTTTTTTTTTCGATTTTTCTGTCACATGATGCTTCTTTTTCACCATTTAAGCTCTTCAGACAGCGTTGGAAGCAGGCGTTGTTAATGGTGTTCTGAATTTTATGGCCTGATAATTTTTTTTTCTTAAATCATGGAAAAAACCAGAACAAATCTTTTGCATGCTTTGCATAACATGGGGGTGTTCGATTTTGTCTTTCAATATTTGTGCCATGGCCAAGAGTTGTGTTAAGACTACAGTTATCTACCACAAAGAGACCAGTGACTTATACGTGTTCTACAGGAGGAGGACTTGGTGCCCTCTGAGGTTCTGAGCCATTGCAGTGGATGGTGGGGGAGATGGAGCTTGGGAAAATCTGACCTAATATGCATACCCATAATGAAAGAGTTCTTTTACACATTTTGCTTTTAACTGCTTTTTAAATGCAGTGGGCACAGGTGCTTCAATGTTAAATCATCTGTATTTAATCTGTTCGGGGAAAAAGAGTAGTATGAGCTGCCAATAGATTTTTCTTAGACAGCAAGTAATTGATTTCCTTTTTATTATTTTATTTCTGTTTTCCTCTTTCCTGTGTTCAGTGTTTCTTCCCAAACAAGTACTCAAATCATCCTTGTTGGTGTGTACTTACTCAGGGATAGGAGTAGAATGAAGAAGGGAGGAGGGAAGTTGTTGATGGGTGGTTCAAGCGGAGATTGATTGTCCAAAAATACTAGCAGTTTCTCTGGTAACTGCAGAGCCTTGAAGTTTAAATGTGGAGGAGACACATGAAAATGACTTTTACCTCAGCATTTAGTTCAGTCAGTGTGTCAACAAGTTGAATGTCAAGAATAAAATAAAGCGGTCTGGAGAAGATAGCCATGTGTCTTCAAGTCACAAAAGTAACCTGGAAACACCGAATGCTCAGAACTGGTAAAGAGAAATCCTGTGTCCCACTGAAGGGCAAGCAGCTTTGTGAGTCCATTGAGTCCAAAAGTGCACAGGAAGTCAAAAAAAGCGTGGACAATTAGTTCTATGCTGTACATACATTTGAAATAGGAAAAAAAAAATTGAGCTCTCTGTAAATCAAACTTGAGTCAATGTCTGGATTTTAGCAAATTCCTTTTTACTGGGGGCTGAGAAAGAAGCTTCTTACAGGAAAATGGGCTTCAGCTGCCTTACTGTGCTGCTTTTCGTGCTGGGTTTTCTGGGAAGGAAATGCAGATGGGCTACACATGAAGTCTGTACATTAGGATGAGAATCACTGCTTGAGTAGGTTTGGATTTTGGGTTTGTGTTTGGGGTTGTTGTTTGGGTTTTTTTCTTTGTGTGTGTGTTTTGTGGGTTTTTTTTCCTACAGAAGAGAAGCAGCTGGGTAAGATCTGTGGAAGTCGTGCTTCCAACTCTGCTCCTTTTTTGCTGATGCCTTGTGTTGAACTCTTCCTGGAGGATGACATGTCTCTTGGCACATTTGTTGCCATCTGCTGTTTGTCTCTGTTGATAAGCCTTACTTAGCACTTTTCCTAGGAAAGTGCATGACATAGTTTCACAAACCGCTCCATTTACCTGTTGCTGTGGGACTGGGCAGGCCCTGTTCTAAATGTTTTCCAGCTGGTACATGTCGTTACTGTTTCAAATGACTAATGTGAAAAATGATAATTGAAGCTACAAGCCTACTACGTAGTAAGCTTTAATTAGTTAAACTGCTTCGTCTTCGTTTACTGTTGGTGCTAGTGCTCTTGAAATTAATTGGCACTAAAGGGGGTTCAAAGTTTGTATGCAATCATTGCTGCTATAATGTGCTATATTACTAGGTAACTTGGCTTATTAGGTGATTTCATTCTCTATTGTTGCTGCAAGTTAACAAGGCCGGAGTAATTATCTCATAAACAATAGCTTCGCTCGCAAGACAGGTGCAGCCAGACCCCTTCCACGGAGTTTGAGTGCCCACTGTATTTCAGCGAACAGGCAAGGGAAGGTGATCCACTTATGTCACCCAGCAGCAGATGGGGAAGATTTTTTAGAAAGTGGGATAGCACGCTTTCTGATCTTCTGTTATGCTAATACAGTTTTTGTGTGAGAACGATAGCAGTGTCAATAGCCATAATCTATCAATGACATCAACCTCTGGCATGTGCAAGCCATCAAAGCAAACACAGAATGCCTTTGTACGCATAGCTGGACAGTATAAACCAGTTGCTACTAGACTGAAGGTCATCTCTCATTTTCCTAGGATAGACTAAATACCTAGCATACACATTCATTAAATGTTTTCTGGACAGAAGTTGTGATTTGGTTAAAGTGTAAAATTTACAGTTGTGGGAATTGCTATACTCCATAGGAATTTAACCACTAAATAGTTTTTCTATGGCATGCCACTGGTGTGCTATAATGTGGCTTATAACAGCCTACAAGTGTCTGGTAGAAGAAATAATAAATTTACTGGATTAATATTATCTATTAAGCATAAAACATTATTAAGTAATTCATGTTTAATACCTAAGCTCCTATTTAAGATGGCAGGGCTTATATCAGAAATAATTAAAAGTGAAGATGACTTTCACGAGTGGAAAAAGGGAAAGCTACAATAGTGAAACTGTGGAATAGCAGTATGACTGAGCAGTGCCAACGTGCACTTGTTGGTCACTCTCCAAAATGCCATAAGGAGAAGGTTCAAGTGCTGAATCTCCAGATTTTTAAGTGTCTTGATGTGAGTTCTGATACTATTTTAAGTCCCTCTTTACAGCCAGCATGCAAATCTTTATTTAGGACCATCTTTCAGGAACTGCACACAGCAGGTCAGGTATTTATTTCATCCCAGGAAACTCCTGTTTCCAGGAATGAAAAACGCTAACCATTAGATCTCCTTAACTTTCTCTGTCACTTACATTCCTAGAGATTGAGAAGTTTAACAGATTCAGAAATGTACTTTGTGGATAGATATTTCTCATGTATGAATTTTAAAGACGTTACTGTGTTTCAAGTGAAAAGCGTGGTAACTGCTTTGCATGGTAGACTGCTTCGTATGTTTTATTAGAGGCATCTGTGGAATTTTAGAGTGGATGGTTCTTCATAGCCGTAGTAATTTTGCCCTTTTTGAGTAGTATCAGCTTACAAGTTAGAATCTGGATTATGTAGAGACATTATAAAGACTTTAAACGCTGACGCACATACAGTGGGTCAACTTCATAGGACTAGTTCTGAAGACAGGATTTAATTTTGTGCATTTTAAGCTACGATATTAAACTGTTTAGGGATTATTTTTTTCTTGTTGTTCTAATCTTTAGTATTTATAATTATGACATTTAATTCTCTCCTGTAAGAGATTGCAGTTGCCCAGAATCAAAAAGATGAGGAGTGCAGGAAAAAAAATATCCTTATGACTTTCTCATAGTCACTACTTCTCAAGTCAGGAGTTACAAATGCAGAAGTACAGACAGGGCACTGCAGCTTAATATATGTGCAACCTGCAAAGAGGAATCTAAATGCCCGTATCAGTTGTTTTACACTTCTTCAGTAAGGAAGGAAAAGTATGAATACTTTGTTAAATCATTACACTGTAGATGTAGTGCTTCTAATGGTATCTATCAAGTGTGTCTATTTGATATCATAGAGGGTTCCTCAGCAGTGGATTAATTCTGATATTTCAGCCTTGAAACTGAGTTTCCGTGTTTGAGTCTACAAAAATTGTTGGTGTCATATGTCTAATAACCCGTCTGCTTGAATGACGATAAAGCCTCCTACTTAGTCTGCCTGCCTCAAGGGAATAATCGAGCAGCCATCGTGACAATACTCCTCTGAGCCAACAAAATACGTTTTTCCCTAGGAGTTCCCTTTGAAACAGAAACTATTTTTAAGGTAATAGTGATGCGGACACTGAAATAAGGCTCAACGAGGAACAAATATCTATCTCCAATTATCTGTCCTGATCAGTGAAGCTAAAAAAAAAACACAAACCAAAACCAAACCAAAACCAACAACTTCACCTTATTTAAAAGGTTACCACCTGTCCTTATGAATAGGTGTTTTTAGGGGGCTTGATAACTCAGTCCTGGATTTCTTAGTAGACCTTTTTGCCATGCAGTAGACTGCAGGCTCCTTCAGCTTTGCTCCATAAAATCTTGAAGCAATTGTAATTTTGGGGTTTCCTGCTGTGACAGAGACCATTGCCAGTCAGCAAAGCTGAGAGTCAAAGTTCTGTAAATGTCTGATGTACCCAATGTGTGTGGTTTGGTTGGACATTAGTAATAATTCATCTCTTCCTCCTTTTTCCTCCTCACTGGTCTTACAAGTCCTCTTATGGGATCAGTTCCTTGTGTCTGTTGGTGCAGATTCAAATTCACTGCAATTGGCAGCATAAATGAGCTTTGTTTCAGTTTTTTGTTAACTTCATGGCAAAGGAGTTGCATAGAGGTGGTGGTGGATTTCCCATCGTCTGTGTTAAATCAAGATCATATGCTTTGATTCTAAAAATCAAGTTATACTCCTAGTAATTTATAGCCTTTCAGATGCTCAGCAGAAGTGCTCTGCTTCAGGTTCCTCTGTACTTTTGTTAGGCCACTGTTTGTGTTTAGTAGCTTGGGTGGATCGCACCTCTTTATTCAAGTGTCAGAGGGCCCTGGATGTCTTAGCACTGTTCAGAAGAAAAAAAAGAAAACTAAAGGGCCCTCTTACCCAAGTGTCACATAGTCAAGATCTAGAACAAAGTTGTTCTAATTGTTTATTTTTTTTCCCTCCTTCCATTTCTCTCCTTTTCTTTTACCTTAGCGTACTTTAGTCAGGCCTTAACTCTTGAGGTGATGTTTGACTCGTATGTATAAGCACATTGTTATAGGGTAATCTAGTCACGTCACTGTAGTATATGATCTTCTAGATGCTGCTTGTTTGACACTCCTTTTTGGAGGTAGGACTTTTGTAGTTTTGCTGTTGTTTCCAGTGTTCAGAATATTTTATGAAAATAAATAGACAAATGAATAAATGAAGAGCTGAAGACACAGGAAAAAACATGTATAATAGATACATGGGAGCCCAAACTTCATAGAATCATAGAATCGTCTAGGTTAGAAAGGACCTTTAAGATCATCTAGTCCAACCATCAACCTAACTCTGATTAAAAAAAACCACAAAAAACCACAAACCCTATAACAAAACCAAAAGAAAACCATACAAAACCCACCCTCATATCATTAAACTATGACTAAGCACTATGTCAACCCGTCTTTTGAAAACCTCCAGGGATGGTGCCTCAACCACTTCCCTGGGCAGCCCACTCCAGTTCTTCCTTGCCTATCTCCTTAGTGAGCAGAAAAAGGAGAAGATGGCACTGACTCTATAGGGGTGGAATATGTTTTGTGGTGGAGGAAAGCCTTTTGGAGCAGGTCGTTTGTACTTTTACATGTATAGGGACACTGGAGGTGTTTTGTACAACTGAATTTTGTTGCTTGCTAACTTGCCTTCCTTACAAGTCCTTGTTTGTTTTAATAGCTCTCTTTCTCCTTCTCTCCTTTCCCCCCCTAAATGTTATATGTCTTCACTGCCGAAGCACCCACATTTTGTGTTTCCAGTCACTTCCCAAATTTGTCATCACTTCTGCTCTTGTCTTTTGGCCTCTCTCGTTGAATACCATGTTGCTTGGAGATCACGGTGGGAGCCTGGGAATTAAGTTGCCAAAGGGTAAAGTTAACCTCTTGCACCTGCTTGAATTACCAAAGTGAGGTGTTTGGGGGTAGGTGGGGAGGGGACACTGGCATGGAGGGCCAGCTGCTGACGAACTCCGGGGTGATGCAGGTGCCAGCTCGCTAATGAACCAAGCACCGTGCTGCGTGTGGCTTGTTGCTGTGGGAGCAGAAGGCTGAGATGACTCGCACTGCTGCAGGAGAGCTCA
This sequence comes from Gallinago jamesoni, assembly GCA_025769975.1. Lineage (NCBI taxonomy): Eukaryota > Metazoa > Chordata > Aves > Charadriiformes > Scolopacidae > Gallinago > Gallinago jamesoni. The sequence goes on along the minus strand of JAOQGH010000001.1, from coordinate 123,237,808 downwards.
AGAAGCATCTTTCTTCCACACGTTTTGCTGTCGGTGGGGTTTTTTTGGTGGTTTTTTTTTTGTTGTTTTTTCCAAGTACTTCCACCATCCGGCTGTGCGTGGATGTTTGCGAGCGGCGCGTTGCCACTTCCCCATCCTTGTTTTGAGGTGCCATTTCCTGGCTTTTTTTCCCTGCCCTCACTCCACTCCACTCCACGGGCTGGAGTGTCCTTGAACCTGCCCTCCCTTTTTCTGGAGCGGAGGAGGAGAAGCCCTTTTCAAGCAGCTGAAGTATCGGGCCGTGTCGCAGCTGGCAGGAAACCGATCTGCCGCTCGTCCCTCCCTGTGGGCCGCAAGGCTGGCTTGCTGAGTGGCATGTGTCCCTGGCTGTGTCAGCCTTGTGAGGGCCTGGGGGGGTGGTGGTGGTGTGTGTGTGTGTGCCCCATGGGTCCCCTCTGCGCCCCCAGCCCAGGTGGAGCTTGGCTGTGGATTGGGTGGGAAATCACTACTGTCCACCCCCCTCCCCCCACCACCAAAAAAACCCCCCACGTGTCGGCCATTTGCCTCAGCTGTCTCTCCTGTCAAAACAGCCCCTCCTCTCAGGGTTAAAGGTTGATGCAAGCTGTTGCTAACTTGAACTGTTGCTAACTTGAGATGATTGATGTTGGGAAAAGTAATTAGCGAACAGGGGTAATTAATTTGATCCCTCGTAGCGCAGTTTTCTCTTCCAGGTTTTTTTGCGGGACTTTGCCGAGGAGTACCTTTGTTACCGGCTTCTTTCTTTTTAATGGAAGTAGGGGATGTATTTTCAGTGGACTGCTTTCAAGAGGAAAGACAGAGTAAATGAATAAACAAGACTTAAATTTAATTGTGGGGGTTTCCTGTGTCCATCTCCAAAAAGTGCGGCAAGGCTCTTTTTGCTTAGAGGTAATGTCTAATTATCTGGATATGTCAGATACCCTGGTGAAATTTTCAACTGAAACACCTGGTGACAGAGTTGGGAGCTCATCGGCTGTGCTCCACGACCTGACTCTGTTGTTCTCTGTAGTTGAGGAGGAAAAAGAAGAGTTTTAAAAGGGTATTCTGGTGAGATTACTTTGGCTTATTCAATTGCTGATGACAAGACAATGTGTTTCCACTTTGGTCCACGCTGCTAAAGTGTAATATAATTATTTGTGTTAGACACCAGCCACCTGTTAATATCGTTCTTCTAAAGGTCATTGTGTGGTGCCTCGCTGTCTGAATTTAACGGCCCTGTATCAGGTTTGTTGGTCACTCTTTTGTGTGACACTGGACAAGTGTTTGTGGGGAAAGAATGTGAACCCGATACCCCGGCGGCGAGGGGAGAGGAGAGGACTGGGGAGAGGGGAGGACGGGGGGTGACGGGGACGGGTTCCGCTGCTGCTCTTGTTGGGCTGGCAAACAAGCAGCTTCTTTCTGAGATGCTTTCATCTAATATAGCCCTTGTTTGGAACAACAAAAAAAAAATCAAAAAAAACCCTCAAAGCACTAATTTCCCAAGAGAAGCAGATGGATGTCTATAAACCCTGACTTTTTGGTACCCCTGGATGTGTAGGGTCAGTGTGTTCCTGACCTGGGCTGCAAAGGAGGGGAGGGGAGGGGATGCGGCTCGACGGGCTGGCTGGCCTCCTAATGCCATGAAAAGAAAGTGAGGTGGTGATAATGTAATTGTGCCTGGTGACAACGGGTAGATGCTTGATAAGTTATTTTTAAATATATGGTGTTGGCAGTTAACCTTATTCCTGGTGTTGGATTCGTTTATTAATGTCTGTACAGTGACCTGAAAAATGCAAAGCACTGTATCATTGAGAAATGTTAACCTTGTTATCTGAAAATTTTTAATTAATTTTGCTGAATATAAGAGTGGCGTGCGTTTAACTCAAACTGTCAATCTTCCCACCTGACCTGGTATTAGCTTTTGGGAGAGGTGGGGGACAGGTAGGACTTGCGGTTGAACTTCTTCCGTGCCCATGCCCATGCCCGGTGAATGGAGCAGATACAAGTGACTGCTGCTGCAGGGGCTCTGCTGAATGACTCTGTTTTCAAATTCCCAGAAAATGAAAGCCTCAGCTGCCAAAAGAACAAAACAAAGCACCTGGTTTACCACATGGCGTAGGACATTCCAGCACTTGCAAAGAGGGAGGGTTGGCTTTAAGCCATCTATATTCCAGCGTCATTAGTAACTGCTACTAACTGTTGGATTGAATTGCTGGCTGAGAAAGAGCAAGGGCTTTTAGAGTCTTCCCTGCAATTGAAAATATTCATATGAAGAACTCCATTACTGCCAATTTTATAAGGAATAAGGATCTCACGTTTATCAGGCGCATATTTATTGGTTCAAACCATTCAAGCTTCATTATGCGCATGTAGATAGCTTGTTGTGTTTGTTAGAAATGGGTCATTAGGGTCTTCAAGCGTTCTGGCTTTATAAAAATCTAATTGATTATTTCTGCCATGAAAGAGTTAATGAAGGATCACTTAATTTTCAGCTAATTAAAAAGAACAGCTGTTTTTTGCCTTGGCACTCATAGTTAAAAGTGCCAAATATAGGATTTTTTTTTTTTCTGTGTGAGTTGAAGGGTGAGGAGAAGGAGGAGGGGGAAAAGTTACATGTAAATCATTTAGCCATTAACCTAATGTGGTGGATTTATAAATCCTATTACTATAAGCCCTTTTCATTTCCACTGAGGCCTGACGTGTGCTTGATCCTGCTAATGTAAAATTCATTCTGTCTAAGTGATTACTGAAGTAAGACACTTTTAGTCAATTTTAATCAGATTGTGTGAAACTTGCTTGAACACTCATGTTAAGTAAGACATGGACACAGTTTGGCCATGTCTTAATTAGCCTTACAAATCAGTTAGACTAGGAATCAATCAGTAAGCCAAGTCTATGAACCTTTTGACACCTAATGCTTTCTGTGGGGGAAAACCTATGCTGAGGGCTGAAAATACAGAGCTTGGAAGCAAGATTAAGATTGTAATTTGGGGTTCTTGTTTTATGGTATGCTTGGCGGTCCCTCACAGTGAGCTAGTCCTTTACAATGCAGCCTTCATTGCTGTTTCAGAGTTGAGGCCAGTGGGGTGCTTCCCGGAGCCCATCATAAATTCCTGTCTCCGCAGCAGGAGCAGCAATGGGAGTGCTTTTCTGAAGCTGGTTTTGCTCCAAGATACATCTGTTATTTCGGCAAGGGGGGCTAGGGACAGCTTATTTTAAAATGTTGTAACTTTGTCCTTCCAAGCCTTCTCTGGGGACTGCTGGCTTGGATTCACAGGATATCTCCGCTTCTTGAGTATACTTCTCCCCTCTTTTTCTATGGGGAGACATCAGTACGGAAGATGTCTGCCTCAAATATTGCTTGCTGTTGACATCAGAGGTGGGTTTTGTGAAATGTCATCCTTTGAAAGACAAATAAAGAGTTTGCAGTTTTTAATGTTTCTCCTGGATCATTGCTTTTTAAGTAGGGTTGGCTCTGAACATGAGCCTCAAGCTGATTTTGACCCCATCTCAGTTTACCCAGTTTTGGAAGACTCCCTACTAGCTAGTATCCTTACTATTCTCGTCATGTAGAAATTCAATAGCAACTTCTGCTATTTTTTATAAAATATGAACCATTTCCTTTTATTACGAAGATGCTTGGAAACTTGTCATGTCCTTGAAGGATCACGTAGAAGTCTTTGGTCATTATGTTTTCTTACTGTTGTTTATGGTGTCTTACGCAGCACAGTGAGAAGCTCTAGGAGACGAGGATGCTTGCAGTATGTGTGTGGGGGAAAAAAGTTTAATACCAGAGACAGCAGATGTTGTCTCAAAGTAGAAAACGTCTTTTGCAGAAGTCCCAACTGCACGTGCATTGTGACAGTGCAGGGGGCTTGTAACTATAACTTGGTGGGAGACAGGCCCATTGCAAATGGCCAGCTTGGACTAGAGATATTGTTCTGCTGTTGTAGAAAAATTACCTGCACGATGATTTTGTTTTTAAGCTTTGAAAAGTCAACCACCAGCTGTGTCAGCAAACCTTTTTCAAAAGTTGCTCTAGAAGTCTGCATGCTACAGGCTTTCCAAGTTGTTTTTATTGCTCAACTTCCAGGCAATTTAAATATCTTTTCTCCTCTATCTAACCTGTTAAATTACCTCTCTCTGTAAGGGTGAGTGTACCTCATTTAGTCAGATGTTACTTAGTTGATGATATGACTGCAAGCACATGTGGAAGAGAGTGGGGAACATGTTTTTTGCTTGATCTGAATGCCTCTTTGTCTTCTGTTTTCTCTTTTGTACAGTTGCTGTTGGTCTGCCAGGTGTGCCTTTTTGAATGAAAATGAGAAACTTCTTTAGTGTAGAACTCTTACAGTGAGGTTGGGATGAGGCTCATTCGAAAAGCTTTGCAATTAGATGTTAATTACCTTTCTCTTCTACTGGATAATCTTCTGTACTTTAACCAAATAAGGCTAATCTTCTATACTTTAATCAAATAAATATTCAAATACTTTGAATTTGCCATGTTTCAGCTTTGTGACAGTTTTCTTATGTGATGGATTGTAACAGAGGAACTGCTCATGAAAAGGGAGAACTGGAACAGAAAAATCATAGTAGTTCAGGTGGATGGGACATCTCATCCATTATAGCTGTGTAGTTAAATGTAGTTGATAACGAATAACCATATGGTGATGGGCTAGTAGCTGAACTGTCAAGGTTCACTTCAGCCTTTTTTTTTCTTTTTCTTTTCTTTTTTTTTTGGTATTAAATTCTAGTTGACAGTATCATACAATGATAAGCTTGAGAAAGATAGATATAATGAAGTTCATGCTGGATAATATTTTAAAGTTTTTATTGTTATCGGTCGGATTGTGGTTGGTTCTTGACTTTGAATATTAAAGTGTATATCTTCCTAGAAATGTTTATATGTACAAATGGTCAAAATAAATGTGTAGGTTAAAAAATGTAAAGGATTCCAGGATACCCTCAAAAAAGAACTCGACCTATAAAAGAGAACAGATGTCTTGTCAGCCATATTGCATGTATATTTCTTGGGAAAATCCTTTTAAACTTCTTGGTTTGTGGCTCATCAACACATACAAAACTTACTGTTATTATGTCAGAAAGCAGTCATATCTCTGTGGTATCCCAGAGGTGGGTGGGCAGGTGGTTTTTTTGGCCAGCAGATTCAATGTATTTTTTTAATAAGTAAAAATTTCAGTATTCTGAAGTTTTTTTATGGGCACTTGATATTCTTCCCTTCTCTAAAGGGAATGCGTATGGTCTTTTTTTTCATGGTGTTTTCATCATTTTAATTAGTGGTAAGAATGATAGATTCTTTGTTTACTGAAACACAGGAGGCTCTGTCTGAACATCAGGAAATGCATTTTCACTGTGAAGGGTGACTGAGCCCTGGCACAGGTTGTCCTGGGGGTCTGTGGAGTCTTCGTCTTTGGAGGTATCCAAAGGTGTCTGGATGCAGCACTGGGCAATCAGCTCTTGGTGATCCTGCTTGAGCTGAGGGTAGGACCAGATGCCCTTTAGGGGTCACTTCAGACTTCAACCAGTCTGGGTACTTTTTTTTTTTTTTTTTTTTTAATTAAACCCGGGTCTTAGGATAGCAGAAAATTCCTACAGGGATTTCTAATAATGTATCCCTATCTTTCCTTCTGTTTTGATGTTGATTGGTTTATTTGTTTATTTTAGGCACCTGTAGTAATCTAAGGGCATTAGAAAGAAGCTTAGCAACATTTGTGTCTATAATAGCAGTGTATGAAATCAAGCCACTGTTGACCAGTGCTTCTGGTTGGATTATTATGTTGGCACTACAACTTCTCTCAGGGCCTTGCAGGTCTCGTTTCAGATATAATTCTAATGAGGATATTGAATGACTGGTGTGACAATAATGTAAATTAGTCCTGGTGCCTTCTATTTAAACTGAAAAGTAAGAGCAAGAGAGAGCTTTGAAAGAAGGCTTCCTTGGCATATGAGTGAAAGCTGAGTTTTTTATTAATGATTCAAACTCCTGTAATAAGAAGTAGGAAAGCTTGTTAGCTATGTTTTTAGATTAAACAAAACCTTTAGGTTGTGATGTTCTTTCTTTAATAGAATTTGTGGGATGAAGAATTTAAATGAAAATTTCTAAAGTCAAAGATTGATTGAGTTAAAGTATGTAGCATGAAATCAATCCTGTCAAATTGTAGGGAAATAAGTGAGAGATTTATAAACATTGTTAATGTTTTAGAAATCTAGTTTTGTGTGAATGTGTTTTGAATTCTTTACAAATGAGATAACAGTAGGTCTAAATGACAAATTAAGGATTTAAAAAATAATCAGCATGCCTCTCTTGCAGTAATGGATTTATGGAGGTAACATGCTTTAGTTGCATTTGTAATTAAGGTTTTTCCATCATTAGAATAGAAATGTATTCCTGTTGAGCAGTATCATTTTAGGTGAATTATGTGGATTGAATGAGTGGCAAAACTCCACTACTTTAATCTGATGTGGCTAAAAGTCAGTATTTGGATTGGATTCCTAGAGACTCACATTGAAAGGTTAAATACATTTGTATGTTTTGCTAGTCTTCGTATTTCCAGATTCTTTACAATTAACAAACAAATCCATATCCTGTGGTATTATACAATGATAACTTAACAAGTCGGCTTCATTAGCAATTAATTCCAAAATTCTAAATACTGAAATGGGTGGGCTGTACCTGAAGTGCTTAACGACAGACTAATGCATAAAAGTAACTTCTGAAACTGTCATTTCTCTGCATGAGTTCATAGTCCTGAAAAATTAAATTGAATGCTTTGATAAGCCTCTAACTTTGTTCTCTTTTTAAAGACGGTACAAGTGTCCTCTGTTATGAGACAGGCTACAAATGATATTAAAAACGCCCTAGATGCCAATTTCCAATTAATTGACCAATTGCCTGTTAACTGCTGATATCTGAAAGGCTGATGATAAGGTGATCCCTTTCAGGAATTTGCATTTGCATGAAGTTCAACTTTTTCTCTAATGGAGTACTTACAAATTTATATCATAGATGATGTTTCTGTTTCTGTTTCTATGGGAGCTCCATGACATCAAATATGGTTCCACACTTAGCTCCTTTGTCTATAATGTGTATGTGGTTGTAGATGGCTGCAGATATGCAGTAGTTTCCATTGAAGTGGTCTTTTTTTTTTCCTATATATCCTCATAGGAAAAGTCTGGAAGGTGATGTTGCCCCAACCCACCCTACAGTTCCTATTCCTGACTTACAGTTGCAAGCCCTATTTAACAAGCAATTTAGGATTGTTAACTAGTAATTTTCTTTTGTAGTTGGTTTAAAAATAGCTTAAAACCTTAAATGAGCTTTTTTTAAAAAAAATATATGTATTTTCATTTCTCCATTGAGATCTAAGTGTATGGCAGAAATTTGCCATACATCTTATAATCATCTGGTAATCCCATGGATTTTATTTCTGACATGCTCTGCAAGTGCATACTTTGTTTTTGGGGGGCTTTTATGTCTTGAAGAACTCCATCTTAATTTTTTTGTTGTTGTTGTCAAACACATCTAGAGAATTCAGGAAGCTCATTTTGAAGACATAATCTAAAAAGGCTGTGTCTGACTGACAGACTCTCTCGGGAGCTCTTTCCATCTGTATCCAAGCCAGCTTCATCACTGGCTCTGCGCTGCACAGAGGTCACACTCAACAAATAGGAAATCTGACTGAGACCTTATGCTATTAACCATGCGTGTTCCTTGTTGTCTTTTCACATCCTTGGAGCAATTACTAGGTCCTGTCTGAACCAGGGAAGGTTTAATGTCCCATGTAGAGTTGAAACTGATACCAGCTAAGAAGGCCATTAAGAGCTGCCACAGGGGCTACTCTGAAGAGCCTGTAGGAGCCACATCAATACAGTGGCTGTTGTTTGGACATAGTGGAGATGGTACCTGCCTTCCTTCTGCTTTTTTACTACTTTGATCAGCACCAAATCTGGTTGTGAGCTTCTGAGACTTAAGCACTGGTAGTTTAGTTCTGCATAGGTACATAGGTAAAAATCGTCATTTATAAAAACTGCTTATCTCATTCAGATTTTGGTGTTCTTTGGAATTGGAATAATCTTTGTTGAACTTCTTTCAGTTATCTGCTGTAACAATGAAAGGTGGCACATTGTCAAAGACTAAGGCTTCTGTACTTGCAGCAACAGTTTTCCTGGTTCACAGCCCTTTGTGTTTATGCTCCTGCATGAAAAAAGAAACCCTACTCTGTTACTTCTCTTCGATGCAGACAAGAATCATCTTATAGCAGGTTGTTGTGGGGTTTTTTGCCTGTTTACACAATCCTAAAAGGACTTGCAATGTGCTTTTTTTTTCTTAAGTACAGCTGTGAACTCTTTAGGCATCTGTATGCATGAGATCTCTCAGCTTTTACATTTCAGTAGGTCAGTGGAAACCTGAACATCCCACTATAGTTAGGAAGCTTGAATGTACAGGGACTTCTCCTTCCTTAATCAGAGAGGCTTGCACTGTATGAGATCTGAAACAGATTATTTTGGAGGCTTTCAGAATGTTTGCTTTTCTTCGGAGTAGGGAGGTGACCTAACTCAAAGGTGGCAGTGAGTCAGTCACTCGGGGTGTCTGTGTATCAGGAGATCATATCTTCTGTCAGACTTGGCTCTACATAATACTCAAAATTGCATTACTAAGTTCCCTTAGTTGAGGGGGAAGCATGGTATACATGCCTTGATTCTTAAAATGTTACCTGTAGAACACAATCTAAGCTATTTACTATTACCTGTAAAGATTATTTAAGGATAGATCTTTCAGGATCAAGTCTCATAGAATATCTGAGGTTGGAAGGCACCTCTCGAGATTGTCTAGTTCAACCGTCCCTGCTCAATGTTGCTCAGGACCATGTCCAGTTAGGATTTGAGTATCTCTTAAGCATGGAGATTCCACAGCCTCTCTGGGCAACCTGCAGTCCTTGCAGTAAAGAAGCTTTTGCTTGTATTTAAATAATGCAAGACTCCATCTTTCGGGGGATTTTTTTATTATTATTATTTAATTTATGCCTATTACTTCTTGTCCTCTCACTGGGAACCAATAAGGAGAGTCTAGCACTGTCATCTTTACTCCTAACTATATATAGTTATATATGTCTATATATACAGAAAATAAGAAGACCCTCTCCTTAGCTTTCTCTTTTCCAGGCTCAGCAGTCCCAGGTCTCAAGTCTCTCAGCCTCTCCTCACATGACAGATGCTCCAGGCCCTGTACTTACATTCTTGGTCCTGTGCTGGAATCGCTCCAGTATGTGCATATCTTGTACCAGGGAGCTCAGCTGAACACAGCACTCCACATGTGTCATAAGGCTGCATAAGGGAGAAAGACTACCTCCCTCAGATCTGCTGGCGGTGCTGTCTCATGCAGCCCAGGTCACCTTTGCTGCAAGGGTACATTGTTGGCTCATGGTCATCTTAGTGTCTACCAGCATGAGCAGGTCTTTTTCTGCAAATCTGCCTTCCAGCTGCTCAGTCCCAGAGTCCATGTGGTGATCCCTCCCCTGGTGCAGGACTTAACTATTTGCCTTTATTGAACTTGATGAGATTCCCATAGGTCATGAGACACTTCCAGCCTGCCAAGGTCCCTCTGAACAGCAGCACACCCATCAGGTATAGCGGCCGCTCCTTCCTGTTTTGTCTTGTCTGTGGACTTGCTGAGGGTACACTCTGCTTCATTGTCCGAGTTATTAACACAGACACGAAGCAGGATTGGAACCTAGTATCGACCTCTGGGGTGCACCACTAGGAACTGGCCTCCAGATGGACTACCCACTGCTGATCACAACACTTGGAGCCCAGTGGTGCAACCGTTTTTCAGTCCACGTCGCTGTCCACTTACCTAGCCTTCATCAGTTACCTAAACTTCATCAGTTTGTTTTTGAGGATGCTATGGGAGGCAGTGTTGAAAGCCTTATTAAGATTAACATAAACAACAGCCACTGCTCTCCCCTTGGCCACCAACCCAGTTATCTCTTCATGGAAAGCTACCAGCTTGGTGAAGCATGACTTCCCCTTTGTAAATCTGCTGAATGCTCCCAAGAGCCTTCTTGTGCTTTGTGACCAGACAGCAGTTGTTTTCACAATTAGTTGCTACATCACTTTTTCCCAGGGCTTGAGTTGAGGCTGACCAGCCTCTAGTTCCCTGGAATCTCCTTTTTCTTGCCCATCTTGAGGATAGCCTTGATATCTGCTTTCTTCCAGTCCTTGGGAGCCTCCCATGATCATCATGTTTTCTCCCACGTTTCCATGATCTCAGTGAAGTCATAGTCCTGTAACTACATCAGACTTCTGATTTCTCCACTTTTTTTCTCCATGCCATGTGCATTAGTGTACAGGCCTTTCTGAGAGGCACCCAGGCCTGCTGATGCCCTGAAAAAGTGCAAGAGTTTTCTGCGTAACACTGTCCTGTAGGCATTCCCTTATTTACAAGCATATGCTTGAACAGGGGCCCTGTGTTGTTGATTACAAGGTCCTTCTTGTTCACATCTGCTTCCCATGGTGGTTTGCAACTTCCTCATGGACATGTGCTCCCACCCCCATCAATCCTAGTTTAAAGCTTTCCATACCAGGTTGGGCAGCTGTTGGCACAGATCATTTTGCCCCATGTAGTCAAATGGATCCTGCCTTGTCCAAGCAGTTTTTGGCCCTCAACATAAGAAACCAAAATCCTGCCACCGACACCAGCTGTGCAGCCTTGGAGGATGAATGAGTATTGTTCAACTTTATAAAAACAACTGTCGTGTTGTCTAAATATATCTAATTTAATGAAATAAAATTATATGCTTTATGAAAGTCTTGCATGACATTTAAGAAATTAGGTAAGAGAACTTTCTTTGTAGGGTAATTAGAGGCTAAAATACTTTTCTGAATTTGAATAGATGTTGCTTTGATAGACAACCACTTAGGCATGATGAAAGAATAGTTCAGTTTTAAAGCAGTTCAAACCACTTACAAAGATTTTTTTGATGGACATAGTGTTCACAGACAATCTATTCATTATCAAGACTAGCATGTCCTCTCATCTCCTATAAAATTTCAGGATCATTTTCAGTGAATGTACCTATATCTAGACAGAGGTTGTCTTGCTCTGTTCATTATATCTATTGCTAAATGCCTCTGGCTCTTAAAAAAGGCTGGGTTTGTCAGTACACGTCCTTTTTCTTTTCAGAATGATCGTCAGGTAGGAAGTATTTTCTGCATCTGTTTTTCTCTTTGGCACTTGCATGTGTTCCCCCAGCCCTCCTCTCTTTTCTCCAAGCACTCAAGTTGGGGTTATAGCTTAAAAAATGCTGATCAGGAGAACCTTAGAAGAGTAATCCACATTCAACACACCTTTGTTTTTGTAATTAAATTTTCTTTAACAGTTGGAAGATAAAGGAGGATGGCCTGTTTTCTGTGTTTTATTAAAAAAAATAGAGGAGATTTTTAGATTCGCAAGGAATTTGTCATCATCTTAGATAGTGCACTGAGTTTATCCACGGCTTCAAAAAAAATTTTCAGTCTTTAGAATATTGGCTTTATTTCTTTTTCTAGTTTACAGAAATACTTGATCTTTTTGGCAAACTGTCTTCACTATTGATTCTGAGACCTACTCCCTGATTTCTCCAAGACTTCTAGTTACATGGCTATGAGAGTAACTTATCTGGGAGATGAGACAGTCAGTACTTAGATTCCTATCACCTTACGATTGAGAGATACACTTATATATTTGAAGAATAATTTCTAAAGCTATAGTTCAACTTAAATCTGATGTGAAGGACAGTATGGTTATTCTTCCCTACTCAGGAATTTGCTGTTATTTGGAAGAAAGATCTCTGTGCTCTGTTTTAAACTTTGACTGGATTGTAAGTTGTCTCACTGAACAGGGAACCTTGGTTTTTAAGTAACACATTTTAATTATTTACTGTTCTTGTAATTTTATTTTTTCCAGTGAAAGACTGATTCTCTACTGCTGAATGTGTTAAACCAGTTCAATTTGGGAAACAAAGCGAAATAGAGCATTCCTGTCTAAATATTTGTTCATTTCACTGAAACAAATGCTGCTGTTTTCTCTAAGGAGGATATATTTGTCTGTATACATTTAAATATTGAATAACTTAACCTGTGTTTTGATTTTATTAGGAAATAGTAAATTATGCTTGTCATATTCTTGCTTATTAGAAGTGATTTTATTTGTGGTTTATGATCCGGTTGGCTTTTGATGTAGTTGCAGTGTACTTGAAATGCACAAAAGGTTTTCTTATCAAGCAAAGCTACCGTTGCATCTTCTAGTTAAGTACAAAATGTTCATCAAGCATAGATTTATTTAATAGATTTAAATAAAAAAATATTCATAAGAGTTAATGAGCTGAAATTGGTTTGAGTACTGTGTTCTTCAAGGGGTTTTAGGTGTTCCGGGTCTTGCTTTTTCATGAAGCGGGGAAAAAAAATTCCCTGCTCCTCCATTCATTTTAGGTTTTCAAGTTTGAATGAGTTGGTCAGAACAAAAATAAGTCTGTGGGTGGGCTGTGAGCCCTTGTGCTTCTCTAGGAACCGCCACTGGTTCTGGTGTTTGGTATCTCTGGAAGGACTGCTACTGACTGCAGAGGGTTAGGAGATGCCCATGCCATATGGGTGTCTTTCACGGCTGGTTATCCATGCAGACATTATATTCTTATTAATTCTGGGAATACCAAGTGGGGTCAGAACTGGGTCAGTTACCTCCTATGCACTCAAGTGTTCAACTTTGTTGTTGAGTACTCAATTTCTCCATTTCCAGGATTTTAAATGAATTTTCAATGCGGAATTTTTTGGATGGTGTGGCGTTTTTTTTTTAACTTTTGTCCAGAGCTGTAGGAGAATGTTTCCTTGTTTTTTCTTTCATTGTAGTACCAAAATAACCTTTTCCAAAACAGGCAGAATTCACTTTAGCATATCATGGTTTGTAATATATTGTGTAGGATAACCAATAATTGTACAGCTTAGGAATTAATTCTGTTTTTCCTGTTCTTGTCAGTGAAACCACAAATACTTGAAATTCTCTAGAATTTTAAAGGTACAGTTGTTTCTGGCACCAAGCAAACATTGTCTTTGAGTTGTGATTTTATTCACATGATCATCTTCAGTGTTTTACTGTCATCTTTGCATTCCTTGTCAAAGTGTGACAAAGGTACACATGATTTCTGTTGTTTTCAGCATTTGTTTTCTATTGCTGCCTTTTTTGTGTGTTTTCTGTTTTTTGTAAAGTAGAAGATCCTATCTTTTGTTGGCATGTAAATGTGTATTACTAGATTTTTGTGTACACTGCATCAGCCCTTGGAATCATTCTCCCTTTGGCTTTGTGCACCACCCAATTCTGGTTGTATACACAGCATCTATCAAAATTGCATTAATGCCTGTCAACTTTGTTGGGTTGAGTATGGACAGTTACTTTCAGTGTTTCTGTAAAAAAAAAAAAAAAAAAAACACACACAAAAAAAACCAAACTAGAAGGAAAAATTGTGGCAGCGTGACATCTATTTCTGATGCTGTTAACATTTCCTGAGTGTAGATTTTTGGGAAATGTAACTTTGAATGCATTGCCTGAGTAAAGCAAATACTTGGTAAAAGCTCTTTGAAACAAACATATTTTTTTTAACTACTTGAATCTGGTCACTCAGACTTCTTTGAATTAAGTCCATCAACTAATAAAAAGGCTGTATTTCAATGCTTCATTCCTTGAGGCAAACAAGGCTTCCATCTTTCTTTCACTTTTGCTTATGGCATATGTGCCTTTTTGTCCAGCAACAGAAACTTTCCTTGAAACTCCTCCTTAATAAAATCTTTTTGCATCCTGCTGCGGTTTATTGGTGCCAGAGGCAACTTACCACAAAATACTAGCAAAGTTCATGAATAGGTTGCAAAAATACAGAGGTTCAGAAATACTTAGGTGGATTAGTGAGTGGTGTTACACATTGGAACACAGTTCTTCTTGCCCATTTATTTTTCTGTGTTGTGAGAGGACTGGCTAATATGAATTACTAAAGCTGATTACTAAGCAGAATTATTTTCTTACTATATAATTGCAGAAGTAGTAGCTGGGGTGGAAAAAACTAGCAGGTCTGCACTAGATAGCTACAGGTAGTCTTCAAAATAGAGTCTTTGCCAAGGTTCTAAGGGTGTTATTTTTTTCTCCTTGAGCATCAGTGGGGTTTTTTTGGTTTGTTTGTTTTGGGTTTTTTTGGTATGCAACTTTGGTGTAATATTTTTCTACTTATTCTGGTTAGTCTTTTCAGTCTGGTCTTAAGTCTCCCTTTCTGCTCCTTCACATCTGTGGCCTCAGGAAACTACAGAAAAATCTGTGTCTTTTCAGGAGATATCCTCGCATTGGCATGGTAGTTTTGTGCCCTATCCCATTTTTTTTTTAACTTGGTTATCTTAGCTTAGCTCACAGAAGCATCCTCTTGTTGGAGGATATTCTTTAGTGGGTTTTGATTACGGTGTATTTAAAAATACTTGATTTAATAGGTAATGATAGCACTATTTTTTGTATATTTATTTATTTTTAATTATTCCCTTTCTTACATCATATCCTCATTTAATTAAGTAATTGGTGAGTTGGAGCAGAATTAGGACAGGGAATTTTGCAGTTTGATCGTTGCTTGTCTACAACTACAATCTCTCCATTTATGTTGACTCTCGGTTCATGGGCAAAAGAGTGTGTGTTGCTAGTCTTGCTGTTACAAGAAAAAAGTTAAAATAGGATTTCACAGATGTTCACTGTACTGAGAAGTTCACAGGTTTTTAAAAGTATATGTTTGCTGGGGTGGGAGGGGGCACGGCTGTACAGATGGGTTGCCAGGCAATTAATTCTTCCTACTTGGATTGTCTGCAATAGGAGACAATCCAGCTCTCATGAGCAGCGCAATATTATTTGCAAAAGGAAACTACCGAGTAACAATTTTCCTATTCTCGTCCTTCTTTCTTCTCTTGCCAGCCTCACTATAAACCTCCCTTCCTCTGCTGTACATTTCTGATAAACTGCTAATGATTGATATGATAGCAGTGCTGTCATTCTTTTTAACAAAAAAAAAAAAAAGTCATTTATATTCTAGGTATTTTTAATAGAGTCCCATTAAGGATGTATTGCTGACTGAAATATTGGCATGAAGGGCTCTCACTGAGCCAAGCTGAGCCCAGGAATTAAGAAGTCAGGAAATCGGCTGCTGCACTGCAAAAGAACCTTGTGTGACACAGTATCTCCTGATTGGGGGGATCATTACTGCTATTATGACTCGACTTGCGTAGGAATTTTAAATTTCATCTGAATGTCAGTAATAACCCTCTTAGCAAATTATCCTGAATAAAATCACGAAGGCATTTTATATAATAGGTGTTGAATTACTGGATAGATTTGCTAATTAAATACTCTTTGTTCTGCTGCAGTTGACATTACAGGGTAAGATCTTGAACAATTATTCTCAACAGCTGTACTTTGTTAAGGGAAAAATTAACTACAAAGTTTATTTTTTTTTCTACACTTGAAGTTGGCAGATTTTTGAAATGTGCTTGAAAAAAATTCCATCATCCAATTGGTAATGAGAAGATAAATATGCAGGTGTTGCTGTGAAATCAGATAACTACCGACTGCCTTATTAATGAATTTAGCAAGCCTTTATAACCTTCTGTTTTGTAGCTGTTGGCACTTACAAGTGATCTCCTGTCAGAATGGGTAGCACTAGCATATGCCAGTTACTTGACGAAGCTAACTTGTCTGTAACCCTCTTGTTATTACCTACATCCACTGCTGTCCTCAGAGACAATTAAGAAATGGTCTTTGCACAGCCAAACAGGGTTGTTGTTTTTTTTTATTCTAGGATATTTTAAATATCCTATTTAAAAACAAAATAAATGTTGTCATTTAAACTATTAATAGATAACATTATTTCAGAGAATGAAGTAGAAGATGCCAGAGGTTCTTAAGGGAAAAATGGTAGACTTTCTTTTCTTTTACATGTAAACTCTTCAGTTCTCTTTCCAGTTTTAAAATTTTGTTTCAGGGATTCCTGTTTGCTTTTGGAGTACTAAGAGAGAGGTATAACCTTTCTCTGTGGGTGTTCACTAATAAGTGAGAGAAAGAGGGGGTGAAAAAAATGGAATTCTGATTATTCTATATATGAAACTTGATGTCATGTACCAGTGATATGTGTCTTTAGAATAATTTCAAAACTCCATGAAAAGGTGCTGGGGTGGTGCCGTCTGAATCACTCACTAGGAGATGAATAGAAGTGGAATATCTTTTTTTAAGCTTCTGATTAAAATGGAATCGGGTGCGTCTGAGCACATACAGCCTGGAGCGGGTCTGCAGTTAAGACTTACCATTTTCCTGTTCGTCTTTGTCTACATATAAGAATGAGGCCAGCTGAGCTGTTTGCACTTTGGGGCTTCAGCAGAGTTCAGGCATCACATTGTCCGAGTACCGAGTTTGCAGCATCAGTGGATGGTCTTTAAACCAACTGGATGTTTTGAACTTGACCCAGAGACTGTAAATCCATAGGTATCCTTATGTGGTTGGGAAATAATGCTGATAAGGACATTCATTGTGAGTCAGCTGTGTCAAAGTTACATTGTGGTTTGGAACCTAACCTTTCCATAAGTGCCTTGGAGGCAATGGTATATTATGTTCGCTTAGTTCATGTCTTTATACTTCGGGAGAGTGAGTCCATCTTTAGGTGCAATTTCTCTTTGAAGATGAAAGTGGCTAGAAAATGTATCTGAACAGAAACTACATTGAACAAGAATATTTGTGAAGTCAAACACTGTGAAACTAAGAATGCCGGGGGAATATAGCTTCTGGTGAATAATTCTGTGGTGCATAATTCAAAACAAACTGAAAAAGCATAGTTGGAGCATCATCAGACTTTAGTATTTGTCATTGTGATTATCTAAAAGTTCAGAAGTATTAAAGAAACTTGCTGATAATGTTGAAGGGAAGACAGTGTTGTCATCCTGTTGATTTACTGCTATGTAGAAGTGGTCATGTTGTCTCTGTTCTGGAATTGCAATAACAATAGTCAATATTGTGATAGTCAAGACTCGTATTCATTTTAGGCTCCTTGGCTTTGTGAAAGTCATGAGGTTTCCCTGAAGATGGCCTTTTTCCCACTGAGCATGGCCAGCTCTTCCCTGTTTGTCTTTTTTTTTCCTTCCTTATCCCTGCTAATTTCTACTACTCAGGTCCCTGTCACGGACTTCTTGGCTACAAGACATAACTGTGCCTTTCTGACAAATATGGCCAAGGAGTGTTACAATTTAATGTATTAAAAATAACAAAACTTAGACTAGATCACTAAATTTAATAAAACCTGTTAAAGTAGTGTATTGTCTGACTCTTTAGAGTAGCAGATTCTCTGGATTCACTTAATAGACTCTGATCCATTGCTGTAAAAAGTGGTTCAAAGCAATCCTCTTTAAAAAAATTAAAAGTATATATGTATATGAGCAGCAGGACTAGATGAAAAAGACCTGAGGTTTATGCTGAGTGGGAGTGGAAAGGACTGAAACCAGGTAACTGGGAGTAACCAAGTGGAGTCTGCCAGAGTACCAGGATGCTGACGAGAAAGCAAATGGTTGGAGAAACATGGGCAGGTGACTGAGGAATAGACCAGATGTTGGTTCTCATGCAGCTGTGCAAACTTCACCAAGCCCTTGCTGCTGCATCAGCTACACATTTTGTTGATCAAGCTAGTTTTACTTCATCTCTCCTGCACTACAGCCATATCTGTGGCTTCAGATGATATGTTCTTCCATCCCTCTCTGCTATGCTGACCAGTATTTAGAGGTGGAAGCGGCAGCCTGCTCATGTGAGCAGGTTCAGAGAATTGCTATTCAGAGTGTTCATGGAACTTGAGGTGCACTCTTGGCTGGGGAACAAACCAGTTTACGCACAGATTTGCCCATTGATTCAATATCTGAATCCTGTCTCTGTCCCAGGTCCTTGTCCCAGTTGTGGTTTCCCTAAGGAGTTTGATTTTTGATGACCCATTTTAAGATGATTACAAGGGTAATCAACCTTTTCACTAGGTTCTTGTTGGGTGAGCACCATCCAGTCTGCACTGGACATTTTTGGGGAAAAAACTCAATGACATAAAGAGTTAAGATGATAGATATGAAGGAGACGACTGACCTAAATTACTGAAAGAGGCTTAATTCTGGCACTTCATGATTAAGTTTTATTTGAGCATTTGATTCAATGTTCTTTTTGTCCTAAGGTAGAATGTGTGCACATGCAATTTTGAGATTTGTTTTAATCTTGTTTTAGGGGAGTTAATAATAGCATTAATACAAGGTCAGATGAGAATTTACTCATGTAATAGGAATATTGAGGTGACTGTGTGTTGCCAGGAGAGAGGTGGTTTGCTTTGTTTTGAAAGGTGAGAGCATTTGGAGTTAGCAACCTAATGAATATGTTTGCATGTGTTAGCTTGTAATTATATCATACGCTAATCTTTGATTCTTTTTTTCATTTCAGATTTTGATGCATACCAAGGAGATGGTGCAAAAGGTAATGCTGAGCATTTTCATTAAACAACAACTCTTAAAGAGCACACCTGGTGAAATTTTTTTATTTTAGGAGAACTGTAGCCCAAACAGACCTGAAATCACTTCTTAGGATGCCTGGTTTACAAATGTAATCCTTCCTAATGGATTATAGCTTTTTTTCTTTTCCTACCACAGATATGATCTGGCCCCTGCTTGAAGCCTATGTGTGACTGTTTCAAGCAAATTAGCAACAGTGCTAATTAGAGTTTACTCATAGTCCTGTTACACCATGTGTTCCAGTGTTTTATTTCGGTTTATTTTTTGGCATCCTTTAAACTCTGCCACAGGGTGGTGTTTTGACTATATAGAGTTTAACATGGACATAGCCATGCTGCAGTTTTTACAGCTGCATTGATTTTTCACCACTGAAGACATCAGGTCTTCATTTTTTCAAGTTAACAGTATGTAATTGGATGCATTTGCCCAATTTTGGGTGACATTTACTGGTATTGACAATTTTTCGTTTCACCTTCTTCCCTGCTATTCCTTTCATATGCACCTTAGGCTTTTTTATGTGCTTCAATTTATCTAGAGTTTGCTCTATTATCCCAGAGTATTATGGCACTCTGGCTGGTGTTTGAACACAATCTTTTCCAAGTAGGGCATTTGAATTGTTACAAGGATCAGAATGAGACGTGATGCGAAGGGCAGAGTGTTAGCCAGAGCGAAGGATTCGAGTAGGTGTTTGCCTTCATCTCCAGGTGTAATTGTTCAGTAGTTCAATCTGGGGTTACAAAACTTGTGGTTGGTAGTAGCAAGATCCTTATCCAAAAGGACAGTCTTGTTCCCCAAAAGATGTACTGCCAAGGGGAGGACTAAGACAGGAAATTAGATTACAGCAGAAGAAAACATATGGGAATGGCAATATGGAAATATGAAGTCACATACATAATCTGCAAAAGTGTAAGAAGAGCAGCCTAATCTGTACTGTGGTATTCTCAATTACTGTATCCAACATCTTCACCAGATTTGTGTGAAATAGAGTATATAAGTATTCTTTCTTTTTTTAATCCAGAATAACATTTTTTCAATAGTGTTGTAATGGCTACAGATGGGATTGGATACCTGACTGTCGTGTTACCTTTCAAGCAAATTGGCTAAGTATCTTATCTGAATAGCCTGAATTTGTCCGGCAGTCTTTGAACCTAAGTGATCTTCGTGTGTCGGAAAAGTCCAAAGTTGTTTCTGATTAATATTCCTGCTGTTCCTCAGGATTAGACTTATGCACTGTCATTCAGTTAGTAAAAATTTTAACTACTTATATACACAACTGAACAGTGTTGTGGTTTTTTTAAACATATAAATGGTTTAAGTTCCATTATTCTCTTTAAATTCAAATATGTCATAAACATATTACATCTGAGTAAAACCTTACTTCACATTTTTCTGCTTTTTACTATTTAAGGGATAATATATGGACAACAGTCTTTTTGAATCTTGAAAATGAATTAGGATTTTAAAGACATGGAGTGGTTTTGGTTTGTTTTTCAAAGCAATTTGTTTCATTTAGATGAACCTTGAAGTGATTTATGGAGACACAGATTCCATTATGATAAACACTAATAGCACCAATTTGGATGAGGTCTTCAAGCTGGGAAACAAGGTAAGGAATTTTTTTTCCTTTTTAAAGCTTTCCTACATGCCTAAGTTCTAACACTGGGAGTGGAGCAGAGATTATTAAGAGAGGACTCTGTGGCATAAGCAGAGAATAGATCACGAGGAAGAACAACTAGGCCATTTATGGAAGCTACAGAATAGTAAAATCTCAGAGTGCCCTATCTTCAGGTGTAGCTACCCTGTGCATTTTTTAAAAGGATTAAATTAAAATGAATTATTTAATTGTATTATGAGCTTTTTAACCAATCCTAAATTACCAGGAGACTACCTAAATACTTGGTAAGCCAACGTAGAACTAATGTGGAAGAATTGTACCTTGCAATTACAACATGAACAGCTTTGGTTGTAATGATTTTTGTTTTGACATGAGAGATATCTATCAGTTTAGCTTTGTTTAGTTATGTAATATGTGTTACACTGTATGTGCCATCAGCTTTCCGGTGGTAAATTCAAATATTAATTCCCAAGGTATACTAGATATGGAACAGATGTGTTTGTTTAGCAGTTGGCAACTGACGATGTGGAACTTTTGTTGCTCTCTGAAATAATGGTAGAGAAGTGTTTCAGAACATTTTAAAGAAAAGATGTGAGAGAAGCAGTTTTTGAAAGATGAAAGAAATTGGGATGAAAATGAGAGCTATGGAAGCTCTAAAGACACAAAGGAAATGTGAGGGTTTTTTTCAGTTTAGTATTAAACAAAAGTCATGTAACTTTAAGGCAAGAGTGATTCTGGGTTTTTTTTTTAGAATATTTCTGCCTCCATGCTAAGTTGGTACTTTGAGAAGTAGATGCATCTTGGGAGCATGTTAAAAAAGGAATATCTTGGATGTCATAGCCAAGTAGCAGGAGGGCTGATGGCATAGGAGAAAGAAACCTCTCTTTGTTTGCCACATGCAAGGCCATATACAATTTCAAATGTGTATATACACTATTGTATAAGAAAATTTAATCTTACTCTAGCCACTGTGTGTGAATATGTGTGTGGTTTTATTCTAGTTTGGTTTTCATTCCTGTACTCCCATTTGCTGCCTAAGTGTTACAGAGGAATAGTTAAATAATAATTTTTATCAAGTCTGACAGAATCATCATCATAGGTTAAATACTTCTGACTTTGATTCAGGTTTACTGAGAGAATAGGTGGGGTTTTGAACTTGCAGTGTGGTTAATGATTCTTTTTAAGAGTCAAATCTTAGGCTTTTTTATCCCATGTATTTCTATCCTATATCACTTGTTTGTGTTTTAAGACAGGCCTGTTTTGATTTATGTTTTCATATTGTGTACTTGATTTTAAAAGTGAATAAACTTGAGCCTGTAAATAAGTACACAGTCAAACCTAGCACCACAATTGTGAAAGTTAAGCCTTCTTTGGCATAAAAAAGTGGTTCTTGTGTTTCTTATTTCATATGTTTCTTGTTTGTTTGTTTATTCCTCAAGAAAGTGATAGTGACTTCTTTGCAAACACTTCTATCATTTAGGTTTTCCTCATTTTGCATAATTCATATAAACAATTTTCAGGATAGAGAATTGTATTAGTTGATGAGGAGCGCTCTAATGAAATGTCACTGTTCTATTGCATAATAATTTCTTTCCCAGAATTTCCTGTTCAGAGATGTGGGATATTGAGATTGCACTCATACTTTTGCTTTAATGTAGACCATATGGAAGGCACACAAGTTTAATGCAAACAATTACTGTGTGAGCAGTTAGTGGATGTACCCCTGTCCTGATGAAGACTGAATCTGCTGGTTGTCTTCAGCCATCAAGTATTCCTCCAAGAGATTAATTTTGATTTTCTATTGGAAATAATTCACTCATCTTCTTCCTGAATTTTCCCAACTAATGCCTTGTCTCACAGATTTCTGGTTGTTTTCATTTCTGCCTTTTACCTCCCATTATTTAAATTCATGCCCCTTTTAGTCATTACTCAGCAGAATCTGATACATTTCTCACTTTCTGTGCATTCTTGTGAATCAGAATCACTGGCACTTTCAATACTGCACTGCTGCTGGCTTTTAAGCACTTGAAGAGCATGATGTAAAAAAAAAAATTGAAAAGACTTTAAAAAATAGCAGAAAAATGTTTGGAGAATTGTTTGACTGTTGTGTTTAAAAAAAAATATGAACCTCTGGCAAAATGGTTTTGCCTCATGACGCCCTTCATAATTTATAAATATACAAGGGATATAAAACTCTTAAGGGGAGACAGAGATTATTAAAAGTATTGATAGTTTCTCAATAGGAAAAGCGGAGATCTAAGTAAGAAGAATTAAATACACACACACAGAGATATATATATATGGAAAACTTATAAGGAAAATTTTGGTTAAAACTGGTAACGTGGGCCCAAAGCTTGCAATATTGTTCCTGTCTTAGGGCTGGTATGTTTTAGATGGCAAAAGAACTTTCATTTATATAAAACTTCAGTGAGGCCAAAGAAAAGGATAGTTCATAGTTGATGGTTACTGCCAAGAGAACTGGAATTAACAGAGGAATAAGAGTGGACAGGGGGATACTAAAATCCAAGAGGAAAAATTGTAGAGGAAAGAAAATGAAGTGTAGAACACACAAAGGCAAAACAGGATGTCTGAGGGAGTGATGTGCATATATTCTGTAGGAGAAAGTAAAATAAAAATGTATGAAGAAAGAAAAATGCAAGTGGAAAGTACTTAGCCAAGCCAGTAGGTGGGTGAATGTGTACTAGAACCTAAGTTTGTTGAAAGTATGTGCTGTTTTGAGGTGTTGCACCTCTGTCCTCTTAGACCAGAGGAAAGAGGTGTGGAGCAACTTGGTATTTGATGCTGTATTACGGCAACGTATCAAGTGCAATTTCAAGCTTTTGCATGTGGATGAGACACAGCCTGTCTATAGAAAAAAAAAAAGCACCTTTGCCTCTCAAAGAAACTGGGCTGTAGAAAATGGAGGCATATTGTGGGTAAGGGTATAAATAAACACTCGCCCATTTGTGCATGTTTTTCCTGAACATAGACACCCAGAGCTCTGGACTGCAATCATAGTTCTCCCTCCCCTCGCTAGTTAAGGGGAGAATAAAGAAAAGAAAAAAAAAAGCATCTTTGCAAGGCTCCTTTTTTATGAAACAATTTCCATCTTCTGTTTAAGTGACCATCTCTTATCTTTTCATAGCAAGTGGATCCCTACTCCGAAATCCCTTGTTTGCTTTATTTATATGAGAGGCTTGATGGAGTAGCTGCCCTAGGAAAATGGGCTGGAGTCAGATATCTGCAAGGTCACATTCAGTCCCATGCTTCTCTGCCCTTCTTAATTTTGTTAGGGAGTTAGATATACCCAGCTGTAAATCTTGAAGAAGCCAATGGACAAACCTTAATTTTAATAATATCTCATAGCTACTAATGTGCATTCAATTTTACGATTAGTGATATCTGTTGAGTCTTTAAAATGTGTATGCAAACACACAGAGTGTGTAATGTTACTTGTTGTTTTAAAACTTAAGAATGATGCATCTGCAGATGGAAGTTAAATTTTCTACAGTTATTAAGGTATTGCATTTGGTTTTAATGTTGATGCATTTCCAGATCAAAAGTGAAGTGAACAAGCTGTATAAATTATTGGAAATTGATATTGATGGAGTCTTTAAGTCCTTGCTACTGTTAAAGAAAAAGAAATATGCTGCTCTGACCGTGGAACCAACAGGAGATGGGAAATACGTAACTAAACAAGAACTGAAAGGATTGGATATAGTCCGGAGAGACTGGTGTGATCTTGCAAAAGAGACTGGAAAGTGAGTTTCTTTATGCATTGTTGTCTTTGCTCTGTTTCAAAGAGTGTATGCTTCATAAACATTTGATACCACATGGCTGTTTCTTGAATGGTTGGTAAGATTGGTAAGTAACATCAGCATTAGGGCTTCTTAACTGGTTTTTGTAGGAGATGGTGAGACCATTGCATGTTGGCATTGGTAACAGACCATCCTTGTGCAAGTCCAAATGTCTCTAATTTCAGTATCTGTTTTTGCATCTCTTGTGGAAGCTGTGCATTTGAGTTGTTGTGATTTTTGTATATGCGGTTTAATAAACCACAGCTGAAATCTTGTGAAAATGTACTATCAGCATTTGGAGTCACAGGTTTTAAGTTTTTATTTTTTTATTTTTTTTATTTTTTTTTCAAAGATGGTTAAAGAAGCTGGTGGTCAGCTCTTTCAGCATCCTCTAAAGCTGGAAGTGTACTGGGTACAGCCTGAGGAGATGATCCTTTCCCCCAAGACTGTTTCTCTTCCATTTTGCAACTAAGACTCTTTTGGTACTTCATTATGATGGATATAGGATTGATGACTTATTAATTGTCATTGCACAGGGCATTTTTGTACTTAAATTCAATAGAGGTAATAACATTTAGCACTGCAGAAAGAAAAATGTAGTGGATGGAGAGGTGGTCATCTGGTGGCTGACTCAACTTACGTTCTGTACTGCCTCTTGAAAAGTTAAATAAATTGTGGTCCAAATGTATCAAAAACTGAATACTTTTTTACATCTGTAAAAATACACCACACACTTACTGTGCTTAAGACTTGCATTTTCTAAGAAAAGATGCATCATAATAGAAGCAAATTTTTCCAAGTTAGGAATGTATTAGTAATTAAAGCTATACAAATGTTTGAGAGTGTTCTTTAGTGACTAACTCTTCTGCAGCTGGCAGATCTTCCAACCACATTTTACAGAAATAGGCAACACTTTGCTTACTTGATATGTTCTCTTCTCCCCCATCTTAAGATACCTGCTATGGAATAGTAAATGGCAAAATGAAATGGGAGCAGAAAATAGAAACCAGTTGCATTTAACAATTCCAAATCACTGTTTAACATTAGAACTATTTACAATGATTTGCTTTTAGTAAAACAAGTAAATAAATAAAACACAACATGAAATATCCTGGCAAATTTCTATAAATTTTCCATCAGACTTCATCCTCACTCAGGCTCTTTAAATTCTAGTGATAACCCAGGGGAAGAGAGGATTGTGTTTGTTGTAATGGTTTTGCTTTGCATGTCTTAAACTTTTCTTCATTTCTGGACTGTTTTTACAGCTATATAATTGGTCAGATTCTTTCTGATCAGCCCCGAGACATAATCGTGGAAAATATTCAAAGGCGGCTCATAGAAATTGGAGAAAATGTGATCAATGGCCAGGTCCCCGTAAATCAGTTTGAAATAAACAAGGTAAATGATCTCATCTCTTTTCTGTCTCAGAAAAATTTTACTGTTCATGAATATATTGACTGCTGACAAAAATCTTCTTAATCCTTACAATGCTGTGAAATATCAGGGGGTTTATTAGACACTGAATAGCATGGAATGTACTGCAAATATGCAAATATGACTAAAAATACCTTGTGGGGCTAGAGGCCAGTCTTGCTTCCTCAAAATAATAACTTTGTGTCTTGTCCCATCCTGCTGACTCCCTCACTGGTGCTGCACTTTGAGAATGACATGATAGCTCACGCTTTCAGGAGAAGCTTTCTCCTGAATCGTTATCTTAAATTTCAGGTTTAAAATACATAAATTGAAGAATGCAACGGAAAAGAATCAAAAGTTCTGTTTTCTAGAAAACTTATATAAAAGCATACTGTTGTTAGATTATTTCCCTTCAAAGCTCCATAGAAGAAAGCTAATAGTAATTTTGAGATCTCATTTAAGACTTTCCTGTAGCAAGAAGTAAAATACCTGACTTTATCTACAGGAGTAGATACAACAACAGCGTTGTTGTTTTGGTTTTATGAATCCTCAATGAAAGCTGTACATTTAACTTCAAAAACCTCTCTCCGTCTCCTAGGGGCTTGTTTCAACTTGTTTCAGTAGTGAATTGCATATTACATGCCCCTCTCATGCTTCTTATAGAAGAGATTTTCCAAATTTGCTCCATCCAAAAACTTCTTTCTTTTTTTTTTTTTTTTCCCAGCTGGACATCTGTCTGCTCTGTAAGACTGTGTTAATCAATCAGTTAAGAAATGTGTTCATCTTGTCATATGAGTATTAGAGAAATCAGTGATTTTTATGGTTGACTTAAAAAACAAGGTTCCAATTGCAAATACTCAAAGAGTACTTAGTATCCCAGACAAAGATACATATGGAATAATTTTAACTTTAAATGCGAAATGTTCCTCTGTTTTACTACTTTGGAAAAAAATAAATAATGTATTTCACTATTAAGTCAAATGTATAAGTTGTTCCTGAGAACTGACATACTGGTAAATATTTAAATGTTGTATTTTACTATATGTAAAGGGAAAACTCACTGTGGAATTTCAGTAGTATGAGACACATGGAAATATTTAAATCCAGTTGTATCCTTTTGCTACAGAGCTTGTTAAACACACTCAGCTACTTGATATTCATATTTGCTTTATGACCTGAACTGGTGCAGGGGTAAGAGGGTAATCTCTGGCTGTATTTTTGTGGTTTGCGTAATGTTTTTGTCTTCAATTTAGTTTAATTTTAAAACAATTGCATTATATCTGTAACTGTTTTGAACTGTTGTGCTTTTAATATAATGCATTCTTCAGACAGTAATTGTAAAAGCAAAGCATCCTTTCATTTTATTAATAATAACACTTTTGAAGCATGAAGGACTGATACTTAGACCTTAATGTCTGGAAAATACCTTTATTACATTTTTTTCATCTCAGCTTTTTGTGTTGCAAATGTACTTGTGAATACTAGATGAGTGAAGATAGCTGCTGTGTAATCTTGTCTTTTAAAGTTCTGCGTTGTCCAACACTGAAGTAAAATACTTCCCTCATAGTTATGTTTCTGTTCCTCCTTTGATCTCTTAGGCATTGACAAAAGATCCACAGGATTACCCTGACAAAAAAAACTTGCCACATGTGCATGTTGCCATGTGGATAAACTCTCAAGGAGGCCGAAAGGTGAAGGCAGGAGACACAGTGTCATATATCATTTGTCAGGTAAAAATGTCTTTATTCATAGCTAAATACTAGGTATTGTTTTGAGAGATTGCAACGAAAATGAACTCAACTCCTGGAAAAAATGTTTTGGTGTTTCTTTGTAGCGAGATTATGTTATAGTCTAAAATAGCCAATTTTTAGTACTAAATTCAGTTTTATAGATCCAGAAAGAACCATTGTGATCAGCTCAGCTCATCTGACTGTTTCCATATAGTGGCTGATGAAATTTCCCTGAATGAATTTCTGTTTGAAACTAGAACTTATTTTTAAGGAAAATATCTAGTCATCATTTTAAGGAGAAGAAAATTCTGGTGGTGAAGAACCTGTCATTCTTGAAAAACTACTTGGTGGTAGTGGTTAAATAGTGTCGTCCTTTCCAGTCTCAACCTGTGCCTTTTAAATGTGTAGTCATTGCATGTGGCAGTACTTCTGTTGGATAGACTGGTGAGTTTGAGCAACTTTGTGTTTGCGGGTGTTCATCCTATAAATGCTTATCATGATCTCACAAATAAATGCTCTGCTTTGGATGTGCTGTTAAAAAAGAAAAGCACAGGGTGGATTAAATGGACCAAGGAATCTCTTATGCCAAACTGATGGGCTTGAGAATGACTTCTATGGTGGACCACTGTTTGAGGTTCTTCATCATTAAAAACTGAAAGATACTGTTTTTTATTTAATTGAGAGTTCTCAGCCTGGCGTGATAAAACTGCCAAGACTTATGAGAGCTGGGCCATGGGTATGGCTGAGCAATGGCACAATACAAGAGAAGAATGTACTTGTTGAAAGAAGGGAGCTGAAGGAATTGCATTGTAATTATTTTTGCAAAGCAGCTGGATGAGCTGAATAATCTAAATTAATTTTGTTCTGAATACTAAGTTGTCTGAAAGGAGTAGGAGGGACCAATGGCTTGCAGTCTGCCTTTATTAGTGATGGGTTTTCAGTCCATGGTTGCTGACCCTATTGAAGCCAGAAGCTTGTCCTAACTGAAAAATGAAGGTGTCATATGTTAATGCATTAATTTTGCTAAAAAAAAAAAAAGGGGAAAAAAGAAACTGTACTTAGCAAAAAAACAAGCTGTGGTACTCTCTTCATTCCCCCCTCCCCCACCCTGCCCCCATCCCCCCTTAAAGTTTACTTCTGATACTGAATGCTTGCTAAAATACCATTGTAAGTTCCGCTCTTAAGATTTTTGACACACATTAAAAACAAAATTTCCAAGTGTAGGTGTGGACTGGGAATATGATTCTACAGATGGCATGAATTACATTTTCCAGAAAAGTACCATCTTCTTAGAGTTCGTACTTAATTCCTCCGTGAATACTGTTTTCAATTTAATTATTGGCCTTCCCAAGTTGAATTATTTTCTCCTTATCTCCTTCTTTCAAGTTGGAGAAGAATGTAATGTTTACTCTAACCTCTGAGTGGTGTTTCTCTCTTGGCTTGCGATGTCACCATGTGTTTATTTCAGTATTTCCAAGTATTTCAGAACTTGCTCTTTCAAATTGATGCTATTGCCTCTGTCGTTTATTTGCATGCCAATGAACGATGGTCCATTCTCTGACCATTCATTCTATTTGTTTCTTTATAGAATCAAAGAATATAAATTTCCTAACAAAACAGATATAGTTTTGATATCCATGACTTAAAATTTGCTTGTTGTGCAAAATGATAATGCTAGTTTAGTACAAAGTGAATCCAAAACGCGTGCCCTCTGTGTATTTTTAACTGGGCTGATGGTTACAATGTGTTTTCATTGTGCATTTCAGAATTGACAGATGGGACTGTTTACTCTGTCTACTCTTACTGATTTGCACATGTAGGCTGCAATAATACAAGCTGGATTTACATTCTTGAACTTGCTGGTTGATGCCAGCATCAGCAATGCACTTTTTTTTTTTTTTTTACTACTGCTAGATTTATATTGGATGCATAATAAATCAACCAAAAGAGAGTGATCATGTAACAGTTTTGCGTTAAAATAAGACATAAGGTTTGAAGCATAATCCTTTGTATAGACCAAATGTGGATTTTTACTTTTTTCACACTTTGTTTCATATGTGCCTCCTGTCTTAGGATGGATCGGATCTTAGTGCCAGCCAGCGAGCGTATGCTCCGGAACAGTTGCAAAAGCAAGACAATCTTACAGTTGATACTCAGTACTACCTGTCACAGCAAATACATCCAGTAGTTGCTAGAATATGTGAGCCCATAGAAGGAATCGATTCTGTTCTTATTGCAACGTGGCTAGGTAAGTATTCTGAATACAGTTTATTTAAAGAATTACAAGAGACACAATGAGAACTTTTAATGTATGTTTCTTAACAGAAATCCTTCCCAAAATCAGCCTTTTTACAATGAACAATAGCATCTGTTACACAGTCTGTAGAAAGTAGCTACCGTTTTTCAGAAGGTGCTCATTAACATGAACTTAATCTTATAATCCTTGTTCAGAGTTGCAAAAATTTACTGCTCGTAAATGACAGCACTATTGCATGTCTTTGAGACTTTAAGTTACTAAAGTAGTTCTGGAGCGTGCATCCTGAACTAGCATTTTTTCCAGAGAGAAACCCTAGCATCTTCCCAAGGAGAAAGGATCCATAGTTATAATGAAGGATATAAATTTTTAGTAGGGTGTAAGTGAAAACTTTTGTTTGCTACAACTGACCCAGTGGATAATAGAAACATAAAACCTTAGTAACAGTCTTGCCTGCTCCACATGGAGAGTTAGAGAGTTTTTCCTCATAAGAGGATGTCAAAAGAATTAGAATTTTTCTGCCCAAGTCTCATTGACTCTCCATTCCTTAAATTTCTCACCTAGAAAGAAGTATGGGTGTTGAAAAATTGTTAGCAGTTCTATTGGGACTTTGTCAATGAAAATACAACACTGTGTGTGTAATCCTTTTAATGTTATTGCCTCCCTAAAAGCTATTCACCAACAGATGTAATTGATCTCCTTGATAAACGGAAATTTTGTGATTTGTATTCCATATCTAGTTAATTATTTTCAAATCTGTTACTCAAGGACACAGAAAAAGTTGTTAATCTTGCTGGCTGCTGAGTTCTTGACAAGACTGCCCTCTCCCACAAGAAAATTTTTAGAGTTAGTTTAATAATGTCCTGTTTGATGTTATGCCCATGTCTGCAGGAAGCTGAGACCTGTAGAAGCAATTTTGTTCAGAATTTTGGAATGCTGAAAGGAAGTGTTAGTCCTCAACATTTTGTGTTTACGTAATGGCCAAGATCCAGGATTTGGTCACTTAAAACCAGCCGTCAGTGTGTTGGCTTCAGCACTGTTCACCTGGGGTGCTGCAGCTCTTTAGGTTACTTAACTAACAGTGGGTTCTGCTGGTGGTGAGCTTGCCGTTTGCACTTAAAATGTGTACAGGTAAGTTGTTGCTTTTCAAGAAGAGTGCTAGCCATGAAAGATCTTCATCTCCCAAGACTGTCTGTGTAATGTGCAGCAATTCCCATCTCCATTTCCAAGTTGTCCATTTTAAAAAAAAAAAAAAAGGACAGGAATTTTGCTTTTTCTGTGAGGCTGCAAGGGTATTTCGTGGAGGCATTTGATGTTTGTGTGTCTTCAACAGCTCTGGTGCTTTGAGGAGGTGTCAGCCCTGCTTCACACATGCAGGCTGACCATACAAATCATTCTGTTTATGTGGCAGGACCAACTTTCCCTTGATGTCAGAGCGGACTATGTGGTATGCCTGACTGAAAAGGTCAAGTGCTCCTGGTCAGGTTAAGCAGTTTAAAATAGGCGGTAAACTTGTACTTGTATTTAGGTAAAAGATAGGAAGGATTTCTGAAGTTAGTTTATTTTATTTGACAAAGATTTTTAGACTTGTAGAGTTAAGCTGAGATTCAGAGTTGTTCCTTATTCATAACCATTTGGATTTTCAGAAAAGACTGGCTCCCTTCAGGCACCTAAATTAAGTGCCCATATCTTCAGAACTGCACGCCACTTGTTTGCAAATGCCTTTGCTGCTTTTTATGCTATAGTACGTTCAAGATGAAAATTTCTTTTATGGTCTATAATAGCATCATGCAGCTGAGAGTTTATTAATAGTCCACAATTGTCAGTCTGAAAACCTGTATGTATCTATTACAATCTTAGATCTGAAATGCTTTCAGTTTGACCTTGCTGTGCTGTAAAAAATCTCTTACTCCAGCTTTGTTTTCTTGAGAATGCTTAAATTGAGCTCAGGGGTAAAGTCAGGTCTTTTTCAAAACTTCTGCTCTACTTACATCTTCATATACAGCACTCCATCAGAGTTGTACATAAATCATTGCAAGCTGAAGTTATCTTACAGCTTTTTTTTTTTTTTTACCAGTGCTGGAGGGATAGTCAAGTGGTTTCGTTTCAAAGAAATTGAAAATAGTTTACAAGACACAAAAGTGTACAAGATACTTGAGTCCAGCTTGCTAAAACAGACGAACATGAAAACTGTTTACCATTATATGTTATTAAGTTGAGCTTTTTTGCTTAGTATTTTCATCATGTTACACATGCAAATTCCTGTCGATTTTCCCATCTTGTTGGAAAAGAGCATATTTTTCTGTTCTTGAGAAGAAAGCTGGTGTTCTGGAATATATCTAAGAGTATCTGTGGACCAAAACTTGGTTGCATTCTCATTGTGTGTGTCTTTCTCCATCTGATGTGATTTACTGTGTTACATAGGGTATGTGTCTGTAGAGGGAGAATGGTTGTAGAAAAAAGATCTCTGGTTCATGTTTAATAGAGTCTCTCTATAAGATGAACGTTTTGTTGGCAGGTCACCGTATTAGTCCAAGTAGATAAAACTGAGCTCTGCTTAGGGAAGCTTGGCTCATATCAAAATGATGAAAAATTCTTTGTTCTGTCTGTGCTCAAAGCAAGTTATTTTAAGCTATTTTAGGTGCTGAAGAACAAAAGCAAATAAGCACACCTAAAAATTGCAAAGAACTCCTTAAATATCATATTTATTCACCGTGGAATCAAACTGAAAATTGCCTTTTGTTTTGGGGCATTGTAGGAGGTCTGCCCAGCCTTTGAAAGATGGAAATTCATTGTTCCTAAAAATGAGAACCTCATGGGCATACTCCTGCATTCACTCTCTTTTTCTTGAAGTTCTCGAGGAAAAGCAGTGACAAGATGACGATTGTCAGGGTTTCTGAAACTAAGTGTGTAATCTGATAATTCAATAAATCTCATCTTCTTGAATGCTTGGAGACCTTACTTACTTCATCCTGAAGACACCTGTATCTTTTAAATGAAAAGAATTGTATTGGCAGAACAATTCTCTTAACATAATTAAAGTAAGGAGTTTTTGTTGATACATAAATACTGCTCCTTGTCTGAAAGAAAAATCACATCTTATTTCTGTGTTGTCAAAAGCATCTAAACATTATGGAGCCAGAGTCTTTTAGCCATGGGACTTCTGTAGCTGTTACTGCATAACATCAATTTCTCTAAATGATGGAAGTTGCTGGCTGCTGTACTAGACAGTGGCATGGTCTTCTGAAAGAGATACGTGTTGCAGCCATACAGGTGAATGTGCAGGTTGGTGCTCTGCAGATTGCTTGGCATTTGGGCATTTCTGAGGATGGCTGCCTAATTTTAGGGAGTCATTACCGGGTCCTGTTCAGGCTTGTCATTAAGAGTACTTCCCAGTACTGGTTCCCCTTCCACACAGTGTCTGTGTGTCCTTGTAAGGAAACACACCACCATTTTAAAGATATTGTCTTTTTTCTTAATTTTCTGTTTTTTTTTTTCCCTCCTCCTTGCTAGAGTCATTTAATAGGTGCCTTTAATGTAGTATTTAGTAGCTACTCAGGCAGAATCTTCTGAGAGAAACCAGAAGGAAGATGTGCTGTCCTTGGGGCTTGCAGGAATTACATCAGGCTGTGTCCATTTTGTTGCTTTCATCAGATGAGGGGAGTGAAGCCAGAGGAGAAAATGATGGAAATTATTATTAAAGCAGTGACAAGACATCGTGACAATAGGTTAATAAGTCCTGAAGCGTATGGATTTTGCTATTTGTGGTCTAGCTGGGGTTTTTCTGAGGGTCTAGACCTGCTCAGAAACTGAGTCTTGCTGAAGGGCCTTGCGTGTTTTGATGGCACAAGAGGTCTTTTCGTGGACCCCACCCAGAAGGCAGGATGGATTTGCAGCGCAGGAGGATCTTTGTGAGGGGGGAAAAAAAAAAAAATTAAAAAATATAAAGCGTGAGTTTCCGAAGGGCAGAGGATTCGGCCGCCCAGGCTTAGATTCGGCGGGTTCGGGCCCGGGCCCGGCCCTGGCCTTGGCTGAAATGGGCGTCCGTCGCCTGCAGGTGGCAGCAGGGGATGCCATTTCCCGGCCTCTCGCAACATGTCTGACGGGCAAAGGTGCAGCCGGGGGAAACTTTCCGTGCTTCCCGACTAGCCTGCGGCTGAAACACGAAATGCAGGGGGGAGAAACCCTCCTTCGGGGCCTTTGTTCGGCGGGGGTGTGTGTGTGTGGCTGGCCTGCGTCCTGCTAAAGGCCTCCCCGGGGACCGAGGCCATAGGCCTTGGGGGTGGCGAGGGGACAGGGAGACAGGGCTGTGCACGGGGAGATGTGGGGAACCCCTCTGAAGAAACCTTATTTTTAAAATAACTGTGATTAGTAAAATGCGTTTAGCTTTTTTTTTCTGTTTCTCGAGTGACCTCTTTTGCTGGCAAGTTAGTAAGCATTATAATAATTCTATTCAATAACTTATAAAACACCAGCTACTGGAACTTACTTATATTGTTTACTTTTACACGCTAGGTTTGTCAGTGTATCTTTAATGTTGCATTTCTTTGTCACGCATGCAACCTTGCAGTTCTGGTGAGGTGGGAAAGCTTACCTGTGGTGCAGGTAACTTAACGACAGCCCTGAAGATTTTTCATGTCAGAGTAAGTCAAAGTCCCTTTGACTGTTCTTGATGTCATGGGGCAAAAAAAAAAAAGCATTTAAAGAAGTTCACTGCTTAATCTCATCCTATTCATTTAAAAATTACCAAAATCAGGTATTTTTTGATTTATTTTTTTTTTCCCACCACCCATCGATCCCTGTTTTGTTTACCAAGTAGAGTAACGTGACCAATGTGACCTGGTTTGAGAAGATACCAGTTAGTGTGCTGAAATGGATTCATTGGACCAACTAACTATTCCTGAAAGGAGATAATAGATAAAATAGGTCCCAATTCCACAAGATAATTAAGGTAGGCATGTTCTTTAAAAGCCTGATTTGTAGTCCCTTTGATTTCACTGGGGCTGTTTGCACACCAAAAGTTAGACGTGCACTTGAATCATCACAATATTTTTCCTGTCGTTTTCTCCAGCCAAAATTGCTAAGAAAGTTCAGAGATAGGTGCGATTGAAATTCTTCCAATGATGATTTTTTTTTATGTTAAATTATTACCAAATGTCCATAGGCTTATTTGCTGTCACTACTTTAGACTGAATATTGGAAAACTGCAGTTATATGAAGACCAGGATTTACCCCTTTTATCTTTCATTTCATGAGCTACTTTGCTCTGTATTTGCCTTCTGGGAAATAACCAAAGATAGATTTCTACCTGAACTTTCATAGCATCTGTATCAGAAAGTTGCAACAATGTTTTTTCATTCTGATTCTGAACTGGGGGAGAATTTTTGTTTGTATTTACCATTGCTATCTTAGATCCAACTTACTGCATATTAGTTGAATTTTTGCAAAATCCTAATACTAAATTCAAGTTCCCTGTCAAAACCTTTCCTCTACCTGTATTGCAGAATATACTTTGTTTTCTAAAACAGTAAATATATCACCAACGCCTTTTAAAAAACAAAAGGGAAAAAAAAAACCCACACTTTTTTTGGGGTACCATATGTATTAGAGTGTAAGATAAGCTATTAGCAATGTTTTTGCTTTGTTTGCTCATCCTTTTGATGAATAGTATAGAAGTGTATTAAAAGTTTAAAAACCTCTTGGAGGTGAATTGTTACCCTTATGCTTTGTTATTTGTTTCTTTTGGTGAAATTAAAATTGGGAAGATAGCTTAAATTAAAGTGAAATCCCTATTCTATCAAGAACCAAATAAACTTATTT
Organism: Gallinago jamesoni; assembly: GCA_025769975.1. Taxonomy (NCBI): domain Eukaryota; kingdom Metazoa; phylum Chordata; class Aves; order Charadriiformes; family Scolopacidae; genus Gallinago; species Gallinago jamesoni. Next base: position 123,202,591 of record JAOQGH010000001.1, on the reverse strand, counting down.
GGTAATAGAATTTTTCCTTGTCCTTGAAGTTGATTTATCATTGCAAAATAGAAATTCAGAATAGCAGTAGTAAAGTTACACATATCAAATCTTTTATGTAAAAACAATATATATCTGCCTGTATAATACAACTATTCTATATGTGCAATTGTATTTGTCTAGTTTTAACTGAATATTGTTCCCAAACATTATCTTTAAGATTCGGTACTGGTAAGGTTAAGAAATCTAGCTTTACTTTCTGTTTGTAATCTTTCTTACTCTTTCTACAGTAATTATTACATTTGTTATTGAAATTTACGTGAGATACGGGTTTAATACATGGTAGTCTTTTACTTGGCTTAATTAGTCTCTGTTAAAAATATTTTTTTAAAGTGCTCCTCTTTGATCTTTTCTTCTTAATAATGAAGTAAGCCATAGTTTTCTGAACATTTTCTTCTACATGCTCATTCAATTAATTTTTTTTTTCTAGCATGTGCTATTTGCTACAGTTAAGGAAAAAAAAACCCTGTAAATGGGATACATGGACTTTTAAAAGGTTGCACATGACAAAGGATGACAAAACCCGTGGATTTTTATTAAGTTTACTTTGGCAGTCTTATTCCTAGGGCAGTGAACTTCATGCTTGCTTGCTTATTTACTTATTTGTGGTTGAATCAGTATTTTTAGGATCTCTTTTGTGTATTTATTTGTTTAAAATCTTGAGTTCTGGCAATCAAAAATAAAGCATTTTGTCTCCAGCACTGTCGTTTTAAATGCTGCTGCTGAATTTTAACCACTGCATTAGATTGAAACCTACATGCTGTTAACCACTGAGCCAAAATGAAATCGACCACTGCATTGAAATCAGAGTTGGCAGTTGTATACGGACTTGAAGGAGTTGGTAATAGCAGTGCACCCGCGTTTCTTTAATGGGGTTTTTATTCTCTGTTTTCAGTTTTAATGGTGCCATTTTGATTTAAAGACCGTTTCTTAATAACGATGCACATTTTTATTGAAATATTTTCAATGTGACTTAAGAAGAAAATAACAATAAAGCCATCCGTTAGGAGTGGTTTCCTCAGAAACAAAATGTTCTGTTGCATACTCCCATGATAATGCAGTGTGCTTGTTTTATTTATAAAGCAATCTTGCTTAAGAAGATAAGTAAGAAGATTTCTTCATGTTTCGTGAACCTTTATTCGTGGTTAAAAATTGTATAACATATTTATGTTTTATAGAGGAAGTTTTGCTAAGGAGAGATTTTCGGCTTCTGAATTTACATTTTGTAACTTTCTTTTGAATCTGCTTCACCAAGCATATGAAAAATGAGCCTACTTGTATGTTTGACCTCTTAGTCTTTTGAAATTTTTGTTTCTTATTAATAGGACTGGATCCCTCCCAATTCAGAGTCTATCACCATTACCATAAAGATGAGGAGAATGATGCCTTGGTTGGTGGCCCAGCTCAGCTCACTGATGAGGAGAAATATAGGGATTGTGAAAGATTCAAATTTTGCTGCCTCAAATGCGGAACAGAAAATATTTATGACAATGTCTTTGATGGCTCGGTTAGTTTTGGTTTTTTTTTTTCCTGTTTCATGTCTCTTCATCGGTGAGGGAGAAAAATACTTGTAGAGAGAACGGCTTTTCAGATAGGGCTTGTACAATGTAGGAGAAGATACCATATTGTTTGAATCCTCCTATTTATAGCTTTGGAACAGAAAAATGCTGATGGGATAGTGCTGAAATATTTTTCCCACTTTTGCATTTCAGCTGTGTCGTCTAGCAGAACATGTGAGATTATCTGACTTCATTAATCTGTTTGCCCACAGTTGTGAATGATTGCTGCTGTAACTTTTTAAGGAATTCTTATCTTAACACCTTAGTAACTTCCAGTTCTCTGTTTAATGAAACTTTCTTATAGCAATGGCAATTTCTTATCCTAAATCATATTAATTGGAACAAAGTGTTTTTGAAACTTGTGTTTATCTTGTCTACATCCCACCTCCCTTCCTGACAGTAAGGTTTTTCTGTGTTATCTTTCCCTCTGTCTTTGTGTATTGAACATAAAAAGTCATAGGGGTACATTCTTGTTGAGAAGTTCTGCCAAAAAATGTATCTCTGACCTTGTATCACAACTTGAAATAGGGCCAAGTATTTAACTCTGCAGCAATGTTATGTATGTATTAGTCATTGGCAAATTAGCAAGCTTTGGAGTAGTGAAAACCTTGAAACTGAAAGCAAATAAATCTTTTATCTAAATTAAAAGTAATTATTTTAAGTTAATGTGGACAAACAGCAGATGTTTTGCATTTTTTTGAATCAAAGCAGTCTTTGGACGCAAGTAAGAGGAAAAGACATACAAACCGAGTGATACTTTTTGAATCCTTGACTTTTGTTCATTACAGCTGTAAATAAGATAGTTAATTGCATGTAGGCTTGACAACTTGCAGATGGGCTAACTGGAGAGAAGTGGATATTAAACTCCTTTAAAAAGTCAAGCAAATAAAACAAAAAACCCCTACCAAACAGTAAAAGAAACCCCTAAACCAACCAAACAAAAAAAAATGTTTCTCTTTGACCTGGAATTATTTAATGGTATGAATGGTGGATTAGCCAAAATTGCTCACAAAAGTAAAGTCTTACCTTGAAAAGAAAGATTTCTTAAAGTTTTATAACTGTCCAACCTACAAGGTCGTTGTTATTTTAATGAGAATTCTACCAATTTAATTTCAGCTGTTCACAGATCACTTCCAGGTACTGAAATTTTAATGTCAGATGTTCAGAAAATTTGGAAAGTCAGGGGAACGGGATGGTGTAAAACTGTAGGAGATATTCTCTTAACTGGAGAAAATAAAAGATGACCGTGTCATTCTTGTTGAACAACATTTGTCTCGTGAGGTTTGTCTCTACAGCCCTGTTGGCAATTTCATAATTGGTATCTCTAAGGTTGGTTTCAGTGTTCTGATCAGTGGGCTTGGGCAGAACTTCGATGTCTCTGATAAAACAACAAACCTGCTGTTTCAGGGAGACAGGAGAGTGTGATTTGTCCATAGCTGAATTTTTTTACTCAACATCATTTTTTTGATTGATTAACTTTGTAGCGGGTAAAGAAGCATATTCTCCAAAAGACCTTTTGTTAAGAAGAGAACAGGGAAACCTGTAGAGCAGAGAAGTCTTTATATGGATGTGACAAACTGTGATGAGAAGAAAGAAGGCCTAAATATTAGAGGCTCTTTGAGATTATTATTTTAAAAAAATATGTATTATGTCTAAACTCTTCAGATAACTTCTGCTACCATCACCTGTTGCAATAATGCATGCTGGTTTTATTTTTACACTTCTGTTTTCAGGGGCGATTTATTGAACTCAGCTTGCAAAGGTGCAGTAAGACCGAATGTGACGAGCCTCCTTTCAACTATGTGGTTCAAATGAACAACAAATTACTGTTGGATATTAGACGCTATATCAGAAAATACTATAATGTAAGTATTTAGAAAATATTTTGCCGTATGAAATGAGTTTTCTAAGTGGTGCTGAGTTTTTGGTGACTTATATGTTATGGGTTTTTTATAATTCAGGGTAGTAGCACTTGACCTTCAAGGTCAAAACCCAACTTTATGAAAATAAAACAATCAGTTAATGATTTCAAATACTAATTTGGAATGTTTTCTCAGTTCAGTCTCAAGATAGTCAGTTGTATTTAAATTTGTTTGTCAGCATTATTACAAATGTAGTAGCTTTCTGTTCACCAAATTTTTAGAAGAAAAAGTGCAGAAAATTATTTTCTTAATGCTCTTGAGAAAATCTCTGAAGCCTATCAAATATGCAGATATCAGATTCTCATGTAATTGAAATCTGTTTCTCTTTCTTCGACCCAAGTTGGTGTATATTGTGTTACACTGTGAAAAGGAAAACTGAACATAGCTTTGTAAAAAATCTTTGAAGGATGATAGGAAGGGAAATACTGTGAATCTTCCTGCATAATGGTTGAGAGGGGGAAAAAGAGGAGAAAGATGGGTAGTTAATTAATTTGATATAATAATCTTTTGGGGGGGCAATGCAAGAAATCCAAAGTGCCCATGGTAGTGGTTGGCTTTGCATGGCATTATGGGAAAAAAAAAGTGTAATATTTGAAGTTCCCATCTTCACACTGTCCAAAGTGGTGACTGGTTAGGAAAAGACCCACCATGAATTTTAAATTATATCAATATGTTTTGCATCTCTAATATGCTGGAACCATTGTATTTTGTGAATTGGCAGCTAGCCATTTTGGTCAAATTTTCATGGATCTTCTCATCTTATAGCCTGCCTGCCTTTTTTGGCTATCCCAACATTGCCTGTTTTTACACTTCTGGACAGAATCAATTTTGAAAGCACTCATAACCTTTGAGTGCTCATAAGCTTTGATATCTTCAAAAATGTAAAATTGTTGTTGACATTTTGGCCCGTAAACAAATAGCTTACCTAATCCGTGGAGTGTTTTCTTTGCAGACAGCAGCTACAACACTAAGAATTATCATTATAGTTGCATATTAGTTGCATATTAGTATGCATTTTGTGTTATCTTCTATATTAGTTGTTACTGCAGTTGTAGGTAAGTGTTTTCTAAGCTCTGTTGTGGAAATGTAATATTTTCTGGATGTATAAATACTTCTTTTGAAGGTCTTTGCATTGAAAGGAGCACAAAACTTTCTTACAGTATGTAAATTCAGGCAGTATTTCACAAAGTAGAGACAGATTGTTCCTCTCCATTGAAGTTAAAGGTAGATGACTTGGACAGGTGAAGTTACCAAAACACAAGACCTCACATTACTTTATTGCAAAGTCCACCTGACTGCAGAATTATCATTCAGTTGATATTACTATGTGTATTATATTAAATTATACAATGTGTTATTAAACAATATGTCAAAGTAATACATTTACACAGACTGCTTTTGTGTAAAAGTTCCTTCTGATCCACATTTTTAGATTTAATATATGTACACTATGATAATATTTACTGCTGCATGCTAAGTAATTTCTGGCATATAAAGTGCTAGAAAACGTGCATAAAATGTGCAATAGTAAACTTGATGAATGAAGGAAGATACATTTAAGGCAAGGTAAAATTCTTATCAGTAATAAGAACGAAAAATGGTGTAATATTTTATTCTGTTCTCCTTTTTCATTTGTTTATTTTTTAAAGACCAAGCTGTGAAACAAACTATGAAATGTTTGAATATTGAACATTGAAATGTGCTTACATTGTATTGAAATCTATTAAGTATCTTACTACATGGTATGTAGGATAATGAAGTGTCTGTCAAAAGGAATTTATTTGTCCTTATAAGTAAAAGCTTTATAAACTGGCTTATATTTTTAGTACTGAGAATTTACTTTTAACTTAGTTAGCTATAATAATGTAGTCTAAAACTACATTTTGCCTGTGGAATAGATTCAGACTCTGGACAAGTGAGATTATTTTATTGTAAAAATTAATTTCCAAATTGCACAATAATTTTAATTTTGAAAAAGGGCTTTCCACAGAGTTGGGCGAGTAAATTTTGTCCTTAGAAAATCTTACATGCTGTGAGTTTTAGTTTATTCTTTTCATCAAGACTTGTAGCGACTGTATAACAGCTGGAGTTGAAATTCAACATGTTTACACTAACACCCATATAATCCTATAAGCTATAAAGATACACCCAGAAGTAGTGTGGCAAAGAACTGTCTGAACAAAACTCTGATGAAACTTTAAGACACTTATTTAACAATCTCCCACTGTAGTGGTAGCATGTGAAAGACACAGAAATATCATTTTAAAAAAGACAGATGTATTGTCTAACTTTGACAATCCATTAATTTTTAAATTTTTTTTTTTTAGGTATTATTATTGTTTTTCTGTTGGTCAAATGGCACATAACCCCAAAACATAAATGCAAAAATGAATTTTATACCTTTTAAAATAACGAGCTTCCTTTTATGAAGACAGCCCTATCAAGAGGCTTTCGGCCTGATCCACAGCTCACTGAAAAGAATAAGCTTACGTTTTCTTCAGTGAGCTTTGAATCAGTTATTTTTTTAAGTGTTTGAGGTAATTGCATATGGTTTTCTTTAGACTGTTGAAATGCTTTTGTATGTGGCTGTGTAAATTTAGGGGCAGGGGGAAGTGCCATAAGTGGAAAATCTGCTTACCCTTTTTGGCACATGAAACTGATAAATAAGTACAATGGTGTTACACTCCTTTCCTTTAAAAAGATGCACGTGTAAGCACATAAATAGAATTTTGTAATCCTCCTACAGTCCCATTGTTTTTGTAAATTCCTTGCCTTTATGTACATTTTTCTGTTTCTGCAATCAGTTTTTGCTATTAAACATTGAAATGTTTGTTATCTGTCTTCCAAAATGTATCTACCGTTACTCCAATATTTATGGATTTCTTAATGGTATTAACAGTATCAATTTTGATAATCTTACTCCTAACTGTAAATATATCTAAAAAATGACATGCAAAGATTTTCTTTCTTTTCAGAACTGCGTTATTCTGTGAGAGATTGATCCTGTTGTGTGCTTGCTTTTTTTTAATTCTGCTTCAGAAGAGGAAATAGATGAAAAGAGAGAGAAACGCTAGCTAATCTAAATTGGGAAATGAAGAGGGCTTTTTTAAGCATGAAAATTTCATCATCTTGTCAGCTGGCAGAATGCCTGCTGTGTGGATTCACAAAGGCTAAGAATTACACTTTCATGAAATTTTCCTCACTAACTGCCCTGGTTAATTTGAAAGATAACCCACTGTTCTAATTCATTCCTCAATTGGGCGGTGCAGGTTTTATCTTTGATCTGACAAAGCATTTGTGTTAATCGTTTTGGCCCTCTACTAGACACTCTTGGGATTGTGCTTTTACAATAAATGTGTCTGTGATAGCTCTTTAGTCTATTATACTTACAATAGATCCATAGAACTGGTAATTAATTCTGTACTGCTTTGGAAATGGGGAAGAATAGGTGTAGCTCTGTCAAGTGCTGCTGGGAAGTTTGTTTAGCTAGTTCATTTTTGAAGTGTTACCCTCAGCCATCAATGAAACATCCATGCTAGGGAATGGATGAAAGCTGAAATATACAATCATAAATGGAAAAACTGACCAGGTTTTGTGCATAAGGAAGGTGTAATATCATTTGTAGTAAGTGGATCTAATTATTATGATGGAAACTGTTTTGTGTTTCCCACTAGAATATTCAAATGCTCATTTTTAGCACTTAGTAAATGAATGCCAACTCTTAGATCCCCTTTTAAAAAGCCCTGTAAAAATCAATATTCACATCCATAAAATGAATTCTGTATTTTAGCTATCAAGGTGTTAGTTTTGCCAGTTAAAAAGAACTGAATAAAACCCGCCAACATATACGATATGTCATTTGAGCAAGCTGTTGTCCCTGAAGCAGCAGTTTTTTAATCTTATTTCTAAATATACACCTGTGGTATTATTAGTATATTTATAGGTTAAAACCTGGTTTTATATAGATGCTCTTTATATGTTGTCTAGTTAATAGTGCATGGCATCTTTAGATCTTTCGATGTTTTTCAAAATGCAGAGAATGATTTAAACTTTAAAAATGTTTTAAAAAGACTGAAAAAATCTTGGTCCAACCTGTATTGCACTGTTTTTGTTTTATAGTCTTTTTCTACTGGACCACTGTAACCCACAGGCAGAAGTGAGTTTGAAGGCTATTGAACACTGCTAAATAACTTTATACTGTTCTGCTGCGAAAATTCAGTGTTCAATAGCCCTCAAAATTTCTCATTTCTTACCTGTGGTGGGGTGGTCTACTGCTTGCACATTAGGTCACAGTATAAAAGCATGTTGGGACACTTCTAAAGTTCTTTGAATTATTATTTTTTATATATATATATATATATATTGCAGTTGTGACTATTGTGTATATGTTGTGTTTTGAATTAGTATTTTGCTCACTTAAAAAGGTAAAAGTTATATAAACAAGATAATATTATAAGAGGCAATAGCATTCACACAGGTTTTGGGATTGCGTGGCATATTGACTTAGGAGAACAAAGATGACAGGGCTCGTTGTGAACCTGGAAACTCCCACACTTTCAATCAAGTGTGTTGCCAACATCCCACAGGTGTACACCACATGAACAGGTGAAAATATGATTGTAGATGATGGTGATGACTTCTGTAATCATGTTCTTGCAACAGTCATGGATTGAAAGCTTTTTTGTTTGGTGGGTGAGTAGGGGTAAGAAGTCTCTTACGCATGAGGGAAAGGTGCTTAGTAGTGGCAATAATGAAGTATTTTATTTATCATTGTGGTAGTAGTCCTAGAAGTATATAGGCATGTGATGAAGAGTAGGTAGGGCCAGAAAATCGAAGTAATTGTGACACCAGCTGATGTGGTAGGCACAATCAGAGAGCGAGACTCTGCCATCAAATTAACTCCAGTGATTATTTTGAGACCTTCCTGTTTGTATGGAAATGGATTTGAGTCTTTTCCAAGTTTGCGCTTGTATCACTGTCATTTTGGTTTATACATACAGAAACCGAGACGTTTATTTTTAGTACTGAAAGCTTCCAAGTCAAAGCAGAATGGAAAGCAATTGGAGTGAAAGATAAAAGATTAATGTGATTCCATTCACAGTTTACTGAAGACCTGAGAGAGGGAAGGGAGGCTGCCACCAGATTATCAAGAGTTTTCTCCTCCCCTCCACAGTAGCATTTTCTGATTCTTTTCTTGATTGAGGTGGACAGAGGGGTTGTGTTTAGAATCATGTTTTGGTTAACCAGGAGGGAATTAGAAATATCTTGATTATTTAACAGAGCAGTTAGTATTCTACCATATGGAAGAGTTTGACATTTGTCTTTCTGATATAATTTATGTTTATTGAATAATAAAAGATAACCCTTTGGTCATTTTCTGTAGTGCATTTTGGGGATGAGTAAGCATTTATTTGTCACAGCATCATAGTGTCTATTAACTGGAATCGATTCACTATTACTGCAACTTCTCCATGATCTGCCCTGTGAAGGAATTGTTTGTTTTAGACTTTGAGCATCAATATGATTTTTAGTGAAGTGTTTCAAAGTAATGATCGATATGTCTTTACAAAGGCTTTAACTCTCTTCATTGGATTTTACTAGCCATGACGGACATGCATCTGTCTCACTGATGGTTGAGTGAGGCTGTGTGACTCTCTGCACTCCGAATTTGAGCCACTGAGAATGACTGAACATAAGCAAAAGAGCAGTATCTGTTGATGCTTCCTAGTGCTTAGTCCACAGTGTGCTACCTTGCCAGAGAAGACTTAATGACAAATAGATATCTCTCTTGACTCTTTGTAGAAAAGGCTCCCCAGGCTGGCCACTGCGTGGAACAGGTTTTAAGAAATGGGGATACTCAATAGAGTAAAACTAACTTTGTAATTTCCTCTGTAGGTAGAATACAGGAATATAAAGGTTTATTATCACAATCATTTGTCTGCTTAGGCTTTTAAATGGCAGGATTGTGAAGATCACGTTACAGGAAGTGTGCCCACAGGTAAATATGGTCATGGTTATGATTGCCACCAAGTGTGTAATGTTTACTTAGGTGATTGAATCACTCATCTAATGACAAGATGGTACTGTCTTCAGAAGATTACAGAAAGCACTGTCTTTGAAGGTACTCTGTTGGAACTCATCTGTTGCCCCAGTTGAAGCAATGATGAATTTTGGCAACACTTGGAGAGCATGTGCTTGCTGCAGCATCGAGATACGGTTGCAGCTCTGTTTATCTGATCTGGCTTTAAACTGACAGCAAAGTATGTAGCTTTAGTGTACCATTAGCAGTATTTCTTAGGAGATTCTATAGCCAAGAATTTAATATCTTGGGCAAATCTGTGCAGCCTGTAGAGAGGTCTGTCACAACCACATTACTAATAGTGCCTGAGCAAGCTACTTTGAGAGAGAACGAGCAAATGTGCTCTCCTGTGGATACCTTGGATTGACAGAAGTGCTATGGATGCTATATAGCTTTGTAGGATTTGCTTCTTCTGAGGCTGTTTTAATAACAAATCATGAATCACAAGAGGTTTTATGACAAATCACTGGTCTTGAAAGGATCAGTATTCAACTTTTTACAGTAGTTCAAGACCCATTTTAAATCTGTTTAGGTTTTTGTTATGTCCAATTTAGGTTTTTTGATGGAAAAGGATCCCACTAGTCTCTAAGTAGAGACATTATATGAAGCAGAAGTCCTGGGAAACTAATTAAGGCTTAAAGTAAGTTTTGAAACCACCGGTTCTCATGGGATTTTGATACAGTTAATGCCATATACTACAATAACTTGGAACAACAAATTATTGAAATATCAAACCAGATTAAGTCTTTATTAATCTACATAAACTTCCAGTAGAGACCACATTATAACCAGCTTGTTAGGAGGTGACAGAAAGCAATGAGGTCTATTGGCCTTGAGTACTTGATGCTGGTCAATACATACATAACTAGCAATGCTTATGGCACTCAAGCACCTTGTATCCTTCAGAAGAACCAAAGTTAAAATTTGAAGCCAAAGAGACCACATTTTCACTGGATGTGGTTCTTTTCACAAGCATAAATGACCTAAAAATTATGTGGTTATCATAAACTGTTTCTTACAACTCATTAATAATACACTGATTTTAGAAGGTGAAAAGGACTTGCTTTAAACCTTTTTTTTAAAAAAAAACAAACTCTAAAGTGGGTCCTTTTGTGGTAATTCAGAGTTGAATGGGCATATAGAAGAATAAAATGTGGAATGTTTTATAATAATTGTAAGAAAGTTAAGTTACCTATCCTAAAGTTTCTTAGTGTTTATTATGAACCTGCCTTCAGTCTTAAAAAAAAAAAGCTTAAAATAAGTTTCATAGCATTTGGGAAACTACGTTACCCAAACTAAGTTACCTTATTTTGTAAGCATCTTTGTTTGATACTCTCTTTCATAGTCCACAATGCTGAAGATTATTGAATAAGAAAATCATGCATGTTGGAGGCAACAGAGGGCGTACATGGAAAAACTTCATCAGCATGCTTTTTGTTGACATAGTAGGAATGGGTCTTGTAGATGTTTAATTTTTCCTACCCTTAGTTGTTAAAATAGTTATTTTCATTTTCTGGTTTAAAGCAGTTAAAAGTATAAAAATATTTTTATTTTTATTCATGGCTTGATTTCTTGGTAAAATACTCTTAAAAAAATTAAGTATTCCTTAGAAGTGATGCCAGTATTCAAAAACTCATCACATAGAAACTTTGTAGTTAGAAGGTTATTTCAGAAACTTATATCCAACTTATTGAAACAGCTGTTTAGTTCTTTATGTTATTTAGTATTCGGTGCAGCAAGAGAAAATGGATGAATATGTAAGCATTCAAGGATTGAACAGATCAAATGGGTAGTTCAGACCTTTTCGCTTGGTTCCTGGAAGTAAGTCATATATGTGAAAAAAACTCAGAGCAATGAGTCTGGGCAGCGCTGTTTAGCTAAACTCTTCTGCCTTTGTGTCTTCATTCATGTGCGTAGGGATGGGGAAGGCAACCTCTTAGCTGAATGACACTTCTAGGGAATTACTAGTTTTTCTTTCACGGGGCCAAGAGAAGTCTAAGTAGTACCAGAGATAATGCAACAAATTCTCTATGAGATTTCCTTTGTCCTGGGACACACCAGGGTCAATTTTAGCAGCCTGTGCTGTGTTAGTGTTGACACTTGTTGCTCCTCTTCTTTCGTGGAACCTGTACTTCTACAGGTTTGTTTAAGTTTAAGAAAAACAGTTTTAAAAACCACTGAAATTTTGGATCATCTGAGATAAGAAAGGGATGGTACTTCATCCCTTTTAAGTGAGAGTGTTCCCATCTGCAGGAAGAAATGGCAGAATAGCATTGCATTAGACATGGCTTCATAAAAAGGTTTTGTGTTGGCTTCACTGTGTCGTGTTCAGAAGTTAGAGTTTTGTAAGTGCTAGACAGTCTGTTTTCTATAAACGGCCAGTATTTCCTGCAGTGGATGTATGCAAGTGGATTATTTTTATTCTTTTTAACCCCTGGTCATTAAGGAAATAACTGCTTTGTGTGCCTGCTTTGGTAAACAGTACAATCTAAGTGCAGAACCTTATTCTGATGTGTAGTCAGATAATAAAGCTGTGCTCCAAAAGGAGTGTCGGCCCATATGTAGCATCCTATGTGTAGGTCTCTATGAAGAGTCCTTGAAGCTTATCACTCAGGTTAGCTAGGTATTTCATTATATGGCATCTACTGATAGACTTTACTCTGACTATTTACTGAACATTAGTTATTCTATTACTTTTATTCATATGTATACGATGGGGTTTTGTTGGGTTTTTTTTGTTGGTTTTTGGGGTTGGTTTTTTGCAAATTGAGCCTGGTGAATTGACAGCTCTGCCTGTGCTTTGGTCCTATGTGTTCTGTGATGGCACACTGTTTTAAAAGACCTTGCATTGCCAAAGATGAACGTTCCCTCCCTATTTCCGTGCCATGCTGAAGATTATTGTCTTTTCAGTCTGCCCACAGCTGCAGCATCCTATAACAGGAAAAAAGAAAAAGCTTTAGACCTGCTAAAAGTGTTACAGCAACTAAATGACAGTCTTGTTCACTTTCATCTGAAGAGTTTCAACTATCCAAGTATCTTCAGCCTAGTAGATTGTGTTAGACTTTTAATCCACAAATGTATGAAAGAAAAATTTCTATGGTTTTCCAAAGGTGTACTGGGTTTCTGCATGAAAATTAGAGCTCTGCAGTAGATGTTTTCCTTTTCTCCTAAACAAAATTACCTTTGTAAGTGGCATCTGTGAGAGACATGAAAAATCTACAACCACCAGTAAAAATCTCTAGATAGAAATGTTTATACAGCGACTGAACTTGTTCCATCTAAAAATAAAAATCTGTTTCAGAATTATAGTGTATGATCCAAATGGCTTGCATCTTTACCTTCAACTTCCAATGGAACAGTATAAACAAAATGTTGATGTCTGGAGATCGGTTTGTTTTTTCATACTGGACCAGAAAGCAGTATTTCTTTTTGTCTTGTCTTTCTCCTTTCTGTATTGGTGACTACAGCTCAAATGTGGAAAACAAGAAAACACAAACACCCAAATGGATTTCTTTAATTAATACACCCACTCAAAAACAGTATCATCCCAGAGATTTATTTAACTGGCATTTTTCTTGTGTTCTTTTTTCCTTTATCACTTGTCACGCCCTGTCTTTGAAAGATAGGCATGCATGTTGGAGAACACTTTTGTAATAATATGCTTTCCTTTCCTGATTAAAATATGGCCAGCATAACGATATTCTTCCTTTTAGTCTCCTTTGATGGAAGTTTCTGTATTAATGCCTTCAGTTTGGATTATATATATTTTTTTAATGTCTTTCTAAAGATGTTTGCATTAACAACACTTAATTTCTGCACTCTGCCATGAAAGTGAAGTATTTAGCATTGTGCATATTTTATGGTTGTTATGCCTTAATTTTTGTTTAAATTTTTAGAAGTTACTAGATTTGGAAGAATTATCTGAAAGGACAAAATAGGAGGTGGAGTCAAGTGGAAGTGTATCCTCATCAACTCTGCAGTCAGCCCCCATTCCTTTGAGTGCAAGGCAACCCAGCTGTGAGGATTGCTGGCCACACTCTCATCAGAGAGAAGAAAGGGCGGGGGGAGAGAGAGAGAAAATTAGCAAGACAAAATTCCTCTCTATCAATCCTATCTTTACACAAATTCAGACTTCTGAGTTCCCATACGTGAGAGTGTAACTTAATTTCCAAATTACATGATGAAAGCACATCTGTCCCAAAATTAATACCTCTTGAGAATATCATAATTGTATATACTGAAAATAATTAGTATCTGTAATTTGCAAGTCATAAATGTCTAATTTTTAGCAAAGTTGTTTGTTTCCATTTAAGATAAATTCTCAATTTAATATCCAAAGCAACATTTGACTATACTACGAAGGGGCCAGAATTGTTTAAAAACAGAGAACCCCCCCTCCCCAAAATACAAAGACACAAAATGGCATATGCTGAATTTTGTTGCAGAATATAACATTAGATTTCTGCAAAAACTTAGTAATTGCTGTAATAATTTTTATTGGATAGTACATATTTTTTTCTCATACTCATGCAATTCATGCTAGATGATCTTGCAGTAGAACTATCAGATACCAGGCTGCCCTTTGACCACCTATGAAGCACAAAGATTGAATATAGAATTTTAATTCAGTAGAATTTCTCTTTTTATGTATGTGTATGAATAATGGCATAAAGATTAATACAGCTTTTTAGAAATATTAGGTTGTCTTCCGGTAGTTCATGCCGTGTTGGTAATGTTTTTTCACACTATTCTTTAGTATTTGCATGTGGTTCTTCTGCTTGTTTGAAGGCAGCAATTAATCAAATTTCCCCTCCCTCCTACTGCTTTTTACCTCTCTTTTTCTTTCTGTGATAAAGGATCAGCATTTATACTGTCTTGTTCACTTAATGCGGCATCTTTTGGGGCTCACCTTTTTAGTTTTTGTTAATTTTTTTTAACCCAATCAGTGAAGTAGCAATAATGGAGTAAACTGAATTGTGATATGATCCTTGAGAGTTTCCTGGCTGATTAAACATAAGATAGTCTTAGAATTGAACACCCCTGCTCTTTCCCCAGCCCCTCAAATGAAAGAGTGAAATGCCTTGTAGGGAATGCATAGTTAAAATTCTGTATGATCTGATTTGTCTTTGGAGACTTCCCAACAAGAGTGAGTCAGGCATCTTAAGGACTTAGAATTAACAAAATAAGCCTATATCATCTGCCAAGAAATGGTCAGGGATAACTGCAAAGTTTTATTTTCAACGTTTTCCACTGAGTCCATTTGTGAAGTGCTTCACGAGGTTAGTGGCAAGATGCCACTCAGTAATCAGGTGTCATTGAGTAGCAAATACCTATTTGAGGAGCATCTGAGATTGTAATGAAAATAAGGAAAATTTTCTAGGAGTGAGGACAAGTTTTCATAATGAGAAGTATATTTAGTTTCTATATAAATTCAGCTAATGCCTTACTAGACGCAAATCTGTGCCTAAGAAACCAGCATTGTACCAAGGCTCAGTCTCTCGTATTAATGGAGTTGACATGATTGCAGACCAGTTCTTTATCCAGATAAAAGGCATCTAGAGAGATCTTTTTCCCTGCCCTTCTCTCCACTGTCATCTTAATTGCAGATAACTTGTTAGCTACACATTTTTCCACTTTCTATTCTAGTGAGACTAAATGTCTGGAATGGATCAACCATGGTAACAGTGGTAGGAGGCTGTTAAAAACGTGTTTCAATAGGAAAGACCTTCAGAGTCAAAAACAGAGGTGACGTGATATCCTTAAAATAAATAGGCTTATCAAAGAAAATGCAAGATATACCTCTCCCACTGGATGTGGTAGTATCTTCAGAGTAATTCTTTTAGAAGACTTCATTAGATGCTTTTAGGACATTCATTTTATGTCTCTTAAGTGTTTTGGAACTTTAAGGAAAGCCTTCAACTTTGGAACTAGTATGCTGAAGCATTGTCCTGCTTACAGGAGGTAGTAGTAGATATTTGGAAAATATCATTCCTAGTGGTTAGAAACATGATAAACTTTTAAGTGTGCCCTGTGTTTTGCCCCTCACTTGAGCACTGGCTGCCAAAAACTGAGGAACGAGAAATCTGCCAGTGTACAAAGCACTGCAAGAACCTAATCTTGATGCTGGTCAAAGAATTCAGGCTAAATACCTGTCCATTTTTAGGTAGTTCCTGTAACTTTTGGCATTTACAAAATTTAGCTGATGTTATAGGAGGTAATTTCAGTCACTGGTATTACTTTTCAATCATTTGGACCAGTGGACTGGATGAAAATAGATACCACCTAGAATAACTCATACCTTCAAATAAGGAATATTTAATATAACATCCTTCCTCCCCAGAGAAAATAAAGTCCTTGCTGTTAGCTTCCACTCAGATTTCTGGAATGGAAGCAAAACTGGCCCTGCCTTTGCATTTCCCTGTTTGACCTGCAAAGACGTTGGTATTCAGTAGTGATGGAGCAGAGAAACTTGCTGGGCACCACAACATTAAGACTGAAATCATAGTGCACTAGAGATCTGTTTTCTCTTGTTATGTTACAAAGCTTTCTCAGCTTCTGTTAGGCTTGTCCTTGTGAAAAGAGCTCCAAACACAAAAATGTACTGGATGAAAGACAGCCTGAATTGTTCCAGCAACAGGGAATTTGGGGGGAAGAGATGACTTTGTTGCTTTGGGACTGATAAGTTCACCTGCGAAGAGAGGAGGACCAACAGGAAGTGTCAGCTCTTCCACCCCCTGGGCAGGGCAGTGGACAAATGAGACTGGTAACTGTGGAAGATGCCTTTTTGATCTCATCTACTTTAATTTAATATCTTCAGGTACGTCAGGAGACCAGTTAAACCTGAGTTGAAATTACTAGGATTCAAATTAAGGTTTCCTAGTTTAGGAAATTTTACTTTAGTTCTTTTCTTCCCCTCTCCTTCAAGGTGTATGAAAAGAAAGAATGAAAATCCTTAAGTTAGGTGAGTGAATCGCTACATTGCAGTCTGTTTGGTCACAGAAAACTAGGTCCACAGATAACTGTGTCCAAATGGTAGGGAGAAGAAAAAAAGAAAAAAAAGTGGTGGCCACCAGAGGAGAAGCTCTTGGACTATCTTTTAGTGTTTTAGTGTTTTGCTGAAACATTTCTTTAATGTTCATTACTTTGCAGATACTTCAGATACTTAGCTTGCAGGTGATCTTAAAAGGGGTGCCAAAATAGTAGTCTAACATGAGTTTCAAAAGAAAAAAAAATGCTTCATTCTCTCGCCACTGCTTTATTATTTAAAGATTTGACTTTTGGTACTAAACCCAAAAATCTGAGCTGTGGATTCATAGGGGGAAATAAATGGCCTTTTCTGACACATTAGCTACATTGGGTAGGAAAGATGCACAAAGGTTCCTGTTGGAGCTGTATGTAACATGTAAATGTTGCACATGTAATGAGTATGTGTGACGACTTCTTGGGCAAAAGTCAATTTCTTCAGAAGAAAGCTGTAAAACATTTGTCTTGTTGGACAAGGCTGCCTCACTTTTATGGGATACCAGCGCACACAGAGAGGTAAACAAATTCCTTTATTCCCCTTTCTCTACTGTATTGTTGCTTTCCATACTGACTGCTCAATAAAGATCTTCCTTTCTATTTCCAGAGGTGTGTTATCGACAGTAGCTGCTGTCTCTGCATACCTTTATTTTCTGGGAGCAAAATGACGCATACTGAACTGTCTAATGATCAACCTTATTCTCAAACATTTAAGCCTATCTAATAATAGTATTTTATTATTATGGCTAATGCTTAAACATTTTTATTCTTAAGAATTTTTCTGAACAGAAAGGTAGTAAGATAATTCTTCCAACTGCTCAGAAAGTTAGGAAGTTACTGGAAAGTAGTTAAATGGGAGAAAAAAAATCTTCCTTTTTTTTCCGGACTACAAGACACCTTCTTCAATGAAGTTGTGCTTAATACTAAGGTGCTAGTTTTTATAAGAGGTGTTTTACTTTGTTACATTGCCCAAAGGAAAATGTAGACACTAGTGTTGTTTCTTTTTTATTGTTGGGTTGGCTTTTTAATCCAGTAACTTTTTTTTTTTTTTAAGAGGAAAATGGTATTAAAGCTATCAGATTATGAAAGCTCTGCTACTTTTTCAGAGAGCCTTGGGGCCATCCTCGGATATTTAATCGCTTTTACATCTTTCGTGAGAGAAAGACAAGAATGTGCTTTCCATGAACTTCACAGTTTGGGCAATTTTCTATAATCCAGTAAATACAAATTGTACCTTGATTATCCATCTATGTCTGTCAAGCAAATTTTAATGGATGAATGAATGAGTCAAATCCTATGCATGGAAATAGACAAATATGCAAAATACGGGTCTAATTACAAGGCTGCTAAATTTACACAAGGTCAGGTAAACAAGGCACTGTGTAATGATTATTAATTGTTAATAATGCCTTTGGCAAAACACACTTCTGCTCTGAACACCTAGTATTTTTGCCTTTTTAGCTATATGAAACAGGCAAATTGATCAGCTATTAGAAAAAAAAAAAAAAGACATTCTTTTCTCCCATCTTTCCTCTACATCATCTTCGTAAATGCTTACTAATTATTTCTGAGTAGTGAGAAGGATACTGCTTGGAAAAACAAGGGTACATTCAACAGTTATATATGAAAGTTTCACACTCAAAATGAACACGTTCATTAACAGATAACTTTTTTCCTCCTAAGGTAGTGCTAGGAACATAGAAGCTCCTACAATCTGTTGTTCTATGTGATGAAGAAGAGCTATTATTTTTTTTGTATTGCATAGTTATCCTTTGAAACGGTTTTTAATTTTTTAAAAATGCTCAGTTTTTCCTGCCTTAGTTCTGTTGCCCTTTCCTTCACCCTCATCCACATACCTTTTAAACTTACCTGTCTCTTTTCTCTTGTCTCTTTTTGGTCCACTCTAAATGTTTGTCGAGTGGCTGTTAGAGGAATTTACAGGACAGGAGAGAAACAAGGCTGAAATGGGAAATAAGAGGTTCCATTATTAAATGCAATTAAACAAAACATGCAAATAAAAATTTACTTTATATATTTCTTTATATTATTATATTGAGTTGTAAAGTTGTATGAGTAAAGTTAATTTGAAGAGGAATGGTGAGGGTAGTTGTAGGTAGAAAAGCCTATCTTTAATTCATTTTATAGTTTCGCCTGAAATTTTTCTCTAGTTTTGCAAATACAGTCCTCTCCGATTGCAAACTGTGTGGCAACCCTAAGTTTCTTTCAGCAGTACCACTTGCTTTCTGTAGCGCTTCCTCTATCATGAACTTGTTTCACCTTCAGAGTGTGTTATTTTGAGGAATCAAATACTCAAGTTTGATTTTAATACTGAGAAAAATGTTCAGTCTTTTATGCTTGTTAGGTCACTGCAGCCCAAAAACATAGACTAATTAACCTATGAACAAAGGACTTTTATTTAATTTAAAGATTTGCCCAGTGTAGTAGTGATCTCTGCCATTAGCTGCATGCTTAATGATTCAAGGGACTCCCTCAAAACCAATTTTTTTCAATAAAACTTTTCGAAGGAGGTGCAAGTTCCTAGTTAGTGGCTGACTTTTCTGATAAAACTGGAAGTATTTTAACCTGTATAACTGCAAGTCTCCTGCAGATACATACTTTATATGGCATTTTGTGGCAAGGAGTTCAAAAGGTATTTGATAGTGTTTAAAATATTTGTTTTTCACTGCTGTGTTTTTGTCATCTTTTCAGCAACACTGAAATTCTATTTTTAATTACAAAGAAGGCTAAACAAAGCAAGTTTATCATCTGTATACTTCGTTGTCCCCATTTCTAGGCTATCTTTTGTCAACTTCTGTTTTCATTGACTATCTTTTGCACTCTTTTTATTCCTTTTTTGCCATGATAGTGGTGGCAAAACTAAATATCAGCAGATGTGAACTGCGTTTTGATGGGTGCACAAAGACTGTAGCTGTTTATCAAAATCCTTTTCATCCTGTGAGTTTCTCAACATGGAAGCATGTAATAGCTTAATGTAGGTTGTTTTTAGCACTGCAGATGATCAAACTTCCGGCAGCTACTGTATTAAATACAAATTCTGTTAATCCTGAGAATTTGTAATAAAAATCTTTCTTTCAACTAGTGAAAATTTACCTTTTTTGTGATGCATATATTCTTTTCACATGCTTGTGGTTGCTCTCAGGCTGCTCTTTATTTTCAGATGTTAGTAGAAAGTGACGTTCTTTCACTTGTATCTGCTATGTTTATAACCCCTGAAAAATTTATTGTATCACAATTTTTTTTTTGTATTTATGAATCTGGGTTTGTTGCCTCTCTTTGCATTTGTTTCTTCTATCTGCTTTTAGTAACATGCCCAGGATTGTAGACAGCATTTCAACTGAGGCCTCTCTGCTGCCTTTATACATAGAAATTATTACTTTTGGTCCTTTGTTCAGTTTTTTTCCTCGCTTCTTTCTTCTCATTCACTTTTCCTTTTGATTAGTGTATTATTTTAGCATAATTTTTGCCTTTCAGCGTCAGCCTCTCACTGTGAGCTAACATTTATCATTCTCACATCTCTCTTGCTTACCTCGCTTCCCAATATGGCCAATATTATACGTGCTGGTTTTTATTTTTATGCTTTGTTATAACTTTGCATTTGTCGGTTGCATTTCTGAATCTTTCCTGTTTTCCACTCTTCTAAGAACTTCTTCCAATTTGTATGTAACTGTCACCTAAACAGTTTCTACTTGTTTTGGCTCTGAAAAGAAAGCCTGGGTGGTAAACAGCCTTATAAGCTTAGCAGAAACTGAACTTTTCCTTCTTCCAAGATGAGGAGCTCTCAGTTCTGATATGAATTATTTGTCTTTTCTCCTATGTCAGTGTTAAAGTAAGTCTGGATCCTTGCTAGCAAATGGAGTTTGTTTGGGTCAAGCTGACCTCCGTCTGAGATCTCAGTTTTGTCTTTGGGGGGTTTTGCAGGCATCTAATTTTTGCTCGTTTAATATTTCTCTCTTATAACATGAAACTAATACCAGTAGGTAGACTCTATTTAACTTAGTTTTGTTACTTTGTGTAAATTATTTAAATGATCACTCTTTTCACTGTTTAAAAAGTACCTGTGATATGTTCGCATATCCCAAAGACCATTTGGTAATTCAGAATTATTCTTTATTTTACAACTGTGGTACTACAAACAAAAGAAAGTGACTGCATAATTTGATCACTTGGACTGGGCTTGGGGAAATTTCTGTTACTGGTTGGATTTTGGAGTTTGAATGGATTTTATAATTTTTTCTTTCTAATTTTAGTAAAGGTATATGGTGCATTGATACTGATATATTTATTTTCTTTTATTCCCTTCAACTTTTATGCATATTGATAAGTTCAGTCTGTTTTCTAAACACTTACTAATGCTATAATACATTTTCCCATATCTCCCTTCTCAAATTTTTGCCGTTATTGATTGAAGATTCAATTGAGAAATGTGTTTAGAACCCTGCTTTCTGTGGTAATCATAGAAGTCAGTGGGAAGACAAGAAAATTGTATTGAAAGAAATTGTGTGCGTGTGTGTTTTGTGTTTCAGCATAGATTATCTCTGCCAAAATAATAGCTGTCATTTTGTTCTTGTTATATTAGTGGCCTGTAGCTTACTACTACCCCTTTTGCCTTGCTTTTGTCCATTCGTCTATTTGTGAGTAGAAAAAAAATTTTGTGAAGGGCCATAATTTGGGGGCTTTATTATGCTAATAAAATCAATATTTTGTTATCTATTTAAATTAAATATTCCAAGATGGTGACCCCGCTCTACCCTAGTATCAAATCTGCAGGCCTTAACATTCAGTGACTTTGAAACTTGAGTTCTGTTTAGAATTTCATGTCATGCCTGTCGCAGGAGAAAAAGATGGAAAATGTATACGCTGAGCCTATAGGACTTCCTGCAGTGCTTATTAATCCTTTATGGATCATTTGAAATGTTTCTAGTTTATTTAAGCTTTGCTGCTTGTATCAGATTGTTCCTGCAAAAAAAGGAAAAAGTGATCATGCTTTGAATTTTTAAAAATGATCTCACTTTCAAGCAAAAGCACTTTTATGCTCCATTAGAGTTGAATTTGCCAAAGTCTTACATCGCATTAACACAAGCTTTACTGGATAGATAAACGTGTTGTTCAAAAACTGACTAGAACTTTACCAAACTGCATATTAAGATTTTGTCATCTTGCATATTTTCTTCATGCAAATAGAGGGGAGAGACAAAACTATTTTGTTAAGAAACTATGCAGCACCATTTTAATTTCTTTAAAAAAGAAGAAAATAGAGAAACCAAACTTACTATTCTGGTATAAGGCCATAGATGCTGGTAAAACTCCTGAGTGTGCCATCTGTCTCTTGTGAAGAAGCATTCCAAGTTTATATACATAATTGGGACTCTGCTTTTTGTATTTTGCTGCTGTTTTTAAAATAGTTAATAGAATTGTAGAATAAATGCATTACGGTTTTTAGCTTGTTTAAAAAACAAACAAACAAACAAAAAAACAAAAACAAAAAACCCACAACTCTGGATCTACAGGCAAGAAACAAACCCTCTGGGTAAACTTATCTTGGTGGCAAATTAAGGACTAGTCTCCAAATGGAATCCACTAGCACAGCTTGCCATTGAATTCCCTGCACTTCACAGGAATACAGATCCCTTCACAGGAGTGGTCTGAAGGTTGAAACATCCATGTTTTCTATTTTCTGGGGTCCTTTCCTCTCAAAAGATATTTTTCTTTAATTAGTAATTATATTTATGGGTGGTTGTGTTGTCATTACACATAATACTTCCAGAGAACTTTATAATTGTTGTGTTTGCCAATTAGACCAAGATCTTTATAATAACAGTAGATACAGCATCTGTTAGTTTTACTGTTGCTTGCCCAGAATGATATTTTTCAGGCATGGGTTATAGAAATCTCTGCCTTAAAAATCCGTAACTTCACAGCAAAATAGAAAATGGCTTGTTAGTTTCCTGACGTCTCTCCAAAGAAGTTGTATTCAGTACTAGGATCTTAGCTTATTTCTTCAGTTTCTATTATTTCATGTGCTTTATAACATAGGAGAATAGATTAATATCAATATGAAGTAAAACCACCTTTTATAAGTTTATGTGCTTTTACAAGGTGCTTATTACCATAGTAACAGAGGGAGTCTATTAGGCTAGTATATATCTTTAAATGTTTCTAAAACATACATAAAGTATTCTCCACATACCATGCCAGAAAATTTAACTCTGATTTTTTCAGGAGCTGCCAACTTCTTGAGTGCCCATACCTGTACATTGTCTGTGTGTCTGTGTGCGATCATTATTTCACCAAAATAAACCAAACCAAAACAACCCCCCTCCCCCCAAAAAAAACCCTCAAAGTCAGAGAAGAAAAAAGGAAGCAAAAGCATTTGGAGTGTCAACTTAAACTTTCAGACACTGTTTTTGTATGGATGTGTGATCTGACTTGAATTTCAGTCAAAGGAACTTCACAAAAAGAGATTTTAATTTATATATATGTGTTTGGATGTGTCATGTATGCAAATTATATATGCACACCACTTAATGTATCTGATAGAATCTGGAAATGACAGGATTATTTTTTTTCTGAGAATATAACCTAAATTGTTCCTGGTGTTTGCTTTTCATTTTCTTGCCTACCTTTCCCGTCCTTTGACCTCTCTCATTGGTCTCTATTGCTGTGTTCTTAAGTTTTGATAAGTTAATATTGCAGAGTTGTGCTAAAGCTAATTTAAAAGGAGAAAAATGTTTCAAACCACTGTAATAACATGAGTGAAAGTATTGTCATGTTATAAAAATTCCTGGCTTAGGATAGACATATCTGGTTTAAGGTTGGTATTTGAGGAGAGAAATATTTAATTCATAAAGATCAGAAGTAACTAATCAGAGAAGTCACAGTAAATTATTCTGGTTAAAGATCCAGGATGATAAGGGATGGTTGTCGATGTCTTTGTTTCGCTGCAGGTTACTCTTTCTGAAGGTAATGGTCTTCGCTGAGTCATACATCAGCTGAGTATACATACAAATGGTATAGCATTCTTTCCCTGTAGTACTTAAGCAACTGTATTGGCCATATTTCTCAGCATGCAGAATGAGAAAAGAGGTTCTACCAGAACCTTTTCCGTGTTCCCCTGCTTTACACCTGTAAACAAAATCATGCCAGTGAGCCCAAAGGGCTTGGTACTAATAATATGAGGTGGGGTAGGAGAGGAAAAAGAGGGATGATTTGCAGTCGAGGGTTTTTTTTGTTGTTTTGGTTTTGTTCTCAACCTTCCCAACCATATGTCTTAAGATACATGCCTCTTATAGATTGGGTGATGTTTTCTTTTAATAAGTTAACATATTTCCCAAGGATCTCTTCAGCTGTCATATGGAGCCTTAATGTTTTGGTTTTGTTTTGCCCAGGCCCAAATGTCTGAGACTGGTGTACTATTTTGGTTATATTAATCAACTTTATTTCTCAAGTAATTCTACCAATGTGTTATTCATTAACTTCTGTTAGTTCTCATCTGTGAAGCCAATAGTCATAACTTAGTATCTCAAATAGTAATAAGTTAATATCTCAAAAAGGTACGTGCTTTTCTTAGGACTGGATACAGTGTTTCTCAGGCAACATGTAACTGCTGGCCTGCAGCTGGTCAGTGAGCGTTCGTCAGCATTGAACTTCTATAGTGGCAAAAGCCATAATCAACTAACATTCATTGAAATTAATTGTCAAGGGAAGATTTCATTTCGGTTCTCTATCCCCTAAGGCTCTCCTGAGAGTGATTTACTATAAGCAACAAACGTCAAATAGCTCTGACTACTTCAGCATGAATTATAGTCAATTCTGAAGGCTGTGGAAAATTGGGTAAACATTGGTTAATATATTGGAGATTTTGCTGGTATCAGCCTCAACTAACCAATATGGCCACCTACTCATTCATTTTAACACCTAGTCTACTTTCTATCAAAACAAAAATTCATGGCTTATATCCTCTCCACATCTAAAATAATTTCCAAACAGATTGTCATAGAATCATAGAGGGATTTAGGGTGAAAGGAGCTTCAAAAGGTTGCCTGGTCCGGTTTATCACTTCAAGGAGGGCTATCTTTGAAGTTAAATCTAACTTCAGAGTTGCTCATGACCTTTTCCAGCCACGTTTTCCCTCACATCCTTGGCCTGTCCTTCCTTGAAGATCTTATAGCTGCCCATCACAGTACTCCAACATGTGCTGTTGCACATGCCACATCTGTGCTGTCACCGTGAGGTCATACGTTTCTAAGACTGTGCGTGGACTTCTGATTCCTTCTACCTGTTCTCTGTGCTACATGTCTTTGTGTAGAGGCATTTGAGGTGGACTCTCACTTGTGCTGCATGCAAGGGGAATGCTGTCCTCTGGGTGTTTCCTCACTGCTCCTTGTTCTGTGACTTCTGTCCAGACTTCGGTCACCATCCCCCAAAGACCTAGCAGAAAGTCCTCCTCGTTAGATTAGCAAGACTGATGGAAAAGATGCTATTCCTCTCCTTTGGCAGATGGATCTTATTACTTCCCACCTTATTAAAAGGAGAGGCAAAGGCAATCAGTTCCCTTGACTTGCTGACAACACTCTGTGTTGTGCAGACCAGAATGCTATTGGCCTTCTTTGCTATCATGGCATTTTGCTGATTTATGTTCTATTTGGAATCCACCAGTTTTGTGTCTTCAGAAAAATTGGTGAGGGTACAGTCTGCCCCATCATCCAGATGTTGAACAGGACCAGACCCCGGGCTATGCTGCTACCTGCAGGCCTCCAGCTAGACTTTGTTCCACTGTTCACCACCTTCTGGGCCCAGACATTGAGCCAGTTTTTCCACCAAGTTTTTCCAACCGCTGGCTCATATTACTGCTTTCTTCTCTAGATTTAAGAACCCTGTGTCACCTACCATTGTCTCCCATGAAGGTACTTACACATTCTGATCAAGTCACTTCTCAGTCCTACTTTTGATGGTAAGAACCTGCTCTTCAAGGTTTGCTGCTGTTAGGCATTTTTTGTCAAGGCCTTGAAATATTGTTAATGGCTCTTCAGCCTACCAGGGTGGGTTGGTTTGGTTTATTTTTTTGCAACTCTTCCCACCAGGACTCTGTGTGCTCCAGTATCATTTCCACCAATACCTTTGAAGAAATTCATCTCAGTACTCGCAGACAGTTCTTTGGTAGACATCTTGCTATGTCTGCACTTAAAGCTTATGTTGAATAACTTACCTACCATGACTCCTTTTCAGCTGATAATTTCTGGCATACAGTATCCCCATTCTGTAAGTGTGAACTGTCATCTTTGTTCCCAGTGTGTCATTTTTGTTTCGCTGTACTAACATGTATTTTGTTTTGAATGAGCACAGTTTACCAAACCAATTTCCTCATGCTTATCGTTACTTACTGTTCTGCTTTTGTCATCTGTAAATTTTATCTGAATTGATTTCTCTCTTCTACTAATCACTGATGTAAATGTTGAAGAATGTGAGTGTAACCTTTTCTTTGTGATACATCACCAGAATCCCTCTCTATCCCATATTGACAAATGCTTACTTGACTGTCATCACTTTGTGTCTCGTGGACAATTGATTTTTTTGAGATGCTTCAACTTTGCACCTCTTAATCCATTTCACATGTACTTTATTAGCAGTGTGCAGTGCTAATTCTATTGCAGTGTCATTTGGAAGTAAATCAAATACCATTCAAGAGATTAATTATAGCACATCTTCTTTCTTAACCAAACTTGCAATCTTAAGAAAAAAATAACTGTTGTGTTTGGTTGAGGCTGTTCTGTATAAAAACATATTGATTGATGTTAATTATGTTCCTGTTCTTAAATTCTCAATCACTTAAAATCTCTATCAGTATTTCTGTTGGTTTTCCTCAGATTAATGTTAGACTGGTGCATACAAATAGTTACATGGATTGTTCTGGTTTGCTTGTATAACTACTTCAAGGAAAATTAGCATTTTGGTAGATACATGGATCTCAGTCTTTTGAGGTACCTTCAAGTGTTGGGAAGTCCAGCAAATAAAGGATCTTCTTCAAACTATTAAGTTCAACCATTTGTTATATAAATATGCTGAATGTTGAAGGCCTTTTAAGTATTTTATTGTTAGCAAACCAAAAGAGAGTTCATCCTTATTTGCTCCTAGACTGTTACTGTGCTATTCCAAAATACATGAAAAATTTACAGTTCTCTTTTTTTGTGCTGTAAATTTGTTTCCATCATGTTATTTACTTGGTTCTATATTCTTAGTTAATATCTGTCTTTTTCTTCTTAGTTTTCTACTTCAGAAAACTCCTGATTCATGTCAGTGGCTGTCTGCTTTCAGTCTCCATTTATTATACATCTATTTCATACATTCTACCAAGTTAAAGTTTGCTTGTAATTTTCCTTACCTTAAGAAAAAGGACTTTCAAGTTGATTAGAACTGTTCTTTCACCCATATAAAATATGGTCATAGTACTTGTTGCTAAATAGTCGCAGTTTTCTACTCCAGTCATTTAATTTTTCTTTACCTGTCATAATGAAATGCAGAATTTGTTTCAGACATGCAGTATTTTTGTATTAAATATTCTCTCTGGAGTTTAGAAAAAACTAGTTCTAGAGACTTGGGGCACCATGCATGTCTACCACAAACTCAAAACAGCTACACCGTAACAGCAAATTTTTTTTCCTAGCAGATGGAAAGTAACAAGTAACCCATTCTGCTCCTGAAAGGTTACAGTTAGAAAGCTCTCTCTTGGGCCATACTCATTTCAATATTGAGCTGTTGGCTTTAAAGGCCTTGTAGGTCTCAGTAGCAGGTAACCCATGACAAAAGGAAGGATAGTATATTTGAAGGATCATACTTTAGTTGCTCTTTTTTTGTGCAGTTTGTTCTTCCTGAATGTGATTTACTAAATAAAAAAAAATTAGTGTTATGTTAAAAAAAATCTCTGCAACAAATATGTCCTGTTTATTTTGTTTGCTGTGTTGTTCAGCAGTGTATAATCAACAGAAAATAGTTTCTTCCCCATTCTCAGGTTTTTTTAGTTGAATGAGTTTGTGACAGGCCTGTATTTCTGTTGCACTGGCACTTTTTTTTAATGCTTACACAGGAGCGTCAATTGCTTAAGGTCCGTCTGGTTATGTTAGATGGTGTGTAGAGTAGCTTAGGCTGAAAAATCTCCTGGATGTGTTCTGGCCCAACCTTGAAGTTAGGTGAGGTTGTTCATGGAGGTTGTACGTCCTATCTAAGCAAGACCACTGATGCAGACAGATCAATTTTGTGCAGCCCTTTTTCCTACTTTTATTGTGACCCCATTCATCCTGACTAGTCACAGGAACTGCAACCAGTTCCAGATGGTCATGGCCACTTCTGTGATGGAGTAGTACTGGCTGGCTTCACGTCAGTCCATTTGGAAATATTTTTAAGAAACTATGTCTTACATAATTTGTTTCTATCCATATCAGTTGATGTAAGTTGTCATATACTGGTGGGAGGGGATTGGCTGTGTATGTATGACCTTCAGTTTGAGGCTCAGCAAGGAGGGCAGCCAGTCAATTGCACTGACTTGGTTCTTAGTATTTTCTTTGTTGCTGCTGCTAATGGGGCTACTATTAATTATTTTTTCATAAAGGAAACAAAAAAACCCACTTTCTGTTGTTGTTCTCCATGAATCCTTGTCCTACTTTTTTTTTTTCATTACTAGCCTCAAAGCAGTTTTTAATAAAAATTACTATGTATTTGAAAACTGAAGTTTTAAAGTTTTAAAATACTGCCGCCTTTACACAGAGATTGATATGGCATTGGATACCAGATGTTACTGAAGAAATCAGTCTCTCCTAAAGAAGAGTCTGACTCTAGGAGGAAAAGTAAATTAGTTGAAGGCCGTGGAGGGGAAGCAGAACAAGAGCGCTCTTTTCAAAAGGAATAAGCAGGTCTAAGGGAACGTTTGAGACACTGAAGAGGACTGCAGAAAATAGTCATGGGCAGTTGTTGAAAGTAGTTAGAGAAATGGATAGTTAGCTGGGGGGAGGCTAAAGAAGAAGCCTGGCCATCTCAGAACACTTACCAAAAGGTTTTGTGAGATTTTTCAAGTGTCTTGTTTGATGTCCAGTTTAATTAAATAACAGTAGCAAGTAGGAAATAGAGTCATTTAAGATAGACTTAAGTAGGGCGGTGTGTGTTTTTTTTAATCTCAAAATAAAGTATGCTACAGATCTATTTTAATTATGCCAAATCAAGGTTTTATAAAACCAGAAGTTGCAGCTGAAGCATACACATCTTGATAATGAACTTGCCTAGTGAGGTCCACCAAGCAGCTACATTTATGTCCAGTAGTAGTCACCTGAAGAGGAAGGAATGGAAAAGGACAAAGTTGGATGTAATCCAAACCAGTTTAATTGAAGCGCACATGTGTAAAAGTGCTTGAATTATAATCAATTGCAATTGTTAAAGTTGTTCAGGTGGCCTTGCCATACCTTAAGTGCAGGTGTTATGACTTTGAAGTCTTTAATGTTTGACTATGAGGAAGAGTATAAATTTCATCTCTCCTTCCTCTTTTCTACTGGTCTTTTGTCATCCTATGAAAATCCATCAAGATTTGAATTTTACAAATCTTCAAGAACTTTTTTTAGTATGGAGCAGGAGCTGGGCATGATTAAAAAAACAAAAAAACAACAAATACCAAAGCACAACAAACCCAACAACCAACACCCCAGGTATGATTGTAAGACTTGAGTATAGATGAGTAAAGAGACTAAAACTGGCACACGAGACTGGAGCTGGACCTGGATGGATGTAGAGGAAACTAAAAGAAAAAAGACTGAATGGAGTTGAATATCCTAATTGGCTGAATTAGGATATTCAAGCAGAGTATCCGCTGGATAAGCACTTGGCTGGGCAGGTAGGCTTGAAATGGCACGAGGAGGCAGGCATGGATGAAGATCACTTGTGAAAATTTAGTCAAGAAAAGCAAGCAGTTATATTTGAGTGTGATTTGTTTAATAAAAATACAAAAGTATGAGAAAATTCCTAAGTCTTTGCCTGCCTCTGCTATTGACAAATACAGGGCAAAACGTGTAGCTTGCAGAGAAGGTGGAAATCCACTGTTACTATGGATTACTCTGTGCTCTTCAAGCAGCAAAGTCTGTGTATTCCTTTAAACACTATTTTGAAGAAGAATGGGCAGAAAGATTGAATTATTTTTTTCTTTGAAACTTGAGGAGTCCTGATACTGCAGTGTTAGACATTTGAAAGTTGAAAAAATCCTAGAATGAATACTAAAGTTTTATCCAGGTCATTTATGTATGATGCTATCCTATTCTATATATTTTTTTTTTTATTTTTTTCTTTTACTATATTGCAGCCTATAGGTTCGACAGTACACATTAGATGAGCAGCCAGGCTGTATTTGTTTCTTTCCATTGCCCTTTACCTTACTGAGTACACCCTCTGAAACTTTGCCTAGAATTATTTATTTTTCTCATGGAGTTTTCTGTGGCACTGTGGGATCAAGTGGCTCTTACAGAACATCTTCACAAGAGCTGTGTAAAGCAAGGGGACAAATTATTATTTTCATTTCTCAGAGAAATGAGGCATAGGGGAATGAACATCAAATGTGTCCATAAGCTTGGGTGCCAAATTTGTGAAGCAAAGGACCTGATTTTTCAGTGTGTGCAGTATTGTGTAACTGCCCAAAGCACAGCTTTTGGCTTACAATTAGGATTACTCAAATTGAGTGAAATTAGGACCTTCAAATTTCACTGAAAATAGACTGATTCCTCAGGTGATTGTTTCTTGTGAGTCCTTTCAATGAACTGGAAGTGACTTGCCCGGCAGCATGGAGAATCTGCGTAGCAGAGGCAGTAGCGCGTTTCATCTCCCTGGGGCCGGATTCAGTTGCCTTGAGCACTTTGTTTTAATTTCTTTCATTTTACTGCATGTTCTTCAGTGTTCGCAGTGCGTAGGGATACAGCAGTTTGCTTTGCAAGCCTGCTTTATCCTAATGGCAACCCGATCTTTTAATGAGAATTAAAATATAGATGTGGTCCTTTAACTGTAAATTGACACATGATTTGTATGTACAGGTAACTGAAATGAGGGTTACGCTGGCTTCTGATTGCATGCTTCTTGCAGCTTAATGTATTTTTCATATACTCTTTATGTGAACCTCCATTGCTAAAGAGTGCCGTTGCATTTTACAGGAGCCATATGCATACATCTGATCACAGAATTTGGCCTGTGTAGAGACATAACTTGTTTTTATTAATGGTATCATGAAAATTAAGCTCTCAGTCATTCAGTAAGTTCACTATAGCATAATAAATGTTTCAGCGCAGAGCTCATGCTCCAGTAACATACAGTAAATTTATTGTGAAGTCAATTAGTAACATGTATTAGGCTGTTTTCAGCAGTATTTTTCTTAAGCAAAATTATTTCCCTGTATTTGTAACATATTTCTGAAATAATTGGTTTTAATGTGGTTTCTTGAAGTCTTAATAGAAGTGTATGCTGTAACAATAAGTTCCTTGCAATTACAAAGAAAATAAATTAAGTTTAAAATTATTAGTTTATTAGGTATATAATAGTATTCATAGGGAAATGTTTTAATGCAATAGATACTCTGTTAGAAACCACCCGATCTTATAATTTTAAGAGAATCTTTTTCTTTAAGCAGTTGCTTTCTCACTTATTTTGGATTTTAATCAGGACTTGACTTAAGCTTTCATGCCTTCCTAATGCTGCCAGTGAGGGAACTTGAGCACTGGTTTACTTAATTATCTGCTGTACAACAGCTGCTAGTATTAAAAAAAAAATAAATTACAGAAATGCTATCTCATCTTTAGGTCTGTTATGGACAAAAAAAAGCAAAGGCAGATAAGATGACTGTAGATACCCTGTCTGCTCAGCAATGTCTTCCTACTCCTCTCTCTCACTTTCAGTTTTCAGTGTAATGAAGAGCAGGAGAACAATATTCTGTAATTAAGGATTCCATTAAGTTGAAGAAAAGAGCAAATGGAGTTGTTTGTTCTCCTAGCTGAAAAAATTTGTCTGGGGTGGGGGTTAGTGGTAGTAGTGTAGAAAGAGAGAGAGGTGGGTGGAGAGACTAAGTCAGGGCTGTTTGTTGAATATACTGTTAAGGACTGTTACCATCCTAATTAATCAAGTTAGAAATTACAGCTGTAGTCGGTTTCCCCCCAATTCTTGTTATCAATTTTCTTCTCTTTTGAGACAAAGCAAATATAAATTTTGTGTTCATTTGTCATTCGTTCTTTGACTTCAGCATCTCTGAAAATAACAATGTAGCACAAAAGACCAGTATTTACCTAGTTGTAATGTGGGTTGCCATGGTGTTTTGCAAATTATTGCAATTATGTTCACCATGCGAGTCGCCCTTGGTAACTGGCGAAAAAACTGATAATCCTGTTTTGAACAAAAGGTCAAATTGCTGAATAGAAAGTCTTGATTAACTAAAAG